>CM069441.1:7066550-7812832 GCA_035610835.1 Ophiura sarsii
GAAATAGTGACAACTTTTTGTGGTATTATTTGGTAGTTGATCATACTTCAAAAATATAACAAATAGTGGTGTAGAATTATTACACTACACTGACTCGTAATTACCCTTTACCTAATCACTCTCTTGGAGTCTTCCTTCACTTTTGAATCACATGGAGGGTAACAGGAACAGAAGGCTAACTAATCAATTAAGCCAAATACACTATACACCATTTGTGACATGAGAATGTCTGCCTCAACTGATCGTTCTGATCAAATATTCATAGTGGAAAGTTGAACTTCATCTCACCGCTTTATAACAAACTCTGCATTATCATTTTTGCACTTATTGAAATGCCAATATGCCATATAAAAATATTCACAATTTTTCTTCCGTCACCAGTTCTTGTTAAATCAGGTCTGTTAGCCAATTCTTACCGATATATCTTTCAAGATATAAGTATGCCATAACTTTACTTTTTATAGCAATGCCCTCAACCATCCTCTATCACATTTTACACCCGGTCATAAGTTTCACAGTTTCAATTCTCATTTCCTCGCTCTTCAAATCCATCGCTCTCTATGATCAGCGCCCTCTCTAATATGATGCGTCCCTCTTTGTATCTCTGATTGTCCTCTGTGGCAAACTCGTACATCCAACCTAACTTTTCCTCACAGTTCTTGCAAAACACATCCCTGACCATGTGTCTCCCTGTGATCATCATACGGTCCTGTACCTCGCTATATGAGAGATTGACAACTTTGTTGAAGAGATACGCCCTCCCTGTTGAACCGGTGAATCGTGTTGATATGAGCTCTGAGCGATTGGTGAGATTGGTATCACAATGAGCACAAGAGAAAAGTCTGCTGCCACCCATATGATCCAGGAACTTCCGACCCATTGTTGTTGTTGAACTAGTACAGTGTTTTATAAACACAATTAAAAGAAAAACACACATAGTTTAAAACATTAAAAACTCGTCAAGACTTGAGACAGAGATTTTTTTCAAATGTAATTTGGGTACTGATTTAATATATAATCTAATTAATATATAATTTAATATATAATCTAATTTAATATAATATAATCTCATAATATTTTAAGCAGGGTTGTTTAAGATTCAGCTAACAAGATTAAAGGGAATGATCTTTTTTGGAATGAAACTACATTTGTACATACATTTTTAAAGTCTTAAGGGCAAGGATTGGCAGGTTATTGAGTAACGGTATTAAACATTTAACATAATAGTCGCACATTCATACATTAGCATCACACATTTAATTTAGCATAAAACTAAGTTCCTTCCTTTTTGTATCCTTCCTATACTCTATTTGGCTTCCTCTGGACAGTGACGTAACCTAACAAGCGCAGCTTTTACGCTCGTGTATAAATGTCTGTCTTTTGATGCTCCTCCTGTGTAGGCCTATATGCCAGCGCCTCAAGTAGGTGCACGCGTTATGAGCTGCAATTGGTAGAAAACGCAGTAACATCACTGTCTGGTGATGGCCAAATGGACTATACCAGTGGCGTAACTAAGAACTTCAATTTTTTTTGGGGGGGGGGGGGGGCATGAGGGGGACGGACCTGTGATCAGGGGGGAGGGCATAACCGACCATTTTTTTGTATATATATATACATAGAGTTTGACATTTCATTAGGGGGTGGCATCAGGGAGTCAAGCCTTCTGGCATGGGGGGGGGGGGGGGGGGGGGGGCTACCCCTCCCCTGACCTCCCTCTAGTTACGCCACTGCCTCCTACCACTGTATGTCTTGAATAGGGGACTATAAAGAAAAGTAGCTCTGACTCATGTAGCTCTGTCTGAGTGAGAGCTATGAAATTAAAGCATCTGAGTCGGCGTCGGATATTTTCGTCAATATTTTTCAACTCTTCTGAATAAAATTAGTCAAACTTTTCCTTCAGATAACATGTTTAATGCTCAAATAATATGTATGCCTTATCTCAACCCGTTTCTAAGAAATACTGGCTTGAATTAATGGATTGCCCCTATTGATTCCCGCTACTACTACTAAAAACAAGCATAGTCGGCATCATTCATTTTCTACTACTAGTCGGCATCATTCATTTTCTACTACGAGTAGAAAATGAATGTTGCTGACTATAATGCTTGTTTTCGTACCTAAAATAAAGTAAAAGAATGTCCCATACACTACAGCAATGAGCATGTACAGAAATGGTAGAGTTAGGGAGAATAGGGTTTATTCACTAGGGCAAGAAAGGACGAAAGGTGAAACAATTTTCATAACTATTAAAGGTAAAATGAGAAATTAGAAAAATGAGAAACTCTATGTAGTTCAACCGCGTCATTGTACTGCACTGTCAGTTGTTTACTACACACTGCTGCTCAATGCACTGATTATTATACACAAGCGCCATTTGCAAATGCAAGGAAGTAAACATTGAAACTAGCCTACAGATGCACCCTATTTTATAAGCATAAAACATCGCAATCATGTTAAATTTTTACTCCGAAAGGAAACCTAATCTCTTACCTACCTATTGAACTTAAAATTCTGAAAAGACAGTTTCTATTTTCGACATTTACATGTTTTAATTTTACGTTGCATTACGCATGAACGACACTTCTCCGTAAAAACCAAAACAAACCATGACGTCAGATTGCGGTCAAAGGTTAATTTAAAAACCCTGGAATACACAAAACACTTCCGGGTTCCGTCGCGATCGACGCGTCATCTGCTATGGGTTGATTGAACCATAAAAAGAGTCAAAAGACTATGGAAAATAACATGATATTCGTTCTCATGATCGATCTAGCAGAATAGAATGTCACAGTCATGTTTTGTAGCCTTAGACCTATTAGAAGTACCCTTAAAATTAACTCAAACGTGATAAGTGGCCACCATTCCCAATAGCTTTGCTTTTAAGGCTAAAAGTTTAGGGAATAGGCCTAGGCCTATTCATAAATACTTTGGTGCATGGTGGGCGGGTGGAAAACATTGAGCCATGGACATTTTTTGTTACCCCCCCCCCCCCCCACCACCCGGCAAATAGGGTGGGTTTTTTCTTGATCCCCTTTTTTAAGAACCTTTTTTTATCCCCCCTCCCCCCCCCCCCCCCACCCCCACCGCGGCCCGTTCATTTTAATCTATTTATAACAGAAACCGTAACAACATTTTATATTTAGAAACCTATAGACATGGTCACAATCACTTTTATTATGATATGCAACAAGGATCGGATTAACACCTCTAGTATAGGGCCTACTTCAAGTGCCCATGCATTCAGATGTATAAATGCGCCGATCCCTTTTCAATCCTTTTGGGGACACATGCGCGCGTAGTCTGTGAAACATTTCCATCTGTGTACTTTTGACCATAATTCCATGATTCTTGTCAAATGAACCGACAGTGTCAACGGTCAACCGACACGACAGTCAATATTGGGGGGGGGGGGGGGGGGGGGGGGGGGTTGACCCCCCCCCCCCCCCCCCCCCCCCCCCGCCGCCGCCCACGAATTAACCGTAGGCCTATACACACTTACTGTATACATGTATTGCCGCACAATGCGTACATGCGCTCTTACTACGTCAAGGATCAAATGTTGTTTACGGTAACGAGCACAACCCCCCCCCCCCCCCCCAACCCCCCCTCTGGCTACGCCACTGGTCAAAAATACCCACTTTTTGTTGTTCATCCCCACCCAAAAAGGACCTCTTTTGTTTCTGATCCCCCTTTTAATTAAGTACCTTTTTTGTTGTTGACGACCTCTCCCCCTCAGTATTTATGAACATTCCCTTATCAAGTTGGGCCCCAGCGGGGTTTGTCAATATTTACATTATTGATAACTAGCCTAACAATATGACGTGTAAACACCACAAATTGCCACTGCATTTTTAAACTAGCCTAACAATATAAACGTGTAAACACCACAAATTGCCATTGCATTTTTAATACTATGGTCTCGATGTAAACAAGTAGGCCCTAGTAGGGTAGAGATTCCTAAATCATCCGTTGACGTGACACTGGTGTAGGCCCAATGTTTTACAAATGTTTTACAGTCTAATTGAACCAACCTATATTTTACTACGGTGACATGATATCACAAATTAATGCTAAGCCTATTTTAGTATTATTACAACGCGACAGCTTGTAGGCTATGCCTATATTTTTATGAACCTGTGTGATCCCGTACAATACAATTAATCATCATTTCTAATTTTATGATATAACACACAGATCAAAGCGCCAATAATAAAGAGACACCAACCCGTACGCAGTATTGTCGTACGTAAAATTAAAACCCGTTTTGTTTTTTCACAGCTGTTGCAAATTTGACGATCAAATGGCTTTCCGGTTGTTTTTATTGCTATAAGTGAAAATAATACCAGTATCATCTGCACATGGAATAGAACACACTATCACATAGGGACAACACATGTTTTTATCCACATAATGGCGTTTCCAGGAGGCAACATAAAACAGACCAAAAAGGTTGATTTTACCCGATTATCAGGATGGATCACCAACTGTTGGTCAGCATACTACAAAGCCGCAGAAGAACTGACTTATAGGTAAAGATAACATCAGCTTATTATAGGCCTAACAGGATTAAAATTAGACTGGTTTCGTTGTTTTTTGTAACCATATTTTGATCCACTAAACAGAATTAAACCAAACATAAGTCTATGTAGCAAATTCGTCTTGGAATCAGGTGTGGATAATCATGTGTGATGACTGATTGGCGATGGTGTGGAGGGTTCATGCATTTGGGTTTATTATAAAGGACTGCCCTGACATAAATTTATGAAGTATTATATTTTAACATTATCAAGGCGTTTGTGAACTATTCGTGAGGAATGTAAAACAATACATATATTGATCAACGTAATTATTCATTTTATTATTTTGATATTTATCATTATTTGTCATAACCATGCAGTTAAGAATATCATCTTAATGCTGTAAATTAATTTCCAACATTGTTTTAAGTTACCAATTGCATGCTTATCATTTTTAGGATGCTCAAACCATTCAGGATGCTCAAACCAAATATTTTTGAATATATTTTATAGTCACTATAATCATGATAATAGGCAAACATCCTGCAATAGAAATCTTAGGCAAGGCTGCTTATAGGCCCTAGCTATATAGCTAGCACTAAATCAAATTCGTGCCAACGTTTCAGCATGGCCAGTTTTTATACTGACCATGCTAACTAGGAGTCTACAAATGGCCCTAATATCATGAATAAATTCTATGATTGCATAATTAACATTATTTTTACCATCATCATATCAATTTTGTTCATCCAGTTTCCTCTATGTCATACCGTACTCCATTTTATCTACTTCTGGTAATATACCATGTCCGTCCAATATCTAAACTGCTGATAACTTGGCACTACTTTAACACTCTACTTCTGATAGCACACGACTTCATCAACTCTGCTGCTCATTCACTTCATCGACGTTCTGCTGCATGCTGCACACTACTTTATCAACTATATCTACTTCTGTAAGCACACTATACCGTATTTCATCAACTATGCAGATAGCACACTTCATCAACTAGGCCTATCTCAGCTCCTGCTGATTTCACACTCATCTCCTGCAGATAGCGCACTTAGTTCATCAACTATCTCCTGCTGATAGCACATGCACTATTCATCAACTTATACTGCTAAAAGCACACTACTTCATCAACCATCTACTGCTGATAGCACAGTATTCATCAACTATCTCCTGCTAATAGCACACCATTCATCAACTATCTCCTGCTAATAGCACACTATTCATCAACCATCTACTGCTGATAGCACACTATTCATCAACTATCTACTGCTGATAGCACACTATTCATCAACTATCTACTGCTGATAGCACACTACTTCATCAACTATCTCCTGCTGATAGCACACTATTCATCAACTATCTACTGCTGATATCACACTATTCATCAACCATCTACTGCTGATAGCGCACTACTTCATCAACTATCTCCTGCTGATAGCACACTACTTCATCAACTATCTCCTGCTGATCACACTACTTCATCAACTATCTACTGCTGATAGCACACTACTTCATCAACATCTACTGCTGATAGCACACTACTTCATCAACATCTACTGCTGATAGCACACTATTCATCAACTATCTACTGCTGATAGCACACTACTTCATCAACTATCTCCTGCTGATAGCACACTATTCATCAACTATCTACTGCTGATATCACACTATTCATCAACCATCTACTGCTGATAGCGCACTACTTCATCAACTATCTCCTGCTGATAGCACACTACTTCATCAACTATCTCCTGCTGATCACACTACTTCATCAACTATCTACTGCTGATAGCACACTACTTCATCAACATCTACTGCTGATAGCACACTACTTCATCAACATCTACTGCTGATAGCACACTATTCATCAACTATCTACTGCTGATAGCACACTACTTCATCAACATCTACTGCTGATAGCACACTACTTCATCAACATCTACTGCTGATCACACTACTTTATCAACTATCTACTGCTGATAGCACATGCACTATTCATCAACTTATACTGCTAAAAGCACACTACTTCATCAACCATCTACTGCTGATAGCACAGTATTCATCAACTATCTCCTGCTAATAGCACACCATTCATCAACTATCTCCTGCTAATAGCACACTATTCATCAACCATCTACTGCTGATAGCACACTATTCATCAACTATCTACTGCTGATAGCACACTACTTCATCAACTATCTCCTGCTAATAGCACACTATTCATCAACTATCTACTGCTGATATCACACTATTCATCAACCATCTACTGCTGATAGCGCACTACTTCATCAACTATCTCCTGCTGATAGCACACTACTTCATCAACTATCTCCTGCTGATCACACTACTTCATCAACTATCTACTGCTGATAGCACACTACTTCATCAACATCTACTGCTGATAGCACACTACTTCATCAACATCTACTGCTGATAGCACACTACTTCATCAACATCTACTGCTGATAACACACTACTTCATCAACATCTACTGCTGATAGCACACTACTTCATCAACATCTACTGCTGATCACACTACTTTATCAACTATCTACTGCTGATAGCACATGCACTATTCATCAACTTATACTGCTAAAAGCACACTACTTCATCAACCATCTACTGCTGATAGCACAGTATTCATCAACTATCTCCTGCTAATAGCACACCATTCATCAACTATCTCCTGCTAATAGCACACTATTCATCAACCATCTACTGCTGATAGCACACTATTCATCAACTATCTACTGCTGATAGCACACTACTTCATCAACTATCTCCTGCTAATAGCACACTATTCATCAACTATCTACTGCTGATATCACACTATTCATCAACCATCTACTGCTGATAGCGCACTACTTAATCAACTATCTCCTGCTGATAGCACACTACTTCATCAACTATCTCCTGCTGATCACACTACTTCATCAACTATCTACTGCTGATAGCACACTACTTCATCAACATCTACTGCTGATAGCACACTACTTCATCAACATCTACTGCTGATAGCACACTACTTCATCAACATCTACTGCTGATCACACTACTTCATCAACTATCTACTGCTGATAGCACACTACTTCATCAACTATCTACTGCTGATTGCACACTACTTCATCAACTATCTACTGCTGATAGCACACTACTTCATCAACATCTACTGCTAATAGCACACTACTTCATCAACTATCTACTGCAGATAGCACACTACTTCATCAACTATCTCCTGCTGATAGCACACTACTTCGTCAACTATCTACTGCAGATAGCACACTACTTCATCAACTATCTCCTGCTGATCACACTACTTCATCAACTATCTCCTGCTGATAGCACACTACTTCATCAACTATCTACTGCTGATAGCACACTACTTCATCAACTATCTCCTGCTGATAGCACACTATACTACTTCATCAACTATCTACTGCTGATAGCACACTACTTCATCAACTATCTCCTGCTGATAGCACACTATTCATCAACTATCTACTGCTGATAGCGCACTATTCATCAACTATCTACTGCAGATAGCGCACTATTCATCAGCTATTTCCTGCAGATAGCACACTACTTCATCAACTATCTACTGCAGATAGCACACTACTTTTCAACTATCTCCGGCTGATCACACTACTTCATCAACTATCTACTGCAGATAGAACACTATCATAGCTGTATACTGCTGATAGCACAGTACTTCATCAACTATAAAGGGTTAAAACAAAGTAAGCCCCCCCCCCTTTACAATTTGATCACGTTAGTTTGCATAACTCCACACACAAATGTACGTTTTGAAAAAAGATGAAACGTTTATGAAAAGGAAAAACGCTTGGCTACCCAACGAAAGGTTTCCCTTTGGTCAGAAGTCACAAACTGGTCCAAAAAAATGTTTCACTTCTATATAATAATGTTGAGAAATGCACCAATTCTGATTAAACGGGACAAAACTTAAGTTTTACATACTTAATGACCCACAAACTATATATTGTTGGAAAGCTTATGATTCAAGGTTTTTCATTTTTGCAAAAAAGAATCAAATTATACAGGGTGTGTAACATTTTTACAGGGTGGAACATAAAAAAGTTGATCGTTTTTGCTCCTCACAAAATATTTTGATAGTTTGTACAATTAGGGTTTAGCTGAAGATAGTCACCAAAATCAGAACAACCGCAGAAGGTGCTACCAAATTTGCTAAGAATCACCTGCCCAAAATGTACACAGGAAAAGTACAGGGTGTCTAAAATGATGATGAAATAATGCATAAAATGAAGGTTTGTATATAATATTCTCTGAAATTTAGTTAGCATGGACTATTTAATTTTAAGGAAAATGGTTATCAAAATGAACTACATGAATATCATTAAAGTTCCTTTTATTTTGAATACAGGGTGGTCCAAAATAGGTCTAAATAGCAAATTTTTCATAAATCTATGAACAATTCTGTGAAGAAACACTTCTGGCTTTTTTAGTTAAATGTTTTACTACCCAGGGTAGAAAAGGACCGAAGAGTCACACAAATGAAATAGAGAGACTGCGATTTGGCCATTGTTTAATCAATAAAATGAATAAACTGTGTATTTTTTACATTAAAACACTCCCTGAATTAAACATCATATTCTAGTAGAGAATGTCTAGATAACAATTCAATATTATTATTCATATAGTAGCAGGCACATGTTATTATTAACACATACGAGAAGTTTGAAAACTTTCCTATGTATACTTTTAAAATGGCATCAATTTCAAAAGTTCTAGTTTTCCGCTATTTCGTGTAGAAACCTATGGGCGCCTCACCCACCGGCGCCTCACCCACCGGCTCCACCCTTGACTCACTCGACGTTTAGATTGATAACTTCACTGTTGCTAGACATGTGGCTTTAATCTTTTTTTTATTCGGTAGCTGGATAAATTGTCTTTAATATGATACCAAAAATGTTATGATTTTTTGACAACTTCTATTTAAAATAGAGACACGTATCACGATTTTAAGGATTTTTTGAAATGGCTCCACCTTATTTGATATACTATTAGTAACCTGTGACCCTTTGCAATAGCATGTTCACTTCTTCCAACACATTCACATTTCCCCAAAATGATGTTTTCAGACAAAGTGGCACTTTTCAAAATCTTATGCAAGAAAGTTACAAAAATGTCTCCAGTGTGCTGTTCAAAATTAATTTCAATGGTCTTTATTTTCAATTGAAGGAAAGTTCTTTCTTTCTTTAGCTGGTCCTTATTTGAAATTAAAAATAAAATTGTTTTATTTCATGCATGACTAGCCAATAGTGTCCACCATTCAGGTCAATAACTTCCCTGTAATCGTTGAACAGTGCCACTTTTCGGAAAACATTATTTTGGGAAATGTGACTGTTAAGGGAAAAGTAAACATGGTATTGAAAAGGGGAACTTAGTGTGGGTAGCCAAGGGTTTTCCCTTTTCGTAAATGTTTCAATCTCTCAAAATGCCTATAACTTCATCAACTATCTCCTGCCGATAGCACACTTTTCATCAACTATCCATGCTGATAGCACATTAGTTCATCAACTATCTCCTGCTGATTGCGCACTATTCATCAACTATCTACTGCTGATAGCACACTACTTCATCAACTATCTACTGCAGATAGCGCACTATTCATCAACTATCTACTGCAGATAGCGCACTATTCATCAACTATCTACTGCTGATCACACTACTTCATCAACTATCTACTGCTGATAGCACACTACTTCATCAACATCTACTGCTGATAGCACACTATTCATCAACTATCTACTGCTGATAGCTCCCTATTCATCAACTATCTACTGCAGATAGCGCACTATTCATCAACTATCTACTGCAGATAGCGCACTATTCATCAACTATCTACTGCTGATAGCACACTATTCATCAACTATCTACTGCAGATAGCACACTACTTCATCAACTATCTACTGCAGATAGCGCACTATTCATCAACTATCTACTGCTGATAGCACACTATTCATCAACTATCTACTGCAGATAGCGCACTATTCATCAACTATCTACTGCAGATAGCGCACTATTCATCAACATCTACTGCAGATAGCGCACTATTCATCAACTATCTACTGCTGATAGCACTACTTCGTCAACTATCTACTGCTGATAGCACTACTTCATCAACTATCTACTGCTGATAGCGCACTATTCATCAACTATCTACTGCTGATAGCACACTATTCATCAACTATCTACTGCTGATAGCACACTACTTCATCAACTATCTACTGCTGATAGCGCACTATTCATCAACTATCTACTGCTGATAGCACACTATTCATCAACTATCTACTGCTGATAGCACACTACTTCATCAACTATCTACTGCTGATAGCACACTACTTCATCAACTATGTACTGCTGATAGCACACTATTCATCAACTATCTACTGCTGATAGCGCACTATTCATCAACTATCTACTGCTGATAGCACACTACTTCATCAACTATCTACTGCTGATAGCGCACTATTCATCAACTATCTACTGCTGATAGCACACTATTCATCAACATCTACTGCAGATAGCGCACTATTCATCAACTATATACTGCTGATAGCACTACTTCATCAACTATCTACTGCAGATAGCGCACTATTCATCAACTATCTACTGCTGATAGCACACTATTCATCAACTATCTACTGCTGATAGCACACTATTCATCAACTATCTACTGCAGATAGCGCACTATTTATCAACTATCTACTGCTGATAGCGCACTATTCATCAACTATCTACTGCTGATAGCACACTATTCATCAACTATCTACTGCTGATAGCACACTACTTCATCAACTATCTACTGCTGATAGCACACTACTTCATCAACTATGTACTGCTGATAGCACACTATTCATCAACTATGTACTGCTGATAGCACACTATTCATCAACTATCTACTGCAGATAGCACACTATTCATCAACTATCTACTGCTGATAGCACACTATTCATCAACTATCTCCTGCTGATAGCACACTATTCATCAACTATCTACTGCTGATAGCGCACTATTCATCAACTATCTACTGCTGATAGCACACTATTCATCAACATCTACTGCAGATAGCGCACTATTCATCAACTATCTACTGCTGATAGCACTACTTCATCAACTATCTACTGCAGATAGCGCACTATTCATCAACTATCTACTGCTGATAGCACACTATTCATCAACTATCTACTGCTGATAGCACACTATTCATCAACTATCTCCTGCTGATAGCACACTATTCATCAACTATCTACTGCTGATAGCGCACTATTCATCAACTATCTACTGCTGATAGCACACTATTCATCAACTATCTACTGCTGATAGCACACTATTCATCAACTATCTACTGCAGATAGCGCACTATTCATCAACTATCTACTGCAGATAGCGCACTATTCATCAACTATCTACTGCTGATAGCGCACTATTCATCAACTATCTACTGCTGATAGCACACTACTTCATCAACTATCTACTGCTGATAGCGCACTATTCATCAACTATCTACTGCTGATAGCACACTATTCATCAACATCTACTGCAGATAGCGCACTATTCATCAACTATCTACTGCTGATAGCACTACTTCATCAACTATCTACTGCAGATAGCGCACTATTCATCAACTATCTACTGCTGATAGCACACTATTCATCAACTATCTACTGCTGATAGCACACTATTCATCAACTATCTACTGCAGATAGCGCACTATTCATCAACTATCTACTGCTGATAGCACACTACTTCATCAACTATGTACTGCTGATAGCACACTATTCATCAACTATCTACTGCTGATAGCGCACTATTCATCAACTATCTACTGCTGATAGCACACTACTTCATCAACTATCTACTGCTGATAGCGCACTATTCATCAACTATCTACTGCTGATAGCACACTATTCATCAACATCTACTGCAGATAGCGCACTATTCATCAACTATATACTGCTGATAGCACTACTTCATCAACTATCTACTGCAGATAGCGCACTATTCATCAACTATCTACTGCTGATAGCACACTATTCATCAACTATCTACTGCTGATAGCACACTATTCATCAACTATCTACTGCAGATAGCGCACTATTTATCAACTATCTACTGCTGATAGCGCACTATTCATCAACTATCTACTGCTGATAGCACACTATTCATCAACTATCTACTGCTGATAGCACACTACTTCATCAACTATCTACTGCTGATAGCACACTACTTCATCAACTATGTACTGCTGATAGCACACTATTCATCAACTATGTACTGCTGATAGCACACTATTCATCAACTATCTACTGCAGATAGCACACTATTCATCAACTATCTACTGCTGATAGCACACTATTCATCAACTATCTCCTGCTGATAGCACACTATTCATCAACTATCTACTGCTGATAGCGCACTATTCATCAACTATCTACTGCTGATAGCACACTATTCATCAACATCTACTGCAGATAGCGCACTATTCATCAACTATCTACTGCTGATAGCACTACTTCATCAACTATCTACTGCAGATAGCGCACTATTCATCAACTATCTACTGCTGATAGCACACTATTCATCAACTATCTACTGCTGATAGCACACTATTCATCAACTATCTCCTGCTGATAGCACACTATTCATCAACTATCTACTGCTGATAGCGCACTATTCATCAACTATCTACTGCTGATAGCACACTATTCATCAACTATCTACTGCTGATAGCACACTATTCATCAACTATCTACTGCAGATAGCGCACTATTCATCAACTATCTACTGCAGATAGCGCACTATTCATCAACTATCTACTGCTGATAGCGCACTATTCATCAACTATCTACTGCTGATAGCACACTACTTCATCAACTATCTACTGCTGATAGCGCACTATTCATCAACTATCTACTGCTGATAGCACACTATTCATCAACATCTACTGCAGATAGCGCACTATTCATCAACTATCTACTGCTGATAGCACTACTTCATCAACTATCTACTGCAGATAGCGCACTATTCATCAACTATCTACTGCTGATAGCACACTATTCATCAACTATCTACTGCTGATAGCACACTATTCATCAACTATCTACTGCAGATAGCGCACTATTCATCAACTATCTACTGCTGATAGCACACTACTTCATCAACTATGTACTGCTGATAGCACACTATTCATCAACTATCTACTGCTGATAGCGCACTATTCATCAACTATCTACTGCTGATAGCGCACTATTCATCAACTATCTACTGCTGATAGCACACTACTTCATCAACTATCTACTGCTGATAGCGCACTATTCATCAACTATCTACTGCTGATAGCACACTATTCATCAACTATCTACTGCTGATAGCACACTATTCATCAACTATCTACTGCAGATAGCGCACTACTTCATCAACTATCTACTGCAGATAGCGCACTATTCATCAACTATCTACTGCCGATAGCACACTTTTCATCAACTATCCATGCTGATAGCACATTAGTTCATCAACTATCTACTGCTGATAGCACTACTTCATCAACTATCTCCTGCTGATAGCACTACTTCATCAACTATCTACTGCTGATAGCACACTATTCATCAACTATCTACTGCTGATAGCACACTATTCATCAACTATCTACTGCTGATAGCACACTATTCATCAACTATCTACTGCAGATAGCGCACTACTTCATCAACTATCTACTGCTGATAGCACACTATTCATCAACTATCTACTGCAGATAGCGCACTATTCATCAGCTATCTACTGCAGATAGCGCAATATTCATCAACTATCTACTGCAGATAGCGCACTATTCATCAACTATCTACTGCCGATAGCACACTTTTCATCAAATATCCATGCTGATAGCACATTAGTTCATCAACTATCTACTGCTGATAGCACTACTTCATCAACTATCTCCGGCTGATAGCACACTACTTCATCAACTATCTCCTGCTGATTGCGCACTATTCATCAACTATCTACTGCTGATAGCACACTACTTCATCAACTATCTACTGCAGATAGCGCACTATTCATCAACTATCTACTGCAGATAGCGCACTATTCATCAACTATCTACTGCTGATCACACTACTTCATCAACTATCCATGCTGATCACACTACTTCATCAACTATCTACTGCTGATAGCACACTACTTCATCAACTATCTACTGCTGATAGCACACTACTTCATCAACATCTACTGCTGATAGCACACTATTCATCAACTATCTACTGCTGATAGCTCCCTATTCATCAACTATCTACTGCAGATAGCGCACTATTCATCAACTATCTACTGCTGATAGCACACTATTCATCAACTATCTACTGCAGATAGCACACTACTTCATCAACTATCTACTGCAGATAGCGCACTATTCATCAACTATCTACTGCTGATAGCACACTATTCATCAACTATCTACTGCAGATAGCGCACTATTCATCAACTATCTACTGCAGATAGCGCACTATTTATCAACATCTACTGCAGATAGCGCACTATTCATCAACTATCTACTGCTGATAGCACTACTTCATCAACTATCTACTGCAGATAGCGCACTATTCATCAACTATCTACTGTTGATAGCGCACTATTCATCAACTATCTACTGCTGATAGCACACTATTCATCAACTGTCTACTGCTGATAGCACACTACTTCATCAACTATCTACTGCTGATAGCACACTACTTCATCAACTATGTACTGCTGATAGCACACTATTCATCAACTATCTACTGCTGATAGCGCACTATTCATCAACTATCTACTGCTGATAGCACACTACTTCATCAACTATCTACTGCTGATAGCGCACTATTCATCAACTATCTACTGCTGATAGCACACTATTCATCAACATCTACTGCAGATAGCGCACTATTCATCAACTATCTACTGCTGATAGCACACTATTCATCAACTATCTACTGCAGATAGCGCACTTTTCATCAACTATCCATGCTGATAGCACATTAGTTCATCAACTATCTACTGCTGATAGCACTACTTCATCAACTATCTCCTGCTGATTGCGCACTATTCATCAACTATCTACTGCTGATTGCGCACTATTCATCAACTATCTACTGCTGATAGCACACTACTTCATCAACTATCTACTGCTGATAGCACACTACTTCATCAACTATGTACTGCTGATAGCACACTACTTCATCAACTATGTACTGCTGATAGCACACTATTCATCAACTATCTACTGCTGATAGCACACTACTTTTCAACTATCTCCGGCTGATCACACTACTTCATCAACTATCTACTGCTGATAGCACACTACTTCATCAACTATATCCTGCAGATAGCGCACTATTCATCATCAGCTATCTCCTACAGATAGCGCACTACTTCATCAACTATCTCCGGCTGATAGCCCACTACTTTATCAACTATCTACTGCTGATAGCACACTACTTCATCAACATCTACTGCTGATAGCACACTACTTCATCAACTATACTGCTGATAGCACACTACGTCATCATTTATCTACTGCTGATAGCCATTCATCAACCATCTACTGCATGATAGCACACTATTCATCAAATCAACTACTGCTTATAGCACACTATTTATCAGCGGATAGCACACTATTCATCATCTAACTGCTTACACTCTTCATCAACTAATGTGAGCACACTATTCATCAACTAATGTGAGCACACTATTCATCAACTATCTACTGCGGATAGCACACTATTCATCAAATCAACTGCTTATAGCGCATTCTTCATCAACTATCTACTGCTGAGCACACATGTGGTCAGCCCATATGGGACCCTGATAGGTTTACCCAAACGTAGCGCATTATGGCCCTTGTAAAACCCATGGGACCCATGTGGTGAGCCTATATGGGACCCTGATAGGTTTACCCAAACGTAGCCCATTATGGCCCTTGTAAAACCATGATGGGGCCCATGTGGTCAGCCTTTATGGGACCCTGATAGGTTTACCCAAACGTAGCCTATCCATAATTTATGGCCCTTAAAACCCATATGGGACCCATGTGGTCAGCCCGCACATAGCCCTTGCCCACATGTAGCCCATGCATGTTGGCTGGGTATACTTCATTCACTATCTGGACATATGGGCTTCGATTTGGAGGATGAAGTAGTTTTATATCAGTAGATAGTAAGAAGTTATATCATCATGAATAAAATCGTACGCTATAAATCATCAGACAGTAAAATTTGACAATCCACGTGCCATAGGCCCTAAGCAGTACGAATAAGTATAACGACACCTGGGCAGGCTTTCGATGGAGGTGTAAAAGATGAGTTTTATGGAAAATTAGTCATCACTGAATGGGCCTTTAATTCTGCATACATGTCTAAAACGTAGATCGCTTCTAGAGTCATGATCCTAACGTAGCCCACCCCCTACTTATATAAGATATATCGATGGATAATGATAATAATAATTTGTGATACTTGTTTCATTTTGTGTTCCCCCAGACGCAACAGATTAATACTAATAACAAATCCAACGAATACACACAAAAACGTCGACGAAATTCTTGAAGCATTGGAAGCATACTACCAGCAACCTATGGAATCACTCATATCATTGGTAAATACATTGGTATTACTATGTAATGCTGACATAAATATTTAAATTTAAATAATAATTACACACATCATTTTGACGTTATAAGATGGCGCGGACATACGGGACCTCGAGTTATTTTTAGCAAATTTGCTTGGCAACCAGTGTTTCAAAAGCAAAACATTCCATGCACGCACTCAACGCTGAGCGTTACGCACTTGATTCGCAGTAGGCGCAATGTGCGGTTGCCGTAATTGATTGATCTGCGCAAGTTGTTTTTGTTTTTGTTTTCACCGGCATTTGATTGTTTTCACCGGCATGACGTAGTCCGCCCCAACCTATATATAGACTATTTCATAACAAAAATACAATAAGTCAGCCTGTAACGTGATAAAGTGACAGTGTTAGAATACTAGTAAAAGTTAATTACCTCATAGCTATGTGGACGAATTAATGAAATTTAGGGAATTAGGCCTCATTTTGTTTATAAACCAGAACCGAGTAAAACAACAAACAACATAAAAATATTAATCATAATTTATGTTGGATATTTCTTCCCCTTAACTTGCAGGCAAGTAATCCACAAAGTGTAACGTAAGTAGCCTATGGTAATTGTATTGTCTTATTGCATTTCTGATTTTTAAGTTGGTTAAAGCACTTAAATGTTATCGTTGTTTATTAAATCAATCAATCAATCAATCAATCAATTTCAATGATTTGCTGAAGTGTGAGCGATAATTCATATTATGTATTTTACCAATGGCTTCAACCGAACATGTTTATTCTAAACGCCAATATTCAATTGAATATTTTTGGCAAATGCCATTCTAAATGCTTTAAACATAGCCAATTAATTCGTAAAATGTGCCTTAATGGTTTTACTCTGTCAGATTTCATTGGACCAATCTCATAGGATCCTCTCACTGTACTCGAAACTCCGTCAAGTTTGAACATGCGTCTATGTTCCTACGTGTATCTCTGTGGCTACGTCAACACGGACAACAGGTAAGAAGACCATGAGAACTCACTCCAGGTGAAAACGTATATAAATACCTAGGCCTATAACAAATCATTGGATATGGCAAACTTTAGTAACACTTCCTTCCTTGCAACATACAACTTGTTATGCATGATGTTTTTAACAAACAAATCCGTTGTGGCAATTATAAGTAGTCTCACTTCGACCACTGCATGCTGCATAATTAAAAGTGGATAAAGAAGTTTGCTGTCGGCATGGTAGATGAGAGTGATGCGTAGTGTGCTATGCAGCAGTAAATATTGGACGATTGTGTGCTATAAAGTGTGCCATCAGCAAAGTTGACGAATTTGTTGTGGGCTATCGTCAGTAGATAGCGGACAAAATAGTGTGCTATCAGCAGTAGATAATGGGCAAAGTATAAGCCTTGTGCTATCAGCAGTAGATAGCGAACGAAGTAGTGTGCTATCGATATCAGCAGTAGATGTGTTGCGGACAAATCAGTGTGCTATCAGTCACTCAGCAGTTGATACCGGATGAAGTACAGGGTGAGTCAAAAAGACTGCAATAGTGAAAAGAAGCCAATTTGTTTTCAAAACCAAAATGAATTTTTAAAACTTTTTAAACGTTGCAAGAATGATGTGGTTAATCCTAACTTTGTGTGAAAAAATTAAGTCGATTGCATTTTTCGTTTGTCTTTGGTGACCCTCTTTGCTGCACAACCAAATTTACCTGTTTGTCCATGAGCACAGTGATTTTCATTTGAAATGGTACACATTGCATTCATATTTGAATATCCCGCCAACAAAAAAATGGAAAATGTCAGTTTTTTATTAAAATTTAGAACATTATACGCTTTCATAGCATGGGTATGATTATAATTGATTATGTTAACTCACATGTAAACAAGAAAGGATGCATCAAATTCCAATAACATCACAAATGAACTCAAGTTTCCAAATTTGAATGAGAGATACATTTTGCGATTTGATGCATATTTTGGGTATCTCGTGGACAAACGTGTGAAATGGGTGCACTGGTCAAAAGGCTCACCAAAGGCAAACGGAAAATGTAATCGACTTCATTTTTTCACACAAAGTTAGGATTAAATACATCATTCTTGCAACGTTTAAAAAGTTTTAAAATTCATTTTGGTTTTGAAAACAAATTGGCTTCTTTTCACTATTGCAGTCTTTTTGACTCACCCTGTACACTATGTGCTATCAGCAGTAGAACGGACGAACTAGTGCACGTGCTATCAGCAGTAGATATGTGGAATTAGCCTGCATGATAGTAACGATAATACCATATAGAGTGTGATTATTATCAGTGTTGGGATGAATAGTGTTAGATAAATTATTACCATACATACGACAAGAGGTTGAGGGGATTTAATTTTTTTATAATGAATCAATTTCAGGTAATAACAACTGGATTTATGGCATAATTGATAAAAATAATACTATTAATCCTTTCGATTGCAACAGGTTGGTGACCCAGAATCATTATCAAAGGCAACCAGTCTACTACTCTCTATTTTAGAAATGAATGTTGAGTCCGACTCACCAGATTTAAGTGGTAGGTGTATGGATGGCAATCACAGTTTCTTTGCCGTTAATGATCTATTATACCCAAATAGGTGTTATTTAGCAGTGGAGTCCCCATTTCTCAAATCCAAAGACATTTTCAAATAAGACCATGATTTCACTGTTTTGTATTTTAGTGAAGACTTCATTTCTTCATGAGCTAAGAACTCTTAAAAACTGACCAACCATTTCGATATTAATCATTTGGCATATCAAAATAACATAAGTTGTTGTTTCAATTGAAAGTTTTTACTCTGATTAAGCCTAAGCTATATTTACTGCAAAGTCGGCTTTTGGTTCTTATACATCACAAATACTAAAGCATTTATATCACAATCTTATTTAGTATCGATTTAGATAGTACGCCTACGCCTCTCAGGCTCCACCCTCTCCACCCAATTTGTTGTATGTGATCTTGAATAACCCCTATTACTTATCTTTCTAAATCATTTTCTCACTATCATTTCTATGCAGCCGATCATATCAAAGCCTTGATTTTTCAATTTTGTGCCGAACTTTTGGTAAGTATTTTGATCACCCGATACTTAAGTTGTAATGGCCACAACTGAGACCCAAATTACTCAGTTTTTTACGAACGTTAGAACACCCTATCATAATTATTAATACCATACCATTCATTGTGTTAGCTATCTAATGTTTCTATGTAAAATTATCTCCCTCCTATATATAGCTCAGTGCCAAGAGAATGGAATATTTACACTTTCCACGCGGCAGTCGTCTGCAGACGAAAAGTGTTAAAAAATGTCAACATTATTGAATTTCGTCACCATATTTGGAATCACTATGAGAAGTGCATTAAAATAAGTACAAACATACCTAGTATTGGTTCAATAATCCTTGCGATAGACTTTGAAAATTGGGAAACATTTTTGACAAATCTGTTTTCTATATGCATGGTAAAACTAATAGTAGGCCTAATATTAATAGCCGTGTGGAAAGTGTTAAACAACATCGAAACGGCAGCTCATGCCCTATATATAAATGTGTCGGACAAAAGGTAATTAGCAAACTTGCTTTTATATGATATACATATTCATATACATAAGCAGCAGATTATTGTTAATGTTGTATGTTATCACCAAATTAGCTTACCAAATTGTTGAAATACTCAATGATATCGCTTCTATATATCAGAGCTCCATATTGATAGACAGACTAATCCTTAAACAATTGCATATTTCTTCATGCTTTCAGATTATGAGAGCTATGGAGGAAGATGAAGATGGTGAAGCTACATCTCCCCTACTAGAAGCTTGCGTCAATGCTCTAGCTGCTTCAATTAATGTCACATCTGCTGGTCAGCTAATAGATGTTAGTATAATATCACTAGGGTCGTTATCAAAATGTTATGGCACACATTGAGTCATGTACAATCCCTAATAATTATTGTCATGGTTTCATGGAAATAAAATAATTGATTGTAGCCGATTGGAAACAAATAATGCAATGTTAAAATGACCAGTCATAGTCAACCAGATTGGGGGGGGGGGGGGGGGGGGGTCTTGGTATTTCTTGCTTCTGAAAATAGAACTTTGGTGTCCAGAGGAGACCAATTTAATTGATATTAAAATAAACCTGTGCTTATAATTGTTATTATAATTGACGAAGATAAAAAGGTTGACACATATAGATTATTTGTTCGTTTGCTTGCTTAAACGTCATCCCATGGAATCACACTTTGTGTCCGGTTTCATGTTAGAAGCTTGTCATAATGACATCTTAAAAAATCCAAATATTGATTGCACATAGAAATCCATGATAATGTATTGTTATTCCAGGAAAACTACAGCGGTGCAAGAAAATGGAAGCTCTACCTTATCTTCAAATGTAAGTTTATCACATACCATATCAACCTTTTAAATTACCCTCAGAAGAGTGGATTCTCATTTTTTTCGTAGAACAAAAAGCTGTGAAAAAGTGCCATACAATTTCGACAGATATCCATTGCCAAAAATACCCCAAAGTGGTGTTGTTGTCTGCAGCAGTAATTATGACCGACAGGGACCTTAGGGACGCACCATTAGATACTCAGGGGGGGGGGGGGGGGGGGGGACATGGAAGTTTGCCCACTATCCAGGAAAAAAACACTTTGCCCACCAACCAGGAAAAAAAAAATGACCCACTGCTGAGTAAAAAAAAAAAGATGACTCACCCAAAAGGCCCAACTCAATGTAAAGAAAACCATTAAAACCTAAAAAAAAAAAACTTTGCCGGCTTTGCTAAAAAAAAAAAAATCCGCCTACTTCGGTGGCGAAAAAAGAAATTCCGCCCGACCCCAACTTCCATGCCCCCCCCCCCCCTGAAAATAAAATGGTGCGTCCCTTACATACACTTCGAACTAATCAGTACCACCCATGTAATTGATCTTCAAGAAGCAAATTTATCACGTTCAGCTCTGAAACAGCTGTGAAAATCCGAAGTGGTCAGACGATTTACACATCACATAAAGTTTCCCATCGGCATTGAGGGAGCATGTTCCCATGTTGTAAAAAGCGTTTATAACCTCCAATTCGACAAATGTTTGAATTAATATAATTCCATTTACGCTAATTACCTCTGAATTTATCAGTTGACAGCGTTTAGTTAATTTGTTTACACACTTTATTAATACAGATGAATTGTACATCACCACAAGTCATATATTGCAGTCGAAAATGCTTCTAGAAAACGGAAGGTTTGTATACATATCGGTTAACGTATATGAGTCAATTTATCTTCAAAATATATCAAATGTATGAACCTCGGTAATTATTGTTGCAGAATGGCATAACGGATTGAACCTGGTCTATACATGGTCTATGCAGGCTTAATTTGAATCGTGATTGTTAATCCTATATAGGTAAACGATACTATAATTACATGAATTAGTATACAGGGTGAGTCAAAAAGAAGTTTACCCGGATTGGTGATGTTTTAAAAAACGAACAACACTCGAGAGTTCAGTAAAGCATATATTTAACAAGCATTCTCTCCTGCTTATTAGGAAAAAAGAATGACACAAATTGATCATTGCTAAGAGGAGTTATGCTTATTTTATATAATAAAGGTACTAATTTTGCAAGCTGTCCACGGAATACTTCAAAACAAATGTGAAGTAAGCATTCCTTGGACAGCTACAAACATGAGCGCTTCCAGTAAAACAGGCATAACTTCTCTTAGGAATGATCAATTTGCTACGTTGATTTTCTCTAATAAGCAGCAGAGTATGTTTGGTAAATAAATGCTTTACTGAACTTTTAAGTGTCATTTATTTGTTTTGAAAAACATCACCAATTGCCAATCTCAGTCAATAGGGAAGTACGCAGCATAAATGCATACTTTACATTTGTTTGGTCAAGTATTCCGTGGACAGTTTGCAAAATGAGTACCTTTATTAAAATAGACATAACTCCTCTTAGCCATGCTCAATTTGTGTCATTCCTATTTCCTAATAAGCAGGAGATAATGCTTGTTAAATATATGCTTTACTGAACTCTCGAGTGTCATTTGTTCGTTTTTTAAAACATCACCAAACCGGGTAAACTTCTTTTTGACTCACCCTGTATGTAAAAATATCGTTTCGTGCTTCAGTGCAAAACTATCATTATTGGATTGTCGGATATTAAAAAAAAAACATGATTTTTTTCTTCTCACTTCACTAGCGCTGGAGAGTCTGTAGCGTGTGCCAGGGAAGCACAAGCTCGGTATAAAATAGCAGACATTATTTTAAATGTAAGTCCTCTGATAAAATCATCAATATAATCTCAATCATATACTAAATATGTAAAAACATTAAAGTGTCTAATTATAACTTGGTATAAAACATTGTTTCCTTTTTAAACCAAATTTATGGTGTATGGACTCGGAGCAGCGCCCAAGCAATGTAACACATTTAGATCCTTTTAGAGCAGCTGCACATATCTCTTCCATGCCTTAACAATTTTGTTGGATGTTGGGGATATGGATACCTTGACAATTTTAATAATCTCTTTCATTATATTATTATTTTAGAAATTCGAGAACACACGTCCATGGTATAGGAATCGACTCCCGAATGATGAAGAAAAACAAAGGTGTGTTAATCTCAATATTTTAGTAATATGCACATTAGTGCATGGTTGCAATACTTAATAATAGGCTAAGGTCTGGTGATATTTCGCTATCATCATCATCAATAATTACGAAGAGTGACTAGAGAATGTAGGTATAATCATCTAAATCTTTACTGTTTTGACAGAATATACACTCAGATGGAGAAACAAAGTGAGGAGAGTTTACTTCAAAATACCCGTCTGTATCATCAAAGAATACCAGAGGTATATATGATGCAATAATACACAATATAGACCATTATATTATATATATAGACAAACAGTGTTGAAAAGAATTAGCTCTTTTTATTTTGCTGGCAACATCATTGGGGGACTTCTTGCTTAGTTGACATTATTGTTTATAGCAAAGCTGCAATACTCCCTCTTTTTATGAAGATTGTTTTCAGTTTAACGCAGCCGGCTACTATCAGGTTGATTTCGCATTGCACCAATGATGTACGCTACCCTTCAGTATCTTGTTGACTGTCAAGGGAATAGAGGAGTTTTGAATTTGATTCTGCAATAATGGACTAGTTTTAACAGCAAAACTACAAGTTACATATATATATGTACTTGGATAGGAATGTGGAGGCTTGGATGACTATATTGAATGCATATTTTTCAAGCAATATGCGATGCGATATCAGAATCGGGAACATTATGCATTCATTCAATATTGTCTTCCAAGCCTCAACGTTCATGATCTTACAATTTAAGAGCAAGTGTTCAGCATCTAATCTTGACAATAAAAATTAGATGGTGTTTTGTTTTTCTTGACCTCGACCTTGATTTAGGATATAGTTATTATTATGGTACGTATATGTATTAGTTATAAATATAATGATTTTTCCTTAACTTTTTCCACACCCTTTAATCCATTCATGCAGGAACCGCCCAAAATGGTGATATCTCCTACACAGCCTCGTATAGATCCACATGTAAAAGCCTATCCACTACCGCCAATAGAATTGCTAGACAGGTAGGTGCAACTGATAACTATCATTGACTATATACATGTTTACCTGTTTGGTAAGGTAGGGCAGTTATTTTTTAATATTTTTCTCAAATGCAAAATTGTAGTATGTTCAATCAATCAAGTGGATGTTAACACTTTCCATGAGGCAGGTGTCTGTAGACGACATTCCAAAATATCAAAAAATATTTCAAAATTTTCAAAATTATTGAATTTCATAACCACATTTGGAATCACCATGAGAAATGCATCAAAATAAGTACAAACATGCCTCGTTTTGGTTCAGTAATCCTTGAGATCAACCTTAATGTTGGAAAAGGTTTCTGAAAAATCTGTTTTGTATTGGTACAACCAATAGCTGTGGGCATGGAAAGTGTTAAAGGTATATTATGTGATCTTTTCCAGGGGACGCCCTCAATCCTCGAAAAAAAATTGGAAGCAGATTTTCTTGCGGATTTACTTTTCTGATCATAAATCATAAATATATTCCAAGTTACAGATCGATACGATTCCTAATCACCTCAAAAGCATAGTTTTGGAGTGAATTTAGAGTAAAATTTGAAAAAATAGATTGTACCGCTCGGTACAATCTATTTTCAAACCATGATTTTGAAGTAATTAAGAATCGTATCGATCTGTACCTTAGAAGATCTTTATGATTTATGATCAAAAATGCAAATCTGCAAGAAAATCTGCTTTCATAGTAAAAATCAATGATAGAGGGTGCTACTTGGAAAAGATCACACAATATGCCTTTAAAGGTCATTTTGATAGGTATTTAGGTGAATCAATCTAAAGGATACTTAATTACATAATATTACTCTCTATTTATATTTTATCTTCAGAGTGGAGCATCCTGATCAACAAACAGATGACACTGAACATGGCAATGGTAAGAATTGGGATTGTCTTCGTTATTTTACTTCACAATTAATGATGCACATAGCAGCCTCTGAACACCAATGTCTGACCTATTGTGAAGTTGGTCGAGTGTGAACATATGACAGGTCCTAGAATGATTTATACCATGTTCGAAAATATAATAATATTAAAAAAAAAGATTACAGCCCAAATCTAATGCCTGCTTATATTCAAAATATCTTTATCCGTTCAAAAATGGCATGACATTATTGAAAATCTGTGAGAACCTGTTTTTCACTTTCGGATATTTCCATTGATAAAACTCGCCAATCTGGTATAAATCATGCAAGCTGCAGAATACACCATTCAAATATTACTTAATTTTAAATTTAAGAGGACGCAGCAAATTACTAGCATATCAGATAAATTGTGCTTTGTGCCCAACATGGTCAACGATTTTAAAATAGGTAATTTTGGTCAAACTTGGTATCTACCATTTTTAAAAGAGTCCATAATTTCTCTCAGAATTTTAAACATTCCAAAATGTATAAGAAAATGTAAAATACAGTATAATATACAGGGTGAGTCAAAAAGAAGTTGTAAGGATTTGAATACTTTTTCCTGAGAAAGAAAAAGAAAATGGACCTTAAACTCAAGCGATATTTTTGTTTGAGTTGCATAACTCCCAATGGTTCTTATTTGACAAGCAAAAGGTGACATGAAATTTGCCCATTGAGTAGTACACAACGTGCCGGGTGGTTAACCACTTGGCAGTAATTCACTGCATTTTGGCCTATAACATCTAAACGGAATATATCTTGTGCCAAATATTTTACGGAAATAATGAGAAAAATATGGGTTTTCTTTTGATATCAAAATGTTTATGTGAAAAAAAGCTTAAAAGTGATAGGAACATACACCTTTAATTCACATCTAATCTATTTTTGCTCCTTTTTATCCGCAGAGCCAAAGTGTTTTCCATGCTGTTCACAATGTCTACAAGCTGTCTTTACCGCTTTTATAGTTGTAGTTCAGGCGCCATATCAATTGTATGTTTGGGCAACAAGAACAAATTCTGCTACTGATGAAGAGACTGAACTCACAAGAACACCATCTGATGCCAATTAGATATCATAGACATCTTGTTAGAGAAAGGAAATTCATTGTTCTTGTTGTTGATGAACATCTCACAAGATATCAATTTGGGACACTTTTGCTCTCATTCGACTACAGAGAAAATGTTCATCTGACTTGCCAAATACATGTTATATGACTCGGGGGGGGGGGGGGCTTCATGATTTGAACTTAACAGATCATCTCCAAAAAGCTAATCAGCTTAATTCATCATCTCCAAAGAGTATGATATTATTTGGCTTAGCCTACATCTTTTATGTATTCTGATGAGAAACTACAACATTTATGTTTATATGTATATTGACTATTTGAGCCAAATAGAAAGATTCTATGAGAAACTGCAAAATAAAGAACTGTTATGAGAATCGCACATTTACATGCTACGTAAAACAAATTCAAGTGTTATTAAACTTTTTTTTACTTTAAAAGGAACAATAAAATTTGGATAAAACCATCTTTTGTTAGATCAAGCCTCATTGCATGGAAATCTAGATTTAATTCAGTATTTCCTAAGAGCAAATTGTTGGAGTCCATTTCTTCTTTTTCTTGGAAGTATTTATCAATTTTCAAAAATATATTGGATACTTTCCCAAATATCTACCAATGTAAGGAATAGATAAGAAACAAATGTTTGTTTAGGTTACATACACCAAGAAGGTATCACAAGAATAGTGCCACCAACAATGATGCACCATTTACATACACAGTATTATTGAAGAAAAAAAAGAGGGAATCAATCCAGGGGTAATCAGCAATATGAGTATGTTTGATTGAAATAATTGACTGACGACGCAAAAAGTGCAAGCCATCCGACTCCTTCATTTACAGACAGTCAACACTAGGCTATTATTCATCCCATCTGAAAGAGGAACAGGTCTTTCAAATATGCACAGCTAGCTTACTATCAATCAATCAATCACTGAAATTTATATAGCGCCAGAACCAAGAAACTTGTACTAAGGCGCTTTGGCACAATGAAATATGAAGAGAAAACTACTTTACAGTCTGAACATGGAGCAAGTTTGCAAGATAGTCCGGTGGTTAGTCGATGGAGAGATTTATATGCGAGGACTAAAATCTTGATTCAATCCTATGCTCAACTGGAAGCCAATGAAGGTGAACAAGATCATGAGATATGGGGTCATACTACTACTACTGACAGAGTGATTCTGATCATGCGACCTAAGATAAACCCAGCATTGGCACATAAATGATGCGCCTTTCACTGTGACATCACTTCAGTTCAGATTATATGAAATAGTATGTGATGCAACATATCAAAAGGAGAGTCTTTGCAGGTGAAGTCAATTTTTAGTTTATTATGTGTGCTCTCAGAGCATCTTCTAAGCTTTAAAATGACACCAAATTGATCAAGGCATTCAGATTTTATGAGTGAAAATGGCTCCTAAACTCTTATTTTTCTTTATTTTTTTCTGTCCGTTTTCATCTATCTTGAACAACACACAGCCGCAAAGCCCCCCTTTTTGTTGACGTGCTGCAATACTTATAGTTATGCTGTCTTATTGGCTATTGATACAATATCAGCCCGTACTGACCCAGTGTCAGGCAAGTAAACAAGAATATGTACACAGAACACATACTTTTAACAAAGTAATTATTACATTTTATTGCAAAATCTGTTTCACCAATAATTGATATGCACAATTTCATGCACAAATGTTTTGGGTAGTTTTATACGAGATTCAGAATAGAAAATCCAAAAGGCCAATTATACATGCATTAAATCAAAGGAAAGGAAAAATGGACAGAATCTAATCAATGTTTGGTTAAAGGCATATTATGTGATTTTTTCCAGGGAGCGCCCTCTATTCATGATTTTTTTTAGAAAGTAGATTTTCTTGCAGATTTACAATTCTGATCATAAATCGTACTTACATTCTAAGTTACAGAGCGATACGATTCCTAATTACCTCAAAATCATGGTTTTAGAGTGAATTTAGATAGAGTAAAATAAGTTGTCGGTAATCCGACAGTTTATTTTCACTCTAAAACCATGATTTTGAAGTAATTAAGAATCGTATCACCCTGTAACTTGGAATGTATGTACGATTTATGATCAGAAATGTAAATCTGCAAGAAAATCTGCTTTCAATTTTTTTTTCGATGTTGAGGGCGTTCCCAGGAAAGATCACATAATATGCCTTTAACAGGAAACAAGATATTTTAACTACTTATTGCAAGATCCGTTCCAAATATAACCTCACACTAGTGTCAAACCGTAAGCCATCCAATAATTGTCTTGTGAGGTTACCATAGAAAAGCTACCATCAAACTCTATCCCTTTTGTATTAATACTCAATAGCATCTTATTTGTCCAATAAATCTATGAAACCAAAAGAGCATAATTATTATAGCGTGATTTATAAGAAAAGAACCAACTATATAGTTTGATCAGCTCCAAATTGGCTAAGCCTCCTTACAGCAGCGAATGAATACTAAAGGATGCTGGCGCGCATTATGGCAACCACATGTACTATTCATCAAATTTGTGACCCGTGCACCCAGCCATAACCATGTGCGTTTGTCCATTAGTGCACATACACTTGGATTACTTTTGCGCACAGAGAGATAAAAACCGAACATTTCTCGACAATTTGGAACTGATTAAACTATAGAACAGTGATATGTACACTGCATGAAGCACTCACAGCAAGATGTATGTTAATTTCAGGGGCAATAATACAGTGTTCATTCAATATTTAATCCGACTATAATAGTACCAACTCTCTTTGATGACAAAATGATAAGGTTCATAATTGGCAATTTTTTTTACTGCAAATAACAACCAACCTTACAAAGTGGAGGTCTAATGAAGAAATGACAGACAGGTCCTTATTTACTTGTTTTTGTCAATCATATTTTTGGTAATCTGTCCCCTATTAATGGGGTATGCAGTAGTCTTGAAGAATTATATTTTAATATAATTTACTTCAGAATTCAAGATGAACATTAATAATGGTCATTTTTGCTGTTGCCACTCATGAAAGCAGCCTTTATGCCCAGCATATTTATATTACGACTGTTAAAGTAGAGCTTTATAGATGGGGAGCACGTATGGTATTAAAACACATTGAAACACATATGACCTTCTACCCTAAATAAAGGTCAGGTCAACCAACCCAAGTTGGCAAGGATGTCCACTTAGGTTTTCATTCTACCAAATTCAAAGAACATTTTGGTGTATAACTCCCTGTGTCAGCCTGGACTGGGACCAGAATACCCCTATGCTCCCCAACTATTTGTGTGAAATAAGCCGTAGATCAGAATATTTGAATTGATGTTTTGTTGTACAAAGAGGGCTGATTTTTTAAAAATCTTTACAAGTGTAACTTGTAAGTCTTGTAAGTTCATACATGTAATACAATTGCAAAAATGTACAAATCCCAATTTGTATCAATATTGAGGGTGCAGCCTCCAAGACATCACTGAATAAACCTCTAACTCAATGCCCAAGCGCCACATATCAGCAATTAAATTTCATTAGAATTTACATAAACCTATCAAAAATCAAAAAAGAAGAAGAAAGATAACTTTTTCATTATAAAACCAGTCTATTATGAAAAATGTAAAAAATAAAACTATAACTAAATCTAGTTTCAGTTTTCATGAAATAATCTGGTTTGAGTTATGTACATAATGATGGTCCATGGAACTTTTATACCACATATAACAATACTTGTTCATGTGTACGTGTGTGTGTGAGTGCTCTCTAAAATGTGTTGTTATAAATAAAAATATCTAGTCTATTCGGCATTATAAATCATTATATCCTTTTATAGTTTTTATTGTGCAATTTTTAATCAAATTTTCATATTCCTTACATTTAACATCCGTATTACATCAGAAAAAAATCATACATAATATATATTAATTTAACTTGAAACAATTAATGTAGTAACATTTCAATGGCTTGACAATGCAGTAGTAAAATGGTTTCTGTACAAAATTTATACAATAATAGCAATAACCATGACATGCAATTTATTTGTTTGGACAACTTCAATTTGGGACTCTAAGCAGGTTGATTTGATATAACATATTTTCTCTAGACACACTGACGTCTGGTCGGTAATAAGGAGTATTGATAGAAAAATTACAATTAGCTAAAACCGTGGAAACATGTTAACACAAAAAATGTTACTTTAACATGTTATAACGACTCAACTTGTGTGGTCATGCGGATTTGTGTGGACACGGTTCCACTCTGCAACACATTGTCGGTGTTGTAAGAAGTGATCCATTTCAGTGTCAGTCAAGAGAAAACAAAGACATTCCAAATTTCCAATCAACCTTGCAGTTTTCTTAATACTTAAAAATTCTACAGATGATTTCTACTTTATAATAACATTAATGCTCCAATGTGTTGATTAGGTTAATAATATCTCAAATATTTCAAAAAATTGGTGAAAGTGTAGAATGCAAAGTGCAAACTATAATCAAAGCAAATAATTCTTGACTCAATTTAGCCACATACGCCCTAGTGTTGTGCATGCATGCAAATCATGCTTATGCTTGACTGCATTGTATTTTTCCCCCTTCTAATTATCAAGAATTATTTGATTTGATTTTAGTAGCTTGCTGACAGTTTTGTACTTGTATAATGCATCACATCATTTCAATGGGTGTGTGTGCATTCACCACTTAGTCTCCAAAATAAATTATACCATATGGGATATAAAAACCACAGATATAAGTTGGAAATCACTCGAAGGATTTCAAATCTTATTTTAACTGGCAATTCATGCATATAGTCTTTTGTACAAACGTCTTTCATTTGACACCATTCCTTGGTTAGTAATGACATACTAGTTTAAAGGGCAGAATAAGAAATTACTAACTTGAACAATTTTGAGAACTGTGTAGTTATAACCAGTATTAATGTTATACAGTTGTAAACAAATTATTCAAACTCTATCAGTAGTATGTATGTTGGGCAAAATGCAAGATATTATACAAATCTGCGAACAGAACAAAAATAGAGCTCTTTATGCCAATCTATAAAGGAAAAGTGTCAGAGCCAGTCCCATTTCTGGCCTCTTTCAAAGACATGGTTGCTAATAAAAAAGAATCTAAACAGTCAAAATCAGAGATAGAATTTTGTCACATGCTATCAGAGTCCAAGAAACATGTTTTTCCAACGGTTTTTACCAGGAAATTGAAGACATGGGCTTTCAAACACATGCTACTTGGTTAGGTTATAGATTGTGCGAAGAGAATGAAAAGATATGATTTTTTGCGTTTTTCTTATTCTTTTGGTTATTACTAACTTTTCCTTAAAATTACACACTTAGTTATCAGAGCCAATTCCCAACTCTGTTACCCAGCACACATAACTGCTTGTGTGTTACAGCAGCACTTACAGGTCAAGCCTTCTCTTGGTCAAATCAATATTGCAAACTATTTCACAAATGTTAAGCTGTGGCCTTGTAAAACACAGTTGCTAATTGCAATTGAGTCATGATACATTCTCCAGGTAGATAATAACATGACTCTAGCAAGCAACTTTCTGTGATCAAACTATTTACCTCCAGGTCCTCTGTATTATAATATCCATTCTTATAGAAACAGTTGACAAATGCATACCAATTACTCAGCATAATGATAAGTTCATGAATATTAAATCTATAATGAAAAATAAGTCTATATACATACAAAATATGTAAACCTATATAATATGCAGAATTCTGGTATGTTCATATAGCCACCATATATCTATATTGAAGTGCATCTATTTGACACTGACACCTAATTTCTCCAGACACCTGATGCCCTTTTCTTGATATTCTTCTCTCGTCATCCAGAACGACTCTTTGTCCTTCATGATCTCAGCAAGCACGGCGCCACCAAGGAAGACCATGTGCTTACGCCTGGGTGGATCCTCAATACGGATCTTGAATTTCTGGAAACAAAATGAAAGACCCATACAATGTTATTGTTAAGTGATTGTCAGATATACTGAATTTGGTCTTGACAGATAAAACAAGTTGAGGGGCACTAGGTGGATTAAAAACTTGTAAATGATATGCTTTCAATGCTATGTAACCTAAGTTAACTTCCTTCACCCAATGGAATTTGGGGAGCTGCACTGATAATGGTGGATGTTACAATCTAAGTGCGGATGGGTTTGCGCCTGAATTGGCTGCACCCTAGTTGATGCGATCTGCTTCTGATGATTCACCAGCAGCGAAATTACAGCGCTTTGAACCCTTTGGAAAAGGCACTATATAAATCCAGATTATTAAGTTGACCCCCATTTGACCTTTGACCCTGTGCTATGCACACACATGATAGAGCTTTGGTTGTTGGTTTAAATTTGATGTAGATCAATTACTTCATTTGGATATCTTGCCGGTGTCCTCTGTGGCTAAACCTTTGTCACACGAATCATCTTAGCCTGCAACCTTTGCAGTAACAGTACAAACGTAAATTTATATTGAGTTAAATTGCATTTTTGACTATTTATTAGATAAGCCTCCATTTGCATTCTGAGAGAAAGCTATAAACTCTGACCATAGATAATGTTTATGTGCAAGATGACAGTTCCAAAATTTCACAAAATGTTTTAAAGTGTCAAAATTATTGATTTTCATCACCATATCTGCAATCACCATGAGAAATGGTACAAACACGTCTAAATTGGTTCAGTAATTTTTGAGATGAACTTTGAAAATTGGGAAAGGTTTCTGAAAAATCTGTTTTGAATATGGTAAAACTAATAGACACGTGGAAAGTGATAAGAACCTGACTTACAGATAGTTTAGCAGTATCTCCTTTGAGCACTCTCTCCAGATAAAGCTGCTTGATTTCCCGCTCAAACCTTGATGGCAATCCTGGGTACATGGTAGATCCACCAGACAACACGATATGTTTGTAGAATTCTGCCCTCGTATCTATATCAGCAGCATTGATAGTGTTAAAGAGTAGTTCAGCTATGCCGACACCTTCTACATTGATGAGATGGGGCTGGAAGAGGGCTTCTGGGGCTTCAAATCGCTCACCACCGACTTTGATGGTCCTGCCGTCTGGAAGCTGTGAGGGGATAATGCAAGAATGTTTATATTGATTAAATCTTCTCTTTTTAACCCTAACCCCGGTTTAGGGTTTTTGACCGGGATCACAATTTTCGAGGAAAAAACACCAACTAAATCTCCGGGAACCTGCCGGGATTCGATCCGGGGACCCTCCGTTCTCAAGCCCCAAGTCCCAACCACTAAGCCACGGCCCTCAGCTACACATTCGCGCAGTATACCGCACTCACTATATAGGCTCGGTTGACTACGTCATCGAAAACCGAAGGCGCATGCGTTTGGAGAGGGACTTTGGATTAGCATTTTTTAGCACTCAGGGGGTTAGGGTTAATAGAACAAAAAAACAAAAAAAATGTTACCATAACCCTAGCCCCGGTTTAGGGTTTTGACCGGGATCACAATTTTTGAGGAAAAAACACCAACTAATTCTCTGGGAACCTGCCGGGATTCGATCCGGGGACCCTCCGTTCTCAAGCCTCAAGTCCCAACCACTAAGCCACGGCCCTCAGCTACACATTCGCGCAGTATACCGCGCTCACTATATAGGCTCGGTTGACTACGTCATCGAAAACCGAAGGCGCATGCGTTTGGAGAGGGACTTTGGATTAGCATTTTTTAGCACTCAGGGGGGTTAGGGTTAATAGAACAACAACAACAAAAATGTTACCATAACCTAGCCCCGGTTTAGGGTTTTGACCGGGATCACAATTTTTGAGGAAAAAACACCAACTAATTCTCTGGGGAACCTGCCGGGATTCGATCCGGGGACCCTCCGTTCTCAAGCCTCAAGTCCCAACCACTAAGCCACGGCCCTCAGCTACACATTCGCGCAGTATACCGCGCTCACTATATAGGCTCGGTTGACTACGTCATCGAAAACCGAAGGCGCATGCGTTTGGAGAGGGACTTTGGATTAGCATTTTTTAGCACTCAGGGGGGTTAGGGTTAATAGAACAACACCAACAAAAATGTTACCATAACCCTAGCCCCGGTTTAGGGTTTTGACCGGGATCACAATTTTTGAGGAAAAAACACCAACTAATTCTCCGGGAACCTGCCGGGATTCGATCCGGGGACCCTCCGTTCTCAAGCCTCAAGTCCCAACCACTAAGCCACGGCCCTCAGCTACACATTCGCGCAGTATACCGCGCTCACTCTATAGGCTCGGTTGACTACGTCATCGAAAACCGACGGCGCATGCGTTTGGAGAGGGACTTTGGATTAGCATTTTTTAGCACTCAGGGGGGTTAGGGTTAAAATAAACAAAGGCTCTTGAGCATTGTGGATCATTACAGAATAGAGCTATCACAGAATTACATATTGTTGTACATATGTGAGCATGAGTGCTGTAAAGAATCACGCTTTACATTACATGCATTTATAAAAGCAAGCATGCAGGGAATACAAATAATATAACGCCCTACTTTGACATTTCAAAATAGGTAATGACTTAGTAAGACTTCTACTTGAAAAAAACCCACATAAAGAACAGAAATGGACTATTACAGCTCTGTGTAGGTATCTACTTAGGCGACAAAAAAAGAAACTCTGTTAGGCTCATGAAAGTCAATTGCGAGTTTCCCGTTACTTTTTTTTCTCAAAGTGACGAGGCAACTTTTTCATTATTCATTATTTGATCAGATTTTATTATTGACATGTAAATGCATGTTTGATCAACCCATATTGATACGGTGCTCATTTGAATAATATAAAAACATGTTTTTAAGGTGCATATGCACATGGGTGTATGATTTACAATTAAGGTCGCTAGTTAAATGATCCAACTCAAAATTTAGATATGTTGTTGATCACACTGACGGTCAAAATTCAACAGGTTTGCACTCTGTCATCATCAGGGGTCGCATTCTGATGCGTCTGCGCGTCCTAGATTTCTCATTTTCTCGTAGTGACGGGTCAGGTTTCAAATTGGAAAGATTTGCGGGTCCCGATCAAAATTGAAGGGACCCCTTAAATTTGATGATGTATGGAAATGGAAACCTTAAGAAATTCTGTAAATTACAAAATCCTTTGCTCACAACATAAATTCAATAAAACTGTCCGTAAAAAAGTAAAATTTTCAAATAACCAAACTTCAGGACCCCTCAATTTCTTGGGGGACCCTTAAATTTGTTTTTTTGAATTCCAACGCTCATGGGACCTCTCACATTTTTGATCCAGTGCTATCCCTGGTCACCATGTCATAATTTTATACCGCATGGTTTTTGAACTATTTAAATATTTACATTTTCATCATTTCCAATAATTTAAAATGAGCAATTACACCTCATTTGTACTTAAACATATTTACTCCAAAGGTTTACGATTAAAAAAGCAATAGTTCTCAAAATTCATATTTTAAGAAAGTGAAAAATGTGTTCAAATTGATCAAACTGGCAACAATTGTGTTTAAAAATAAATAATGAATTTTTTGGGAAATCTTGAAATTTTGACGCGGGTGAAAAAAAGTGATGCGGGCGGGTAACGGGAAACTCGATATTGACTTTCATGCGCCTTATACGGGCAAATGGACCTCTCAAGTTGGTTCTATTGGTCAGGCTTTTTTCCTTTTCCTCCTTCGAAAAACAAAAGAAATCTCTAAAAACATTGCCGTAATTTGACAGGCCAATAAATTATTTGGGTCAGTATTCATTTGCATGTGAATTTATTTTCACTGATTTCTAAACAAATGGGTCTGACGGGGCCCGTAGAACAGGGTTTCTTTTTTTTCTCACCTTTAGTGGTGGGAAATTGAATTCTATTCCAAACTGCATTTTAATCGAAAAGATAAGTAATCTTATGATGTTGATTTAAGGTCAGCTAAAACAATATATTTTCAGTTTCAAAACATTTGTCTTTGTTATAACATTATTTGAACCATGATTGAACCAATATTTTGACAACAAACTCCCCTTCTCTAGAGTAAAATGCCTAGGCTTAACACTTTTGATATTACAGCAACCTGTATTTCTAAATATTGATCAGACAGGCAGACCACTACCAAAACCCTATTGTATATTTCACGGACATAAATTATGCTAATGAGCTCATTAAATGACGTCACTCACATCATCGGGTTTTGCCGATGATTGAAATCCGTTGATTGAAATTCTAGGTCGAGTAAAATGATGTTCTTATTTGTTGTCTGTGAGCTTTTCTGATTTTTTTATTGAAAATAGACAGTTCAAATTAAACGTTGGTTCCAAGTTCAAGTGACAGCACATGTACTAAAGGCGACAGCAAAGGCAATATGCAAGCAACATTTGAGAAAAAACGATGCCCGACTTTGCAAGAAAGTGTACGGGGAAGTGTACGGGTGAACATGACAAACCAAAACAGCCTAGTAAATATCGAAATCTACCACACAAGCAATGGGCGAGTTTTATAAGTGCAGACTGTCAGTATTAACACTTTCCACGCAGCTATAAGTTTTACAATATACAAAACAGAACATTCAAAAACATTTCCCAAATTTCAGGGTCTATCTCAAGGATTACCGGACCAATACTTGGCTAGTCTACTCGTACGGCCTTGTATAATTTCACTGTCACACAATCGAACACTACACCCCCTGATACTTCCCATCCGAGAACCGACCAAATACAAGGTCTACTGGCATTGGATTTACAAAGAACTGTGCTTGAGCACACTAGGGATTACTAGGGACGATGCTTTTTATGCGTCACGATAGTATCACACCCCTTCATATACGCGCTAATATTGAATTTGCTGTTTGTACATCTAGAAACGTGTGAAGGGGGTATTTCTGTGGCTGTGTAAGAGTCTCTAGTTATCGTAAACAATGATCAAATTATTTGTCTCTGTTTAAACGTAAAAAGGTTTTTTATTACACGATATTGAAAGATAGGAAATAGCATGGAAATAGTCACATATGCGGAAATGTAGCTATATTTCTGAGGAACATATTTTGGGCGAGGACCAATGTCAAAGATAACTCCTAAAGTGTGATTTTAGACCGAAACGGCGGCTATACAGTGCCAGAAAATCGACATTTTGAATTTATCAAGTGAGCAAGATTCGTCTCTCTGCGAAGACGTATATAAATATTCATATACTTCGTATTTATCGTGTCTGCCATTGGTTAATTTTGAACCCCACGCGAAACAAATTGCTCATTATGTATGCGTCCAATTTTTGGACGAGCACTAATGTTAAAGTATACGGAGGTCAACGAGGTCAATCCAATGCAAGTAGACCTTTTTTCCCGGGGGTGAGATCAGAGGATGGGAGCGGTCCATGGGGAGTGAGCCCTCTATCGGTACATGTTCATAGAGTGACAAAGAAAAGGAAAAAGGTATACTACAGTAGACTAATACTTGGCATGCTGGTACTTATTTCAATGCATTTCTCATGGTGATTTCAAAAATGGTAATGTAATTCAACAATTTTGACATTTTTGAAACATTTTGTGCAATTTTGGAATATCGTCGGCAGCTGCCTGCCGCGTGGAAAGTGTTAAACCACACAGAATAAACAGATGCCCCCAGCTTTAAAATATCACTACGCAAACATTCAAAGTTTTAAATAATGCGTAGTCAAAGCTAACCGAAATGCATTCTTCCAAAATCAAATATGGATTGGTTACTTTCCTCAGCTTTCATTATCTAGTTTAGAAAGTATTTGTCACAATTGATCTACATGCTTTCTTTTCATTTTATGTGTATTCTCTGTACTTACCGTGTAATTTTCAACTAAGACTGTTGTTTCTGTGGACAATTTCATTTCTTGATCTGGATCATACCTATAACAGAAAATGTAACGTGTTAAAGGTGCTATTCATTGAAAATTGAAATACAGCCAAATTATATATCATTGGAAAGCTTAGAAAAATGGTGGTGTCCACCCGGGGTGTCCACGTCCCAAAATGCCACTGTAAATAATAAATAGCATTAGAGAGTACCGGTGTAGGGCGGACGCAAACCCGAAGTGGAGAGGTGAAAATCAAGATTCTTGTATGACGTATTGCAAGGGACCCGGTAATGTAAACAAACTCATTGTCCATTGTGATGCATGTCTCTCTTGTATCTATTTGCATAGTAGCTTTGTGTGCAGTACTGTCTGTATGGTATCGATCTCGGACTTCGATGAATAGGATGAGGATGAATTTCTGTGCCTGGGGTGACGTCACAATTCTAAACCCCGTTTTGACTATTTATCCCAAGGTATAAGTGGGGGGGGGGGGGGGGGGTTCTGTACTCGAAAGGTTTGTTTTGCCTATTGGTCATTCCCAGTTTAATAGGTTGAGACGAAATAAAATTAACATATTCTATACAATCTAAGCTTTCCATTGACACCATACATGATCTCAATAAGTAGGACCTTTAATATTACTTCTTGCATGAAAAAGGAAAAAGAAACTACCTTTATATTTTCTTGCCAAATATGTGTTGTACATATTTTATCTAAAACATTTCTATAGATTTCTCTCAATACACATTTTGACTGGTTGAGCGATATAGCAAATTAAGATCTTGAAAAGCATTGTGATCTTACTGGTCTGTATTCATAAAAGATCTTGTCCTTGGTCAACTTTGTTTCAAAGTGTGTAAGAGGCAAATTCTAGTAAACACAAATATAAAGTCCTTTGGAGGGGATGAAGATGAGTTTTTATCCTTTATACATCTGGTATGAAATTTTAAATGATGATTTAAGTATAGGTGATGAAGAACTTTCATGGTGTAATTAACTTTATGGTTTAATTAACTCTGCACTTCTAATTCAAAGTTAGTCAATTCTCACCATATTAATTATCAATATTCATGTTTCACGCTATCTCATGTCAAGAAGCCTCAAAAACTTATATCCCCCTTAGTTGGCGAATACACACCAAGATACCATTCAAACAATTTTGGGTGGGTTGTTGGTTTTTCAGACATGAACATGAATACCTTCGACAGCCAAATATTTGAACAATGTTGATTACAAAGGTCTAGTAAATGAAACAGCTAAACCAAGAATGTTAATGCACACGGTACCTTCTATAAAACCAGTAGGTTGTAGAAGTTATCACATATCATGGTTGTTTCTGATCAAATATTGTCAATGGAAATGTTCCCAAAATGATGGGCAATTCCAAAAATCCTAACTAAAGTTACTTACTATATACAGGCCCTAAAGTTAGAGTTACTTACCCTACATAACAAAGTTTTTCTTTCATGATTCTAACTGTTTCAAAGTCTGCTGAATGGTTGAAAGCATAACCTCTCAATAGAAGAAGCTGTAGGTTTAAAAAAAAAGGAGTCAAGGTTTGATATTATAACCCTAACCCCGGTTTAGGATTTTTGACCGGGATCACAATTTTCGAGGAAAAAACACCAACTAAATCTCCGGGAACCTGCCGGGATTCAATCCAGGGACCCTCCGTTTTCAAGCTCCACCTTCCAACCACTAAGCCACGGCCCTCAGCTACACATTCGTGCAGTATACTGCACTCATTATATAGGCTCGGTTGACTACGTCATCGAAAACTGACGGCGCATGCGTTTGGAGAGGGACTTTGGATTAGCATTTTTTAGCACTCGGGGGATAATACACCCGGTAATAAACATACAAATAGATAGGTACATAAACAATCTGAAGGTAAAATCATTATGTGACCACAATTCACAACAAATAGGATGTAAAGTCAGCAAAAACATTTTTGAGATATTGAACAGGGAAATGCTCCTGAAAATCAGCATTACAATTATGTAATACACATCTATATTGCTTGTGACATAGGAAGTAAAAAAATATATCAATATATCAGAATCAAAAATATTTCTTGAAGTGAAACAATTGTATTATTGTGGTCCCTCATCAGGGATGTTGCATGAAACTGGTAACTAAACTAATACATAAGCATATTGCATGGTTAGATTTGTGTAATTTTGGGGTATTTTGCCTCAGAAAACCCCCTTTTTATTTCCAGGTCTGGGTCTTGCTTTCTTCACAAGAGTACCTGTTGGAATTATCCAAGACTTATATGGAAGTCAGAGTTAAAATTAATGACCAAAGTGGGGATGATACCCACATAACAATTGAAATTTGAAAATACCATAAATTAACCACTATTCTGATATTATTACAAATAACCCTTTTACTCTATTTTCAACTATGGTAAGATTGAATACAACCTGCCTACCTTGATTAGGTACCTAGTGATGTCTCTGCCAGCTATGTCAAGCCGCCTTGTGAGATGTGGAAGAGCAAAGCCTTCATATACAGGACAAATATGTGTAACACCATCACCAGAATCTACTACCACACCCGTCAATAGACCTGGCAAGAAAAACAAACAAAAACATTAAAGGTGTATGACCTCATCAATTTCACTTCTTCCAATCAAAACTGAGAAGAAGGCCCACATTGTTATCATCCATGTAAAATGTTAGGCTTGGGAAATGTTTCGTATAGATTCTACAAGCAAACAAGTAGTGAATTACCTCCAAAAGTGGTTAACCACCCAAGAATTTGTATGCTGTTATGGAAAATTCACCCAAGGATTTGTAAACTGTTAAATGGGAAAACCACCCAAGAATTTGTAAACTGTTAAATGGGAAAACCACCAAAGAATTTGTAAACTGTTAAATGGGAAAGTCTCATGTGAAATTTGGGCTTGTCATAGGAACCATTGGATCAATTCTTTTTAATTTCAGTGTACTTACTGCCTTCGTAGAATAGTTAACACTGAAATATGTCTAAATATTCTTTCTAACTTAATTCCTGCTTAATGTTTTCTAAATATGTTTTCCTTTAGGGTAATACTCCCATCAACACATGAACATTGATAATTTCTTTATCAAAGAAGACATGAGATTTCTTTCTTTCTATGGAACACTTTGTATGAAAAAAACAAGTGATACTTCCCAGTTTTAGCCCTTTTCAGCCTTTAGTTTTATGACCCCCATTTTCATTGAAACTCGGTCTTATGCTCGTGGAGAATTCAAAATGTTGTTTCCTATTTTTTTGGCTGAAGTTTTTTTAATTTTTAAGAAATGATTCAAAGCTAAGGGCCTTGAAATTTTGAAGTGATTTACTATCACACCAATCAAAAACGAATAAACAAATATAAAGGCACTTTTGTCCTGTCTTTAGGCCAGGACAGAATTATTGTGAATACGGGCAAAAATGTTTGATGTCCCATGGAATAAAATGATATGACACTCACCTTGGGCGTATAATGTTAGCACAGCTTGGATGGCAATGTACAGACCGGCAAAATTATACTTCTCAAACATCACCTGAAAACAATGGAAAGTCAATCAAATCATGTAAATACATGTAGTCTGATAATATAGCACTATATTGCTGAGAAAAATCTATTATTCTAATACAAATTCTCTAGCCTTCAGTGCAAACATTTTTTGTTGCTAAAACGTAACTTTCATTTTTCTATTTGTAAATTGTACATTTAGTCAATATACAGGACAAAATCTGACTCTTGCAAATATTTTAAAAACTTATTTTCATCATAACATTTTGATGTTCAAAAATTTGAATGAAAAAAATTGGATATTGCACAGCCAACTTTTACAGCCGAATGGCAGCAATTATGTCAATACATCTATATTAATTACAACAGCACAATGAGGCTATCATTTTGGGAATACTTTTCAAGATTTGATTGTATTGTGCTGTGTACATGTATGACATTGGTCCAGTAACAACATTGGTTTATACATATAGCAACCATCAATGTTTGTGTGTGCTATCCAAAAACAGGAAATAGCAGCCTAGTAAGGGAAGGAAATACATACAAGAATAAACTCTCTACCTGGCAAGCAAAAATTAAAGGTGCGTCAACCAATCAATTTTGAATTTCCTCAAGAAATGACAAGAAAGCCCATATTGTTCTTATTACCCCTGCAAACCTTTAGGTTTGAGACATGTTTCCATCAGATGTTATGAGTGAAAAAGAAGTAAATTACCACAAAATGTGGTTAACCACCTCTGAAGTTTGTGTACTTATGTACAAATTTGAAGTCAATTTTTGCTTCTAGGCCATACAAAAATAAAATTTTGTTTCCGGTTACATGCTGGAAAAAAATTGGGTCGGTAGGTAGGAAAAATATTTTATTTTTGAATTTCAATTCTGAACTGAAAAAGATGTAGGCCTAGGCCTAAGCTCCGGAATAAAACGCGATTTTTTTAAGGCAAAAAACGAGAGGCTTGTTTGCTAAAAGCGATATTTCCCAAGAATTTGCTATTTTCAATCAAAAATCCGAGAAATTTCACGAGAATTAACCAAATGCGAGGTGTCGTACCGCGATTAAAATCTGTCACTCACGATCACGCAACACGCTATAAAAACTTAAAAGGTCACGACCGAACAAACGCACCTATTAAAATATCGCACATAATATTATGTTTTAAAAGTTATATAAGCTTACTTTTAGTCCGATTTTCTTACCTACAAGACAGCATATTAAAATTGAAAGTTATTTCAGATAACGATGTTTCAAAATGTTCACTATATTCCAATTGATAACCGTCGTGATTTGACATTTTAATGACAGCAATCACGATCGCACATGGTAATGGTTTCAAAGGTCAATTCGAATTTGCATATAAGTTAATTGAACCCAGCCAATTGACCGATAAAAATGAAGAATGAAGCAAATAAAATCGGTTTATACGATGTATTTATTATTTATTTACAAATTGCCCGCGATCCCAATGCAAAATAAATATCGGGAACACGAAATAATAATATTTATTATATTGATCGTCGATATTGTTAAACGACCACGAATGTAGCCTATAAAGGAAGACGCAAAGAACTCTGGGAAAACAACAAGCGGAACGCGTGCAAAATAAAAGGTCACATTTCGATGTATTCAGACGACAAAACAAAACTACGTGTTGGGCAAACAATTACTAACTTTGTTTTTATTTTGATAGAAGACTAGAGAGTATTATAAAGTATGTACTGTGACAAAATATTTGAGGTATTTTCTTGTTTCCGTCAAATACTTGAAAAAACAGTGGGTCGGTCGGTAAAAAATAAATTTTATTTTGTTGAATTTTGGATAAAATGTGATTGGGTCGGCAGGTTTTGAGTGGGTCGGTCGGGAAACCGGAAACAACATTTTATTTTTGTATGGCCCTACCATAAAAACCACTGAACCAATTTAACTCAAATTTTGGAAAATAACTTATTTATGGTGGGCCACTTTTAATTCCTTCTGCAACTTGTGGTCCTCTTACCCAACCTTTACCTGTTCAAATAAGGGGTACATATGGTTAGGGTTGATAGGGCGAACCCATGCTGCCTGAACACCAAATCAAAACAAAGTGTGTACTGTTCAGCCCGCACACAGAGTGCAATTAGACATTTTCAATGCACTCTGGATATTTCAGTTTCCTGCTTTCTAAATGGTTCCAAACTACATACTAAAAGTGTATGAATTTATTTTAACGCACATCAAAACTGTCTCGAAAGCATACAATGAGGACAATGATCAAAAAACAATATTATTTGAGGCCCTGGAAAAAAACATGTGCCAAAGCCTAGTAACACAGGCTGAGCACTAAACGGACTTTGACCATGGTCACTGTGCGATCTGGGGGTATTTGTCATTTTTGTTCGATCTCGTCGTCAAGTCTCATTTTAACATTCTCAAGCAACGTCTTAACGCACATACGGGCACCCGATGCGTCTCTTTTTCATGGGTGCATCTGTTGCGTTGCTGAATAGTTGCAAACTGGCGCAGCCCCAACACAAAACGCGGCGCAGTTTCATGCGCAAGGGCTTGCATTGCATTTTTTTTAATTAGTGTGGAATGTCGCAATAACAAATTGCATCAGATTTTGGATTTGGGGGTCAGTGCAATTTAGTATTCTTTGCCTATTAAGTACTCACTTCCACCATCTTTTCCCTGTTCTTGGTTGGATTCATAGGCGGCTCTGTCAGTAATAGTTTGGTCTCTGATGTATTTACATTCATGACTGATGGCCCAAATGTGTGATCCCATACATGCATCATGTCGTCCCAATTCCGTACAATTCCATTCTCCATGGGATACACTACTTCTAACATAGAACGAAGCTGACTGGCCTCATCTCCGACCATCAAATCCTGGTTAAAGAAGGAAACATTTACAAATTATTAGTATTAGCTGAGTTGACAAATAGAAAAAAGAAACATTCAAAATTGATTCGACAAGAAAAAATGAGCGAAATAATTAATATTGATCACACAAATGTTACGGTAGTGATAATGCTCTAATCCATGTCCAAGAATAGAAAACACACCAAGCATCCAAAACGAGACAAAAACACAACATTTTAACGAAATTCCAAAGGACACAACATGTTCTCATTATGGAGATTATGAGAATTGCAGTAAATCAGTGTTCACTTTCCTTGCTATTGCAATTTTTGAACGTATTAAGGGCAACAAGTGGTAAAAACTTTAAAAATCTCATATATATTTGTGGGAGAACATTAAAAGTGGTGCCTAAAGCTGAAATTTAATCATTAATTCTAAAAAAATTGTAGCATTAAATGTGATAGGGAAATTTTAAATGCTTGCCACAGCAACAACCAGCAAACTTATTTATAAAGTTTTTTTGTTTTTTTGTTATACTTTTAAAGATTTGTTTCCGTTATTACATAATTGGGGTTATACTAGTAGCAAATATGTGTTTTTTCTGGTGGTTTAACACCAAGATAAAACCGTGCTTTTTTAGCCGCAAGTGGCAAATGCCTGGAAAAATCCTGCAATAAATCCATATCAAAATAGCGACCCATACATGTATGTCAATTTGAAATGTCCACATTCCACAATGATGTTCCATGTAGTTCAAACAAGCATTCCACACAGGTTCTAACAATGTTAATGGTCTAAAACACCATGTTAATACCACACATTTGTCTATGATCAATATAAAAATGTCAAATTTTCAATGTGATACATACATGCATCAAAACACAACAATGTGATGATTAATAAGTTTAAATTCATGAGTGAATTTTCACAGCAAACAAACACATCGAAAAACCAGATAAACATTATTAGATCTCTATACCATACCTTTAACTGAAAATAGCAGAAATGAAATGGTAAGAAAGAGAGAGAACTTGATTATTGTTAATTAGTATAGTGAAAGATTTTGTCCCGCTCCCTAATGAAAATACAAGTTGCCGTATCAATACTTTCTTGTGTTTACCTAGCTATCATAATAATGATATTTTCATAATTGATAAAAATTGTTGCTATCCTCCCAAGATATTCATATTTTCTCAGCACCCAATCATTCACAAGTTACCTATTTCATGATTGTATACATTTTGGTAATGTAATCTGAGTGGCCCATATCTGATAAGAATTTGTGATCAGTCTTATTCGTAGCACCAGCTCAGGGTATTTAAATAATATAATAACCCTAACTCCTTAGGTGTGGTTTTGGGAATAATAGTTATAAGGTGAGAAAAAAACCTAGTCAAATTAGAGTGGTAAAGAGCAGCTGAGATTAATTAGACCAAAATTGACTAGAGTTATGATCAAAATACTGCTCCTCCCCATCACCCCCCCCCCCCCCCTCCCCCATGGTTTCATGGTGTTTTTTGTAAGCACCCTGGATTTCGGATTGTTTTCAATTTTCTTTTCAAAAATGAGATCAGTGTAGAAAAAGTCATCAATAGGTCAATTCATTCAGTTTTTGAAATGATCTGAAGTTATGATCTATAGCCCGCCTCTTATACAATAAACAAACAAATTGTTTGACTGGATATGATGTCCTGATGCTCACCTTTATTTCAATATCTCCCACTTTGGCTGTTGATCTGATGATAGGTCTCCCAACCAGAGATGGGAAAATGTGATCCGGGAAATTGGTCCCTGCTGAACCACATTTCACAAACTATATAAAAGGTAAAACAAAATTATAGGGTGGAATTAGTACTGTAGTGCATTACCTACATTTAAGATCTGAGGCACAAAGCAATGTATTTAAAACAGCATTTATAAGGTAAGTGAATCTTTTGCATCTCAAAAAACATAAAATTAAAACTCATGTCAACATTTTACAATTAGACGAATTCCCTAGGTTATATACATTAGCAAAAGATGAAGCGGGAACAATAATTCAAAATATTGAGATTCTGATGACTGGAATTTGTTAAGAATGCAACTTGAAATGCATATTGTCAAAATCTTGATAAACAAATGAAACGCAGTAAGTTAATAATCCTAACTCTAGTACACCACACGGCAACAGATTTGTTTTCAGACCCCCAAAATTCGCCAGAAAGGTCACCCCGACCCCCCCTGGATTTGTTACCCCATGCCAAGTCCATGTAACCTCCATCTTGGTGCCTCAAATCATTAAGAGCTTTTTCATTTGTTCTAAACAACAGAGAAGAGTCTGACATACCAGTGTTTTCACTCACCCTATACAAAGGATGAAATACCCTTCACTTTTGACTTTCACCCTTCAAACTTTTTCACAAGAGTGAAAAATGTTGAAAATGTTTTACTGCCCAAAACACTGCTCGAGCACATGTTTTGGCCATCATTTTGGTTTTTCACCCTCGAGAAATACACCCAGTGAAACTGCTGCATACATTTTGGAATGCTTGAACAGTTGAAAATGCAAAATCCAGTAAATTATCATTTAATATAGCAAGATAAGTGTTGCCTGTTACATGATTATTACAAAAGAATAATTAATAACAAATTGAAATATATTTGAATATTTAAGTCAAAACAAATTACGATTTAAGTTCACATGTCTAGTGATCTGGTAGGAAAGATGGTAAACCTGTACATTGACGCTATTGCGATGCATTCAAAACCTACGTGATATTATAGCAATCATGCATCATCTTTTATTACAAAGTCACCAGCTTACGAACTGAAACAGTAATTTTTTTAACTAAAAATTTCAAAATAATTCAAAATAGACTATACAAATATTTATACTGAATTAAAATGATACTTTTGAAATAAATTGTATTTTTATACAGAAAACAGTCCTCAAAATATCCTACTTTTGATAAGAATGAATTAAATAATTTAGTATAAGATCCTGGATTAGGAGTGACCATCCCTATTGGTGTGGTCAAGGGGTATTATGTGGGTTAGGGTCAAATACTGGTCATCTTTTAAGGTCCTGTTTTGGACTTTGAAAATGAAGAAGAATACATTTTGAGTATCCGGGTTTCCAATTATTATTTTTTTTATTTTTATTTTATCTTAAAACTATTGTAGGATTTAAGTTTGGGGTAGGGGAAAGGGAGGTGGGGTAGGGGAAAGGGGGAGGGGGTTAGAGACCAAACTTGGATTTGGAAATTACTTCAAATATATTTTTAAGATTACTGTACAATGTATTTGTAAACTATGCCGGTATTGAATAGCAAGGTTTGGTTTGGGAGTCTTTTGGGCTACTTCCTTTGGGCTTAAAAAAATATTGAGCCCTTTTGAGCTAAAAATGGTTCATCATTAAACATGGCATATCTTCAGAATATCTTCAGAATGGCCATGCGTTTTGAGTTGGGCCGGTAAATAGGTGGAGATGTTACACTTGCGCGAGATTTAAGGTGTAATAATGTAATTTTCTCAGTAAATGTTCAACCTATAATGTTCAATTTGGTATCAAATTGAAGCTTTGATGGAGAAGAACATATTTAAAGTAAAAAATATGTTCAAATATACTTTGCATTTGCTAATTAGCATTTAATCACCAAGATTGTTGAGGTGGAGGATGATCAGGCGGAGCAAAATTTGATAATGCGACCCCCTGGGGGTCACAAACATGCAATTGTCAAAATATGTTTTGATATTCTTTTTATAACATTGGAGCACTATAATATAACACCCAACAATTGAACTCCAGGTAGTTTATATTTATTTTATCACTAATTTTGTATTGCTGATCATTTCTGATCATCGTTAGTGGTTTCCCATTGACTTCTATGGTAAAACAGGCTTCAAAAGAGACCGGCGCAAAACACTCAACCATTAAATAGATTCCAACTTGCTATATACCAATGGAAAGCTTTTACTTTCAGCCTTTCAAAAATAAACATGTTTGTCATTTTTGGGGTACCACATTTGAATTTTGCACTGTTTAAACAGTTGACATTTTTATTCAAATTAGGCATCGTTTCAAGGTCATAAGTCCCATGGGGATTGGACTTTTTCAAAATGAAGTATATTTTGAGATTCCCTGTTTTGTAAGCTTTAAGAAAATGTATACTTATGGGGGGATTGTTTGAAGTTTGGCAAAGAAATAACTTGTAAACCACATTTCCATGCATTTTACAAGTGTAATATTAAGCATGTAACGCAAAACCGGCCCAACTTAAAACACATGGCCGAATATTTATAGGCTACTGCATGAAAACGCTTGGAATAGCTTTCTAAACATGCCGTACGTCATGCATGCAGCAGAACTAAATGGTGAAGCGGGCTTTGGTAGGCATGTTCATAAAATTTTGAAAATATCTCTTTGAAAATGGAATAGGCCTACATGTAAACAAAGTACTTTACAATAAAAAATGATGGTTCAACCTTGTCTGCAGGCTGAATATTAAAAAAATTATATCCAAAAGTAGTTTGCCTCATATTGCTGAAAACTGGTCAAGTCATGCACATTTTAAATCATTTTAGGTAAAAAAGGGTTTACTTTTTTTTAAAATTCAAAAGAAATGTCGCCCTCTATAGTCAATTATATGAACATCCCTAGCTTTGGTGGACAGATTATCAAGGTCGATGGCATTAAAGGTAGATGACCCGATCACATTTCGATTTTCAACTTGAAGTTTTCTATTCTACATGAAAGGTCATCCTTAAAAAAGTCGTGTTCCAAAGTTTGAGTTGCATAGCTCTAATGGTTCTTATTTTACACGCACAAGATGCTGTGAACTGTACCCATTGAGTAGTACACAAACTATATCGGTGGTATACCACCATTCGCGGTAATTCGACGTTATTTCATCGATTTCTCCGTAATTATACCGATTTAGGCCGTCAAATTTCAGTATGATGATGAGAAAAATACGAGCTTTCATATGATATGAAAATCTCCGTATGTTTGAAATAATTCTGTGTTACGAAAATGTGATCGGGTCATCTACCTTTAAGTCTTGTTTTGATTCATATTTGAATCAAAGTTTTTGCATAGAAACACTGTTATAAAAACCATCAATTTTACAGCACATTTTGCTCCATAACTTCACTTATTATACTTAACCTAGTGAACTCATCAAGCACTCATTTTAAAGGGGGTTACATGATCTTTCCATCAATATAGTAATAGTACTAATTAAAAATAGCATTTAAATTCAACAATAAAAAAAAAGAGGAATATCCCTACTTATGCTTCATTTTGTAGCTAACTGCAACCCATCAACACCTGTAGCCGGTCTTTGCTACTAGGATGTCTACATTGAGGATTGTAGGGAATTACATAGAAAATGAATTGAATTTGATGATGAAGTGTCAATCATTTATTCAATCAGGAAAGGTGAGAAGAGAAGGAGGCTAAACGAAAATCTAATCCTATCCCCCGCAATTACCTCTATTCAACACTCTATTATAGTGGCCACTCTAAGCCCTCATCAAGTACCACTTCAAATCCCTTTGCCACAACCTGTGCATCCGACCGACGCTTCGTTGATTGCTTAGTGGAGACATGAATCACACGCGAAAGAAACGGAAGTGAATCGCCGGACTGCGCCTGTTGGCAAAGCATGCATTCTGCCCTCTCTTGATCCAAGCTAACCAGGGTGACCTTTGACCATCGACTTGCAGATCGACAGTTTTTTGATAACGGAGAATTTTCCGAGCTTTTCATCGAAAACCCCATAAAATTCGGCCGTTTTTTCGGTAAGTTATGATATATTTTGGTAAAAGAGTAATTCAAGCTCATTTTGTGCGTAATTTTCGAGGTCAAAAAGACGAATTCGTTGTAAATAATCATTAAGTAATTCCCATCATTTCCCACGATCGAGAATCAACTGTATTTCTTATTGAATGTGTAAACTAACTTTGTATCAATTCATTTTTGGTGACAGATTTTGACAAAACGAGAAAAACTCATTTATTTTATGGGATTTCAGAAGGTCAAGATTGTTAAATCGGGCATTTTGCACGCCGACCGGGCAGTGACCAAGTCGATATCCGGGTTGTTATGGGTTTGTTTATCGATGTGTTTTGAATGTAGGCCTATCAATATAAATCATTCATATCATAATCATAGCAACAATCATATTTATAAATTACAATCAATTTTGTGAGCCCATTTATTTTCTTATTAGAATCAGGTTTATTTTAAGGACAGAAATTTGCTGTATGACACACAAATTTTCGTTTTACACATATTCATTTTCTTTGTTTCTTTTACATTTTCTTTAGGTCCTCATTGAAGATGGATTGATCAGCGTTCAGCAATCTACATGTCATGATGTACCAACAAGAAAAGTACGCTAAGGATACAAAACTTGCATTCAGCGTAGACGCCTCTCTAGATGATCCATGCATACACTCCAAATGTATGCGAGAAGAATGAAGAAAAATAAGAAAGGAGACGCGACTTCAACCTCGCCATGCACAAACAACTGATATTCAGAAGATAGTGACCCGGAACTGCAACCACATTTTTTAATAATAATAAAAAATAATATGATTCAATGACTTGTATCCAGATTCCAGAAACAGCAAAATATGAAAAGACATTTTTAAAGAAGGAAAAAAAGCAAGAGAGAAAATAAAGTCCAGATCCAATTCCCAGCCCAGAGCCCACAAATCCCCGCCCCCCCCCCCAAAAAAAAATTAGAAACTATCTCTTTACATTTCTGTCTCTTTTCATCTTTCACTTGACTATTTCTTTCTGTGTGTCGTGTCATTCATTTAAATCAATGAGTCATATTTCTCAATTCATACACAAATGAATAGGATAGACCTGTCATGCCGGTGAAAATAATCAAATGCCGGTGAAAACAACTTGCGCAGATCAATCATTTTTAAAGGCAACCGCAAATTGCGCCTACTGCGAATCAAGTGCGTAACGCTCAGCGTTGAGTGCGTGCATGGAATGTTTTGCTTTTGAAACACTTGTTGCCAAGCTAATTTGCTCAAAATAACTCAAGTCCGCCCTTGCCTATCCAAGAATACTTCTAAAATCTGACAATTTTTGCGGGTATAAATATAAGTATTATTATATTAAAAGCTTTGCACAAGATAGTACATTGTAAATTGTTTATTCCAAGGCAATTAATTTGTAACAGTAATGTCAATGGAAAATACATGTAATAATATTGAAAAGAAATATTTTAAAGGGTATTCTTGTTTGATTTACGTAATTTGCTCTGAATCATGATAATTTGACCTCCGACCCAAGATTGACCAATGGAGGCCAGATATTTCATCAACAAACCAGAATCAAAATGGATGATTACCTCGTCAACCAAACGCTACAAAGAGCTAGTTATAGCCTGTTTTAACGGACATGAAATGTAAAGACCATAAGTTCAAAAAAGAAAACATATTTTTACATCAAGTGTTAGCTTGGGTTCTTGGATTAAAGTCAAAAAGATATGTTTTGAAGCGAAATTACGATGGGTTAAATTATGGAAGCTTACTTTAAATGTACGGTCGTGATTTTAATTAAAATTGAATCCTTTTTAACTAATCGAAAATTTGCTTCTTTGGATTAAAAAAGTTGACAGAAACATCTTAGCTATCATATTGGGAGCATAATTTGTCTTAAAAGCTATCGTAATGGGTGATAAAAAAATAGAAATGAAACAGGTGTCGAAATTCATTAATATTCATGAGTTAGCTGCTGCATCGCTTTGGGGTAAAATTACGTAATTGGTGCTACCGCGCATGCTCAATACACGCTTGGCTCGTTACAGAGTTCACTCACCGCGCTCAGCGGGGGGACTCCAATTAGCGCATTACTTGATGGATCGAAGTTAAGCCGATTGATACTGAATAGGCGGATGCACAGGTTTGACTTTGATCATGGTGTCGATTAGCCTCCTTCTCTTCTCACCTTTCCTGATTCAATCAATCAATCGAATAAAAAATAAGCTTATTTCTTTACACAGTCACAGTTTTCATGTTTTAGTCACGACGCCGACGGTGACATTTATATTGGTATCGTGTCGACCTTTAGGACCAGGATTTTGGCATTGTGCATTCTAATATCCATGCAATCAATCTATTTTTTGAAGAATCGTTCTTTTAGCTAGGATATTCTATAATTCATAGCAATCAATGGGATGGGCTTCTGCAATATTTTACTTCCTGTTTCCTACTACGGGAAAACAAACCCCAAAATCTAACCTTTTTAAGCCAACTTTTCTTCAATCATATGTTATAACATTTATATGAATGGATACGTTACTTACTCCGGTACCATTATCACAAACAATCACTTGTCTTCCTTTAGCGTCCATGGTAGATGATTTGGATATAAAAATCGTAATCCGCAACAACACAGATTACTTTTTACGACGATCTGACACCGCCTATATATTTTGGTTTCTTCCGGATTGACTTTGTTTTATGTAGCGTTAGCATTCATGAAAAATAGACACTGGATTCTACCTAATGCTTCAAAAATTTCGAATATTAAATATACAAAAAATAGTTATGTATAGATACATAACAATTTTGAGTATTATTTCGACTTAATAATTAAGATAATGATTTATATTATTGAATATATTTGTTTCTTCATAATTTTATGATACGTAGCGTACATAACATATAAAGTAGAATGTGATTGGATAATAATTTTCATTATGGTAACTTTCATCCAATCATAAAATATCTTACTTCGTACTACAATTCTTAATTGCCAGCTGATCAGAAAAGGTCACATGTAGGTCACTCATCAATAGTATTTATATGCTCACAACTCACACACTAAAGAAAATTGGCAACATGCAGTTCAACAGTTTACTTGTGATTTTCTTGCATGTGCGTTTCGCTACAAGTACTGAAGGAGGAGGCACAAACGATGAAGTACTACAACAGTCTACCATAAAATTGACCGAGAAAGAACCTCCATTGAAAGTCTTTACGGACAAAGAATTGGCGAAATATGATGGATCAGACGTAAGCTTATTTATTTATTTATTTTACTAGTTTATCAATTATATTTAAAGTTTAAACCCTCATTTCAACAATATAGCAATTGAGGACATGGATATGTGTTGTTTCGAGAGACATAGAATTAATAGATTCTACTACAGATCAGTTACAGATAGATAGACAAATAAATAAACGCGCGCTGATGTTGATGTGTGAATAATGCCGGCACAACCCGCAGGGGGATTGCTATTGTGAGCAATGAGCATATCAACATTTGCGCAATTTCATTGATTTTTCTAATTTTTTGAAAAACAAAACATACACAATTTTTTATTTGACATAATTTATACACGACACTATACAAATTAAAATTCACAATTTGAGTCTAATATTCTATAAATATTAAAACGAATAAAAACATGTTGACAAGTTTGCTATCACCTGCAGTGAAACTGGCAAACCTGCGATTCCTGAACAACAAATCAAAACAAAGTGTGTGGTACGTGCAGTGATACACACTTTCAATGCACTCCGCGTATTTAAGATTCTTGCTTTCTGATTGGTTAAGAGCGTATGAATGAATATATTATAATGTCACATAATCATGCATTGAAATGGTTTATATATAACTGTAAAATCTGATGGTCTAAATTATGCCTCAGACAGTTTCTCAATGGGCAATACAGTAATACTGTTTAAAAACCAAATCTCCCTCAAACACATACTCCGATACTCGGCTTCATTATCATTGGTATAGGGCCTAGGCTACGCCATCAGGCTATTAAACTTAACTAGGCTTATACATACAGAAGTTCAAATGTTTAAATATATCACACACTAATCAGTTACATATCATACCAGAACAACAAACAAGCATATGCCATGAAATGGGTCATCTTTTTTTCAAGTTGGAATCACACCTGCATTCAGTACCTCACATGACAGGTGCCAACTCCATAAAAAATTCATGCACCATGCACCATGGAGATACATGTAGATTGGTGGTGTTTACCTTCAATTTAAGTTTGTTTCTATTCTTTGAAGCATCATTAATAATACCATTCAATTGCAAAATACGACCTCATTACACTTTAGTGGCAGCCGTGGGATTTAAAAAGAATAAGCAGACACATAAAAAAGAAAAGGATTCATATTACCAGCTGTAATCAAATTCCTTGGATACATAGGCCTAGTCAGATTCAAGCTAGCTATATAAAATCGGAAATAAAATAACCCATTCACACTTAGTGGCAGCTGTGGGATCTACAATGTAAATAAGAATGAGCTAGTTCTGGATACCAAAGAAAAGATTGTAGTTTACAAGCTGTAATCAAATATTATTGTTTCCTTGGATTCATAGTCCTAGTCAGATACAAGCTAGCTATATAAAATCTGAAATTAGATACCCCATTCACACTTAGTGGCAGTCGTGGGATCTAAATAAGAAAGAGCTGTTCTGGATACCAAAGAAAAGATTGTAGTTTACAAGCTGTATAATCAAATATTAATTGATGCCTTGGATTCTTAGTCCTAGTCAGATACAAGCTAGCTATATAAAATCTGAAATAAGATAACCCATTGACACTTAGTGGCAGTCGTGGGATCTATTAAGAATGAGCTGTTCTGGATACCAAAGAAAAGGATGTAGTTTACCAGCTGTAATCAGATATTATTGATTCCTTGGATTCATAGTCCTAGTCAGATACACGCTAGCTATATAAAATCTGAAATTAGATACCCCATTCACACTTATGCAGGGATCAATGTGCAGCTTGAACCTACCCTCCTCAAGCATTCACCTGTATTCACCTTTCTTCAGGATAAATTAGGTCAAGATTAAGTCTATCCTGCAATTTGTAGGGTGAATATTCACCTCAGTGCACCATGTTCGTTCAATAGAAATATGTGGGAGAAGTTGAAATATAGGTGAAGATTCACCATAGATTCACCTGTCCAATGTATAAATTAGTTCAAGATTCACTCTCCAAAAATATTACTAGGCAAAGATTAGGCGTCTTATCTTTGACTAACCTTGAGGAGGGTAGGTTCAAGCTGCACACTGATCCCTGCATTAGTGGCAGTCGTGGGATCTAAATAAGAATGAGCTTTTCTGGATACCAAAGAAAAGATTGTTTGTAGTTTACAAGCTGTATAATCAAATATTTATTGATTCCTTGGATTCTTAGTCCTAGTCGGATACAAGCTAGCTATATAAAATCCGAAATTAGATACCCCATTCACACTTAGTGGCAGTAGTGGGATCTAAATTAGAATGAGCTGTTCTGGATACCAAAGAAAAGGATGTAGTTTACCAGCTGTAATCAAAGATTATTGATTCCTTGGATTCATAGTCCTAGTCAGATACACGCTAGCTATATCAAATCTGAAATTAGATACCCCATTCACACTTAGTGGCCGTCGTGGGATCTAAATAAGAATGAGCTTTTCTGGATACCAAAGAAAAGATTGTAGTTTACAAGCTGTATAATCAAATATTATTGATTCCTTGGATTCATAGTCCTAGTCAGATACACGCTAGCTATATAAAATCTGAAATTAGATACCCCATTCACACTTAGTGGCAGTCGTGGGATCTAAATAAGAATGAGCTGTTCTGGATACCAAAGAAAAGGATGTAGTTTACCAGCTGTAATCAGATATTATTGATTCCTTGGATTCATAGTCCTAGTCAGATACAAGCTAGCTATATAAAATCTGAAATAAGATAACCCATTGACACTTAGTGGCAGTCCTGGGATCTAAATAAGAATGAGCCAAAGAAGAGGATAGTTTACCAGCTGTAATCAAATATTGATTTCTTGGATTCATAGTCCTAGTCAGATACAAGCTTGCTACAGAAGACCTGGAATTAGGTCTGGTCAGATACATGGTTGTCCATGTGTGGGACATATTTGTTTTGATAGGGTTTCGTCATATAATAAATGTGGTATTCTGTATTCATGCATCGTTGTGAATCTTATCAAAAGCAGCACATATATCTTCCTAGATATTATGCCCTTAATGTACTGCAATTTAAAGGTATATTAATATTATGTGATCTTTGATCTTCAAATGGGATTAATAGAAAAAGATGACGGGGCAACACCCAGCCAATCCTCTGGTAATCTGACATCTTGCCGGTTCACATTCACCATTTGTTTTCAGGAAGTTCACATAAGTGACTGCTCTATAAACATTGCATTATTATACATTTGGTGGCAGTCGTGGGATCCTTCAAAAACACAATACTACAGCATCGTAGAAACCCAGCCTGTTCTAATGCTTTTGCTAAGTGTTTATTTCATGATATATTCATCAACAAACATTCACTTACGGAAAATGCATAGGGCCATCATTATTTATTCAGTTCAAAACCAATATTTCTAGAAATTTACTTTATATGCTGTTACAGCAGTTGAATTGTAAAATTAGGGTGCAATCACCCCTTTACCCCAAAAATGTGTAACACAGTTTTCATTAGACTTTGAAAGTTAAATTGCAATAGATGTATTTGTGATTGCAAATAATTGTGTAGCTATGCCATGAATTTTAAAATCTGTGTACACATGACTATGACTACTTGCCATACTGTCAGTGGCCGCTCCACAGAATGGGGTGGGGGCATTTCCCAGTCATGACCTTCCCCCCCCCCCCCCAGTTGCCCCCACCTCACTCAGCTCAAGCCTCACCCCATGTTGTCCTCCAAACAATCGAAATGCCTAATTCAGACCAAATTAAGCTAATTTCAGGCAATCTTTTACATCAAAAGCTAACATTTCCATGTGCATGTTATCAATTTACTTCATATGAAATTGTAGAATTTTAACTTTATACAAATTTGTTAACAATGTATTTTATTATCATTTCAGCCTAATTTACCAATTTATTTAGCAATAAAAGGAGTTGTTTTTGATGTCACTGAAGGAAAAGGTAAATTTTTAAATATAAATACAAACAGAACGTTGTCTCATGCCCATGTGTAGGCGACGATCCGTTCTATGGATTATATTAATTTGTAATTATATTTTTTACATTTTGGAAATTATAAAAAAATGTGAAAAAAAAAGCGAAACTGTTGAAACAAAATGTTCACATAAATGTTGAAGAAAAAAAACCTACCCAACTTACGGGGCCCTACCTGAGAGGTCCGTTTGCCTTTAGAACAGGCTTTCTTGGTCATCTTATTAATAATTATCTGGCATCATGCTTGCTATACATATTGTGAGGAAAATTTGTTTATGTACTGTATTCTAATATATTTTTTCAATATCTACATGACCAAAATTGTGCTAGCCTTGTATTAATCTGTGAGCAAGCCGCAAAAGGTTTCCCCATTTGGTTTGTGCATCGATTATGTCTGCTTTATTAAATTTACATTCATTAATGTTGAACTGCTATAGCCAAGATTAAATAAGTAATATTACTTTTTGATTGTTTGTAAGGATTGTTTCTAAAGATTGATTGTTAAAACAACCTTTTTTCAGCAATTGTTTCAACCCATGTTTAGATTTAGTTTGATAACCAGCATTCAAAACAAGCACTTTGTAAAAGTTTGTCTATTATTTGTCTCTGTTACAGATTTCTATGGCAAAGGAGCTGGTTATCATGCATTAGCTGGTAGAGATTGTACAAGGGCTGTTGCACTATGGTCACTTGAAGAAGAGAATATGATATCAGATGTGGTAAGAACTCATCCTCTTGAATTATGAAATGGGACAAGAAGTGAGGAGGGAATCACTGAAGATGCCCTTTAAATCCTTTTAAGCCCCCTTTTGTGTTAGTTTTTAGTACATAAAAATGCCCTTTTTAGAATTATATATTTGTTTTTTGTTGATGTACAAGAAGGAATTAGCTAAGAGGAGATATCGATAGCCCGAGAAACCATTGTGTCCGATCGCATTACTCTGTTTAATTAAATTACACTTCCATTACTTTTGTACATATGGTTCCCTTCGTAGTTAAAATAAACTGGGTATTATAAAACATGAATTGATAGTAAACGAAACATACCAATTGCAATTTCTAGTTGTACTCTTAGTCTCTTACTCTTAATTATTTAGATTTTTTCACTATTGATTCATTTTATCGAGGGAAACACTTTTTTTTTGAAAGGTTTAAAAGCATATAAGCATAATGCATTGTGGGAAGATACTTTTCTTGCTGGCCATACTATTCTACCATCTATAATCATTTCAATAGAGTCAGATAGCTGAATGTATCCACATCGAATGAATTACTTACAAAGGCTTAGTAAACGATCCTTGGCTTTATGTATAACACACGATAGGCCTAACAATTCAAAGTATGCAATTCAAAAGTGAATTTCACACACAGGTGCCCTCACAGGCGCGGTAAAGTTAGCGTATTGTGTACTGGACAGAAATCATAACCTTCCCACAATGCATTATATTTTATGTTTTTAGAGCTTTACAAAGTAATATTTCTCTCTATAACATGAATTAACATGAATCGATAGTGAAAAAATAACATCAATGAATAGAGCAGAACAAGAACTTGCCAATGGTGTGTTTTGTTTTACTATCGATTCATTTTTAACCAGTTAATTCCGGAAAACAAAGTAATGGGAGTGCAAGTTTGATTGGACAGGGTAATGCGACCTGCAACAATGGTTTCTGGGAAGCTACCGATATCTTCTCTTGAATTAGCCTGTTGATATTAGAGATATTTGTCTGGTATGCTGGTTTTGTTTCCTTTTGTAAAAATGTACAGTTGCCATTTTACAAAACATCTTTTCATTGCTTGATAATATTGTAAAAGTGGTAATTTGTGTGTGATTAATTTGCCAATTTTGTACTTTTTTGTGTGTTTTTAAATTCGTGATTTGTAGCTTTATCACATAGACCTATACGCAAAAGAAATATAGTTGCATGTTATTATTTTTGCGGTAGATACGCTATTAAAAAGCGTAAACATTTATGTAGTGCAAACATTTACAGTAAACCATATCGATTATACATTGCAATGACAACCTGTTTGTTGTTTTCTTACTTTTTCCACAGACTGGTTTATCAGATGAACAACTGAAAGGTCTGAATACAATTTATAATGACGTTTACAAAGCTAAATATCCCATTGTGGGACACATGTCTTTCAATATTGTTCATGATAATGCTACTCCATTCCACACAGATGAACTCTGATTTTGGTCACCATGGTCTTGGACACTGGGTTTACAATGTGGTGCTGTGAGACCTATATTCCAGATTGGTGTTTCTACTCTACAGCAGATGCACATCGGAACATCTACCATACACCATACTGATGTTAACCCCCTGGGGTCTACTTGTCTATCTTACAGTGGTTCTGATTGGTTTATTACAAGATGTACTCATATGAATAGCCAATTCAAATACAGCTTGTAAAATGTTTCACTCCCATCTTTATCAGGGATATAATTATTCTAACAATGCCTCTCATTGGTGCAATAAATGATGTATCCATCTTTGTAACCAATCGGCCGGTAGTTCTCAGGGGTTAATATCACCCCACCATCTAGATTCAATTCACCAGAGAAAACAATCATTATTTGTTAGAAGCTGTACTTTTATGAATGTACCCCCAATTTGAATTTTGATTTCAGTCATCAAATGTTGTCATATATAGGGTTTATATCAGACAGACTGCTTGCCATTTCTACCCAGATTAAACAGGTTTACTTTAGTACCAGTAGTAGTAATATAACAATACTGTAATTATAATTGTCATAAAATTGAATGTTTTTGTAATGGCTCATCATCAGTCCCATAACCAGGGGCAGCCCTGCCCCCCTCAAATCCCCAGCCCCTCAAATCCCCCACCCCCTCAAAAAAGTCCCAAAAACCTTTAAAAAACGCTGTTTGCAACGGGGTTTTGTATGCGTCTATGTTAAAAAAAGGTCCATGTTTTAGTTAAAAAGTCTAACTAATGACCAATTCTCCCGGTTTTCATCAGTTTTCCCACTGCTGCATAAATATTATGTACAAATGTTACGTCTATTTTAATATTTTTTCTGTCAGGTGGGGCAACTGCCCGACAGTACCAATCTCGACCGACAGTGTCGAGTCTCAACCGACACAGCTCTGATATTGGGGAGGGGGGGGGGGGGGGGGGGGACCGCCCCTGGCTACGCCACTGGACAGTGGCAGAACTTTACAGGCTTAGCATTTACGCATATAGGCCTATACGTATCTTCTGTCTTTTTACACTCGTGTGTATACGTCAGCGCCTCAAGTAGGCATGTGTGTTTATGTGCTGAAATTATTAGAATATCCAGTTACGTCACGGTCTCGTGATGGATGAATAGACTATAGGGTAAAAGGGAAGATAATATCAAAAATTGACCCAGTTACGCAGCACTTTCCCATATGAAATATATGAGCACTGTCACCCATCCCCTCTCCCCAGAGTAAGTTATCTACACAGAATTATATTTTTTGACTTTAGGCATGGCCTTTAGTCGGTATGTATAAAATTGGTATATGGTATAGAAGAGTTAGAAAATTCGTTTTTATATATTTGGTATATTTAATACAAACTATTTTGTAATTAATTGTGTGTACCAGAAAATTCGTTTTTATATATTTGGTATATATTTAATACAAACTATTTTGTAATCAATTGTGTATACATGTACCAGTACTTATAAAACATCTCAATGTGTTATGTATTAAAGAAAGATTGCCAATCCTTCTATCGTGTTTAAGACAAATACACTCGTAGGAATAGTACTCCTCATACAATGAATGAAGTACATTTGGTCACTCATGACAGGAATGATTCCCTGGTCTGTGCAATGTATGTTTTCTGCAATATCCATGTTGTGACAAGTTGTTAACATGAGTCAGTGATTTGACTCAAAGAGCAAAGACTTGATTTGATTATAAGTGGCATATATTTAAAAGCCTCAACTTGACTCAAGTTGGTTTTTTAAAGACTCAAGTGGTAATTTGCCTATATTTACTCTAGAAGTAATATCAGTGACCTGATCTTAAAGGTATATTATGTGATCTTTTCCAGGGACGCCCTCAATCCTCGGGAAAAAATTGGAAGCAGATTTTCTTGCAGATTTTCTTGCAGATTTACTTTTCTGATCATAAATCATAAATATATTCCAATTTACAGAGCGATATGATTCCTTATAACCTCAAAATCATAGTTTTGCTCGGTACAATCTATTTTCAAACCATGATTTTGAAGTAATTAGGAATCGTATCGATCTGTACTAACTTAGAGGATCTTTATGATTTATGATCAAAAATGCAAATCTGCTTTCATTGTAAAAATCAATGATAGAGGGCGCTACTTGGAAAAGATCATGTAATATGCCTATGGATGACTTTACTTATTGAATTGCCATGGCTTGACCTATTGGAATTGGTTTGACATGACACCGTTACCATACTTTGAACTTTTGGACTGCATTTGTCCAGCCTATCTGATGTGGACTCAATCAATTTATATCTCTTGATTTTGATTTAAGATTTTGTTACTTGATCACAATACTGCAATGCCTATGATCTTTCAACTTTTTATTTTTGTAACTGGATATATAGGTCATTTGATGTCTGTATCACCTCTGTAGATCCTATTTACCCTTACTAGATAATCACTGTCAATTCAAGATAAATACTGAGTGTTATGAAATATGTACAGATGTTATAACCTTGACATGTCAATTCTACCATTGTTGACCTTTGTGCAGTGATTTCCGAGCATATTCTAAGCAATTATACCTTATCAATCATTAAGGCGATGACAAAAAACCTGTTGTACTTCTTTTTTTAAATGTTTTGAATAAAATTGGGGAAAATGAGAATTTGGGGTTAAATTTTTGGGGAAAATTGGAACCGCCCTCAAAATTAACAAACCAGCAGACTGACCAACCCCACAGGTCTGTATGAGGACTGAGAGGTGTGTTTTTTTATTGCCTAAATAAAATGCAGAATTTTAAATAATACCTTGGTATATTTACCCATTCGCTTATGCCTAAATCCTGTCAATCATTTGAAAACACTTGAAATGCCCATTGCTTGGACATCACTGCACTAATGTAGATCAACTAAAAAGTAATATACACTATTAGTTATGGCCATTAATCCTAACCCCTGGGTACTACAAAATACTACTTCTAAGCCTATCTCCGAGCGTGTGTGTGGACGGTTTTGATGACATAATCAACCAAGCCTATACAGTGAGCGCGGTATACGAGTAGCTGAGGGTTGTGGCTTAGTGGGTGGGTTGACGGGCCGACATGTGGAGGGTCCCCAGATCAATTCCCGGCCGGTCCCCGGTGATATTTGGTTGGTGTTTTCTCTTTTGATCCTGGTTAAAAACCTTGTTAGGTTTAATGTATTATTTCATTATGGAAGCACATAATTTCATTTATTTTTTGAAAGGCTATCTTTGACATATTCTGATCACAATATTATATTTTGATATGTGCCTTAAAACCTCTATGCACCAATGTTTAAATGTGTATTATAACATTGTATTGTACTGCATTTATTAAAAAGATTGAGGATAAAAGAATGTGTCTGGGTGATTGCTTTCTTTTCAATGTCACTGGTTGGGTAAATGTGCACTTTTTGTTTCAAAGGGCGCCCAGCAAACCAAAAATGTTTTATAAATATAAAACGTCATGAGAATGTTATTTGTAAATGTTTAAATATGACGTTAAAGGATGACGTTAAAATGTATGGTTAGGATTTGTTCGGGAAAACATTTTAGAAAACATTTTTAACAATGTTTTAAAAATGTTTTTCCAACATTTTTTCAGTATGTTCACCAAAATGTTTTTAAAACATTGGCCCAAATGTTTTTTGAAAATGTTTTCCCGACTATTAAAATCCTAACCATACATTTTGAAGTCATATCAGGGGTGTGCCAGTGAGCTTGCCGATCGGGTCCACTTTTAAATGAAAATTTGGTCAGCATAGAACTGGTGGCGCTATACTGATCAGGCGTGATTGTAGCAGACGACACGACGCTGGCCACGCGTCTCTCAGACGACCCAATATGTCAACGGGAGTGCACTATTTTGAATTATTTTTAACAGTCATCGCCCGGTAATAACGATGACAATTCTTCTAATTATGATGAATTTGTCAAAATGATAAGATTAACATTCGCGATTACGTGTTATTTTATTCACCTTATTCATTATGTATTCAACATTTAGGTTTCGCGTGGCCACCGTCGTCTGTGTAAATCCACAACGCCCTCAAACCTACGCTGACCAAATATTACGTTAAACCTGGTTAAACACTGTTAAACGCGTTCAACGCATGTCACCGACACATTCCGATGATTACCATAATTTATGTAATTTATGCAAACGGCCCCGTTTTCGCTATGTGTGTTAGTATAGGACTTTCCTATCCCAAAATTAATAGTATCCCTGGTCATATAAACATTTTCAAATAACATTCTCATAACAAACGTTTTTGTGTTTGCTGGGTAGGTACTTGCCATTAAATTATGCAATAGTGCATGTTGGGGATCGAATCATTTATCAAAATTTATAAATATGAAATCCATAGTGTTACAAAACCAATATAATCAAGGTCAGTGCACATGCGTGGAATTGAAAACATTGGCACAATGTCTGACCATGGACTTAGAATAAGTCCATGGTCTGACAAACATAAAAACATCAGAAAATATTATTTGAACATTTGCACAATGTGACATGACAATGTCGTGTCAATGTTTGCTTACGATGTTTTAAAACAATTTCAATAACACATTTTCGTAACATTTCCACAATGTTTTGAAAACATTAGGAAAACAAATCATCAGAAATGGTTCAAGCATGGAAGTCCATGGTTCAAGTAATATTTCTGAAACGTTTGCAGTTAATGTTAAAAAAAATTGTTTATAAAATAATTGTTTACGATATTATTTAGAAATGTGCGTCAAACATTCTCTAAATGTTTGATGAAAAGTTATCAATTAATAGGCAAAGTCTTTAGAAAATCATTGAATGCAAACATTTCAGAAACATTTTAAAATGTTTTAAAAATGTTTAACAAACATTTAGGGGGGGGGGTGGGGGGGGGGGGGGCGGCCGACAAGTCAACTATCACTGTAAGGCCACACTACTATCTGGGTTTTTTGAGACAAATATAACACGCCCCCCCCCCCCCCCCCCATGTATTGGCAGAAAATGCGCAATTTTTATAATTTAATTTATTTCCACTTTAGTATATACACTGAGCCAAAAAAGAAACTTATAAAAAAAGAAACTTATACAATTTTAACAGATCACCAAATAATATTCTGTGCATGAAAATGTACCAAATTTGGATACAATATTACTGCAATGTATCGCTTCAAATGGCAGTCAATAACCAATTGTTTGCTTCAATGACACAAGAGAAATGTGCACTGCCCCTATATGGTGATCTGTTAAAATTTTATAAGTTTCTTTTTTGGCTCGGTGTATCCCGTGCTTCCTATTTCAAATATATATATTTAATACCTATGTGCCCCGCCCCCTTCCCACTTTCCCCTGCCTCTCCGAAATAAATTATTACACCAGACGGTGGAGGACACGCTACACTATCCTGCCTGACATCCCGTCAAAAAAATGCATTTTTGTGGGAGTCATGTAATACGATATATCAGCTACTTGTATGACTGAGTGTACTAAGGCAGGTCTTTAAATTGTCCACGTGTGGATTATCGTGTACATAGCATAGCCTGCAGTCATTAGCCGGTTACTAAAGTTGTTCCGGTCTTGCCAAGCTGGCACTTTGCAATTACATTTATTGCATGTCCTCCCTCTGAAATAAGGCATTGTTGAAATGAAGCGCCGCGGGCCGCATCCCAGGGTTGACTAGCGCCCTCTCCCTTTATCAACCTACAGACTGTAAGGGACGCACCATTTGATTTTCAGGGGGGGCGTAGGAAGTTGGGTTCGGGGGAGAATTTTTTTTGGGGGGCCGCCGCAAGGGGTGAATTTTTTTTTTTGCGCCGCCGGAGGCGTCGAATTTTTTTTTTTTAATGTATCCATTCATATTGAGTTGGGTGGGGGTAGATTTTTTTTTTTTTTTTTTTTTTACTCATCAGGGGGTGAATTTTTTTTTTTTGGCCTGCATAGAGGGGGAATTTTTTTTTCCCGAAAACTTCCTACCGCCCCCCTGAAAATCTAATGGTGCGTCCCTAACAAAAAAGTTATACATGTACAATTGCAACAATTTCATTTTTAACCCATGTCAAATTCTTTTACACTCTGAAATAAGTGACTACCAGAATAATTTCATTTTTGGAATTTTTAACTGCTATTGCTTAAAAATTATACCCAATCTACTAAAGTCATCTAGAAATCGTTTTGGGCCACCTAGCTATGACCATCCATAGCATACAATCTTGTTTGTAGAAATTAAATGGTAAAGGAATAAAATGGTAAAGGTATATCATGGAAGGAACATTAAGAGAACTACCTAATTCTTTTTCAAATAGTTTTATTTCATTTCATTAAATGAATTAATAAATAGATAAATCATATCTTGATAAATTTCATTGAGATGAATGAAATAGCTCGTTATTTCTCTTGACATGGTACCCATGCATCTTGAAACCACCAAAGACGAGATATGGAGCCATTCTGGTTTAATTAACGATATCTTCCATGTGCTTACAACTCAAGTGAGCATTCATGTTCCCATCTATAAAGAGAGGTCCAATCAAAAGTCCCATCACCAAAGATTGGGCTATTCCAGTCTTCCAGATAATAATGACCCCCCCCCCCCCCCCAATAGAGGTCATCGGAATTCCAGACTTTTCCCCCACCAATTTTGCAATTTTGAAGTTTGATCTGGAATTCCATATACTTTTTATAGAGGACTCATTTCGGAATAGCCCATTCCTACCCAAGCAAGCAGTTTTATGTCTGTTATGTGGGCGGCCACTGCCAGTGATAATTGAGGTTATTCCTGTGCGCATAATAGCTGATGAGACTTATTGTAGACTTATTGTCTTCAGCTATCCATAGGAAAGATTGCTTCGACTCCAATGAAAATATCACACAATGGTTTCTGCCTCCCAGTTTATAGCCACTGAGCATATTGGAGTATCCTTTGAAAGTAAGCATCCAGATGATGAAATGAACCATTGTCTAACAATAGCGCTCTATTATCTATATACTAATTTTCGGAACATGGCTTTATTAGATAGTTCAATATAATTTTACACTCGCGTCCCTCCTCAACTGAAAAAGCGTGGTAATTGCGCCTCTAATACACGAGCTAATTAGATAGTTCAATGCCCGTTTTTTACCGTTTTCAGACATGCGCAGAAAGGATCACATGTGAAAATCCGAAATGTTGAATTTCTTTTACTCGGGTAGCTACTTTCGGACACAAATTGTGGTTTTCGGAATGAGTGATGACATATGGTCTTCACCCAAAATATTTTCTTCAGGGATATAGCTACATTTCTGTATATGCGGCTGTTTGTTATTCTTAAAGATCGCATAGTAACAAGCATTTATACGTCCGACAAATAAAAATATTTCACGACATTTTCTAAATGTAAACAAAAACTCTTACACAGATCTTAAAGTGACACTTTCACATTAGTAACATAGATGAATGCGACGTTTGCTAACGATAAAGAAACTGGCAGTACCATGTCAACCGTTTCTATGTTGTGCTGCGCGACCGCGATTAACATGGCGCACGCAGTTCGGCGCACACGTAATGACGCAGACAAAAAGTGTACGCGTTTGTGGCGCAAACCGTGCACATTGTAACGGAGCAGAGTGAAAGCAGGCAGTCCGTACACTCTTAATAGAAAAAGGATACTTCAGGCTTCAGGGGTTCTTGGCTGTCCCGTATGGAACCCTTTATATCACCTTAAAAGGTTCAAAAAAGAACCATTTTAAGGTTCAAAATAGGCAAAATATGGGCAAACATTGGTCTTTCGAACCTCTAAAGGTTCTCTACAGAACCTTTTGGGGCCTTTAAAATCAAAGAACCTTTAAACCATTATACGGGACAGCCAAGAACCCCTCTGAAGCACCCTTTTTCTAATAGTGTACCCTAAAGCCACCTCCTCCTCTCCGCACTTCCCTTACTTGATAATATGGATATAAGGGCACATAGGGCATCTGGATAAACGGAACAATTTATTTTCACTCTAAAACCATGATTTTGAAGTAATTAAGAATCGTATTGCTATCGCCCTGTAACTTGGAATGTATGTACGATTTATGATCAGAAATGTAAATCTGCAAGAAAATCTGCTTTCAATTTTTTTCGATGTTGAGGGCGTTCCATGGAAAGATCACATAATATACCTTTAAAGGAGTAAAACGGGGTGGCAGGGCAATAAAAGAATCGGGGGAGACATTTAAAAGCTAATTTTATGTAACTTTCAATTTTGCCATTAAAATTCAACTTTTTATTATTTGGGGTACAAAATAGGTAGAGACATGCGCTGACAGGAGTATAACTGGGGGTATTAAGAACACGTTGATGGAGTAGGCCTACTCGGATTAAGATCTTGGGTATCTGTATTATTTAAGAGCACATTGGGCCTAGGCTCATGGTGTATTAAGGGCACCATGTCACTTACATTATATCAAGGGCACCTTAGTACCTGAATTATTTAAGGACATACTCTTGATTGATATTTATATAAACATTTATAACGCTTTGATATTACTGACCTCTGCCTATTGTGACTTTTACTGTCCGCTATCTCGGCACCCGCGTTTAATTTACTTGACTATGATAAAGTAAGGGACAACGGGTACCTGCATTTCAGGTCTCATGGGAGGCCTACATAGGTATCTGGAAACACAAACGTAGGCCTACCTAGATTAAGGCAATGTATAACATGGATTATCAAAAGCACCTGCGATATTCGGATTATTTAGGGCCCCGTCTGGATTATGTATAGGACATGTTCTTGATATTATTGTATCAAATTTTCTTACGCTTTGTTTACTTATTCCCCGCGAAATTTTCTAGCGGGTCCAGCGCGAAGCGCTGGTGCCCGCTAGTACTATATAATTACGCTCAAGGTGTAAATCCGGCCGCCCGCCCCCATAATGTTAATATTATGCATGATAAAATGCTCACCGTAATAGAAATGTCGAGAGCAAATTTCAGGCAATTTTTACAATAAAAGCCAAAATGTTTGCGTTTCCCCTAAAATTGTGTTGCTGGTGCCGCCACTGGTCAATCAACCCCCCCCCCCCCAAATGTCTTCAACAAATTTACGCAACTGACTATGTTCATGGTTTGATTCCATTCACCATGTTTAATTTATCCCAGTGGTTTAGCCAAAGTCTGAAAGTGGCCCAGATGATTTCATGACTACTTTAGACAATTGATCATATCCAGTGGCGGCACAGGATAAATATTCATTTCGGGGGTGGGAGGGGGGGGGGGGGGGGAATAGTAAAATGGGCAAAATGTGCGCGAAAATGTTGGCTTTTTATGGTAACATTTGCCTGGTAGCTTAATTTGTTCTAAGTATATATTTCAGCACAATTTTAAGTAATTTTGACATTAAAAGTCAATATTTTTGATTTGGAGGATAGAATAGGGTAAAGTAAAAGGTTGTCTCATATTATTTTTGCAGACAGCTCGAGACATTTGAGCGGGACATATTTTTTATCCAAACCGGCCCGAAAAAATGCCATTTTACACAATGAATGGGGAAGCCGGGAGCGTTTTCCTAAAACGGGGGTATAAACGGAGGGGGCGTTTTCCGAAAACAGGGTTAGGGGGGAGGACGTTTTAGAAAAAAAAGTACATTAGTACATAAAAAGGTATATTCGTAATAGTATCATTGTTAGATTTGGCGTCCTCGTTACGGGCTTGCCTGTAAGAAGCAGCTACTTTTTTACTTTTGATTGCTTTTTATTTCTCAAAAATAGGAACAGCGGTTCCAAAGTCGAAACTCCAACGAATTTCTCGCAATTCTTTTATTTTTTGTATTTTATGTGTCTTATTGTTTTTCAACCAGTGATATTTAACGTTCAATTCCTTATAAATTCCATAACATAAAAAAAAATAAAAAGAGTTTTTACCATGAAAATACCACCAAAAATTGTGATAATTAAAATAGTAATTTTAATTATGGTTTTAAAAATGTAAATGCTGTTAGTACCTAATGTGCATAATAATTAAAAACAGTGTTTCTAATCTAAGGCTTCAAACGCCGTTTTCTCGAAATCGATTTCGAAAACAGAAGCATACGAAGCTGTAATTTCGAATAGAACTAGACTAATACTAGTTCTCCAAGGGATAACATAGCCCTTTTTGCATATTTGTTCTTGTTTGAAATTTTTGTAGCCATTTTTATTTCAAAAATGCTAATTTTTCGTTAGAAAAATGATTTTTTAAAAATAGTTTTCCTCAAAAATAATGCAAATTTGACATTAGGCCACAAATTTAAAAAAGGGCATGTTATTGTGTATATAAAGCATATTTCTAGGTAAAAAAAATTAAAAAAATATGTTTGCGTACTTCTTGAAGTAACCCTATAGACTTTATCCTCCAGTGCACGCTCCACTGCGTTCGCGGGTACTAATAAAAATGGGTTGTGCCACATTTTAGGGGGGAAAGATGCTAGTAGTGGAAGTTAATTTGAGGCCACTACTACACATTAAAATGTAATTTTTATGAAGAATGCTTCACAGTCAATTTTACCCATAGATGATTTATTTCAAAATCTGTCACAACTTTGATTTTGATTGCTCATGGTCCATGCAAGAATTCTTTTCTCAGTGCAGTGTGGATAGCCTAAATAAAGAAAATACGACAAAACAAACTGTGTCTGAAAGGTAACTTTAGTTATATTTAAAGTCATGTAAATCCTCTGCCAATAATTTATAGATATCTATTCTATGTTTGTTTCAGACGCCCAGTTTGAGACTGCTACGGTCTGGCTATGTTTGCCCAGACTGTTTGCCCAGCTAAATAGTGCGCCATCAATTATATCGTAATTTGCAGAGGGGGTGTCGACATTCAATGGCAAAGCTGCAATCGACCTTAAAGAAATTTCCAACCAATGACAGCAGCCGTCTTTTAACAGTAGGCGTGTACGAGTGTTTTTCTTCGGGTGAGTGTGAATGTAATTTTCTGTGTATTTTTGTTGTATTTAAGGTTTAATTGATGATATTACATAATCAGCTTTGGACTGGTTGTCATTACTAGCTGACTTTAAATTGTAAACATGAAATGAGCCGAAGATCTCCCACTTGTGTGAATGTTTTGGGCTTATCGTCCAGCCACATAAATTACTCCATAGACTTGCAGTTGCACGGACAGTTAGTGATTACATACATGACATCACATAGGCCTATCTACACAGATGAGATTATCCAGATACATGTACTGAATCATAGATACATGAAGAGATAAAGTTGGCTCTGGCACATACTGATGAATGATGGTTGCATTGCAAATATGTATACATTAAATGTGAGTGTGCTATACAGTATACTGTCAGATAGTGTAGCAGTGGCTTCTTAATATTGTTTGATTGTGGACCCTCGGCCTTGGCCTTTTAAATTTCTGATGTGGATCTGTGCGGCAAAAAAGTAAACCACACCAGGTTTTTAACGGTTACGATTCATGTAAGACTAAAGGTCAGTTCATACTCGCGTCGTTGCGCATCGGCTGTTGTCGCCGGATGAAAGTTGACATTGCTTCAACTCATGTATCGATATCTGCCGACGTCGGGCGATGCACAACGAGAGTATGAACAGTAGAACAGACCTTTATTTAGTTTATAAATCATACTACAATTTGACAATAACATGAATAAGTATACATTACTTTACGTGTAGTCTAATTAATAATTGAACGCACAACACGCACACAGCCCAAAGATGTTCGCGCCCAAAATTAACACGCTTATGGTTGTGCACACTTCACGCGATGTACACAATTACGCTGCTTCAATGTTTTGTTCAATTATAAATCCGACTATAGTATAAATAGTATAGTTATACTATGATGAAGTGTGTTTGTTTGTAATTTTAATTTTAAGAGAATAAATGTGCGAATGGACTATCAATTTGCATTGTTTGTTTTAATGCATCTGGTTGATGGTAAAGGATTTTGATGACAACTTGGTCTAAAGGAATGTATGACCTCATTACTCAGTCAACGTCTTCAAACTGGGCATCCCCTGTACATAGTGCACTCACTATTTCGTCTCTTCATCTCCACCTTTATTTTACTTGCACTTATTCGCTATGACGTCAAACCTGCACCACATCCTACACATGTAGTTAAGCTCCTGTTAGAGCTGCATATAATTATAAGGATTATCTACTTCAAGCTTCAAGTTGCAGTTTTCATAGACATTCTCCAATAGAACTTAATTATAATATGTCAATATCTGAAATATTTATGTATTAACTATTGTGGACATGGCAGTGCAATGCAGTATCCTCTTAGGGCGCGTTCCCACTGTGCCTGTTTGATACCAGGACATGGATCTAGTACCAAATCAGCTAATGAGAACATGTTAACATTATCGATGTTGACCCGTACCACATATTTTAACTTTTGTTCCACAATAACAAATATAACATCCGGGTAAGTGGACTCAATACCACATCGGTATTTTGATGTATTTTTATCGCACAATGAGAACTTAAAGGGACATTAAGTGGTGTTGAAAAGTTTAAATGTTTAAAAATTTACTTCAGAATTCAAGATGAACATTAAAAATCGCCATTATTGTTGTTTCTACTATAATCAAAACAAAGAATTCTCGATCAAAACAAATGTCAGTCACGCCAGCGTCATCTGAATTCTGAACGCAGTGTGATGAGCCCTTGACAACCATGCCACAACGCGTTCGGGCTGGCGTAGGCCTACTTACATAATTGTCCAATCACGCAGCGTGGGGTCTTGTTGATTAGGGCCGCGATTGGTCAATTACCTTTTGTTTACAAGAACGTCACACCTTCCGGTTTTACTGCGCCCTTGCCGTCGCGATTGACGCGCTCACGCACAGTATGCCCCAGACGCTGGGACACTGAGGAATCGTATACGATTTGATCGAGAATTCTTTGTTTTGATTATAACAAAAAACACAGCAAAACTAGATTAAAACAATATCATCGCTATTTATTGAAAAACGCCCTCTATGCAAATATGGTTCGCGTTATGTATCACACGTACTGCACGGGGATAATGTCGGACGTAAAATGCTGGTCCCGCGGGATCAGGTTAGGTATTTTCATCATGATGGCTTGTATTCAGCAATATGATCAGATCTACCAATTCATCTTACTGACATAAACATATTACAATGAGTATTTGTGTAGCGATCTTACACATTAGGCCACTTAAAAAAAGGGTTAGATTCTCATAGCACGGGGCTTCGAAAAGTGAGGCGGGAGAGAGGCTTTTTTTTCTTGCTTTTTTTCCTTTTCAACATTAATGTTTTCCATTCCTAGCCCAATCCCACCACCCCAGGGCCCTATGATTACTATTGGCTTTAGGGAGTGTTCAGAAATACTTTGGTGTGGGGGGGGGGGGGGGGGGGGGGGGGCTTGGCAACTGAAATTGTTTGGTGTTGAAACTTTTTTGACCCCCCTTTACAAATTGCAAGACTTTTATGACCCCTTGACAATTTAAAACACTTTATTGACCGCCCCCCCCCCCCCCCACCTTACTATTTCATGAAGACAAAGACCTGTTGGCTTCTTTTTACGACGTTGGTGGTCATTTTGTCGCACAACTTGCAGTGGTCGGTACAGACGTTGCTTACCCTATCATGATCTAAGATTCATACACCCCAAAATGAAAATGTCCTCTTCACTCTTTAAAGGTTTATATTATGTGATCTTTCCAGGGAACGCCCTCAACATCGGAAAAAAAATAGAAAGCAGATTTTCTTGCAGATTTACATTTCTGATCATAAATCATGTATACATTCCAAGTTACAGGGCGATACGATTCTTAATTACTTCAAAATCGTGGTTTTAGAGTGAAAATAAACTGTCGGGATTCCGACAGTTTATATTTTTCACTCTAAATTCACTCTAAAACCATGATTTTGAGGTAATTAGGAATCGTATCGCTCTGTAACTTGGAATGTATGTACGATTTATGATCGGAAATGTAAATCTGCAAGAAAATCTACTTTCTAAAAAAAATCATGAATAGAGGGCGCTCTCTGGAAAAGATCACATAATATGCCTTTAAATTGTTAATGTTTCTAAAATAAAAGTTCACAAAAATATTCTTGTGTAGTGGGATTTATTTTTTTGCTACACAAATGTCTTTCTACACCTCTTTTTTTTTGTCCACCCAAGCGTTATACTATCCATTTGGCCAAACTTTTTTGACCCCCCCCCCTTTTATGTACCAAAAACCTTTTGGTCCCCCCCCCCTTTGGGCAACTTCAAACTCCCCCCACCCCCACCCCCTCATTTTGCTCAGCCCCCACCCCCTCATTTTGCCCTGTCCCCACCCACAAAAGTATTTCTGAACACTCCCTTAGATTTACAGTATTCAGTTTTACCCCTCATTCATATGCAATTAAAACCAAGCCAATTGTTTACAAAACAAACAAACAATACCCACAGTACTGTCATGCATGTCGAATTCTGTATCCAACACGTACATCATGTACAGTGTACGTAGTAATAAAATACCATCCTTTGCCAACTTTTCATGCCAGGAAATAAAATCTAATATGTTCACAACACATTTAGGCATATTTCTATTAATTCAATAAAGTGGTAAAGAAAGATATATTAAACTCGCCCGATCAATCATGCATCACCTTGACGAACAGTGCTGACGAAAGTGATGCACCGTCGTCAAAATATTACAATGAAGTCTATGAGAAATACGGCGTACGCGTTGCTTTTTAATCCTTCAAAGAAACGGCTCCAAAGATGATGGCGCTAAAGACAGGCTATTTTATTTTCAGACGGCATTGGAAGTGTATTTTATTGTTTTTACGCCATTTTTAGGAATAATAAAAAAAAGAAACCAATGCGGGGCCAAAAGTGAGGCGGGCGTGCTACGAGAATCAAATAAAAACATTTAAGGTTGGTGTCAACCCTGTTTGGCGCCAAATTTATCAAGCACTGTAACTTTTAAATTATAAATGTGATGTACATAAAAGTATACATTTTTTGTAATGAAATGAGTCAGAGAATCTATTTTTGGTATCAAATTTTACTAAAATTAGTGATTTTTACTTTTTTGCCCAAAAATCACCTTTTTGGCGTCAACATTTTTCAGACAACCTAACAATATCAGTTTTTGATTAAAAATTCCAAAATTTCACCAAAATCATCTAAAGTCAATTATCTAGGAGCGAATTTTTTTTTTTGGCTTAAAATTTGTTTGTTTTGAAAATATTGACCAAAAAGTGCCAAAAAAATGTTTTTTATCTCAAAAATCTCATTTTTGGCACTTTTTGGTCAATATTTTCAAAACAAACAAATTTTAAGCCAAAAAAAAAAATTCGCTCCTAGATAATTGACTTTAGATGATTTTGGTGAAATTTTGGAATTTTTAATCAAAAACTGATATTGTTTGGTTGTCTGAAAATTGTTGACGCCAAAAAGGTGATTTTTGGGCAAAAATGTAAAAAACACTAATTTTAGTAAAAATTGATACCAAAAATGGATTCTCTGACTCATTTTATTACAAAAAATGTATACTTTTATGTACATCACATTTATAATTTAAAAGTTACAGTGCTTGATAATTTGGCGCCAAACAGGGTTGACACCAACCTTAACCCTAACCAGTAAAGCTAGTTTTTTGTGCGTATCGGGGGGAGGGGGGAAAAAGTGCTAATTTTTTTACCCGAAAAATCACCCAGCACCCCCGGGATTCGATCGTGGGACCGTTCGCACCCAAGTCTGTCCCTCGACCAACTGAGCTAACTCCCTAGCGGCTATGCGGCCACAAACTCCGTGGCCACATATGCCTGCGGTAGGTGACGTCATCGCGGCAATGCAGCAGCACGTGCCTGGAGATAGTTTCTGGCAGTGAGATTTAGTGAGATTCAGTGCGGTTAAAGTTAAGGCGCCTTATACAAATGTATCAGCGCTTGAAGGTTATGCAGCTCTAAAGTAACGGGAGCTAAACTAGGATGTGTTGCAAACTTGACGTCAGAGCCAATAGGTGAAAGTAAAAAGAAGGTGGAAATGAAGACAATCGGAAACAAAATTGTGTGTGCACTACAGGTTAGGAGATCCCAGTTTACAGGATTTTGGTACCGGGTGCTGGGAGCATGTCTCTGATGACTGGCAGGGCTGCTCCTTTGAAGACGTTGACCGAAGGTGCTTAAATGATAGGTGGTGTCAGATTGTTCCAATATGAGAATGGATCTGGGATATTATGAGTATTTGAAGATCTCTGTTGTAGATGATGGATATGTTATTTCAGTTGATGAATGATCTTATCAGGCTACATTTGTAAGTATGAAGCTAATATGACACATGATGGCAATTGAATGGTGATTATATTGAAGTGGAACTTGAAGAACATTCCATGTTGGTTTAGTAGGATTGGCAGTAGGATTAATTGGATTAGCCCTGAATCACTGCCCTGAACACAATAAAAACATAACATTATAAATATAAAAACATTGTTAAACATCACTTGCACTATGACGGTGGATTAAGTGAGTTTTTATTTAGTTATAAAAGTAATTCAATTTTTTTTGTCCGTACTGTTTCAGTTTCAGCGATAGTGCTCAATACATCAAATCACCATGGTTGGCGGAGTAGATTTATACGAGCCTCAATTCCTTGCTCTCTTTGTCTTTGGAGGATTTGTCATCTTGTCCTCCATTGTCTACATTGTCTCTGCATTCAGCATGCAAGAGAAGTCCTATGAGGAGGCCATCGCTGAGCAACGTGCTCGTATGGAGAAAGAACAAGGAGGTATCAAGGAGACCAAACCAAAAAAGAAGTACAGTAGGAAGAAGAAAGAACGGGAAAGAAATGATAACTCCATTGGTCACCAGGATCACATGCAAGAAGAGATCCTACCAGCAAAGGTTGAGGAAGTGGTAGAGGAAGCCCCTCGTCCACCTCCCAAGGCAAAATCACCTAAAGCCAAGAAAGAATCCAAGAAGGCTGCTGCTGCTACTGCCAATGCTGCTAAAGAACCAGCAGCTCCTAAGGCATCCCCAAAAGCAGCCGCACCTGTCGAAGAGAAGATAGTTCCAAAGGTCCAACAGGTGGTAAAAGCCGCACCACCAGCAAAGCCAGCTAAGGAAAAGAAGCAGAAGATCATTGAGGAGCCTATTATTGTCCAGAAGAAGGAGACAATCCAACAAGCAGCTCCACCACCAAAGCCTCAGGTAGAGCAGGTTAAACAAGTACCAGCATCTCCAAGTCCAAGCAAGGCTAAAAAGAGTAAACCATCTGTCGATCAAACTGGTAAGCATTGTTTTACCTGTTCTCTTTTATTATTTTAATTTATGTTTAATTTGGATATTGATTTGTTTGTTTCTTTGTTTGTGTGCTTGCTTGTTTTGTTTTTCTCGTCTTCTAGTTCATTTGATTTAGATCAGAATATTTAATCGATAAAATAAAAATGATGCACTTAATTTGAGAACATATTCTTCCTGTTTACTTTGTGTCTATTACATAATCCTTCTGCATTCAGTATGAAGAACTCAATGTAGTCTAGACTTGCTACAACATCAAAATTTGTTTAAGACACTTATATTGTAGACTTATGGATCAACAGAAAGATAAATCATAGGTGGATAAGTTAAGCAATGATCGTATGTAGGCCTATCCAATAAAAATATCTAACTAACTCAAATGCTAATTACAAGTTTAATAATACCCAGTCACAACACAAACATGACTTGACACTAACCTGGTAACTTGAGCCCTAAACATTCATTCATAAAGCAAACTTGCATCAGCAGCAGACTTAATTATGTACGTTGTTAACGGTTTCCCCTAAACATTTCCTGACTGCGGTTTGACCCATACAATACATATAAACACAATTAAATCAGGAATATCCCCCTTGTTTTTAAAACACACTCATTGATGCGTCATTACTACTACTATGGCTAACCAGCCAATTAAGGATATAGGATTTGGTTATAGATGAGGGATCATGTCAATACACTAACTTCCAAGTTCAAATTACAGTTGTAGATCAATCTTTTGACATCTCTCGCCTTTTTAAGTTCTAAGCAAAAATATAATGTTACTCATAATTTTGGCTAATTATGGGCTTGTAAATTTTGGGAATTAATATTGTATTGGGTCAAATCCTGCTTCAATGTTTCGTCTTTGGCATATTATATTTGTGTACTCTTAAAAACAATGTTTGCGACCAATATCCTTTTGGCACAATGCCTTAGTAATACTAATAGTATGCAAGAACTATTGACCTTTGATAATTTATAGAAAGCTGTCTTCAGTCTAGACTTACACCAGCAAATAACTGCATCATGTACCAAAAAATTTGTTATTCCTTTTTGTCTCAATTTCCTTCCTGTAGGCTGTAGCTCATCACACTTTTGACTATAATTAACACCACCATACCATACAATAGGTACCCAAAGGTGCCCTTCACTGTATTTAATAAAATATCAAACTATATTAACCCTACCCCCCCTAACTAGGATCCCAATTTATGGAAGCAAAATCAACAAATAAATTGCTGCTCCCCGACTGGGAATCCAACCGAGGACCGGACCGGACCAAAAACCCTGGTCCCCCCATAGACAAGCCACGGCTCTTAGTCTCAGCTACTCGTTCGCGCAGTATACTGCGTTCACTATTTTGGTTCTGTCGCTTACGAAAACCGTCTGCACGTGCGCTTGGAAGTAGTATTTTTAGCATACGGCTATGGGCTGTTAGGGTTAAGATTGTTAATTATAAAACTTTAGAGGGGTACTACGCCTTCAATTTTAATCAAAACAGGGATTTCTACATTTTGGCAATTGTATGTATTGCACAGCAAAACGCCAATTCAAATATTCTTTCCTAGGGACATGAAAGTATTCCACACTAATAGCTGGGGAGCATGGGTCAATTTTAGGTTTTTCCGGTCCCGGTCTGCTGACATAGGGAGTTATTTACCAAAATGTTCCTTGTCGGTAGAATTACAACCAGTGTTACAAATAAGAAAAGTAGGTTGGGTATCCAGCGGATAAACCCAGCAAGAGATTTTACTTACCCGCCACAATTTTTAGTTATCCACAGTTTTTCAGTTTTTCCTAATCAAAGAATATCATATTTTAAGCAACTCTTCAAATATGGGGATGAAAACACATTTTCGCTGTTAGTTCCCAAAGTGCACGGTTCAATATTGCGCGGTTCGTTTTGGTGATAATTGACCTACGGCTATTGTCCACTGCTAAGTGGCCTTTCAACAATTATGCGATCTTTTCCATTTCTGATTATAAATCATAAATATATTCCGAGTTGCAGAGCGATACAATTCCAATCGATATGATTTTGAAGTAATTAGGAATCGTATCACCCTGTAACTCAGAATGTATTTATGATTTATGATCGGAAATGTAAATCTGCAAGATAATTTTGCTTAAAAAAAATCAAGGATAGAGGGAGTCCCATGGAATAGTTTGCATAATATGCCTTTAACTGTAATTTTCAGAAAGATTTGGTTTGTCACAAGGCAGATTGACATGCAGTATACACACTTTCCCCCCAACCCCCTCCCCTCTCTCTCATTTAATAGAATACTTGAAATTCTACCTTTTTATTTGATACCATCATCAGATAATATGGTACCTTAGGAGCTGTTTTTGATTTCTGTTTCTCAAATCTGTAAACATATTTGAAACATAAAATTGTGGTAATTGCATTTACTTGACCCTAAATGACTGAAGTAAGGGAAGTATGTTATTATGTAGCATTATCTAGTACAGTGTAATAGGAAGTACCATTTGGCTGGCTTGCCTTCCTTGATTGCAATGGCGTGGAACCACCAACAACACGTCATGAGTAGGTAGGTGTATAGGTAACCTTGGCACTTGGGCCTATAAATATGGGTAGCTTATTTTCAATGCACAATGAAATGAACCATTTCCATAATAAACCGCACAACCTTACAAGTTCTCACTAACTTTCAGAATAATACTGTACTGTGCTACATGTATATTATTATTAGGATCTTCCTATAGCCTATAAATGTAGCTAGAAAAAATTCTTTATATTGAAGTATAAGGTAGAGCTGGTTAAGTATAACAAAAATGTATTTTACTGGGGTGAATCAGGTTCAAAAGAGATAACACTTTTAAGTCATTTTAAATTCTTTTGTTTTTATAGTTTTTCAGTCAATTTATTAAAGAAGAGTTGTATAGAAAAACTATACTGTAAAAGTGGACATTTGTGTGTGTAATTGTTCTCGCTTTGCACATTTTGAACAATTTTGCTCATTTTTATTTTCGATTTTGAGCTTCCTTGCATAGAACTATAAAAAATGAATATATTCGCCCGTTTTTACTTTCGCACTTGCTGGTTTTAGCGTAAAAAGCGGGAAAATAAATGTAGCACAAAATTTCTACTTATACAGTATCACTAAGTAAATATATTTTGAAGTCACTGAATTTCATAAGATCTCAAAATTAAACATAAATAACTCTAATCCTACACTGTGGGTAAATAATGCAAATGTTTAAATAAAAATTATTTTTTAAATTGCAAATAATTGTTAGCAACAAACCAAGTAATTTGATTGTAGGTGTTTACATCAGTAGGCGTAGGTGGTTATTTACTTCCCCATATGCTGCAATCACTAAAGAATAGATTTGAATGCCTTATGAACATTTTGTAAACAAGGTAAAATGTAATTGAATTTAATATTAATTTTTGCAACGTTAGTGCATTTGTGCAGAAACACCTCTATTGCACTGATTTATAGCATCTTCCTGTATGCAGTCAGCCCCAATTTGTAAATTTGTAGACAAACTTGAAGTGAACTGTGAAGAATTGATGATGCAGGTCTTTGCCTGCATACAGGTATACAAACAGTGTGGTACAGTTATACTTCAAATAATGTGCATATGGTATGTCCACTACCTTCATAAATCTACAAATTTAGAAACAGAAATAAGAAATGAAATATCAGGATTAAAAGCAAATGTATGCCATATTTTTTTATCAATTTGGTCAATATTTTTGTGATAAGTAGAAAAAGAATCAAGGAATATTCAGTACTTCATGAGCTAGATTATAGATATTTACAGAAGGTAACATAATGATATTGATACATAATGTTGCCCCTATCCAAAAACATGACAACTGTATTCTAATTAATTAGGTCTCTGCAATTTTGTGAGATTAAAAAAAAAATGAATAAATACAAATTACAGAAAAATATAAATTAATCAATGAAATTTTTTTTGTAACACATTATCACCTCAAATATGTAAATTTCTCCACAATTTGATACCCACAATAATATGATTTGACTTGTTTGCAGTACATGTGTACTTTGATCAATCATGCATCCCATTAATCCAGATTTCTCAGGACCTTGTAATAAATGTGGGAAATAATTATTTATACACATGGACAATTCCATACCTGACTGGGGTCATTGGGGTCAACCCTATAGTGCTTGTTTCACCTGGTCTAAAAAAGTATGTGGGTTTAACAGTCCATTGTTTAATTGATAATAACACCATATGGTGCCTGACATTGTATTTGTGCATGACGGTATATATTTGAACTCGGAATACTACAATGCCCAACAGATCGAGGAAATTATGCATATTGATTGATGGACAGTTACATTTGTCTATACAATGTAGACTATTTAACAGAAAAAATTATCATATATGGTGTGCACTAGGTAGTAGATAGCTGCATGGATACAAAAGTAGCGTTAAATGATTCCAGAATATGAAAATGTAAAAATCATTTTCAGTGCATTTGGGTGTGGGTCCATTTGGTTGACATTTTTGTTTGAGCTTGAATAAACAGACAACAATATTGCTTACTGCAAGTCAATTGAATTCAGAGCAATATCCACATTCGTGTATATTATGGACTGGAAAATTTTGAATCAAAAGGTCAATTTTTGTCCATGCTCTATGTTATGAAAATACATGTAGTTACCTACTTTTGAAGAGCATTGGATTTACACAGTAGTTCTAGTGCATCAATTCTCCTAATTATTGAATTATTGTAACACAATTTTACAAATAGTGCAAATTTGTGACGCAAAAAAGAAGTGTGTTTCTTTAGAAAATCTTCTTATAGTTATTTGTAAATCTGGGCTTGCAAGCGGTATACTTATATCATTAGATCAAAAATAAAATATGTAATTTTTTTGGAATTTATTATACCTGAGACTAATCTAACTAAATATTACTCTCAGGTATATTAGTGTCAGGTTGAATCAATGCACTTTTTAATGGGCAAATATTAAATCATGCTAATTTTTTTTGAAAAAAAATCATTTTATAACTGTGTTATTATTTTACTCTACAAGAAAATTATCATTTGGCTTTCTGTGCATCAATTTGAAATTTAGAAGAGCTTAGTTTCTTGTTATGTCTTCAATAAATAAGGTTTTGATGTTTATTATTTCACCTGTATTTTTGTGAATCGTGAAACCTGAGCTCACGCCATTTACCTTGCTATTGCTAATACTAGACAGACCTCGACAAGCTATCTCCAGATCAATTCGTATTCTTTGAATCCTAACACTGCCCAAGTCTTATCTCCCCAAACACTGGCATACTATTTTATGCTATCGGTGCATAGCCATTTCTTCTCTCGTTGAGGCCTTGGTATAGTCTAATATTTTATAGTGCACAGGTTCACAACAAGCCTCTTCCACAGCTTGGATGAGCTGCTTCCATGAATGTAAAGATTATATTGCTATTTGTTTCTCGGCATCATCTGCAATTACGTACTTGTTTGAGGCATCATCAAAGGCTGTCATTTTGGCACCTCATCTTTACAATACAGCATCTATAGAGATATATAAAAATGCTTTTGATATCTTCATTGTTAGTATTTTGCTTCAGGTTTAATCATTGTTAGCAGATGCAACTTAAAATAAAAGTAATGTTTATCTTGAGGAAAAAGGGAAATGGGTTAACAATTTATTGATAGGGTTTTTGTGTCATTTTGAGATATATGTTTTCCATTTAATCGAATCCAGCAGTACCACTCAAACATATACTCAAAGACTGTGTGGTTCGTTCGTAATGTGTTTCTCTTTAAAAATAAAGACATACCATATGATATGAGGTATCATAGGGTTAAGGGGGTGTCAGCATAGCCTCCGTAAAACTGCCGTAACTTCTTCATAATATTAATTTAATCTATATAAAAGTTTGGTTTTTTTTGCAGAAAAGGGTTCAATGAATCCAACCATGATCATGAAATTGACCATTTTGGAGAAAATTATAAAAAACACATTTTTTGACCCATTGTAGGTTTGGAAAAGATAACTAAAAATATTTTGTGTCAAATGTTGTCATACTATTTTTATTATAATCCTGATAATATTCCCTAGGAGATGGTCGGTTTTTTTAATATCTTATTTATAGACCAAAATGTGCCATTTTTTGGCAAGTTTCGGTCTATAATTCAAAAAATAAATAAGGTATTGAAAATAAAAAAGTGCTGTTTGTTTTTGAGGGGTTGATCCAATGTTTGCTTTATGCAGTAACCATTTATGAGCTGCAGAGAAATATAAATGTAATCTTGAATGCAAATTATATTCTGGTCTTTAAAAAAGTCTTTGATCACCATTGGTCAGGATACCAAGTCCCTCAATTCCAAACAAATTGCAAGTGAATCCTTTTTTTTGTGTGTGTAATATGCCAGTATATGTTTTAATTTTAATATTTAACTAACCACCACTCTCAAGTATATATATGATTGAACTAAGTCCATGAAACATGACCAACCTAGATAATCATACTTGCATACAACCAACCCCACAAAATATCTCTGAAAAGCCTGTAAGGTCAAAGAAAATCACATTCCTGTACTATGTGACACACCTCCAGCTATAATCAGGGTATAATGCTGAGACTGAGAATACACTCAAATGTACATGTATTTTGCAACATTGAATTGAATGGGTAAGATTTTACACCGAAAGTACTTTATGTAGTGAAAATTGATCGAGGTTTAGGTCCTAATGCACTTTATTCCATCACAGATTTGTAACCTTTAGTACATTATTTCCAATGAACTTCAATTCTTTTTAAAAACAAAACAAAATTGACTTGTTCGAAGTGAATAGAAATATCTTATTGCTCAAGCATGCACAAAAAATGATTGGAACTACGCTTCATTACCTTGAACTTTAACAGTAATGGCTTTTTAAATAATAGAAGTCACTGACTTGAAGATATATCATTGTGATATCATAAATGGAGCAAGTTGTGAATAATGGTAACCACAAGAATTTACCAGATACAACGAAGTGTTCCATTAATTAAAGGATCAACCCAACTCTTAGCCTAGACCTGGAAAATCCTTGAATCGAAAGGCAAAGTAATGTGTCTTTTGCAACAAGCACAAATTAATATAAAAATGGGATGGAAAAGAGGTGTGTCTGGCATATGTAGTTTGGTCGTTTTTGCTTTTCCCCCTTCACTACATCGCTTTAATAGTCCCTGTTATATTCTTAATTAATAACAATGGTCAAGTTAACAAATATTTAAAAAATAGGGACTGAAAAATCATGGTTATTCAAGACTTTTTATTGGACAATATAACCTTTAATATTTTATAACTTCAGTATATTTGACAAAACTCTCATTGAGTTCTAATCGTCAGAATTTTGTTCATGGTAGTATGTATATTGATAAAATCCATGTTTGCTGTTAGTATAAAAACTTATATATTTAATACGTCATTTCATGTAAAACAAAATCAAATACGGTACTAATATTTGTTGAGAATAATAGCAATAACTCGATCCATGATTTGTCTTTTTTTCAAATATTCCCCCCTCCCCCGTTGCCTAATTCCAGATGCTCCCATCAACGCACGTAGTGTGATTGCAGCCTTGAAATCTGGCAAACTAAGCGACAGTGAAATCCAAAAGATTGCTGAAGTAGTTCAACAGAGACAACATGGAAGCAATTTGCCTGCGGAAGATTGGATTAAGGTAAGATTATGGAAAGTTCAAAGTACTTTATCCATTGTGTGAAATTGAAAGAGACGTATTTCCATCCTTATGAAAGGTACAACAATAATGTCATTCTGGTGGCAGTAGTTTTGGGAGGGAAAAACCATTAAAAAATATATAGAAGTCCAGTAGAAGAAACAGAGAAGGAGTGTTGACCATATTGAGTGGACGTTAAAGAGCAGATAAGACGCAGTTGAAGAACGAAGATTGCGTATTAAGGGTAAAGTGCTTTCCCATACAAAGACTTTAACTAATAGAATAAAACAAAAGACAATTATAAGAAATTTGGGCCATTTTTAATTGCGAAATCTAAAAGATATAACATTTTAGTAAATGAGGTGTCATTTTAAAGCAAAACCAAGCTGAAAAGCTGAACTTGAATGAAAATGGACTCAGAGTGCCCCCTTTCAAAGCGGTATACATATTTTCTATTACAGTGAGTATGTGAAATTTTAATGAAAAATGAAACATTAGAAATTTAGGGAAACACCCATCAATTTATAATTCAACTTGATCTATATCTAGATGTCCCTCAAGCAAGCATCATGTTGTCTAGCCTGCCGCACTGTTAAATTAAACAAGTTTGAAGCAGACTTTAGTTTATGGACACTTGTTGTCACTAAGAAATAATGCCTCGATCCAAAGACGGTTTCCAATTTTAGTCGGCTGCTCAATGACATGCCCAGAATAGGTACATGTAGACTAAAAAAAATCATGAATGTTTCTATTTAAGTTGCAAGTCATGCGTCTTCCTGGTATGTCTTATGTGCTGTGTTCTTGTGACCTAATAAAAATATACTCCTTGAGGAAGCTGTGTAAATAAATAAGGAGATTTTGTTTACCGTAGAGTTGAAATAAATTTGTTAACCCACAATCATTGATACACATTTACATTTTAAAATTAAATTTGTCAAACTTGTACAAAATACTCTACTGGTTTTATCCCGGGGGTTTTATTCACTATGTAAGTCTTTGATATGATTAGATCAGGTTTAATATTTCAATGAAAATCTTCGTGAGAATTGTTACGCTTGAAGCAATATTGTGAATTATAGAGGCGGCAATAATTACAAATTCAGTCCTAGTTAATCATGCAGATAATCATTGTATATTCATCTCGTTTAAAAGCAATTTTAATTGTTGTAACCAGTTAGGGATGTAATACGAGTATCAAATCCCTTAGATTTACAACAATATTTGTTGTTATCAATAGGCAGATGTTCAACGACTGCCTGAAGCAAAGCATAGTTCTAGTTGCCATTCTAGAATACATGAAAATTATAGCAGCTCTCGGGAAAGCATTGAGTATATTACAAGTAGAAACTGTTATAACTTAGCAGACACTGCAGTACATTAGTATGAAGTAGACAGACATTCTAAGATGCATTGAGTAATGCTTAAGTGTTAGACGTATACTGTCATCGTGATCTAGCTTGCGAGCCCTGCAGATATTGTGCTGTTACTAATATATTACTGGGGCAGCTAAAGCTTGTCACTCCTCTATGTTGTGCCGTATCTGGGTTTAAATTAAATACCCAAGAATTTAACCTTACAAGCACTACCTGTCTTTCGTACAAGAATTCCCATTGGTCAATGTACATGATATAATCATCTTGATAACCAATTACAGTTTTGCTTATGAATATTTTATGCTAATCTTTTTGAGAATTGTAATTATTCTAACAATGTCTCTGATTGGCACAATATTTGACACATCCTAAAGTTCAACCAATTGGCAGGTAGTTCTCATGGGGTTAAATCACCTCTGTGCCCTTCAAATACATTGCGAGATCATGTTCATGTATTTATAAGCAAAACTTCAATTTAAATGTAACACGCTGGGCTCGCTTCCTGTTGAACCACATGTGCTGCGGTTTTGTTTGTGTGGGAGATGTTTCTTAGAAATCTAAGTGTTAAATTTAAGACTTGAAAAGCCATCGTAGCCTGGGACATTGCAGAGATTGCATCATGGCATGGAATATAGTGTCATAATGTCATAGTATATGAGTGCTTAAAAGCAATGCGATTCCCAAGTGCTTATATTATTGAAATGAACCATTTTATAACAACAGACACTGCCAAGAGTGAGGGACAATGTTTTTGCTTCAAATTGTGGGAATCAAAAATTAACTTCTGAAAATGTAGTGCAGTACATTTATTTTGTTTGATTTCGACTTAGTATGCAAGAAAGAGGTTAACATTTGATTACCTTCTCAAGATTTATATTCGTATCAAGTTATAAGGTTAATTCATGATCAAGAAGTCAATGCAGATGATTCATATTTTCTTTACAATTTTCTTTACACTGCATGGAGAAAAACACATTGCCAACATTTACCCTCCATAAGGTTTTAACTTTTAGTTTGCTTTTTGATGTTATTTAATGTATTATTGTTTTATGGAAATAAATATTTGATTTGATCAAATGTAAAGGGTATAAAAATAGTTAACACTTTCCACGCGGAAGTCGTTTGCAGACGACAGTTCCAAAATGTCACAAAATGTTTCAAAAATGTTAAAATGATTGCATTTCATCATCACATTTAGAATCACCATGGGAATTGAATTAAAATGAGTATAAGCATGCCTTGTATTGGGTCAGTAATTCATGAGATATGACTTTGAATGTTGGGAAAGATTTTTTAAAAATCGGTTTTGTATGGCAAAATTAATAGCCTGTGAAAATTGTTAACATTAATATCTACATGCACGTGGCCCTGTGAATGAGTGATAGGTGAGCATAGGAAAGATAAAGTTTAAGCAATTCGTTTCTCAACCATGCCAGGATGATGACATTTCTGATTGGAAAATGTTCTGCAAATTACAACTTTCCCTGGAGATTATATTGACCCTAGCCATGCTGAAGATTACAGACAAAATACCTGAACACTAATAATAGAGTGATATTCAGATTGAATACCTTTAAATTTAGTTGTATATCTCCTGGTGCCAGTAAATTTACATCAAACTGGGAAAGTATAGTATTCAGTCTACATACTTATGTAACTGAAATGAAGTATACATGTAGATGGCTAGATGGGGCAATGCAGTGCTTAGCACACACAGTTTGAAAAACATGTTTGGTCTATAACTTCCGATGTTCCTATGTTTATTGGTGAAGCATTAAAGGCAGGGATAGGGGTCATTGGTACTAGGAAGAGGGATAGGTTCTGTGTCTAGTGTAGTATACTACTAGAATACTATGTTTGTTTTCAAGCTATTTATTCAGTATTATTTGCAATAATGATGTGAATAATGTGCACTGTAATATTGTCGTTTTACTTCCTCTTTTACTTTGGGTTATAAACTTATAGCGATGATACTATGTACTTATATTTAATTTAATGTTGGTTAACCAAAAAATCTGGATTATTTTATCCACCAACAATACAGATCAAATATCTAAAATGTGTTGTTGTATATAACTGACTGGTTTTGTAAATTGTCTTAAATTTAAATCTTATCCCACTGAAATATTCTTGTGTATTTTATTAACCATCATTTTCAAATTGTATCCAAAACCTTTCTCTGGAGGGACTCTTTGTTTTTAATAGGACATTCAGCATTTGTATCCCTATCTTTTCTCACTGAATGGACCTGTTCCAAAGAGTCGTAATTTTCTGAAAACCAAAAATAAAACGCAGTTGGAAGCGCCATACTCATGCTGTTCTATTCATTTTCATTGCGCAGTGCAAATGTTGCATCAATCAAATAACAAAGTATCATTAATGTCACTGTTGGTCCCTTATATTTAACTCATAAGCACAAATATGAATCTGAAGTAGGTCAGTTCTCAGCAGATTAGTTACTAGTACCATATCTACATTTCACATTAAGAAAACATGTCATATTATATCAGTGACAGTTGATTATATCAACCAAAACATATGCTACCAGTATTTGCTTGAACTGGTATGGTGCTTAGTTTCATAAGCACATGTTAAAAATGGTGTCTCTTTTTCTTCCTTCTCCAGGCTAACCAGAGATCAGACCCTATTGCTGGACTCAAGAAGCAGTTGCAGGAAAAAGAACAGGCTCTGCATAATGGTATGCTGAAATACTAGCATAAAATAATATACAAATATAGACTGTATGTATGGGTGCAAGGTTATAAAAGGTTGCCATAGGGACAGATTTGAAGTCTTTTAAATGATATGGCATATCCTAAATGTTACTCGGTCATTTACTTTACTCTGTTGTTATTATATCACATGCTTGTCTCAGTGCACTACAACATATTGTATAGCCACATTTGTGAGAGTTATAATTGATCATAACTATGAAAATGCTTTCTAAAATACAACAAGATGCATCAAAATGGTTGTTGTTATTAATATAGTTGCAAGATTCAAAGGAAATAAATCATATGAATTATTGTTTCACTGTAAAGTACTACATTGTTAACTGCTGAAATCATGTACATTTATAAAATATTATTTTTTAGAACCCTTAACATGAAATAATCTAAATCACTTTCAAACTTATATTCCATTCATTTTATTGTAAATATATATCATGCTGTATTCTAAAGCTGAAACTGACAAAACAATCTATACCGAGCCACAAAAGAAATGTATCACTTATTTGCAAGGACTTAAATTAAAATTCTTAGCACAGTTCAATAATCAAGAATTCACAGCCTTCTGTTTCTTTAACACTTTCCGTGCGGCAGGCGACTGCAGACGACATTCCAAAATTTCAAAAAATGTTTCAAAAATATGAAAATTATTGAATGTCATTATCCTCTTTGAAATCAGCGTGAACAATGCATTGAAATAAGTACAAACATCCCTAGTATTGGTTCAGTAATCCTTGAGATAGACCTTGAAAGTTGGGAAATGTTTCTGAAAAATCTGTTTTGGAAGTGTTAAGATTGATTGATCACTGACATGTGCTTAGCAGAGGTATTGAAGTATATATTGAAATATACAGATATTGTTAATTATCATGCAGAAAATTGTAATTGATGTCTTTCCAAAGAAGTGATAAGTTTCTTTTGTAACTCAGTTTATATGATTTTGTATTATTTCAGAGATCCTATTGGCCCAATCTTCATCTCAGAAAGTGAAAGAGATCCGCGCAGAATTGGTTCACGAGAAATCTCGCGGCAATCAGAATGATGAGCATTACAAGGAAAAGATGGAGGCCAAAGCAAGGGAGGTGGATGCCCTACATATAAGGATGAGACAGGTATAATCCAGTGTGTATGTAGTATTACTATTAGGATGAGACAGGTATAATCCAGTGTGTATATAATGTAGTATTAGGATGAGACAGGTATGCAGGGAGTGGGTTTATAATCAGCTGTGTGTTTGTAGTATCATCGATGAAACATAATTCCAGACACTGTGGATTGAGTACTGAATAAATACTGTATAAGCGGACATTTTCGCGCCACATATATGTTCGCGCTTTAATCAGTTGCTGCGAACATAATAATACACAAATGTATTTCTTTTGCATATAGCTCTATGTGATGAAGCTACAAAACTCAAATTTAAAAACACCCAAAACAGTTTAAAATTGGCAAAGCGTGAAACATAAATTGCGCGAAAATTACCACTTACAGTAGTTGTATCAGAATCAGTGATAATAAGTGATGGGTTGTTTGATGCACAAGATACTGTAAACGTGGAAATGTTCGCGCTGCATTCATTTTCACGGTTTTCACACTCCAAATAGCTACTATGGAAATAAAAATACGCGATCATATTTATTTTGTGTATAAGTTTATGTTATGAACTTTCAAATTGCGAATTTAAGAACAAGCGAAATGGCTGAAAGTCGGCAAAGCGCGAATATTTAATCACACGAAAATTACCACTTTTGCAGTACGTAGATAAATAGTGATTCCAGACTTGGGGAAAATGTTGCATTAGTGCTAAATAATGAGTAACCACTGTCTTATTTATAGAAGCAATTATTACTAATGCAGATTATTTAACACCTCACATTTTATTGGAAAAAAATATATGGATAATTTATGGTAAGATTGCAATGAGATAATTGGGAATTTGAGTGTCAAAATTTCAGTTTATATTACTAATGCAGTCTATGTAACACCTCACATTTTATTGAAAAATAATATGGTAAGATTACGATAAGATAAATCGGGAATTTGGGTGCCAAAATTTCAGTTAATAATGGAAGTAATATATTTTTTTGTATCTTTGTTGATATTTTTATTCCTATTGGCTAAATATTGATAACAGATTTAATTAATTAATACTAATTGTATTTACTGTCTATCTATCCAGACACATGAAGCCCATGCCCAAGAAAGCCAAACCCTACAAACTCATATCACACAGTTACAAGGAGCAAGGGATGAATCTAATCTAGATGTTGTGAAACAACTCCGAGAAGAAAATGCCAGACTAAAGACAGAGGCTAACCATGCAGCTCAGCAGTAAGTAGCCATAGCCAAGGATTAATTTAAGGTGTTATCATCTCATGGCCCCATATGTAATGGCTGTCTTTCGTTAGATTGGTATAGGGCTCACCATATATCATTAGAATTGTGTAACATATGGCAGCTATTGTAGATATGACCTTTTCATATAACATAAAGGGAAATCGCTAAAAGACACTAGAGCAAAAGGCCTTATCTGCTATAGTTGCCCCGAGGTAGTTTTACTTTATACAGGAGGGTTCAACAGATACTATTATTTGATCAACTCCAAATTGGCAAGAACTATTCGGTTTTTATCTCTCCGCGTGCAAAAGTAATCCAAGTGTATGCGATTATGGCAACATGCATACGGTTTTGGTCGCACGCACGCGTATGATAAAAAGTGCATCTGCTGCATTGATGCACACACGTCCTTCTATATTCATTCGCTGCTGTAAGGAAGACTCGCCAATTTCGAGCTGATCAAACTATACCTTGGATCCTATACACATGGCAGCTATTACATATGTATTTTTGATTCAACAAAAATATTTAGAAATCAACACCTAGAATTCTGTTTTATTATAATTTCTTACAAAAGATTCATTTTCAAAACGTGGGCGTCATCTTTACTGGTAATGTCGAAACCTTTATCTGTGTAGTATGGGAAAAAATAGCAGTACACATGAATGTTTTTTTTCCCCTTAAAATGTACCAAATATTTGCATACCCTTTTAATGTTAATGGTTGCTTTGAATGATGCCTGATTATTCCTATCATGTTACTTAAAGGTAGATGTTCCGATTTTCAACTTGAAGTTTTCTATTCTACATGAAAGGTCATCCTTAAAAAAGTCGTGTTCCAAAGTTTGAGTTGCATAGCTCTCATGGTTCTTATTTTAGACGCACAAGATGCTGTGAACTGTACCCATTGAGTAGTACACAAACTATATCGGTGGTTACCACCATTCGCGGTAATTCGACGTTATTTCATCGATTTCTCCGTAATTATACCGATTTAGGCCGTCAAATTTCAGTATGATGATAAGAAAAATACGAGCTTTCATATGATATGAAAATCTCCGTATGTTTGAAATAATTCTGTGTTACGAAAATGTGATCGGGTCATCTACCTTTAAATATACTTGTTGAAAACAGGTCAGTAAACCTTACTGTGTTTAGTTGGCCTCACTGCAATCATGTTGATATATGATGTACCTCTGCAGGGGCATTCATCATCTCAAAATAAGGTCATAAATAATATACAGACAACTGTTTTATTGGGATGTTCATATAGCATAGAAAAATAACAGGTGCTTGGTTAAGCTAATAAGACTGATTGATAACACATATTATTTAGTATACTACAGTGCATGCAACGAAAAGAAGGTATCCCAGGCTATAATCCTAGGCAATAAATGATGGATAATTGGCAAAGGAGGAAATGTTTATTCACCAGGATCAGGGAATAATTAGTAATGAATTTTGTTTTTGAAATGTCACATTAAAATGCAACTTATATTATATTAGATACAATAATATTTGTAAATTAAAAGGGAAATTATAGGAAAATCTACCAAAAGAAAGAGAACATATCAATTTACTTCATTTGATTAAGAAGCAGAACTTAAGTTATTCTTGTCTTAACACATTTAGGAAGGAACAGATAATGGGTGCGGAACTTGGACGTCTTAACAATGAATTACAAAAGATGCAGGGTCAGATGGCAGCCAAAGATGCTCATGTGAGACAGAGTGATGAAATCAGACGTAGTCAAGAGGCTAAGACGGCACAATATGATCAGCAGATTCAACAATATGAACAACAGCTTAAACAATATGAAGCCGGATCAGTAAGTTAAACCTTGTCATTTCATATGATTATCAAGATTTGACAATAAATATGAAGTCATATATACTAGGATTTAGTATAGAAAGTATTTATTCATTGTTCCCTACTTTTGCTGTGTTAAAATCCATCATAACCGAGTTGAACTGCTGTTGCAGATCAAGACCCTTAGGCACTATACATTTATTATACCGATCACAATTTTGAAAGTAAAATTGAAAATGTCCTTTCATCAATTTAATGTACTCTACAGGGTGAGTCAAAAAGACTGCAATAGTGGAAAGAAGCCATTTTGTTTTCAAAACCAAAATGAACTTTAAAACTTTTTAAACGTTGCAAGAATGATGTATTTAATCCTAACTTTGTGTGAAAAAATGATGCCGATCGCATTTTTCATTTTTCTTTGGTGAACCTTTTGACCAGTGCACCCATTTCACACGTTTGTCCACGAGATACCCAAAATATGCATCAGATCGCAAAATGTGTCTCTCATTCAAATTTGGAAACTTGAGTTCATTTGTGATGTTATTGGAATTTGATGCATCCTTTCTTGTTTACATGTGAGTTAGCATAATCAATTATAATCATACCCATGCAATGAAAGCGTATAATGTTCTAAATGTTAATAAAAAACTGACATTTTCCATTTTTTTGTTGGTGGGATATTCAAATATGAAAATGCAATGTGTGCCATTTCAAATGAAAATCACTGTGCTCATGGACAAACAGGTAAATTTGGTTGTGCAGCAAAGAGGGTCACCAAAGACAAACGAAAAATGCGATCGACTTCATTTTTTCACACAAAGTTAGGATTAAATACATCATTCTTGCAACGTTTAAAAAGTTTTAAAATTCATTTTGGTTTTGAAAACAAAATGGCTTTTTTCCACTATTGCAGTCTTTTTGACTCACCCTGTATTAGGCATTTCAAATTTATTTCTCATGTGAAGTTTTCTTCTTTCTATCTCATGAGCCTAATTGATAAATTGGATATAATTTTGATTTCTTAATGGAAACTGTGATACATTTGCATTACTATTCTAGCAAGATAATGTGAATGCCCTTTCAAAGCGACTCAGCGAAGTAAGCGAAGAATTACGCAAATCAGAAGCCAGATCGCATACATTACAGCTCGATATGGAGAAGGGTAGCGAAACCCTGAGGGCAGTCACTCAAGAAAGAGATGGTATCTCTCAACAGATCACCGAGTTTCAAAGACAAGATTCAGGAAACAAAAATACAGTTGCCACATTGGAAGCTAAATTAAAGGTGAGTAAAGAGTGTAACATACAAGCTGTCCCAAAATGATTAGCACCCATCGAGTCCAAATTTCATTAATTATTTTCATCATGAAAATCAATGATATTACATGTAGGTTCATTGTTTTTATTTTTTAATCAAGTTTGCCATTTTGAAACCTTTCGTTAGAATTTTAGACCCTGAAAACCAGACTTATCAAACTGAAGATACACTCCATTTTGTATTCATCCTTTTGTCAAAGTGAAATAAAATGTGTGTGTTAAACTTGTTTGAAATAAACAAAATAGTCTCTATCAATCTACAAGACTGTATACTTAACAAATGTATATTGTTCATTGAATAGGAATCAACAGCTCAGACACATAACCTAGACAGTCGTGTCAGATCAGTAGAAAGTAAATTCAGTGAAGAAGAAAAATTGAGATTGCAAAAAGAAGAGGAATTGAAGGTAAATAAACCAAAATCAATAGATAGATAGATAAATGGCAAGGCAACTTGCAACTTACTCTGCAAAGAATGGTTAGATATGTCTGCAGTATTCACTGTGTAAGTCAAGTCAAAATTGTGACGCGATCAAGAGGAATGAGTCGGATGTCGGGGAATCCCAAATTGAGATATGGCCAATTCAAAATGGCAGCTTACATAAGTTTTGATGGAAATTCATGTATACAAATTGACATAACTTTGGAACAAAACGTCGTATTGACATGGGGTTTTCAGTTTCTGAAAGCTCTAGGTGTCTTCTTTACAACTGTATTACAAACTCATTTTCGACCAGGGTCGACATCCGACTCATTCCTCTTGATCGCGTCACAATTTATAGTTGATCGATCTGCATAATTGTGTCAGCAAAATATGCAGCATCCTGGCATAATTGTGGAATACCCTCCACACCCTATATTGTAATACACTTTATTCCGTAAAACATGAAGGGTACAATGTGAAGGGTATTACATAATTATTCCCATAGGTCAACCAGCGCACCCTTATTTTGTTTGAACTGGTATATGATGTTATGTGAATACCAACCTAGAATCATGATAAGTCTGTGTTACTTCTCAGATGAAGAAATGGAAAATAAATAATTGTATCAAAAAGAATCACAGCCCAAGTCACTGTAACAGCATTAATTGGTTGGTAATAACTGAATATTCGTACCGATTTTATTGTATAATCCGAGTAGCACAGCCAACATAAAGGGAAAGTTGTTTCCAATGGCGGACGTCAGGTATGATCTGCACCATAAATATTTGCTTATGCTTTATTGGGACTTATTGTAATACAACACTGTACATATCATCTTTTTCCCCCTGAATGATGTAATATGTAGTAGTATCTGGGGAGTTAGCACCTACAATAGTTTATGCTATTATCGCATGTTTTACATGGTATTATCAGACTTAACTGGTGATGGAGGACTCTTGTAAGTGAACCAATTACTGCTTGTCACTACACACATGGTCTTGACCACATCCTGGATGATGTCCCCACAGACATCGCACGTGTTGCTTCACTACTTTATAAACATGCTATGTTTTTCCTACACATGCAATCTATTCTATGTTTAGAGAAACTTAAATAAACAATTTGCTGCCCGGTTCCGCCTTCATAAAAATGGAGAACCATAACCAATAGATTGATTGTAGCCTGTTATCAAATACTTTATATCATATCTATATAATCACATACATGCAAATCCTAAAATTACCGTTTGAAAATGTCTGAAAGATCAGTGCAACCTTAACTACATTCTACAGTCCACCAATAAGAAGACACTCTTTCTGCAGAACGTCAACTAAAAGAGTTATCTGTTTTTCAGACCACATTTTACGACATTTTCATTCTTTTTAACTATTGGTATATCCTTGGGATCCTCTAATCTTATGAATGTATCGCATCCTGTACACTAAGGTGACCAGTAAGCTACTTAGTATTTGATGCATGTTTCCAAATGGCATTCCATGTTACAGTAATTTGTCATCACTACAATATCATCTACTATTGAATAGTTCATCAATATTGAGTATTTACACAAGTGGGTTAGTAAATTAACTTGTGTGTGATCCACAAACCAACCACAGATTGATTAAGATGAAATCATGTTTTATTTGTAAGATCCTGTTTATAAATAACACAATTAAGAGAGGGAAACTAATTTAACCATTGCCTTACTTATGCTATGTTTCTCTTTACAGTTATTGAAAAATGACAAGACCAAACTAGAGGCACAAATCAATGATTTGAATAAGAAAGTTGAGGATCAAGTGCAGAAAAGCGCCCCCAATGGTGACATGAATGACGAAGCCAAGACAAAAGAGAAGATGATACTTGTTACAGAGCATGAAAAATCGTTAGTATACTTTGTTTTTTGTTTTGTTTTCTGTTTATCATATAAATTCATTGATGTTATGGTATTAGATTTAGCATTTCATTGTCAGCTCTATCCAGCCCAAATTTGGAAATGCTGCTTAAACAGAGCAAATATCGTATTTTGTACAATTCAAAGCAAAGTTATCTAAATTGTGCGATTTGTTCTTTATTGCAGGCTTGGCGACAAAGTAAAAACAATAGAAACACTTCAAAAACAACTGGAAGGCAGCACCAGTGAAATGGAAAAATTAAAGAAAGATGTAGAGAAACAAACGAAAAAGAACAATGTAAGTCATTAAGTTATAGGATAAGGAGTCGCAATCCATGTAATAATGTACTATCCATTATACCCCTCTCCTTAATAAGGGTCTTTGTGTAGTCATTTTGTACTCTTTAAAAGCTATACAATTGTTAAAATATATTTTTGATTTGGATTGCATCTAATCATGAAGACATTTTGAATGCTATACTGTAATTGATAAATTAGGCCATTGATAAGTGTATCATGGTTCATGGGTTTATATATTTCATCATGCATAATCAAATTACATGACTGTGAATATTTTCCACCTGTATGACCAGCATGTAGGATTTCTAACACAAAGTGTGCCAATGTATTTAGAGCACACACTCATCATGTTTAGTAAAAGGAAATCAAACAATTTAAGCAGCTATTTACATTCTATTTTAGATCTTTGGCTGGAGATGACTCAATTCAGTTTTTTTATAATCCTCACATTTCCATTGAACTGTATTATATTTCATGAATTTCTAGTCATAAATATATATAATTGAAATATGTTGATTGATCAACACTACCAATATGTCATTCCAAACTTTAAGTATGTCCACAAAGTGCAGTACAAAATATGCAATGATCTTCTTATGTGTTTAGCTTGAATATTAGCAACTATTACAACAAGAAAACAATTTCTTTATGGCAAAGAAACCAAATTTTACAGACTTAAACTTTGATTGTTTATCTCTACCCTATCCATCCATCACACTATCATTGTGAGTTAACATATAACATTGTTTGTTTTTTCTTGTTTGTCTCCAAGCCATATGTTGATTATGTTTTATAACCCTCCCTCACCTCTACATCAACATATGAAGAGCTTTGTTGCAAAAGGGCCACCAGACCACTCCAACATGTTACTCATTTTGCATTATTGAATTTGCATTGACAAGTCCATGAGATTATTCAAATTATTGTATGGCTGTGTTCATTACTGTTTCCATGACTTGGATTAGTGCATCCATGCACGCCAATTGAGCCACTAACAATACAAGCCACATTCCACATAATGAATAGCCATCCATTCAATAATGCAAAATGAGTAACAGGTAGAAATGGATGTAGGCCCTTTTGCAACACAGCTCTTCATATGTATGTCTCTGTGAAGCATTTCCTTCTGCGATACCCTGTTGCTGTGAATAACCAAATTAACTACTGCCCTTGCCCTTTGTTTAGATAATACGATTATAGCTAGATTCTGTCATTAAGTTCTATCCAATTTAAGCAATAGATGGGGTTAAATTACAGTGCTCAACAAAAGTTGTGCCTCCTTTGTTTGCAATTCGATAACACTTTCAACAAGAGACCAATCATATAGTAACCTAATATTGAAGAAACTTGTGATCTCAAAGTAAAGACTAATTCAATGAAAAAACCTTGGTTTACAAAGCTGCTCGCTGCCTTTTATAAATATCATTATGCGTAATGAATACAGGTTAAGAGAATAGCCCTATGTAATTGCACAGCTTTTAGAAAACCTTTTCAAATCCAGTCGTTTTGCATTGAAATGCTTGAAACTTGTGCCATTTTACCAAAGTGTCATAAACAAAGTAATTATTACACTATAATTTTGAAGATAATTATGCTCATGATTGATCACTTGTTGAAAGAGTTGTTGCATTACAACCCAAGGGAGTGAAGCTTTTACTAGGCACTCACTATAGACCATCTTCACGTTGAATGTACCCTCATATTCACATGTTGGTCGTTGGTCCACATATATTTAAGAAATTTAACAACTTTAAGTAGCACACTGCAAAACAATAAGTCACACTGACTGTTTTAATAGTGCATGTTACCATGGAAACTACTCTTCTCGTAACTAGGACTTGCGGGAGAAAAATTGGAAAGCGATGGAAGCGCTGAATGCAGCGGAAAAATCTAGTGCAGACAAAGTTGCAATAGCAGTGAAGAGTGCCAAGGTACATAATATCACTTAGTACAAAAACTTGTGTTGTTTTTGATTATGATTAATCTTTATTTACCTTTTTTGTTTTTCAATTTGATTTTGAGTATATTTGATTAATTTTGCATTCTAAAACCTGCACACCCACCTATATCATTTTGAAGCAAGTATCTCTCGAGTCCATATATCCTCTTTTGTACATTGACCTTAGTTTGTATTCAAATCACTGGCAAATGGTGTGTGCCTTATTCTATTTTGACTTTGCCATATTAAATTTATTATTAAGTTGCTCAAATAGTTGTATGCTGAAACTACATAGTGTATTGTGACATAATCTTTAAGTAACCCTGCATGTTTGGCATGAAGCATTGTGATACTAACATTGGCTAATAGTGTCAAATGCTGGTTAGGCACAACCTCAATAGATTGAAGAGTTTTACAGTCCAGCCCCTTAAAATCAAGCGTAGAAGCCGGTAAATGCATGAAAATAATTGCAATGGTAGTAATAATGAAAATAATTCGTTATTACGCTCATGTAGGGGTGGTCAAGGTACAGTAAAGCAAATTACAAATGAAATGGTTAATTAAAATGGTTTGGGGATCATGGTTGCAATGCATAAATAATGCAAAAGCTAAAGGAAGTTCCAATCCAGTCATTTATTTAATTGAATATTTTAATAAAGAGCATCAGTAGAATTATTTTCAAAAATTGTGATATTTGCAACAATGAATTTGAGAAAAATCCATGGATTCTTAACATAAATGTTGGTGTAAATAAAAAGATTATGAGGTTCCATTTAGATTCTTACAATTTACTTGAACAGAACCCTTGGTCTCTCAAATTCTCTCATGGTTGTAAATAGCACACCATAACCCTAGATAATGTTCATATGTACTCATCTCTCTGGCTGTTTATGTTATGCATGATGTTGTGCAATAGAAACATAACATATTTACTCAATCTATAAAATACTGAATCTGTGACAAGAACAAATTGCCATCATCAGTCAGTTACCAGGACAGCAATTGTATGTAGATTTGATACACACAGGTGCTAGTTGCACTGGTGACCTGTTAATCACACAGATAGGTTAAGCAGCACATGCTACCTATACACTTGTCCATATACCTCTATGCAGGCATGTAGAGACTATTCCAATGATTGTCACAACTTTTATGATGAGCAAGTACCAGTATTCGCCTTGGTATGGTTGAGTACATATGACAGCGCAAGAGAATAATACGCAGGGCGATAAGGCCAATTTTTTTGTTGCTTGCCCATAGATGTATTCCAAAAAGGACCTTAGATGATCTATATGGGTCACATGGGTGTCAATGAAGGTCATACATGACTTTAAAAAGGTTTGGTTTTTTTTGTAAAAAAAGAAAGAAAAAAAGTGACAGGGTTGGGACTAGTACACGGTCGGTCGGATGAGGGCAAGCAAACAACTTTTTTTGTTGGCCTAAACTGCGATTATTGGAATACACTCTGACATCAATGCAGAGAATAGATACAGTCAAAGTGTCCTACCCCTACATATATTTATGTGTATGAATTGCTTGTGGTCTTTTTGTGTGTAAATAGCAAACTATCCTTCTTAGAATCTCCTCATGCTTACTTGCTTGCCCATGTTATGTTATTTAATCTGCTGCTTTCATTGTGTATGCTGTAGTTGATATAGTTATCTATTCACATTATTGCACTGTTTCATTGTATGTTGTATTTATTAACAAGGGTAGTAATTCATCCTTAAGTATTGAGCAAGTACGCACCTACTACAATATCATAAGAAATAAGGCTTTGAAAACCATTTGAAAATAAATTCCCTTTTCCTGCCTTTGATAATAGCATAATTTATGTTAAATATCTTTACAATAAGATTTATGTTGGGTAATTAGTCAGCCATTATGATATTACAACACCCATAAGTCATATTTGTATTACAATCAGGTGCTCCAACCAAGAAACCACAAAAACCACGTTAAATTCATGCTATCCTGCTATTAGGCCAAGTTGCAAATGTGTATGTACCATCACCCTTTATAAATTACATAGTTCAATAGTAAAACTGGAATCTTATGAAGGCTGTGATTACCCATTATGCCTAAACATTGAGGCAATTTAGAACATTTCTTAGATAATTAAATGCGCAAACATTTAAGTAGTAGAAATGACGCTGTGATTACCGATTGTGCAGAACTTCAAGTGGAAGGGAATTCCTTTGATAATTTTAAAGGCCAACTCCTAAACTGGGTTTCTTCCTGCTTGACCCAGTTGAAACTGGTTGAGTGTGTGTAGGGAAATGCTTGTGTAATGATCTGCCTTATTATAGTACTCTCCATGTCATATGGATGAGTAATCCTGTACACAAACATAATGTAGTCATTTAATGGGAAGACCCCTGATTTGGCACAGTAGTACTTGGAGAGCTGTTATCAGCGTAATTGTTAGGTCATGTTTTTCAACACGTAATAAACTCTAGCCTTGTAATAAACTCTAGCCTTGTTGTAACATCATCCAAGTGGCACGGTTCCCGTTGTGGTGCTATAGTTTGATCAGTTCAAAATTGGCGAGATATATTAGGTTTTTATTTCTCCGCGCGCAAAAGTAATCCAAGCATATGTGTGCGATTGTGGCCATACACACAGTTTTGGTCACACACACACTCACGCATATGATGCACAGTTGGCTAGTTGCCTTTATTCCCACCCATGTCTTTCTGTATTCATTCGCTGATGTAAGAGGCTTCACCAATTTGGAACTGATCAAAACTATAGGTATGGTCATTATTGACTAGAGTGGTTGAAGTGATGACAAACCTATGACTGACTTCATTATAGCCTTGTACATATGGATGTATTAAATGCTAGTGATACCTGAATAAAAGCAGGTGGCACATAACAGATTGCTGTATGCTTATTAGAATTCCCTGGAATATGTGTGGCTATTTGCTTGTTGTGCATGACCATGTGATTAAGATTAAGAGGCTACTGTATGTTATTGCTGTTGGAAGTTATAGTCACCATCATAGTGCAGTGGACTTACAAGAGTATGTTGTATAAATCAGAAAAAGATTTGTCGAGCATAACAAATATTGAAGTTTGTACAAGAAACAAGCCATCCGCATCTGCATGGTTGGGTCATAATATGTCCAAAGCATTATAAGGAATACAATAAAGATAAAGGTTGAACAATTGATATAGGCCTCTGATTTGGAACAATAATTGTAGGTGAAGGCATGCACTTAATGTATGCTTTCACATTAGAACAATATTGAGCCAACTTTAGAGAAGTCACAAAGTCCTCACTCATTCAGTCAAATAAGCTATCTTCTGTAACACTGCACAGTCAAAATGACATTATAAGCTTTGCTGGATTTTGCTCTGCACACACTTTTTTCATGTTATGTACATAGGCTCAAAGCAGATGCACATAGGTTCAAAGCAGATGCACAACATAGCAGATGCACAACATAGGTTCAAAGCAGATGCACATAGGTTCAAAGCAGATGCACATAGGTTCAAAGCAGTTTTAATGTACACATGTAATGCATTGGCATTAGCTGCATTATTATACCACAGCAAATCGTACAAAGTGCAAATAGCCTGATTGGTATGTCTAAAAGTTAACATGCTCACTCCCTATCAACTATTAAGTATAATGATGGTGTGATATGGAGCTTAAAGGTAGATGTTCCGATTGCTGGCCCGATTTTCAACTTGATGTTTTCTATTTTACATGAAAGGTCATCCTTAAAATTGGCACATTCCAAAATTTGAGTTGCATAACTCCAATGGTTCTATTTTTAGAAGCATAAGGTCACAAAACATTTGCCCATTGAGTCCTACACAAACTGGTTGGCAGTAATTCACCACATTTTCGCCTATAATTTCTAAATGGAACATTTCTGGCCCCTAAGATTTGACAGACATAATGAGAAAAATATGGGGATTCTTCTGATATCAAAATATCTTGATGTGAAAAAAAATATCATAGCCCCAAAAAAGTGATCGGAACATACACCTTTAACCAAAATACAGACATGATATTAAATGGGCACCCAGCATACATGATTTATAAAAATCATTTCATACTTTGGCAGTTCTTATGGGTGCCCTTATCCCAAGACAGCATGCTTATATGCAGAGTTGTTGCATTACAACCAAAGGGAGTGAAGCTTATACTGTAAGCAGGGATACTATTAATTTTGGGATAGGAAAGTCGTATAATAACGTACGTAGCGAAAACGGTCCTTTTGAATATTTGAATAAATTATGATAATCGTCTGGAATGCGTCGGTGACGGGCGTGTTAGTCAGCATAGAATTGGTGGCGCTGTGCATGCGGTATATTTACACACAGCTTGCTGTCAAAAACAAATACTGACACTGGAGTTGGTTATCCAACTCCAGCGGTTTTTGGATGAAATAATTTAGTTCCAACGTGTGATGAATTTTATGGGGTCATATAATCAAAATCCCGGGCAAAATCCATTGTTACATTGAAAGTAATGGAAATTCAAAATTCACGACCGTTCGTGTCTACCATCGTCTGCTACAATCCCTGCTACAATCACGCCTTATCGGTATAGCGCCACCAATTCTATGCTGACTAAGTTCAATTGAAAAGTGGACCCGATCGGCAAGCTCAGTGGCACACCCCTGCTGTAAGCATGCTTATATGCGGTGGCCTAGTGGTGAATGCGCCTGCCTAGAGTTCAGGAGACCGGGGTTCAAGTCCTCGTCGGTGCATGTCCTTGCTTATTTTTCATCAGGACATTCACCTGTGTTTGTTAATATTGTTATTGTCTAATTGTAAACACCTTGGGTTGGTAAACTGCTTTATATTATATATATACAAAGTGTAATTATTTGACTCTAACAATTGCTCCTCTCTATTTCTATGCTTACAGGATGATAGCCAAGGTGTCGTCACACAGCAGGAACAGTTAGCTAAAAACTATTTATCGAAGTTATTCCCTACAATTAGATTAGATTCCAAATTGGTAAGATAACTAATAGATAATATCAATTCTTTTTGTTAACAATAAAAAGGGCTTATAATAGTATGCCTGTTATTTGGTAATGTAATTGGTCAAACTTTTGCCAGATGTGGCTCTGATTTCTCGTAGAACCTAAGTATGGAAAAAATCACAGGGGCTTGGGTCTAAGGCTTAAAGGTGCCTAACTTATTGTCAGTTTCATCTTCAAATGTAACCAGATGGCAATAGAGATTTCATTCCTAATGAAAGACCACATTGTTATGACAAGTTTACTGTTCTTTCTTTTTGAATACCTATCCTTTGTAGACAAATATCTGTCTGTAAATAGTACAGTGGTGTGTTGGGGCATCCAATTTGAGTGACATTATTTATTAATTGGGTGTTAAGGTGAGGAATAAAACACCCCTGTTTTACTGGGCCGACTGACCCACTTTTTGAGTTTTCAAGATTTTTCAAGATACTTCTCAAATCATGTAAAATCAACTGTTTTTTGGCTGAAAAACGGTCGAAAAAAGTGTTTTCAAAAAATTCCTGATTTTTGCCAATTTAAGTGACATTTTTGGTTAACATTGATCAAAAGTGTAATTGAAGTTTTAATATTTGCTCTGTAGTTAATACAACAACTTTTCTGAATATTCCCTCCTTTAAAATAAATGCATTATCACATTTTATTTTTCATACAAATGTATTTATCCAGATTAAATGATTTCCTGAATTAGTTTAGTTTTAGAATAGCTTCCTGTTGCATTGTCAATCATTGAAATTATATTGTATCATGTTCCTTGTTCCTTGGCAAAGTAAAATCATTTTAGCACTGTAATCTAGTATTTATTTAAAGCTGTAAATATTGACCCAAGTATTCCACATTATTAGATTGGGATAATTGCTTTCATTTTATTCATCAATTCAAAGTGCGACCATTTTTATTTTGGAGCACTTGTTTTTAGGTTATTGTAAAGAATTGTTAAAAGATACAGGAGCTCAAGTATGATATGGAAAAATATTTACAATGATTGTTCTCCAAGGTGTCTGATTATATCATTTGAAATAATTGTATTGAGATGCAAAGGAAATTTAGTTGATGCATGATTTGATACAACATCTTAACTTCCAATGTTTCTCTGGTTAGAGTTAGCCCCTCATGATGAGACCAACTACTATATCACTATTTGTAACCTATGTATTTGCTGTGAGTGCTTGTCAGAATCCATAGAACGTTTAATAGTGTTGGATTATCCTAGGATCATATATCAAATTTGATATAATCGTTTAAGTTAGGTGCAATGATCTAAATATCAATATCAATATTGTTTACATTTTCAGGATCATAAGAATTGGCTGGCACAGTTTGAACAATCAGCTTACAAAGTTGTTGCAGCGCAAGCAGCACCGTTACAAAAAAAGGTAAGTTACATTCATATAAAATAAGGAGAAATTTACAGATGCCTTTTTGTTTTTTGCCTGGGAATAGGGGATATAGAAGCACAAGACAAAAGTTTTCATGATCAGTCTGTATGCAAACTGCTGTATTCATTTGTGTGGGTTATAGAACAATATCAACGTTGCTAAACCTGAACTTTCGATCTTAGCCGAATCTTTTACCCCATGGGTGAAAAGATGCACCTGTAATTAAAAGCAAAGGCACCTTATAGAGAGTGAGATCTGATGGAGGATGTGACTCATGATTAACATCTAAATCATATAACGGATACAACTATCAGTGTAAATAGATTGTTTATCAAACTATGTTTTGCTATTTAACCAGGTAAAGGAATTGTCTTCCAAACTGACCACAGTAGACGAGGAGAAAACAAAACTGTCAACTCAATGTCAGCATTACCAGACTGTACTTGGAGAAACGGTAAGTTTATTACAGTCATTGTATTTATTAGTAAGTATTAAAGGAGAACAGTACTATACATGAAACCAAGCATTATATGGTAGGAAACTAATTATCGAATGTATATTGACCAGTTAAATTGAACACAGAACTATAGTTAATGAAACAAATTTAAACAGCATATCCTCAACCCTTGAAATTCATGCCCGGCTGTCTGTGTCAGAAGTGCTGATGGGATAGTCAAACCTGATATTGTGATGTCATCGTTACTAAACCGCCTTATCAGCAATAGGTCGCTGCACGTATTCACGCAGGAATTCAATGCATAAATGGAAAATGTCAATACATGAAACAGAGATGTGGAAATCTCGTAACTGTTTCGTCATAGCTTCGATCAATATGGCGGCGTCCATACAGGTGACCGTACAGGTTTTCTTTCTCAAGCCAATTTTTGTCTTAACGCGGTACTTTAAAAAACATTAACCTACGGATGTGGTCTGTATATTAATGCTACGTATCTGAGCGCTAAAGATCCAAGGCAAGGATTTCCTTAAAGTGTAAGGCTGTGCATTTGTGACTGTGTATGAAGTAGCCATTAACTAATTGAGTGTTTGCTTGTTTTGTTTCACAGGAAGGAATCCTCCACAAATTACAAAGCAGTGTAGAATCTGAAGCCAAAAAATGGCAGGAAAAACTAAAAGTATCAGATGCAGGTGCAGCACAGGTAAGGATAAGATACTCAGTATCAACTCAGTATCAACTCAGTATCAACTCAGTATCAACTCAGTATCAACTCAGTATCAACTCAGTATCAACTCAGTATCAACTCTAGTTTAGGGGGATGACCTTAGCGCATATTCCAGTAATTGCATAATGATCAGGCATGGAAATAGCACTCGCCCACCTGCCCATAGCGGGTGTTTTTGTGTAGGGTGGGTGAAGATGCAAATGTACCTGAATCACTGGTTGGTAAATAATTCCAAACTCGCAGTGTAAGTGAGGTACACTGGCTGATGGCATTTCTGTCGGGCATGTATTTAAGATACTCAGTATCAACTCTAGTTTAGGGGGATGACCTTATCGCATATTCCAGTAATTGTATCATGATCAGGCATGGAAATAGCACCCGCCCACCTGCCCATAGCGGGTGTTTTTGTGTCGGGTGGGTGAAGATGCAAATGTACCTGAATCACTGGTTGGTAAATAATTCCAAACTCGCAGTGTAAGTGAGGTACACTGGCTGGTGGCATTTCTGTCGGGCATGTATTTTGTTAGTTGCCTGCCCCACTGACTGGTTGAAACAAATTTGAAGTTCCAGTCCTGTAACACATCAGCCTGGTCAAAGGTACAACTATCAGCCCTGGCACAGAAATGCTGCACGAGTGACTAGGAAACACAGTAAACACACATATGGAACCTCCCAACTTCAGGTGAAAGGGAGTATAGATTATACTAAACCTAAATAACGGCACTCTAACAATTGGGTAGGAGATACTTGATAGCTGAGAAAGATATATACCATGCCATCAAGATTACAGTAAGGTGCAAATATTGCAAGCACAGAAAAATAAAATAAAAAAGAACGGTGACATGTCAGGAAAAGATTTCTTGAGCAAATAAATGTAGAGCTACTGGAGTAAAATTGGACTTTAAAAATATTGCCATATTATTGGCGCATAAAACAATATCCCGTTTAAAACTTATATTTGTGGACTGCTTTAGTTTACTTTTGATTTGTTTTGTTTTTCTCACAGGCAAAACGAGAAAATGCTTCATTAAAAGAAGATTTAAAGAAAAAAGGTGGTAATGATAAGGTTAGTAGATTGATGGATTTGTGTATGTATTGGATGAAGTGTAATATGGCACCTTCTTATATAACCGACCTTCTCTCTCCATATACTCTTACTCGCAGTCTGAGGTCGTCAGAAAAGTGCTTACTGTGAGTTCCACGAATAACATCCACTTTCGGAGATCCTGCTTTTTCTACCGTTGCTCCAAAACTTTAGATCTCTTAACCTTTCGATGTTCGTCAATCAAATTCTCTCCATCGGTTTAAATCAGGACTCAAACATTCTTATTCAATGCTGCTTTATGACTGCTAATTTCAACTGTTTGATTTTTACATTCATTCAAGTCTACCTATAACTAAGTAATAGTTTCTCATTCTTCCATTTCTTCTAGGCCGTAGAAGAAAATAATAGGCTAACAAAAGAGCTTGCTGCTTCCAAAGCCAGCACATCAGAGCTTGAGAAATCCCGTCAATCAGCATCCACAGAACTTGCCGGAGTAAAACAACAGTTAACACAACTACAGAAAGATCTTGTAGCAGCAACTCAAAGAGCTGATAAAGGCAGTGCAGATAATGCAGAAGCCAATCAGGTAATATAGCAAGTCCAGAGCCAGTACATGGAACTGTTTGAATCAGATTGAAGCGAAAATAATAATAAATAATAATAATAATATAATAATAATAATAATAATGGTAATTTATAAAGCGCCAGTATCCGCCGCAAGCGACGCTCATGGCGCTTCTCTGCATAACAACCAAAATAACATAAACACGCATAAGAACAAAGATGAGGAGAGTCACATCAAGCAAATGCTTCAGAGTACAAATATGTCTTCAAGTTTTTCTTAAAAATATGTACAGAGTTTGACAGTTTCACATATTCAGGCAAGCTATTCCATAGTTTTGGTGCTGCGACTTGAAAACTTCGCTGTCCCCACTGATGCTTAGCCAATGTTTCCTGAAGATGACCTTGTTTTGAAAAGTGACGGCCATGTTTGTTGTATTTTCTGATAGGGATACATTTAACCTTACAAGACATTTTCCCATTTTAAGCAACAGTTGCTATTTCTATACAGAAAATGTGATAATGATTTTGTTTTATATCTGGCTTGTGGTTTGAATTGTCTTGATCATAAACTGCTTAATGATGGTGCATAGTCGTGCATATCTTTAAAAAAAGGTGACGTAATATATACCGCCTACAAGATAGTACTTCATTAGCTTATATTGTGTTCTTGTCATACACTATTTACATACAGCTCAAGGCACAACTACTCAAAGAACAAGAACAGGTGACAAAATTAACCAATGACCTCTCAGCATGTAGTACCGTCATCCAAGGATTAAAGGAATCAGCAGCCACCAATCAAAAGCAAGATGGCAACGAGGCGATCCGCAAAGAGGTAGATACTTCCAAGAAGGCTCTAGCCGCTACGCTGGAAAAGTTGACTCAACTACAGACCAATATGGGGCAGCAACTCAAAGAATCACAGGCAGAACTTGAGAAGGCTACTGCGGGTAAAACTGAAGCAGAGAAATCGGTAGGGCAACTCAAAGAACAACTGGATGCTGCACAGAAGTCTGGAGGCAAATCAGAGGAGCAAGAGAAGGTTAGTTATCCGCAAGGCCTGACAGACCGACCCATTTTTTTAAAATAGATTTTTAGAAATGTTTTAGAAAATGTTTGGGGAGTAGGTGGAATTTAAAAAGAAATTTGGACAATTTTGAAAATGTGATACATTTTTTGAAGTCACCAAAATTTGGAAACGCACATGATAACAAATGAGCTTGTGGGTGGTAACATTCTTGACGCCATAGAAACAATCACGCCAATCGGATAATGCGTTGGTCAGCTTGAAGTCGCGATATTTTACTCCACCAATGGCAACAGCACTTTCATGCTTACGTTAGAACGTGATTGTAACAGAAAAAGATGCTGAAGTTCTTTGCAGCCAACTATAGTTATATTCATCCTCCAGAATACAAACCAATGTAGTGAAGTGGCGGCAATACTGTAGAAAACACGTTATCATGATATGGGACTAGATATCAGAATGCAAAAATAGGTTTGGATCATTCTAAAATTGGCTTCCCATAGGCCATGGTTGACAGTATTTCTACTTGCAAGTGAAAACTTGACAGGTTACCCAGCAGGCAAGCAATTTTGTCCAGCCTATAGTCATGTGCTGGGCTCAGTCAAATAGGTGTTATTTTAATGTACTACTATTTTGAATTAACAAACCAAAAAACAAACAAAATCACAAAAAAATCACCAATTTTATTTACCATTTGACAGTGAAATACGCAAAATTATTATGAATACTTAATTTCCAAGAATTTATCAAAATCTCAACGATTTTTTAATTGTTTGTACTCAGGAGATAGCCACAATGAAAGCAGCACTAACGAAAGAGAAAGGTCTGACTAAAGACTTGGGTTCAGCTGCTGGTAAGCTTCAGGGAGCTCTCAAGAAAATGCAGCAGGCTTTGATGGATGAGAAAAAGACTACTGCCGCCCTCAAAGCACAGATGGCTGCTGCACCTAAGGAAGGAGAGGTAAGATGAATGGCATAGAAATACAAAGGAGAATAGCCTTGGCTCTCATTTTGTTTTTCACACAGTCATAAGGAAATATTTGATGGTAGATCTACATTTTGCAATGCATTGCAGCATTAAAAAGAATAGAATAGAATTTAAAAAAAAGTTAAATGAGAACAAAAAAACATCATCAATGAAAAACAAAGTCACACCTGATACAAATGGTTTTTTTACAGACTCATAAATGATGTGGCCCAACCACTTGATGTGAGTTTTGTAACATGTGCACAATAAAATGGAAGGTGTGTTATTTTTCTCTATTTGCAATTGAAAGGGGATGTAACACCATGCAAGAAACATCTTATTTAATAACCCAACAAATTATGCGAACAAATATCAAATACAAAATCAAGATTTGTTATCTAAAAGAACATCACAACTTGGCAATAACATCATTTGTGTGGTAAATCATTTGTGGAGAAAATTATTTACAATTCCTATAGCAAGATATTAAATCGCTATAGTAATACAACTGTCAACAAATGCGCTATTTCGTTGTGGTCATTTAAACATGAAATCAATTACATTATATTGTCATGTTTTCAATATTAGATCGCAAAACCTGGAAAGTAATCAGCACCACCAGCATGAAGTCACAACGTTGAGCTTGATCTGTAATTATTATTGACAATTTTTTAGAATGTCTTTTTGCACACCAAATATTTTGTAATAAGCTGTTTTATGTTTATATTAGCATGCAGATACACGAAAATATGCTTGCTCTTTATTTATCTGATAAAATAATAAACTTATAAATACTATTTTTATGACCGCACAACAATACCATTATTTTACAAATCATCTAAACGCTTGGCTTGATTATGTTTGCAGGTACTCATGGGCTGTTAACATGTTCGATTGACTCGAAGTTAAAGATCAAGGGCATATTTAATATTTTTCAATTTACCAATTTAAAACACTTTCAGAGATTATATAATCTTATTTTTTAAGATTTTTAACCTATAAACCAGGGGATATATTGGACTTTTGTAGAGGTGTCTGAAAAAAATGGATACAGTTCAAAAATTACAGTATAATAGGAATTAAGTGAATAATTCATATATGACCGAAACCCAAACAATTTGAAAACAAAATGTATTATCATGAATAGAGTGTGTAAGCACCCACACATTTACAACAGAACAACTTTGTATTGTATATATTGTTTGTACATGTGTATTGCCTGTAGTGCCAATGTACTATCAAGTGCCACACTATTTATTTACAGAGTCAATCTTCTGTATATTTGACATGTTCCTCTTCACACACACTCATCCTGTTCAGTACACTAACAAAGCATGATCAAATCAATCTGTTACAAAATATCATCATAATCATACTCATTAACAGCATGTAGACTTGCAAACAGACTTAGTTTGATTCTCACAAATCTTCTCAACTATCTATGTAGCCAAGTAGATTCTATGAGGTGCATATTGAAAGACTTGCTGACCTTTACCCTTTTTAAAGCATTCCCAAGACCTTTTCACAGCAACTCCTATTCTCGTTCACAATTATTAACATTCTACACTATACCCTGGCTTATTATAGCTAACACGGTGTTGATTTCTGCTTTAGTGCTTTACACTCAATTTAGTCAACATTATCTTGCTGGATACTGTTGCAGCTCTCCAATAAATCCACCAAATTGTTGCAGCTCTCCAATAAATCCACCAAATTATCCGATGCTTCTAGTCAAACCATTCCCCCTACTAAATCCCCATTAAGTCTATCTTCTTTTTGTAACTCTTCTTTTTGTAAATGTGTGTCACACAATTACATAAACCATGTCTACATGTGTAGTAGTATTGGATGAATCCATCTCAAGTGAACAATAAACCATGTTTGATATAATGTGGGATAAGAGAGACAATAATTGTTGTTTGTATTTCAAGTTTTTTGAGTCTAAATTTTGTACACATCTAATTCCAAAGTGTGGTATCTTTGTATTCATTGGCATTAACAGTGCATTGTTTTGTTGGCCAAAAGATGTACCAAAAAGCATTCAGTGTTGCTTTTTTTGCATAATAGTTACGTTGGAAATCAACTGTATTATTTTTTACTTTTGACATTTTATTTGCCCTTTGACCCTCCACCCAACAGCTATCAGCAGAGAAAAATTCTTCCATGACCGATAGTCAAGTAGAGCTGCAACTCGCTGATGCTGTACAGGAGGTATAGATTAGATTGATTGAGTATTGCTAAATCAAGTCTTTGTTTCAGTTGGCAGACAGTTAGCACATGTTTGAATTGAGTCAATATATGATTTATGATACCAGTTGTGTAGTATTCATTGAAATGTTTACATCTTTACTACAAGTCTTATTTCACTGGTCCTAATACTATGAGTTGCTCCTTCAAAATCAAGTAAAACAAAGAAGTCAGGAATTATGAAATTATTTGAGAGCTAATAAATATGAAGGGACAAAATCAAAAGTAAGCTGAACTATTGAACTTAAACATTAGAGCTATAATTAAATCATGAAAAGACAGCATATTTCTTAACTTAGTTGTGGTTTGTAGGGAGCAGGTCAAATAATTTTGTATTAGGATTTATTGACACCATCAATGATAATGCTTTGGGAAAATGTGACCAAACTTGTGACTAAATTTCAGTGTGTGCTGAGAATGAATATTTGTTACACTTAGAATTCACTTCCGGGTTCATATAGCACATGCTTGCCTATGGTTCATACAGTGCAATAACAGACTTGGAGCAAATACTGTACACATTCCTGGAATATAGAGACCAACAAATTCATTGAATGAATTGTACTTCCGGTATCATAAATCAAAATTGACTCAAGACATACATTCCCGCACAATCTCTAGATTTCTAACTTGCTTTCAGTTCACCCACAGCATTAACACAGCAGTTTATAGTCAACAGCTTTATTAATCCTATGTTTTAGTCATTAATGTTAGTATAGAATTTGTTGCCAGCCAAATTTGAATAGTAATTTCTTCTAAAGGACTATCTCTATAATAGATTATTTTGAGGCCCAACATTTAAGTCCCCAAGTTCAATCTTGTCACATATATGGAAATTAATTATACTTTTATCAATAGCAAATATGTTAGGTGGTTTTTGATCCCCACAAACTGGAGAGTTAACGCGTTTAACCACATGCAAGGCCACTGATCTTGTCTTCAAACTTTTCTTTCAATAAACATTGGTGTGGGTTGACCGACCCCTTGCTGGATCATAAGTAGCGAGATACTTCTTTCTCAACTACTCCACCCTACACAAAATTGCACTGATTATTGATTTATTTTAAAAAGCTAAATTTGCAAGCCTCCAATATTCAGTCACTAACTAGTCACACACTACATAATCGCTTCATTCAATGAAGATTAGTTGATCTTCATTAATTAATTAAGAGAGCATACACATTACAGCTAACCATGAACTAACGAAGATCGAGATGCGTACACATTGGTAAATATTAAAGAAAATCGAATTAAGGTTGGACGCCACACGATTCTGGAAATTGACTCCTTGTATGTTCTTCGCATGACTCCCTTCATTCGATGAAACGAGCGTATACATTACACATTTGCTTCATCGAGGTTAATAGAAGGAAGCTGATTTAATCTTCATTCAATGAAGGGTGGAGCATACACGCTACATTATGCACCTTCATTAGCGCTTCATCTAACTACGGGATTTTTGCTAGTGTGGGTCTTAACCATCTTAACAAAAATATCTGGCTTTTTTTTAATTGCACACATGGCATGTTTGTCTATGTTTATTTGTTTGCTTTGCTACCTCTGTCCTTTTGATTTGCTTTGCATCTCTTCAACAAGCTTATTTATGTTGCTTTATGTGTAACTCTGTGTTGTAAATATAAATACACTTACACAACTTCTTGCAAACAATATTAACACTCTCAAACAAAGCTTGATGTATATCAACAACATTGGTATCATAGTGACATTCAAATTCACACAGTGGTTGTGATGTTTACAAATGGGGTTGGGGTTCTCTCACATGAAAATTCTAAACTAACAATATTGAGCTATGTCAGTGTGTATGTGAGCATGTGCAAATGAATGCAACAATATCTGGAGACTTGTTTTGTGCCTTTTTGTGTCTTATAATTAGGCAACAACAAAAAAGGTCCAAGTTTGTTTTTAGAATAAATAGCTATGCTAAAGAAACATCACCTACACTTAAAAAGCAAAACTCTCTAAGAGGATAAAATTGACTAATATATTGACACTCTATCAAATATATCTTTGTTGGTTTAAACCAAATAATATTTAATACAGATAATGAGATATAACAACGTTTGTTGTAAAGATCTAAGCCACTAGATTAACCCAACTCGAGATCACCACACGGCAACAGATTTCTTTTCCAACACCCAAATTCACCAGAAAGGTCACCCGACCCCCCGGGATTTGAACTACGGACCTCCAGCACCCGGGCCCAGATCCTAGCCACTACACCACGGCTGCCAGTCGACACTCGACGAGTATATTCGCCTCGTTATATAGCCTGGGTCCATTTTGTAGCCCAAAAACCTGCACGCCGGGTTATAAAAACATTTTTCCGCACAGTTGCCGTGTGGTGTGGTAGAGTTAGGGTTAATATAAGAAAAGCTCAAATATAAGGCATGTGATTTGTCTTCAATTGCTAACATTTGTTGTTGACAGAATGACCCATTCTAACACAACAGATGCCTTCAGTTTACTAATACTCTGTACTTGCATTCATATTTCTGTTATTTACTAAAACAAATTCTTCACATTGTACTTCTATTGGGGCAACAACAAAAACCAAGCTTGTCTCAGAAGAAATCTATGCCAAATGTGATTATTATTATTCATTTTTGTTAGTAAAAAAAGCTATTCGAAATGTGGTGTCTTTTTTATATCTTTTTTTACATGAGACGGGCTCTGTGAAGCAAGAAAATGAAGCTGATATGGTGAATGTGAAATTATAATTTGAAGATGCCTAGCCCAATAAATCATTGGATTCAGTTGTTGTTTTTCTTGAGTTTAAATACTGTTTTAATATTGGAAAAAAACATTCCATACAGTCACAACTTGGCTAACACCATCATTTTCAAATGTGGAAGGAAAAAAAGTTATGCGATAAAATGTGAATTTTAAAAGCTACACACGCGGTCTCCTGAGACAAACTTGTTTTGTTTTTTGGGCCTAATCAGGTTAATTATTGAAGGAACATGCATACACTGTCACTAGTATAGATGAGATCAAAGTGAGAGACCTCTGCATGATGCAGAACATCTTTTTCTATAGATTACTTGGAAAAGTGTATTTACATGGGGCCCTAGCACTCCATGCAACATACATAATCAAAATTGTTTAGGCACAGTTACATGGTACACGTTGTAATATGCACGTTCCTTCAATAATTTGGTAAATCTTGGATGATATCTCACTTGCATTGTGTTTTATAATAAAAAATAAAACAGTCATAGGCCTGTTAGCATGTGACTTGAGTGGAGGTTTGGATTGAATTTACTAAATGGATGCGATTTATGCTTGTGGTAAATATGGGTAGGGTAAAGTTGCCAGTTTTCGGTCAGCGCCTATTTTCGGTCACTTCACCCAAATAGTGTAATGAAAATGACCTCGTTGTTATAAACTGACGGCTAAAAAAACGCTGCATATAGTTGATGCCTGGTATTGCTTTTAAATGGCGACGACCGATGCAATTACATGATTTTTGCAAAAGTGATCGAAAATAGGCGCTACCCAAAAACTGGCGACTTTACCCTATACATCAGGTGTCAAAAATTCAAATCATTCTTTGACGGACAATTTTGTTGCATACTACTGGATATATGTTGTAATCTCTCAAATTAACAGGAGAAATATAATAGAACTTTGCCATTTGTTATTTTTAAGATGTCACAGTAACACTTCAGTAACCACCTCAATCCATTTGTCAGATAGGAGGACCCAAACCAAACACCACAATTAACTTACTAAGAAGCCCATTGCAACACTCCAAATGAAGGACCCAAACCAAACACCACAATTAACTTACTAAGAAGCCCATTGCAACCCTCCAAATCTTAAAATAAACTGAAGTTATGTTTTGCATGCTGCATGTATCAAGTTGAAGAAATATCTAATGTTGTAGGTATAAATTCCCAATTGGGATATTTAGGTCACTTCAGATAATTATTTACATGTATTTATTTGTTCTTTGCAGTCCCCGAAAGCAGCGGCTCCAGCACAACTGAAAGCAGAAGCTCCAGCACAACCTAAAGCTGAAACTGAGTCTGAAGGTTCAGCCATATAGCGCCCTCATTGGCTACCCGACATGATTATGTCTACCATCTTTACATAGCCTGTACAGTGGTACTATATTCCAAAATAAGATCAACTTTAGCCAAATATCTGTGTAGTTCTCCAGCACAGATGCACCAGCATACCACTCTCACTATACACATTCCAATTGAAATCTATGACTAGATATACATATTTAAACATTTTTACATGTAGCTCAATATAAATGAAGACTACCCATCTCTTCATGATGTGAGTTGTGCCAAATCACTTGATGAATTCAAAACATATAATTACAAATCTGAGGTGAGATCTTACGATGAAACTTGTATCGAAATGATTGGATTGATGCGCCATTGACAATTGCCTACTCTGAAGAAATTAAAACTGTAAATTGTCAACTTGTGATTTTCACTATTCACTGACATTGTTGACCATGGGTTTGTTATAAACTTTTTTCCAATTTGACAACACTCAGATATTAGATATATGGATATTGTCACCCAAGTCAGTACCTTTGAAGCAGTTGATGTTTTATGCAGTCCTCAAAAAAAGTAACTTACCCGGTAATAAATATGCTCTTAACTTCAGCACTATAGCTCTTACATAAAAATATTAAATTATAAATTTGTAAGGAAATTTCTTCTCTTTAATTTAAGATATTACCCATGAAGATTGACCGAATATTAACACAGCTATGGGACCAAAACCAAAACAAAGTCCGTTTTATTTTAGCATTTGGTTCTTCTACACACGCAGCCTCGGTGTAGCAACATGCAGATTATTAATTAACTGGTAGCAATAACTCACTGGTCGATAGTAAGATTAGGAGTGTGGATGCTTCTATTGATCAATGCAGCCCATACACAATCATACACAATACCTGTCACACAAAATCGACGTGCAAAAATGTATTATGTGAACTGCACTTTGGTTCCTTTTTTTCGGTGTAGCATTCGTAATTGTCAATTAACCGATCTTCATGAACAATGTTTCTAATTGAAGAAGAGAAATTATTCCATAAATTTGTAATTGATTATTTTAAAGTTGGAACCATATGACCGTGTTTATTTAGTACCTGATAAGCTACCTTTATTTAGGACTGTATATGGTTATAATAGGATTTGTGACAGAATGATGATGTTACAGAAGTGTTCTGAATTTTAAAAATCACCCAAATTTGCTTTTTCATTCAAGAGTTTGCCAGCGTAGCCTATTGGCATGGCACTCACTGATAAACATGCATTACATTAATGCTATGTGTACGCTTTAAAATGCTCACATCACACTGTTCTTGGCAGAAAGAATCTAATAATTACAATATGAAGAAGTTGGGAGTGTAAGGTGGGTGACCGGATTGGGACTTAATTTTTCTGAAATTAATCAAATAGTTCAAACCATATGAGAACAAATTCACCTCAAATTTTCTCACAGAACAGTACAGACGAACTTTAGATGTGGTGTGCCACAGTTGAGGATAATTTGCTACTTTTTCACTTGTACAGTTTGATCAGTTACAAATTGGCAAAGTCCCCTTGCAGCATTGAATTAATGCAGAAGGACGCGAGCACGCATGAAGGCAATTCGTGCACTGTGCATCATATGTGTGAGGGGTGTGTGTGCCCAATGTACGTATGTCCATAATTGCGGGCGTACGCTTAGATTACTTTTGCGTGTGGAGACTTACAAATCGAATATTTCTCGCCAATTTTGACCTGATCAAACTATAAGCATCTAATCAAAAAATCTTTAAGGTATAAAATTGTCAACAAATTCAGAAAAATATGGGCTCTCTTCTGATACAAAATCTCTCCATTTGAATATGGAAATGTATCGGGTCACACACGTTAACAAATGGTCACATACCCTGTGTATTCGCATTTCAGGTGGCTTTATACATGTACATGTTGAATGTGAATATTATCAATGGTATAATATAAAATCAATACCCACCCGTATATTTTGTACTGTGTACCATTCAGTGGTGAACTTCTTGTATCAAAGTCAAGTTGATATCGTGAGATCCATTTTTAATATGACTATTACAGTACATATATGATGTATCATATAACATTTTGTTCTATTGATGTACTTACTAAAGTAAGTGTGCTATGTAATTGTTGCATGCTTTGGAATATATTCAAACCGAAGATTGCAATCCATACTATAAAGTTAGAATTTCCAATAGAACTTCTACGAAAAGGTTACATTTTCTTTGGTGTGACCATGACTTCTCAATTCCAAAGGCTGTTTCAAAATATTGACTGCCATTCATTTTAGGGTTGATTTTATTTCATGGTTAGAGTATTCGTGGATGGTACAAAAACAACTAAATGAAATTACAATATCTATTAAGGGAATTTAAAAATGCAAATTAGTTGTATTTCTTTGCAAGTTCATTTCCCCAATTTTAATGACCATCAACTGAAATGTATTAAATTATTTAATATTATTAAATATAGGTAAATAATATAGCCAAATGGAATTGATAAATAATGACAATTTTATTACTAAATAATATTTTGGTTACGGTCTGCTATCTAGGATATGGATTGCAATCTTGACTTTGTGTACCTGTAGGAGGACAGCTGTGGTTCTGCCAAACAACACTTTTTTATGATGTGGTTTTACATAATCTGCTTTGTAATCCCATCAATATTACAATTTGTATTTCACTTTAGTAGAAACTAGAATCTAGGTGAATTATGAATGGATATACAGGTATGCAGCAACTTAAAATGTAATGAATTTTATTTACCTAGACAAAAACAAAATCATGAGAGTGTAATTATTGCGATTAGTTATGAAAATGTATCCCAATTCTCATCTATGAATTATTGTAAACAAATGGGGGAAATCAGTAGTTTCAAAATGTCTTCCATTACTATTTATAAAGATAAATAGCTGCAGTATTTAATACCCTTAGCTTGGATTAGTGCGGTGTATTTTATTTGTCCACTATTACTATTTAGATGAATTATTTTATTTTCTTGCCTTGCCAAGTAGATATAGTATGTAAAGTATAGCAAGCTTAACTTGCATTTTTTTAATTGAATATTATTAAGTATACTTCAAGTATAGAATATTATGTAGATCCATTTTTTGTAGTATCACTGTAGCCTATTGTTTTGTCTTTTAGGGGTATACAATATTGTGCACCCCGATTTACAGATGAACCCTGCCTGACGCATAATTTGTATAAAATAGCACCCCACATTTTGGCCATGCATGCATCCATCAGATTCAGAAGTAAAATTAACCTTATTTCAAATATTTTTGTTGCGAAAATATAATTTCAGTTACATGAAAATCGAGCTTCATCAAATGCAAAATTGTCGCTTATAGTTTTGTAAACGTGTGCTTCTAATTGCTAATTATTCCCTGCTTTTTTATTAGACAAACCATATCCTAGGTGGCGTTGTAGTTGTTTTATAATTTTATTTAAGCCTGCCGCTTGCGCTAAAATCAAAATGAAACGTTTTTCATGCTTGATTTAGTCTTCAGTCTGCTATTATTATGCATGTATGCCACTTTATATCGCTATTTTGGCATTAGCGTTTTACTATTTATTGACATCCAGGTGATGGGAAAAGATTTGATCAAGCGAAAGCAATCAAAGATTTTTTTTTACGGTGGCGGGCTATTATGTTATGTTGCTTAATCTTTATTTGAATTGGCAAATTGTATGTTTCTTTTATTATAGCATTAATCATTTTTATCAGTAAAATAAAATAAAAAAGTGAACCTTTTTTCCACCATGGAATTGTCACTACATTGAATAATTTTGATGCGAGCCAGCAAAATGAGTCTCAAGTCAAAATACCCTATTCTCAGTTTTCTACTGTATTAGTCATGTGTCATGCAACATTTTGCAGAAAACCCCATGAATAATGATAAATAAAGATATGAGCAATTTATGGGTTTTCAAAACAATAGGAAACAAAAGAAATCCTCTCCTTTGTTTGGTTGTATCTCAAAATCAATATTCACCACTTCCGACTCATTTTGCTTGATCACATCACAATTACTTTTTTTCATACTTTCATCTTATTTTGGTTCTAAATTGATTATGAATCACATTTTTCAAAGATATCAATATGCTAAATCTAAATTTAATGGGGCAGTCCCATGTGGATAATCCACATAAAAAAATGAATTTTGTAATTATTAATTATCCAACTTGTAAAGTGGCTTGTCAAGATGGTTCATGCATGCGGAAGACATATTGAATCATTAGTAGAATGTAGTGTTTATAAATAGACTGTACAAATCAAATAGGTTATTTCACATTTTGTTTCTACTATACTAGTATGAGTTTGGCATACTTATAGATCCATACTTTATTATAGTAGGCTCTATAATATTAAGGGTTTGGTGGTGGACAGCCTCCATATGTCATAGCTGTCATGGTATAGTGGATATGGATACAATACTTGCTTAAGTGAGATTTTGTACAGCAATCAGAGAGATTTAGAACTCCATCCAAGATAAACACGAAAACATGTTTTATTTTCAGGGAAATGTTTGGCAACTCTGTATAAGTAAAGGGCAGCCAACAATCCCATTATGAAATAGCTGCTGCATATTATATTCTTGGTAGCCTATGTAAATATTTCATTAAAAACGTGCATATTGATACCAGGGAGCTATTGCATATGGAGACGTAATTGCATGTAACCCTTGATTAGTAACCACAGCTGTCTTCTGTTTATTTGGCATTCAGTAAAGTTGGGAATAAATTATCTACCTGCTTACTATTACAGTATATATTAACAATGAATTTATTTGTGTCGACACTTTCCAAGGTGTTGGCTGTTTTATCAGGATGAACTGAATAAAAATACTCTGCTGCTATCAAAATGTGTCTTTGTGTGCATTGATTTTTGTAAAATTAAAAAAGAGTAGACTTTTATCTGTGTTGTTTGAGAGCAAATAACCATTATTGTGTAGCAAGATGCTGAATTCTTTGTCACTATTGAAACCTGGTAATTTTGTATTAAATGTTTATACATCTTGATATCAAGTGATTTTATGATAAAAGATCAGGGATTCTATTAATTTTCAAATAGGAAAGTCCTATACTGCGCATACGTCACCTTTTCTAGGCTATTGAGCTTGTTAACTTTTGTGTGAGCATAATCTTGATGGCGCTGTTTGTCATCTACTTAGGTATAGACTTATTTGAAGTTTACACAGAATTGGTGGAGGGAAATCCTGAGAAATTGTGCAGTTTCAAAATTATCATCAAAACCTTACGTGCTGCAGGGTTTTTACCACCCTGAATAGGATTAGGCCTGCATCACGTTGAATTGTTTGTTTATACATTTTTAACTCAGTTTGTCACTTCCCTTTAAAATATACACCATACTGTTGTTGTACGAGTCTGAAAGACTTGATGCGTATCTACACATAAGCAGACGACAGACAGCACTACAGCGCCATTAAGACTATGCTCACACATGATAAGTTGAAGCTCCCAGCTGTAGCTCCCAATCCACAATTTGAGTAGCACACTCCTGATCTACTGTTTGTAGGATTGGATTCTTGTTAAATAAAACATTTTGGGGAAGAAGAAAAAAAATCTGGAGGTGGGGAAGAGATGAAATTGGGGCAGCCGAAATTGGGAGGAAAGATGTACACATATAAGTGCATATTGGCTGATGATGTTGGCTTTAAATGTCATAACTGTCTACAATTAGCTTAATTTTGAGTTTCCTTTGTTTGGGTGATGGGGTTAAGCTGGATGGGGATGGGGTTGAGCTGAGTATGGAATTTCCTCTGCCCATCATAGAAACAATGCAAGTCTAGTTTTTAACAAAAGTTTAACGGGTTCGCCGTCGGACAAGCTTTAATCTGTGAAGCTTTCATCAGGATTAGCTCCGCCTTCTTCAGGACCAAATTATTTTAATATTACGGTAAGCAAAACATAGAGATTGCCACTTCTCTATTATTATCATCATTGGGGCTGCCCCTTGCCCGATGATTTGAGAGTAGGTGCCCTTTCCGTGTGAAAGATTGGTGGCTCTGTAAAGAGCCATTCAAATGGATTATCGCTTTTCCACAGAACAGAGATTGTGGCTCTGAACATAGCTCTACAGGTAGGTTGACACTGACCTACTATAAATTTGGCTCTAATACAGGGTGTCTCAAAAAAACCTGTGCATGCGTTTACCTAACTTATTGACCATGAACTTCTAGAATTTGGTGTAACAATTGTATACATATTGATAGACTAAACGCTTATCTTTCATATGCCGTTTGTTATCTAATTTAGTTTTGTCAATCCTGAGTTATGATTAATTAACTAAAGCTACCCTCAATGTTGTGACTCTTCTACAGAAAGCTTAAAACCTGTGCCTCCTAAGGGAGGGTGGTCGCCGCTGTGCTAAAACGCAAATAACAGTGACCTAGGGCGTCTAGGCGGTCGCTTTTACATCCCCTGCGCTCATTTTGACGAAAACAAATTGAGGGTGCCACCTTACCCGGGGGTAGGGTAAGCCGTCAAATTCCGATAGTGGGGGTGGTGGTTGCCACCTTACAATTTTTTGAAATCGCCATTTTGAAAAAGATTTTAATTGTATGGTCCTGAATATTATAGCATAGGCCTATGTTAGAAACGCCATTTCCCTCACTTACAAAAAAACGGGTGAAATTCCGATATTTTGAACATTTTGGCGAAGATTTCTATTTTGGCCTATATTTCACTGTCCAGCGAATACGGTGGGATTTTGAGGTCGGCCATGTTTGGTGATGTCATGCATGGTATATTTGTATTTGTTTTGGTATGTATGGATAGAGGGAACCTCTAGCTATACCATGGTACCCAATTAAGCATACTCTGCATTTCGGATTGGATATTTTTAGGGGGTGGTAACAACCTGCACCTCCCCGAAGTAACCCTTTCTATTCATTGCAAACTGTAAAGTGGCACAATGTCGATTTTTGGTAGCTTTAGTTAATTGGTCATATCTCAAGATTGACAAAAACAAATCAGATGAAATGAACAGCATATGAAAGCTACGTGTTTAGTCTATCAATATGTATACAATTGTTACACCAGATTCTACAAGTTCATGGTCAATAAGTTGGATAAACATTTGCACAGTTTTTTTTGAGACACCCTGTAGAACCTCCAAAGGGCTGCCCCAATGCTCCAATGGAAATAACATAGAGACTGCCCCTTGTCTACTACAGACTACAAAAAGAAGTAGTGCGGTCACTGATCTATAAAGATCGTTTGACGCTGTAATGAACTTCAGCAGTGTATATAATGGTTCATTGCGGAGCTGGCTGAAAAAATTACAAGACTTGTCGATTGCCGGGATTGATTGATAGAAAATAGAGAGCGCCGCATGCGGCTGATATCTTTGCCGTCATTTCCATTGATTGTTGATGATTTATTGATTCTGATCTCTAGAGCTTCACGAACGAGTCACATACCAAGATAGGAAACCTGTGCAATGCTTTTGGATTGGTTCCAGAATGGTGATTTTGGTGTGGATCAGGAGAGGGGGGAAAATTGAGGAATTTTGAACAAACAAACCACGATCCGCGGACCTTTCGCAAGCCACATGAGGTATTCCGCTGTTGTGTTGACCAGTGGCGTAGCTAGGTTTTTCATATAGGGGGGGGGGGGGGGCAAGAAATGAAATTGAACCGACAAGATTTTCTGACTAAATACATTTTCGACTCTATACTTATTTTTGCTATGATTGAGGTACATTTTGGCTCTAAACAAGCTTGCGCTCCATTTGCGGACACATGCGCGCGTGAAAGATTTCCATCTGTGTACTTTTGACCATCATAATTCCATGATTCCTCTTGTCAAATGAACTGACAGTGCCAATCTCAACCGCCACGACAGTTACTATGGGGGGGTGCAAGCGCCCTCTGGCTACGCCACTGGTGTTGACTGCCATTGGGACGTTCATCTTATATACAACTTCACTGAGTGAAGACTGCCAGGGTTTGAGAATTGTATGCCAGTGACAGCAAACACAGTTTCAGTATTCAATTATAGGACTGTGGGGATTTTATAACAACAGAGAAATATGCTATAATTGGTTCATTTCCTTGACTGCACAGTTCATGCAGTGGTAAATTCACACACCAAAAAAGCCACAGACTTCAGGATTCATTTCACATGATAAATCCACTTGAATATTTTAATAGATTTGTATGAAGAAAAAGATCCATAACTCACTTTGTTATTGCATTAGTTTAATCCGCCTGAACAAGTACAAATATATCAGTAAAGCAAACAATGACATTTCCTCCACTTCTTGTGGTCCAAAGCAAGAAGTGCTACACTGTTATTGAGGTAGTTAAAATACAACCTGCTACTTGCAAACATATCCAGACTCTGGTTTGAAGTATATTACTATGTTGTGGGATAACAACTGCAGCATATGTAAGTGATAAGATGCCTTCATAATGTGCCTTCATATGCCAGTGACAGCACACACAGTTTCAGTATTCAATTATAGGACTGTGGGGATTTTATAACAACAGAAAAATATGCAATAATTGGTTCATTGCCTTGCCTGCACAGTTCATGCAGTGGTAAATTCACACACACCAAAAATAGCCACAGACTTCAGGATTCATTTCACGTGATAAATCCACTTGAATATTTTAATAGATTTATCTGAAAAAAAGATCCATAACTCACTTTGTTATTGCATTAGTTTAATCCGCCTGAACATGTACACGTCATGTAAAAATATATCAGTAAGGCAAACAATGACATTTCCTCCACTTCTTGTGGTCCAAAGAAAGAAGTGCTACACTGTTATTGAGGTGGTTAAAATACAACCTGCTACTTGCAAACGTATCCAGACTCTGGTTTAAAGTATATCACTATGTTGTTGGATAACAACTGCAGCATATGTAAGTGATAAGATGCCTTCATAATGTAGCAATCAGCTTCGATCATATTGAGTGAAAAACCTGTTTGAACAATCCTCCAATTGTTAGGGCTACCCATTACTAACGTTCAGAGTAGGTTGTACTACAAACATGTAACAAGTATTTTCTGGTATTTGGTATATCAAAGACACACATATGTAGTATACACAAGGGTCTCTTTTCTTGACCGGAAGCTAGCATAATGTTTACATGGCATGATTACACGGAGGCTAATCTTCTGTTTTCTCCACAAAACATAAATGACAGCCAGTGAAAATTTCACTGACCCTCCAGGAATTGAACCTGGGACCTCCTGGTTACTAGACCAGCGCTCTACCAACTAAGCTTATGTCTAGTAATGAGTCAGATGGAGTAGACCGGTGATTTTACTATCTATAGGCCTTCAGGAGGCTGATCTTGTTGGTGCCCTGGCTAATCTTATCAATTGATCAGCATTGTTGTATGGAATCTGATTACACTGAGTCTAATCATGTTGGTGCCCAGATGATTTAGGTAAATGTCTTCTATCTTTTGAAGCATTCTTCTTTCGTTTCTGTGATAAATATTTCTCCACTTTACCGCTTTTCTTTAGCTGCTTGTATTTCTCTGCCAATTCCAATTTCTTTTGTTCAGCTGTAAACGAGAATGTAGAAAAATTGAAATGAGACCTATTAATGTTGTTTTATGAACTATTCAATTTAATTGACCATACAATATAATTAAACTATATTTCTGACATTTTGTGTGTGTTTTACTACTGTGATTATTACATGCGCGGCGTAATATATCCATATTTCACTTCTTAGTTTCCTGTTATTGCTGCCGCTGTAGCCTGAGGAAGATACGCAGTACGCACTGTACCAAACATTTGATAGGCTGTTTCCCGATGTATTGGTTTAAATCCATCTCATCTTCACACAGGAATGCATCAACTACATCAAGCGTGTGCAACCTGCGGCCCGCCGACCTCTTATCTGCGGCCCGCGAAGCAATCCCAAAATTCCCATTGATGCGGCACGTTTTAACCGGAACTCCCTAGGTTACACAAATGGCAGATTGATTTAGTGGTGTGCTCCCTTATAATTAGTAGAGTGACTCGCTGAATTTAGTAAATATAACTCGAGGCGTGATTACGTACATGTTAAAATCCCTGGTTAAAATGGCGCTTGCAGCAGCAAAAGCGAGTAAAAAGAGGAAATTACACGAAGAGAAGCGGGTATTCAATGAGCAATCGGCTGAGCCTATTTCTTCATTGAACAAAACAGCGCGTCTATACATGTATGCCTCATTTGCATGGTGTCTATTTCCTGCTTCAAAGAGTACAATCTGATGCGGCATTACGATTCCTAAGCTTCCCCTCCCCTATTACTCTCCTCCGGACGTGTTTTGGAATGTTTGACATCACTGCGGCCCGTGAATGGATCTCAAAACCACAATGAGGCCCGAGTGGTAGAAAAGGTTGCACACGCTTGAACTACATCAAGCTATATAAGTATGTCTGTCAGCATTTTTTGATGTAATTGTCTAAAATACTTACATTTCTTGAGGAAGAACGGTTTCTTTCCCTGTTTTATTAACTCCCTCTCATGCTTTTTCCGTTCCCTCTCAGCAAGTTTTGCACTCTCATTTCTCTTATCTGTTGCCCCTTGCTGATCCTGGTGTTGTAAAAACATACATTTGTAGTTAGTCGATAAATACACAATTCCTGATTTTATTTCCAATGATTTAGGTCTTTGTACGTAAAAATAACAGGCTCTTGTTTAAATCAACAAATGACAATGATTTATACTTTACACACTTTCTCATCAAGGTCTTACCTTTCCTTTCTTGTATTTACCCTAACCCCTGAGGCACCTTTTCCAAAGAAATATTTTTCGCAGCCAAAAAGCGAGGGGGAAAAGGGCCCCCATGCCCCCGGGGATCGAACCCCGGACCTCTGGGTTCAGAGGTGAACAACTTACCACTGGGCCATGGGGTCAACAATACTTGGCTCAGTATACCTCGCCAAATATATAGCCTGGGGCCATTATTTCATTAAAAAACTGCCGCGCCGGGTGGAACGAGCACACCGCATTGTAGTAATTTGGAGTACTCAAGAGTGTTAGGGTAAACATAGCATTAGTAGCTGCTATATTTTGTAGAATACAGACTGTAACAAAAAAGATATACAATTGCAATTTCATTTTTAACCCAATACCAAAATCATGCAATGTTAAAAATTGTTTACACTCTGTAATAAGTTATGTATTTGATTTGGTCTTTTTAACTGCTTTTGTTTAACAATTATGACCAATCTAATTATTTTTCAAATAGTTTCATTTCAATAAATAAATAATAATATCTTGATCACTTTCTTTGAGTCCATAAATGATATTGCTCATTATTCCTCCTGACATGGTACCCATCCTGAGACCACCATTGAATTTCATCACCATGTTTGGAATCACCATGAGAAATGCATTAAAATATTGATTTACAAACATACTTAGTATTGGTACAGTCATTCTTGAGATAGACTTTTAAAGTTGGGAAAGGTTTCTGAAAAATTTGTTCTGTATATGGTAACACTAATAGCCGCGTGGAGAGTGTTACAAAATTGCAATTCCTTTTTCTTGCTAGTCCAAGCTGTTACATTATTACATTCTATTTATTCAACCCAATGTGTCTTACCATTCGCTGCAGTAGTCTCTTCAGTTGTTCTTTTCTGTCAGGGTTTTTGGTTTTCTTCATTTCTTTTGCAACTTGCTAAAAATAAAATGGCAAATGATATCAAATTAAATCCCTTGTCACATATTAACTACATAACCACGTCCTGATATGAACACTAGCTTGTCTTTTGATTGAAGTCTGATAGCAATTTACTCTGTTTGGTGGATTCAGTTCAATTAAATTCTACACACAAATGTGATTAATGAGTTAATTGTTAGGTGATTTGTCACAACATCCTTTGAAATCTTCGCATGATTCAAATTATTGAGTAGAAAGAAGAAATAAACTACCTATGGGTTCCCATTGCAAACAATTATGATATAAGTGATTGCAGTGAAGAGGAGAAACTGCAGTTGGCAAACAATGCTCCACGATTTAAAAATATGATAACAAAATCAAAATAACATCATGTTTATCAAGTTGCACAGGTTCCCTACATATAGGCAGTTTTGAGCCATGGGTTTGACAAGCTAAATGCTGATCATTAGTGGATTCATCAATATCACTGGGGAGGACTGTGTTTCTTCTCTTGAGATTTTGTTTTATTTTCACCAATGATCACTGTTTTGAACCAATATGAAACAACCTATTCTTGGATTTGATGAAAAAATTGAATCCAGCACATTATTTTGTAAATCGACAAACTTTTCAATAGTATCATGACCTCGATCTATTCATTCACTGAAGGTGATTATACGGCTAAAAACGCTTGTGATTATAACGATTTGAATGCAACAAGAAAAGATGCACCTGACACGCCAGATGTTTAAAAGTTTGCACAATCATTCAATTATTCAGCAATGCATGACGATGGGCAAGGGCTAATATTGTAAAGAGTTTGTGTAGAGACATTGACCCTGGGGTCTATGATAGAGATCACATGATTATGAGAAAATACTTTGTCGTACTCAGGAAGAACACTCTTGATGCATTATGGGATATAATAATTTTGTGCCAGTTTGCTAACCACAATTCTCTTATTGCAGTGTGTGCATCAATAAATTCCATTTCACAATGTCAGGGCTGAACAAATTGCATTACATCGCTGTTCTGTCAAAACCTTGTATCTCCAGATGTTTAAAGTAATACTTCCCATCTATAACCTTTTGGGCAGACACCTCTTAACATGTTCAAGGGCCAAAAACACATCTATTAAACCTTATATGTGTTCTTGCTCTAGAACATAAAGCAACGCTTCCTGTGCTGGAAAAACACAAACAAGGTGTTGGCAGAACAGCAACGATAAGTGAAGAGCACTGCTCCAAGAAAATCAGTGACATTGAATTATTGTGGAAATCCTATTAACTTATGATCTAATGGGACTTTCTGATCCACCGAAACCTTGCAATTATCAGCAAGAAATCATGCTACTCAACCCTGATGGATACATTCTAATAGACTATCTTACCTTTTTCTCTCTGTCTCTTATATCATTGATAAACTTATAATTTGAAGAATACGCATCCTCATCGAAATCCCCTGATAAGTCATCAAATCTTGGATCTCTGTAAACCTGTAGATAATGTGCATTACATAGATTGGTGAATGATGTATATGCTTGAAAATTCACCTCACCTAGGGGGGGGGGGGGGCTCAAGTGTTTGTGATAGCCTGAAGGTATAGGTCAATGCGGGATATCAGGAGGGATCTGAAAACCATTTCACTTTCGGTCACTTCTCTCAGCTCATAATTTTTATGAAAGGTGTCATCCACTTAAAAAAGGTTCTAGATATATAACACAATGGAATTTTCAAAAAGATTTTCATCCTTGCCTTTATTATAACACAATTCATAATCCCTTTGACATATCACAATATAAGCATGCATTAGACTTTGCTATGATGAGGCTGCTAATAAGAGCAATGGATGAAAGACAGCTTATTACAAGGTAATTCATCCTATGGTTGGTTGCAAATAATTGACAGCTATCTCAAATTAAACAGCTCTTTCAGTTTGATTTGAACTCAATATTTGGTCAAATCTCAGCATGTCAGTAATTAAACAAGGCTGGACCTTTGCTTCTTCTCTGAGTTATATATAGAATGGAATCCTGGTGGTCAAATTAATACAAAAATAGCACATTTCTGTGCACTATGCATGCATTTGCCTAGAAACATTATTTTAGAAGCAAATTTAAAGCCAAAGTGTACTGCAATTATGGCCAAATTAGAGTAAAATGGCAATATTTTGTGTCACGATTTGATTTTTGGATATGATTTCACATTTTGTTCATGGTTTTAGTGCTTGTATGGGCAAATTGGCAATTTCCTGTCCGCCCTGACTTCCAAATCCTGGGTAACGTCATTGCTTGTATTTATAACATCACATATGATATATAGATGATACCTATCTATTGCAATTATGGCCAAATTAGAGTAAAATAGCAATATCTCGTGTGCTATTTACATATTTGTTCATGATTTCGTTGCTTGTATGGGCAAATTGGTAATTTTCGGCCCGTCCTGACTTCAAAAATCCTGGGTTACTCCATTGCTTGTATTTATAACATCACATATGATAAATAGATAATACCTATCTATTGACTTAATCATCACATGTATTTCTAGCTTAGTGCAGTTTGTTCATTTGAAACTCACTTTCTTTTTAACATCGATAACTTCTCTGAAGGAACCTACACGTCTCTTTGATGACATCTCTTGTGGTCTGCATAAGAAAACAGAAACGGTAACAAGATTGGAAGGTAAATTAAAAGTAATGTTGACCAACATCTATTAAAAACAGAACAGAATGGTCTTTCTTAGATGATTTATGCAGTAGTTTTTTCTGTGTTTACTATAGTTACCTTCAGAAGTGTTGGCCAGATGGCAAACACGCATATGTATTTATACAAAGTAAGTGGGTGGTAACAAGAACAATTCTCACCATTTGCGCACTTGGATACAGTCGTCACGCACCGCTGTGATCGGAGCACTTACACCAATCAGATGCTTCTCTCAAACCGGCCATCAATTCTGAAGCATACTATAGTTGTCACTTAAAAATGAACTTTGAGTAGTCACTTACACCTCATTGTAACAAACAAAATACATAAGTGACTCTCATTATGTTGACAGATAGAACAATCTAGACCATTTTTATTTGCCTTGAAAAAACATCAAAGGAAAATTCTGTTTCTTGTTACATTCAAATGTAATGTTGACATAGAAAGATACTCTTTTAGATCCTAAGATATGAAGAGGTGGTTTCCGTAATTTCAGAAATTATTCTCTCTCCTGTTTTTGGACCCAATTTTTTGGACATGCTATACATTAGGTTTGAGCATTTTCCCTGTCCTTACTATACATGTTCAAAATTGAAGTATAAAAAAGAAAAATGAACACTACTTTTGATCATATTTTCAGAAGTTGACATTGATTTCTTTTTAAAAAGAACATGGTATCTAGTACTACACAAAAAATGTGAAAGATCTAATCAAGAAAATGTATTTACTGCATTGTACTTGCAATAAAAAGTTGTATGTAGATATTCAAGGCATACACCTGTTTAGCTTTTTACCTGTTTTTATTAGCTCTTTTGAATTTGTTCCTCAAGGCTGCTTGTGCTTCCGCTTGCTTTGATGCTGTTTTCTTCCCAAATAAGGCTTCATTATATCTGAAATTGTATGTAATATTACAAAACATTCTAGTTGATAAATCATGAAAAGTACAAAAATATGTTTAAGTACACTGTAATAGCGATAATTGTCCATATACACATTTTCTTGTTTAATTTTTACCCGTTGATTACAGACTCAACTTGCTTTATACCGTTACACATACCGATTGAGAAACATTTTTGCTAATTTTAACTTTTTTTACAGCCGCCACTAGTATTTAGTATAACAATGCAAAAACCAATGTCGCACAAATGTTTCCATTTAAGCAGTAGTTTAATTTTAATTAAAAGCATTTATAAAAGCATTTATAATTTCCTCCGATTGATTCTCATGCTGCACATTTTCCCTAGATGTAGCATCACTTGACATAAACTTCAAAGGATTATGTCAGAGTCTATAGCAGACTTACAATTTGGATCCCACTCTGTCCTGCAATCTTTGCAATTCTTCAAATGGAACGTCTGACAATTCTGAAAAAAAATATAAATAAAATAAAATGTTAAATGCACACTGCTTTTTTGGAGCAACTTGACATGATTGGCCAAAAGAAAATACATTTGTTGTGTTTCCCTTAAAGGTATATTATGTGATCTTTCCAGGGAATGCCCTCAACATTGAAAAAGAAAATTGAGAAAAGATTTTCTAGCAGATTTACATTTCTGATCATAAATCGTACATACATTCCAAGTTACAGGGCGATACGATTCTTAATTACTTCAAAATCATGATTTTGGAGTGAAAATAAACTGTCGGATAACACCGACAGTTTATATTTTCACTCTAAATTCACTCTAAAACCATGACTTTGAGGTAATTAGGAATTGTATCGCTCTGTAACTTGGAATGTATGTATGATTTATGATCAGAAATGTAAATCTGCAAGAAAATCTACTTTCTAAAAATAAAAAATGAATAGGGGGCGCTCTCTGGAAAAGATCACATAATATGCCTTTAAGTGCCAAACATTTTGATGTAGGGTCGATCAGATTTTGTTGTTTTTATAATTTCTAAAAGATATTACTGACAGACCATGTCATGTTTCATGTCAAGAAAAAATGATAAATGTCAATTTTACTAATGTCTCTAGTGTGATACTGTAAAAGTCAAAATTTTCATGCTACATATATTTTCGCGCTAAGATCAGCAAGCGCGAAAATAAAAATGCTCGAATATATTCGTTTTGTATGTAGGTCTATGTAAGGAAGCTCAAAATCGCGAAAATAAAAACAACTCAACTTGTTCTAAATGTGCAAAGCGCGAAAATAAATGTGCAAAGTGCCAAAATTTACAAATTTACAGTAATAGTTTTGTTTGTTTTTTCATTCCAGAAAACCTATTCATTTTAAGCATAAGATATGTTTACAATGTGGGTAAATTTATCCCTTAATAAAAAGCGACCCACATTTTTGAGATTTTAGGGTCTGTCGCTGAGGGCAACACAAAAATTTAACAATTCTATGTTTTACACTTTAATTCTATTTCCTCTCGGTCCTGTCTGACTGGCAGCCCTTAAAATACTTATAAGTAGAAGTGTCATTTCTCGTATTTAATCCAATACAATGTTAAGTACAGTTTTTATAAGGTGTTGAGACAGCTGATGAAATCAAACGAAATCAAAAGTTCTGTTTTAATGAAAGAAAATGTCAACACCAAAAAACGAATGCAAACACAGTTACCTGGTTTTCACTTTTCAATGAGTTGACTTTCCTTCATATATCAAAGTCAAGATGCCTCAATATGTATTATTTTAAAATGCATCAAAATAACTATTTAAAAAATATTTAGTGTGCAAACTGGAAGTCTAAACCATGCACAATCCCAATATCTCTGTCAATGGCAAAGTTAGTGTCACATACCTAAACTTGTACAATATTTGTATCCACAAAATTGATAGTAAAAAGGACCTAATTCTTAATCCTATTTGACAATTGCAGAATAAATATTTCCAACTTACCTTTCCTTAATGAGTCCTGGAGCAGAGGTGGTTAACAAGTGCATTCACATGGTCAAGAGTAAAACAGAAGAAAATGAGAATTAAAAATGTATGTTAAAGAAACCCTAACTCGCCGGGAATGAAACTATCAGGGGAGAAAAACTGGGCAAATTTTGGGGAGCATCAGTCTCCTCATGCGCCGGGGATCGAATCCGGGCTGCGTGCGTGCAAGTCAAACACCTTGACTTGACTCACTTACCAACATTTCTTTTTAGAAAGACTTGACTTGACTTGAGGTTTATTGACTTGGTCATAACACTGTTCAAAGTCAGAAAAGACTTTACTTTGAATTAAACCAGTTGTATTTGACATAGTTATCAAACATTGTGTTCTTGTAATAATTTCAACTTACCATTTTGCTTTCAACCTCTTTAGCTTCCTCTGAGTCTAAATTGTCAGAATCATGGCTATCAGACGAGTCCTCCTCCTGATCACCTACTTCCTGCATTACGATAATTGAAAAATTATTCTACAATCATTTTCACAAACTATTTATTCATTACGGAGTCTTGGTATCAGATTGCCATTTTGAAATAGCAACAAAGTATGGCCCTGAAATGTATTGGATTTCAACAAGTTACATTATCACCTTGTACTGAATGTGATATAAATTCTCTTAGATCACTATCATTATCGAGATGAACATTATTCAAAAGGTAAAGTCATAAAAGACCTTGTTCAGTCTGAACCACAGTGAATTAAACAGTTGTATTTGACATAGTTAACAAACATTGTGTTCTTGAAATAAGTTCAACTTACCATTTTGCTTTCAACCTCTTTATCTTCCTCTGATTCTAAATTGTCAGAATCATCGTCGCTATCAGACGAGTCCTCCTCCTCCTGATCACCTACTTCCTGCATTTTTACAAACAGGTAATAAAAAATTATTCTACAACTTTTTCAGAGCTAAAACTGTTTATTCATTTATATTAGTTTTATTCTGAATTTGAAATACATAGTAAGTATATACATATGCAGCGATGGAAATACCCACATGACTTTCCACCCGGGGTTGACTAGGAACTACACACTTTGTGCAATTAGAATATTTCTAACCATAGACGGTTACCGTCGATGTTCTAAACCAACTAGTGAGAATCGAACCATGGACCTCTGCACTGTGCTCAGTGGTCATTACAAGGGGGTATCATGCGCGTCCAAGGACTTTCAAAAAGTACCCTAAATAAGTAATTGCATAAATGTGAAAAAGTACCCCCTAAACAAGTAAGGACAGTTTTTGCATACCCTAAGCAAGTCATTTCAGTATTTTCATACCCTAAACAAGTAATCCAAATACCTTGATACCCTAACATACCCTAAGCACGTAATTTGTATATTTTGAATCCCAAGCTTAATAGTCTTTAGCAAGCCCCAGGAGAAAGCCGTATTCTACTTTAAACATACGCACGATACCCCTTTTGTTGCCGTTGAATACTATAAATGGCAAGACTTGCTAAAAGTCTATGTGGATTCTCCGAATTCCCGTCATTTTTTACACAACACGAAGAACGGGACGAAGAGGCGCCTATTGAAAAATCGCCAGAACAGGGCCGATGCCAGGATGAATTGCGACGGGAACAGATTGAGGAATATAACGCGGCTATTAAAAAATGTCATAGATAAAAGAAAATAAGGACCCTAAATACGTAAGACCATTGTATTAAAGTATACCCTTTTTCCTGATTTTCCTTGTTTTGATACCCTAAACACGTTACGTACGTAACGTGCCCTGGCTTCAAAAACCACCCTAATTACGTGATTTCTTGAATGCGCATGATACCCTCTTCTAATGACCACTGAGCACCCCGGGAGACAAGCGAGGGGTGAACTGGCAAAGACATGATTTTAATTGCACTTATTATTATGGAATAAAGCTATACTACTGTTATGATCAGTACATACAATATTATTAATAGAGCTGCGACACACATGATCGTCAACCATGCGTCACGAGAGGATAGTCATGTGGGTATTTCCACTACTGCATTACATAAGCAAATGTGAACAAAAACCGAGGAATAATCCAAATCCAAATGACAATATAATAACATGATAACAAATGGTGGATATCAATATTCCCAATGACTTGGGTATATGAATGTATCATCATCAAAATATAATTAATCCTAACCCAGATAAGATGTGAGGACTAACTCCACTTAACAACTTTGTGATTGATCACTTTTTATTCTGTGATTCTGGTGACTTGAATTCTCACTACTTATATCATAAATGATAAACCATATCTTACCACTTTGCTATTGATAGCTCTTTTATCTTTGTGTGATTCTGGTTGGTCTGAATTTTCACTACTTTCTGATGATGAGCCATCCATGTCATCTTCCTATAAAGAACACAAATCAATTGTTTATTCATTTACTTATTTAATACTTTAAAGAAAATAGATCCATAATTCCGTATCTATTACCTGAGCCAAGCCTAATCATTATGACCTCAGATGTTATGTATCTGAGGATAGCATCTGAGGCATGAGAATACTGTGTAAACATAACACCGTTTACACACATAGTACGTACAGCAATTTTTCTTCAATTTTTTTTACATCCAAAAAGCATACCCTGTATTATACAATGCCATTGTGTCATATAAATACCTTACTCCAATTAGGTATATTTTTATATTTTTACATATTATTTGTCAATTGTCACCCATATTCAATGTTGAGGGTATTTCTATATGTGCACATCCAATAAGTGGCTAATTAAATGTAATTTATGTTTCACTTCCACACTTGACATATTTGTGTCCAACTGGTCACTTCTTTACAACATTGATGCAGCTGTTGTAAAATCCTGTGAACAGTTGAAGCTCTCAGAGTCTCGGTATCAGATTGCCATTTTGAAGAAGTAGCTACAAAATGATATGATGGTCGGGATGGATGGAGACTCCGCACCAGAAATACAAGTCAGACTGGCAGTTGCCAGAGGCATCACTAGCCAACTGAATGGAATATGGAAGGCTAAGCAAATAAGCTTGAAACTCAAGAATCGGCTGGTCCGGTCACTGGTATGGAGTACAGCGCTTTATGGCTCTGAAAGTTGGACCCTCAAAGAAAGAGACAAGAGCTGTATCACAGCATTTGAAATGTGGGTTTGGCGCAGAGTGCTACACATCAGCTGGACTGATAAGAAGTCAAACTCATGGGTGCGCAAGCAAATAGGGGTGAAAGAAGAAGAGGGACTGCTAGCCCAACTAAGGAAGAGGAAGTGTGCAAAATATGGTCACTGGAAGCGACGTGCGGAAAGCATAGTAATAGCTACTATTGAAGGAGAGGTAGAAGTGAAGGCTCTACCAGGACGCAGAAAAACTGCTTGGACAGACAACATCAGAGAGTGGACAGACGGCGGACTGGTAGCAGCAAGAGTGAAAGCAAGCAAGAGAACGCCGACGGTTCTCTAAAGGACTATGGCTAAACAGCAGCAGCAGCTACAAAATATGGCCCTGAAATGTATTTGAATTGAACAAGTTATATTATCACCACGTACTGAACGTGTACACAGTGATATTAATTCTCTTAGATCACTATCATTATCCAGGTGAACATATTCAAATGGTTAAATCAGAAAAGACCATGTTCAGTCTGGACCACAGTGAATTAAACCAGTTTTATATGACATATATATCAAACATTGTGTTCTTGAAATAATTTCAACTTACCATTTTGCTTTCAACCTCTTTATCTTCCTCTGATTCTAAATTGTCAGAATCATCGCTATCAGATGAGTCCTCCTCCTGATCACCTACTTCCTGTATAAACAATAATAGGTCATTATTCTACAGATCTACACCCATTTTCAGAGTTAAAACTATCTATTGATTTGACAATACAATAACATGAACACAAATGGTGGATATAAAATAAATACTCCCCCCCCCCCCTTCACAACTTTGTGATTGTTCACCCGTTATTCCTCCCCCCCCCCCCCCCCCTTCACAACTTTGTGATTGTTCACCCGTTATTCCTTGTGTGATTCTGGTGACTTGTTGAACTCTCTCTACTCATTGATGATAAACCATCACTTATTCCCTTTCCACTTAGCGAGAGAGGTAGTGAAGACAATGGTTTGAATTGTTGCTACACATTGATGATATACCATCACTTACCACTTTGCTATTGATAGCTTTTTTATCTTTGTGTGATTCTGGTTGGTCTGAATTTTCACTACTTTCTGATGATGAGCCATCCATGTCATCTTCCTACAATGAACACAAATAAATTGTTTATTCATAATAGTGGATTTATGGTTGTATGCACTATGTTGTACCAAACAATATTTGATGTATTGTTGAGCATTTATCCTTGCCACTGATCCTTGCTTATATTACATTCGCAGTGTAAAAAGATTAACCTCAAACATGGCTGACCATGTACAAACATGTATGATTTGGAAATATAGGATTAATATACCTTTTTTGAGCCATGGTTGTTGAGCTCCGTAGCTTTTGAGGTCATTGCGACCTAATCTCTATAGATACCAAATCTATGATTTGGTTATCGGCTCAATGCAAAATGTTGAAGGGAACTATTTTAGACAAAATTTTAGTCACCTGAAAATCCTCCGTTTTTATGTCCCACTCACCTTTTTGGAGACGCAAAGTTGTCCTTGAATGTTCACTATTTATTCATGGCATTGCTATGAAATTAAGAGCTAGCAAAAGTGTTCAGAAAAGTCGCATTGGCATTTTTTAGGACTATCAAGTAAAACATGGGTATAAAACTAGTCCTACCTTGCTACCAAAATCTATGATTTTGTTACTTACTCAAGGCATAGTAGGCCTATAGAGAACCAATTTAACTATAAACATGAACATATTAAGTTCATAACCATGATGACAGATGAATGTGAATATTCTCATATTATTATATTTTGTATACTATAAAATAATATTAATAAATAAGCTTATTACAAAATTAAAAAACTTTTTACTAGTCAGTGTTGTAGGACTCGGGACTCGGACTCGGACTCGAGTCCGACTCGAGTCCTTTTTTTCAAAGACTCGGACTCGGACTCGGTCCCAGTACTCAAAGACTCGGACTCGGACTCGGACCCCAAGGACTCGAGGACTCGGCTTCGAGTCCTCATCGAGTCCGGCAAAATTGGGTTAATTTGGGTTAATTTTGTTTTGCTGAGGGACTGAATTTCGCAGTCCGCCGCTAGCAAAACAATAACTTTCATAAGTAAGCACAGAGGGCGCTGTCTGTACCAGACCAGCAAGTAGCGCTACCATGGAACGCATATTCAGAAGAGGGGGGTTGGGGTTGATCATGCGCCAGATTATCCCCCCAAATGGCGCAGATACTGATGTTCCTGAAGTGCAATGAGCATCTTCTTTAAATTCAACATATAACATTAGGCCAACTCAAAACTGCTTTTGATGATTGATGAGGTCAAAACTCAGGTGTTGTCAAGCAATGAAATATTCAATTTTCTTCCCTGTTTCATTTTCATAGCCTTATTTTACTGACATCTTCTTTCAATGTCAGTACTCCCAGTTCCAAAGATATCGTCGATACTATTTTCCCTCAGCCTTCGGCATCGGGAAAATAGTAGGCTTACCGTCTCCAGATCACCTTGGGGCAATAGTTCACCCCATTTCCCTCATGAACAGTCCATATTTGTATAAGCATGGACTTATAGTAAACAGTATAGAACTGAAATTCTGATTAACAAAACGTTGATATAGTATCATATAGTATTGGTGAACTGCGTCTTGAATCTGATACATAAGGACTCGGACTCGGACTCGGACTCGAATATTGAGGACTCGGACTCGGACTCGGACTCGGACATAGAAATTAGCAAAGACTCGGACTCGGACTCGAGTCCTTTCCTCAAGGACTCGGACTCGGACTCGGACTCGGATGATGAGGACTCGACTCCAACACTGCCTTTTAGGCCTTTTGAATATGGCAAAAAGTGATTTTTAAAACTGCACTTAACATCACAACATACTTCATAACTATGTCATATGTTCAATAAATCCCCAAAATTACGAAAAATACCCGCTTTGAAAGGACCTACATACCTTTGCTACTAATAGTACTATCGACGGTTTCAGCTTTTTTCTGCTCGTGTGCGCTGACATTTTGAATTTGTTACAGTTTGTTTCATTCTTTTGAGGAGCACCGCGATAGTATGGACGGCCAAAACGCTATTAATGGTCAATAACCCAAATTTGGAATCCGGAGTTGTCTGAGTTTGAGTTATTAAAAAATCGAGAGTGTGATTTTTTGGGTTGTGTTATTTTACACGTCAAAGTCATCTACTTGGCAACAAAAGTGACATTATAATGTTAGGGGTGGAGGGGGAGAGGGGGTACTGTGGATATGAGGTCACGCTGAGACGAATATTCAGGTATATTCGTCTCAGGGTCACGGGAGGGGGGGGGGGGGGGGGGTGGGGGAGGGTGGAAGGGGGTACTGCCCGGGGTACTGTGGATATGAGGTCACGGGGATGTGTCGCTAAATAGGGTCCCATTTTAACCTGTCTGATCATCTGATATAATAAATGAATGACCCTTTTCATAGCCATTTATGTGTCTAATAAATAGTCTGGCTAGGAAAAATATATGGGTCTCTGATAATCATCCATTTTGGCCCCCGAATTGTGACTGAGTGGATCAATATTTGCTGGCTGCACATCCCTACCGAAAAAAAGTATCTGGTTATTGGAAAACAGTGCCAGTTTGGTTTATCTTTCATATGCATGAACTTGTCAAATCTATCTGGAGGCCACGGAAAAAAACCCTGTTGTTTTCAGAATTTTTTTTTTTTTTTTTCCCTTCTTCAATTTGTGAAATATTTTTGAAAATTCACTAAAAATTAAACAAAATGTAAAATAATACCGTTCTGTTGGTTACCGAGCTCGATTCCCCCTCCCCTGCTCTCAATTTTTTTCTTACCCTAACCCTACCCCTCCCCCCCCCCAAAAAAAGTATTACTGAAGTACTTACTAACCCTACCTGAGAGGTCAGTTTCACATACAACAGGGTTTGGGGGTTTCGTCATCTTAGAGCCGAAAGTAGAAGCAAATGAAATGACATTTGCTGGTGTAGTTTCCTTGTTGTTCACGTCAGGCCAAAATGATTTCAGCAGTGATATATTTGATTAAAAGAAGGGCATAAAGATAGTTTGGCAAATATTAGTGTTTCAGGATTTGTGAAAATATGGCATTCAAATGGAGGTCTGAGATTTATGGCACGTTCATACCTATTCGTCTTTTGAATGTCAGTACTTCTCCCAGACTAAAGGCCTATACCTTCTTGGTAATGATGTCTAAATTGTGTAGGGAGTCTCTTGATTAATGATATCGAATAGAGGTAAAGACAACAAGAAATTTGGTTACTATGGTTAGCTTACCTATCCATTTTGCTTATGGAAAATATTGTATACTTGGAATTTCAGTGTATCTGGGGCACGTATTGAGTGCAATATCAGCTGTATCCCCTTTTTCAAATATTATATGCATGTACTTTGGATGTTATCCAACATGCAGGGGTGTAACTATACTCCCTTTCATAATCCCTTGGACATAATTCCATCAAATCATGCGTACGTGCGAGATGCGTACGTATGTGCGTAGTAATGCGTATGTGCGTAAACCCGGAAGTGCGTACCAGTCCCTTAAAACAATAATCGCGCATCCTAATTTGTCAATCGTGAAATCGTCACACGCCGTGATCGCCGGCGCGTGACCTTGTTCATGTTTATCGCGTCTGTCAAGCATTTTGACGCCGCGCCTCGAAAACAACAACAAAATACGCTCGCGTGAAATAACGCGAATTATGTCCAAGGGATTATGAAAGGGAGTATAGAGGGGAAGGGGGAATGTTCCCCTGTTAAAGATGGCTCCCCTGATGCCCCCATATGAAATGACAAGCTCTATGAAAATTAATAAAAATAATTGGTTATGCCCACCTCATGCCCCACCCCCAAATTGAAGATCCTAGTCACTCCACTCCAACTTAAATAATTAATTAAAGATTGACTAGCTAATGAATATAAATGAGGGTGCCTATCAACTTGGCCATCTGTTTATCATGCACCAACAACTTTATAAGGATGGCATACATGTTTGTAAAAGCTGAAAATTAATCGAATGCATGGATGTGATAAGCCATACAGGGTGACCCAGAAAATGTTGAACCCAAAAATCACAAAATTCAATTTGTTTTTACCATTAAAATAACAAAATATTGCATAACTCATTCACCAGCTATGTGCACCATACATTTAACTTTCTGAAACATTTTACATCATAAAAATAGGTCACACAAACTTAAAATACGTGTAATTTTGTAAGAAGTGTTGTTTTGTAGTGTAAGTGAAGTGCAACAAAATGGTTTCATGCTACATGAGCAGAACAAGTGCCTGTTTGAAACCATTTCTGCACAGTATCTCATCAATATTCATTTATTATGTAAATCAATATTATTATTATTATATAAGAGACTTTGAAAACAAAAACTGAAGTCCCCTTGACTTCATTTGAAAATGTTAATTTGATAAATACAGATCAAAAGAAAAGATTACTGAACTCACCGTACTTAGAACAGAATTAAGTTTCATATCTGAACCAAGTTACAATTTTTCACTTTTATAAAAGGGCGAAAACACCCCCTGTCACACAATCAAGTGTATCTTTAGTTTGGTAAGGCCAATTTACATGATCTAAAGTTCCCCAGAAAGCTGAATAAATTGTTTACATAACAGTTGAAAACATAATGCCATATTTATTTATTTTCATTTTTAATTATTTATTTTAAGTTTGTGATTTTTGGGTTGAATATTTTCTGGGTCACCCTGTAGTTACTTTCCAGATTTTCTCTATGAAATACCAAATTTAAATTAAAAAGCGAGACACAAGATAGACAGAAAAAAATAGTAAAAATAGTGACCAGATTTTATGACAACAATAGAACAACTCAAACTCACTAAAAATAACACACAATACACCAATTTGTGAATCTCATTGTAGTATTAGCATTCATTAGCTCTTCTATTTAATATTAACATTGGGCAAGGTTAATAAAAAAGTACAGGTCAGTGTAACAGTATGACCAATTAACGGAATCACATCTTTTATACTCCGATTTTGAGCAACTTACTGATTAAAAATTGAACGAACAATTATACCAAACACGGATAATCACACGCCTTAAATTGTCACACTTCTGGTTGTGTTCAAATTTGTTTGTTCAATTACAAATCAAATCCAACTATATGATATTCTTGTAGGCATTCATTTTAAATTCCGAGCAAAATGAGCACAAATAGATACCACTTGAAATTCATGCATGATCATGAAGTTGACAGTATCGGGACCAGTGCTTCCACACCTCAATTATTTTCCTTCCTGAAATAGTATCTAAAATTTCCTGGAATTTGATGGGATTTCCTGAAATCTTATAAATTTCTATATCCATGCTTTTTGGTTAGGCTATTAATGGATGTTATGAGGTCCTAATGATGGCAAGGATATAAATAATAATGCATGTGAGAAACTCCCGAATCGACATCGAAAAATAGGAGAGTTGAGTAGGGTTGAATTGAATAATGAATGGTTTATATAAATGACGCTCATTTATGTGTTTTGAGAATAAAATAAATGGACCAGGGTGATTGTCGCCTAATGTTGGCAACTGTTACATTATCACAGGGCACCAAATATAAATGAAAAAAAGAATAAAATGGGCAATATTGTTTTCCCTTCTTTTAAGATATAAATTATCACATTTTTTTAAATTTCCCAGATTCCCTGAAATTACCTGGAATTATTTCATTTCCCGAACTACCGAAAACAACCATACTTTCCTGAATTTCAGGAAATGTCCTGGAAAGTGGAAACACTGATCAGGATTGTATCTCGCTGAATAGAAGCGCTGGGTAGGCAATCTGCCAACAAGCTGGATGTGTACTAAACAAAGGAATCTTCAAGAGGATTTATAAAAAGTATGACACTTTAATCAAATACATGTAAATTACAATAAAAATAGACAAGAATGGATACAGATGAGCATTTGACACCACACATAATGAGTTCAACTCAAAATTTATCAATTTCTACAGCAATCCTTAATCATTTTCTTAAGCAGCATACTTCAAAGTTATTTTTGTTTGCTATCCACAGAATTCTGAATATTTGCACTAGTTTACAATATAATTACCCAAATCCTCGATTGTGTATGACGCGGCAAAAGGGTGCAGTTGTCGGTAAAATACATTTGGAGATATTGATGGAAGCAGGCATAAGGGAAAAAAGAAAATTTTACAGAAATTTTTCTTCACAAAATCAAAAAGCAGTATCCGTCCAATGTGTCATTTTGAAGCATTTAAAAAGTGTTTTCAACCTTTTCTTTGAGAGGCAACTATACCCTTTTTACTGCGTCTGTACACAATTTGCAGTCAGGAGTAATCACTACAACCCTAAACAACTTCCACTCAAATATTAGTATACAGTAACATATAATATTATTAGCACCAATCATACATATTAAACTAAAAATAAAACATAAAAAGATAAACATTTTGATTGTACACAGCAAACTTTCTACCAGTGGCTTAATAGCCAAAATGTTCACAAGTTAGGAACAAATTGGGGTGGTGGAGGTTGGGAACCAACAAGACCAATGCAGTTAGCTGATAAATGAAAAGGAATAGAAGGAAGGTACATGTATAATCTTTAAGAACAACCATGCCATCCACTGCAATCTTTGACAGTGCCAGTCTCCACCAATTGAAATACATGTATGGACTGGGGAAGAGGAAGGGGAAGGATTACTGGGGCTACACCGCTAATTTTTACGGTATGACTGTAGACTAGGGTTTTTCTTTTACCCGGAATTGTTGTCTAAAATGTTTAGTTCAAATGCTTAACAACCCATCACAGAATAATGTGACCATCAATGTGACTGTCTGCAATTACTTATGTTATTTACAGGGCAGACAAGAGGCCTAATTCAAGGTATGATTCTCTTTTCTGTCAATTTTCTTCCTCTCCTCAAGTAATGTCATGAATCAATAATCAATTTGACACACAACATTTTAATAGGGTTAGTTTACTTTTCCACAACTTGTCCTAAAATAAAATAAAATTGGAAACCACACAGAAAAAATGAACAAATCAATCAAATAAACACCTTTACTCAATACTCTTGAAGACCAATTTTACAATAATACTGACGGATTCACTAAATCTTGAGTCAAAGGCAAATTTGAAAGTGGTCCCCATAACAGTAACACCAAACATCCAAACCAAATCAAATCAATCACCACAATATGTAAGTAACTATTGACCACTTTTCCCACCATATCAAGCAATTTTCAACACAATAGACGTTATTCTTAATTGGTGCATTTATGTCTAAAGAGGGAGCGTAATCCAACTGAGCATGCTCAGAGCAATTAGTGCTCCGATGAACATTACAATCTCTTCCTTTACTGCAATGTACTAAACTGTGAACTTCTACATTTTTCCTTGATAGTGTTATAAGATAGTGTTATAAGTTTATTTCACGAATGTTATAAGGTCAAATATTGAACAGCTCAGAAGTATGAAGAATTTGTTATTAGTGCAAAGTTCACCCCATTGAAAAACTACAGCACTCTCGTCTTCGCTAAATCGCTAGCCTCGTTTTCAGTTCACATAACCCTTTGACGTAAATGCACCAATTAAGAATAAGGTGTACATTAAATGATCTATACTCTAAAGTGTTCAATATTACAGTGCATATTACTACAAACAATTCTCATCACTATTTGTATACATGTATGTTCAATATTTGTCTTGAATAAATGTCAACTAAAATCTTCATGCTACAGCTCAAGTATCTTGACCAAAAGAAAATACAAATTTGTCTCAGAGGGAACTTAAACAAAGGCTATGCGAAGTGCGTTTTTGTTTGTTTTTTATTTTAGTAAAAATTATATGCGAAATGCAATATTTTTTGTTTTACACGAGATGGGCTCTGTGAAATGTATATTTCAAAACTATCATAGTAGAAACAAATCACACATTTTGTTGAACTGTATTTAAATTTTACTATTATAAAACAATTTTACTATTGTAAACAAGAAAATGAAGCTGATATGGTTCTTCACAATGTTAAAATTTGAAGAAGCATGATTTTCAAAAGTTTAACAAAAAATGGGGAAAAAAGTTATTAGCTGAAATGCAAATTTTAAAAGTTACGTGCACGGTTTTCTCAGACAAACTTGTTTTGGGTTTTTTGGATTTGCCTATTATTAGAAGATTTAAAAATTGGGATTTAGTCAAACGTATACATTATTAATATCAATAAAACCATCTTAAAATATATAAATTTATATTGATAAAATACAGCACTCACTATTCAAATCATATTAATTTATTCCTACACATGTACATTGGAAGCAACACTATAAATGTAGCTAATAAGCTGTTTTCACATTGAGTCACTGAACAGTATTAGCACCACAACCACCACCACTCTATTCCAAATATGGTTCAAGCATATGATGTCGTATTTGGTTAATTGTACAGAACCAATCACCAATATGTTCGTTGGACAAGTATCAACCAATCAATTGCTGTCACTGGTATTCCTTTCCACATTGAGAAACATTTTCTATTAAGGCTACGAAAATAACCACTGTTTTACGGGCGGACTGACCTGTCAAGTAGGGTCGGTCGGTCCGGGTTTTTTTAAACCTAAGATGTCACCAAAATCTGCAAAAATCAGGATTTTTTTTATTTAGGATTTGCGGGGAAAAAAATTCATTATATTTTCGGCCCAACAAAAATTCTGATCCCGATTTTCAAAAGTAAAACATTAGCTACTTCTTATAGGCATAATATCTTAATTGCCTCTTTTTAGCCACTGTATGGTAGACCATTACCTTTAAAAGTCCTGTTGCCACCCAACCAATCCCTTCTCCCATGTTCATCCCTCATCATCAGTGTCTACAGGTCTTGACCAGGAGCTACAGTGTACATTTGACTAATTTGACAAAAAAACGGTTCCTGGTATATGCTTTACAGTGCAAAGTTTGGAAAACACCAGGAGCCAAAACTTGGCAACCAGAGTGGGTAAAAAGTTCCTAGGTGCCCGCTCCTTGGAGGCTTGAGTGTGTCTACAGCAGCAGCATCTATGATTCTACATGTAACTATAAGAAAGAATTACCCTCCACATCCTATAGATATATGGATGAACTTTCATCATTGTATATCTGAATTTGTACACCATACAGCTTTCTGAAAATGACCATGCAAAAATCTTTCATTCGAATCACAAGCCCTTCGACAGTTCATAAAGTATGTAAAATAAGGAAAATGAACAGGGAGCTACATTTTAAACAAATTGCCCCTGGTTCACAGATTTCTACAAGACCAGGACAATTAGTCACATACCAGGGCTATCAAAAGGCAAATCTACAGAAATTTGTCATCCTGAAGATGAGTGCAAAAGAATAACCAGGGGCAATTTTCAATGTAAAGGTTGCTCCTGGTGGCATTTTAAGGTTTAACAGGGGTAAATGTGCCCCCTGCTTCTGCTTATTTCAAGCCCTGCATCCCTGCCAAAATATATTGCTACTGAATCTTACAAAGAAGCAGGGGTTGGGTATCACACATGCATTACCCTGATTTGTTTGGTCTAAGAGTTTCTGAAACGGACTACAAGTAGTTTGCTGACAAGGCAAGCAGAGTATTTCATGAATTGTATTTGTACACGTGTACAAGTACATGTATGTGGTTTTAATCATTAGTGTCAATTTGTATGCACTATTTTAACTTTGTTATTTTATATTTTGTACTATTCCTTTAACCATATCTTATTTCGATGTATTTTAATTTTCATGGTTTGTGTAAAGCGCCTAGAAGCTTTTTGTGGTATGCGCTATACAAGTTTATTATTATTATACTCCATTATTAACTGAAAGTTAATACTGAGTATATTGTTTTTGTTTCCGTGGACCGACTATCATTTTCGAATTACTCGAAAACTAATCGACCTATTCCAACCAGAATCGGCACACGTTATTTTTTTCTCGACATGCGCTACGACTCCGCGTTTCGGAAAAAAATACGCGCTGGAATTTTTGTTATCGTGGATTTAGCTTATCTCAGATTATCTAATATTATCTCTCCCATTGAAAACAATGGGAAAATACTCCCGATGAGATATCTCAAAAACTAATTGAGCTATTGCATTGAAAATTTGCACACAGGCTGATGACTACAACAGCTTTAATTAATGTGCTACTCGGGAAATTTTGACCGTTTCCATGGCAACGTGAGCCATTCACATCAAAAAATACCAAATTTCACTGGTTTCCATGGAAACCATGCACAAACAAAATGTGTTTAATTCATAAAAATATGTACATGCATATATAGCATCATGCTGCTAGGTTTCAGAGTCACACATGCAAAAATGAGTGCTTGAGAGCTCATTTTGTGGCTCATTTTTGTAATTTTTCACAATTGGTTGTCACGGTAACCCGAAAAGCGACGTCACACATTTTAAGCGAACCGACCTGAATCGACAATTTGTCGACTCGACCCGACGCTGAAAATCTCGTTTCAATCGCTCAATTCGTTCCAAAGATATTGCCCCGACAAGGTTTTTGCCCTGTCTGGGCTGGCTGATAGTCTGCTATAGGCTTGTACCTGTGGCAATTTTCGTGGTACCATAATGTTCGCGCTTACAGTTTACCATGGCATTGGCGCAAAATAAGCATGCTCAAACCTATTTTCTTGGAGCATGCAAGTCTATGTGTGGGAGCACTGAATACCAAGTGCTCAAAGCAATGTAAATATTGCCCAAAGTGCACAGAAACAATTTCGCGAAAATTAAAGAACATTGAAAATTATTATACTCCATTATTAACTGAAAGTTAATACTGAGTATATTGTTTTTGTTTCCGTGGACCGACTATCATTTTCGAATTACTCGAAAACTAATCGACCTATTCCAACCAGAATCGGCACACGTTATTTTTTTCTCGACATGCGCTACGACTCCGCGTTTCGGAAAAAAATACGCGCTGGAATTTTTGTTATCGTGGATTTAGCTTATCTCAGATTATCTAATATTATCTCTCCCATTGAAAACAATGGGAAAATACTCCCGATGAGATATCTCAAAAACTAATTGAGCTATTGCATTGAAAATTTGCACACAGGCTGATGACTACAACAGCTTTAATTAATGTGCTACTCGGGAAATTTTGACCGTTTCCATGGCAACGTGAGCCATTCACATCAAAAAATACCAAATTTCACTGGTTTCCATGGAAACCATGCACAAACAAAATGTGTTTAATTCATAAAAATATGTACATGCATATATAGCATCATGCTGCTAGGTTTCAGAGTCACACATGCAAAAATGAGTGCTTGAGAGCTCATTTTGTGGCTCATTTTTGTAATTTTTCACAATTGGTTGTCACGGTAACCCGAAAAGCGACGTCACACATTTTAAGCGAACCGACCTGAATCGACAATTTGTCGACTCGACCCGACGCTGAAAATCTCGTTTCAATCGCTCAATTCGTTCCAAAGATATTGCCCCGACAAGGTTTTTGCCCTGTCTGGGCTGGCTGATAGTCTGCTATAGGCTTGTACCTGTGGCAATTTTCGTGGTACCATAATGTTCGCGCTTACAGTTTACCATGGCATTGGCGCAAAATAAGCATGCTCAAACCTATTTTCTTGGAGCATGCAAGTCTATGTGTGGGAGCACTGAATACCAAGTGCTCAAAGCAATGTAAATATTGCCCAAAGTGCACAGAAACAATTTCGCGAAAATTAAAGAACATTGAAAATTATTATACTCCATTATTAACTGAAAGTTAATACTGAGTATATTGTTTTTGTTTCCGTGGACCGACTATCATTTTCGAATTACTCGAAAACTAATCGACCTATTCCAACCAGAATCGGCACACGTTATTTTTTTCTCGACATGCGCTACGACTCCGCGTTTCGGAAAAAAATACGCGCTGGAATTTTTGTTATCGTGGATTTAGCTTATCTCAGATTATCTAATATTATCTCTCCCATTGAAAACAATGGGAAAATACTCCCGATGAGATATCTCAAAAACTAATTGAGCTATTGCATTGAAAATTTGCACACAGGCTGATGACTACAACAGCTTTAATTAATGTGCTACTCGGGAAATTTTGACCGTTTCCATGGCAACGTGAGCCATTCACATCAAAAAATACCAAATTTCACTGGTTTCCATGGAAACCATGCACAAACAAAATGTGTTTAATTCATAAAAATATGTACATGCATATATAGCATCATGCTGCTAGGTTTCAGAGTCACACATGCAAAAATGAGTGCTTGAGAGCTCATTTTGTGGCTCATTTTTGTAATTTTTCACAATTGGTTGTCACGGTAACCCGAAAAGCGACGTCACACATTTTAAGCGAACAGACCTGAATCGACAATTTGTCGACTCGACCCGACGCTGAAAATCTCGTTTCAATCGCTCAATTCGTTCCAAAGATATTGCCCCGACAAGGTTTTTGCCCTGTCTGGGCTGGCTGATAGTCTGCTATAGGCTTGTACCTGTGGCAATTTTCGTGGTACCATAATGTTCGCGCTTACAGTTTACCATGGCATTGGCGCAAAATAAGCATGCTCAAACCTATTTTCTTGGAGCATGCAAGTCTATGTGTGGGAGCACTGAATACCAAGTGCTCAAAGCAATGTAAATATTGCCCAAAGTGCACAGAAACAATTTCGCGAAAATTAAAGAACATTGAAAATTATTATACTCCATTATTAACTGAAAGTTAATTAGGGGTTCAATAAGGTTTCGGAGTTGTTTATCTTGAATCGACAACGGTAAGACGGGTTTATTTTGCGAGGGCAGCTTTAGCTGCCCGAGCAAAATAAACCCGTCTTACCGTTGTCGATTCAAGATAAACAACGACGAAGACCTTGTTGAACCCCGTTCAACAACGACCAAACATATTTACATCATTCAAATGTGAATATCGTTTTGGATAATTAATGAAAACAAGTACAAAACTTGTTTTAATAGGCTTAATTTGACATAAAAAAAATAGCTGCTCTTTAAAAATCGAGAAAAAAAAGTTTACGTTTATTATAATTAGGCCCTTATTTGGACATCGTCCGTTCCCCGTAAATGGGCGATCGAACTTCAGAATGGGCTGGGTTACAAAAGGTAAACATGAGAGAAGACAAATTATTTTGCAAGTAATTGTGAAATTAAAAATATTTTGTAAATAGCATTTTATTCACACACCACCTTTGACATTCGGAGAAAAATTAAATCAAGAATGCGTTTAATTTACACAACACATTTTGATACATGTTTATAGAATATTTGTATAAAATCAAAACACACCCCTCCGTTTCAATAGTGGTACGGTCCTGGAGATCAAAGCGAACACATTTCGCCGCGATGATGCAAAAATTGCGATTCTCTTGCGCTCAGGTAGCGACGGTTCGGCTAAAATTGTGGCTTTAGAAGTGAACCTTTACATATGGCCCTCGCCAAGAATATTTTCCTCAGGGGTATAGCTACATTTCGGTATATAAAGCTATTTGCTAACTTTAAGGATTTCATGGCGAAATGCATTTATACGCCGAAAAAATGAACAAATTTGTGCGAACATTTTTGTTTGTTTACAATTTTGCGGTTTCCAAATAAGGTTCGCTATCCTAGTAATTTGCATATGAACAGTGGGTTTATCTCAAATCAACAACGCTTTGTTACTGTACTTAAGGTATGGGGGAGTTGTTGAATACTGAGTATATTGTTTTTGTTTCCGTGGACCGACTATCATTTTCGAATTACTCGAAAACTAATCGACCTATTCCAACCAGAATCGGCACACGTTATTTTTTTCTCGACATGCGCTACGACTCCGCGTTTCGGAAAAAAATACGCGCTGGAATTTTTGTTATCGTGGATTTAGCTTATCTCAGATTATCTAATATTATCTCTCCCATTGAAAACAATGGGAAAATACTCCCGATGAGATATCTCAAAAACTAATTGAGCTATTGCATTGAAAATTTGCACACAGGCTGATGACTACAACAGCTTTAATTAATGTGCTACTCGGGAAATTTTGACCGTTTCCATGGCAACGTGAGCCATTCACATCAAAAAATACCAAATTTCACTGGTTTCCATGGAAACCATGCACAAACAAAATGTGTTTAATTCATAAAAATATGTACATGCATATATAGCATCATGCTGCTAGGTTTCAGAGTCACACATGCAAAAATGAGTGCTTGAGAGCTCATTTTGTGGCTCATTTTTGTAATTTTTCACAATTGGTTGTCACGGTAACCCGAAAAGCGACGTCACACATTTTAAGCGAACCGACCTGAATCGACAATTTGTCGACTCGACCCGACGCTGAAAATCTCGTTTCAATCGCTCAATTCGTTCCAAAGATATTGCCCCGACAAGGTTTTTGCCCTGTCTGGGCTGGCTGATAGTCTGCTATAGGCTTGTACCTGTGGCAATTTTCGTGGTACCATAATGTTCGCGCTTACAGTTTACCATGGCATTGGCGCAAAATAAGCATGCTCAAACCTATTTTCTTGGAGCATGCAAGTCTATGTGTGGGAGCACTGAATACCAAGTGCTCAAAGCAATGTAAATATTGCCCAAAGTGCACAGAAACAATTTCGCGAAAATTGATAGTCTGCTAGAACAACAAATCATACTTAGTGTTATTTGTCATCAGTTGGTATTATTCATCATAGGGTATTTTTGCATGTTTCACTATAGGCACTGTACAGTATTTTAGGCAGATAATACTATAATAGGCTTACTTGCTTATTTTACTTCCAAATCCAAGAGATGGTTTATAGGCTCATTGCATTCCGAACTGTACGTGTCGTATGATACATTACCATTCAGACTCAAAGTAAAAGAGATGATATTATATGATTGATTGAACTAGAGCAGAGCGGGAATCAGTGAATGAGTGATGATATTATTATTATTATTACAGTTAATACACCTCCCTGATTGAATCAAACGGCTTATAAGTGATATTATAAATTTCTTTCAATATATAGGTTACTGTACCTATCTCTCGCATTCTATCGAAATCTTCATTCCATTTCTGTAAAAGTAGCCTACTAGCAGCCTAGCAGGCCTATGTATCACAAAATGTTGTCAAATTCTAGACAAAACCATAATTATATTGGCACATAAATAGTGCGATCTCCCGCCGCGCCGGGTTTGTTTCTGTTTGCTATAATTAATACTAAATACAGCCTGTGAGCATGATTCAAGGGAGCACAGTACTAAATGCATTATTCCTTCATTACCTCCCTTTGACATAGCCTACCGCTGTAGTCCCCTAAATTGCTCCAAATCCATGTAGCTTGTGATTTGATCAATAACATGTTTATATTTCTTTTTATAAATTTGCATAACTGAAAATCAACCCAAAATTGCCGTCAATATTTTTAGATATAAACCGACAAAAGTTAACGTTGTGATTTTGTGGTATATTATTCGGCTCTCATTCGCGCATGCACTGTATGTAAATTGGTCGGTAACGTAATAATTTAGCCAAAATCGATGTGTTTTCCTTCTTTAACATTGAAGAAGAGAATTCATAAAACCCAAATGTGATCAAAACATTAAAAAAATGCTGCCAATTTTGCTAAAATGTGCTCATATCATTCCATCAAATAGGAACTATTATCGTACTCAACTTTGCCGGAAGTGCTGCACACAACGGTGTGTTTCGCTACCACAACTTCCACATACATGGGGGCACGCCACTAAATAGTTCTTCCATTGAAATACACGCTTTGTTGCCATTGTTGGCATATTAAATGTATGTGCATTTCTTACCCTTAGTTACAACAATATTTGGAGTATTTTTGCACATGAATATTTTCATTAAGGGAGCGTTCATAAATACTTTGGTGGGGGTGGGTGGGCAAAGTGGCATCCCGGGCATTAAAAAAATGACCCCCCCCCCCTTCGAGAAAGTCTTATTTTTATTGATCCCCCCTTTCAGGGTCTGAAATTTATTTGATTCCCCCCCCCCCCCCACCCATATGCCAAACCACACTTTGGTAGGGTAATAACGGATTATGACTGAGTTGTTTTGAATATCTTAACTTCCATCAGCCTTTAAACATAGGCGTAGCCAGAAGGCTTGTTGCCGGGGGGGGGGGGGGGGGGGTGCACTGGCCAAATCGGCGTAGGGTCCAGGGGCCTGCTTAAGGGCCCTGTTGGCACCCAGGGGCCAAGGCGCGGCGGGGTTAAGGGAGCAGCGGCCTCCTTAGAGCTGTAGGTTTGACCTGATATCTTAACAGACGCGCGCAGCGCAAAAAGTTTGCTACTTTTAGACTTACTTTGCTATGATTGAGGCTTGCCTTCATTAAATCTTTATAAAGCTAAAGTAAATGTATGGAGGCCCATGCAAAATTTGCTATTTTATACTAATTTTTTCATAGAGCTAAAGTTAATGTCTGAAGGCACTTAATTTATGTTTGATAATTTACATGTGACTATATTTTTTATAAATTTAATGGTGCAAAATTGTTTCTTTACAGTAATCCTGTCATGATTGGGATACATTTTGGCTTTAAACTGAATCGCGAAAGCTAATTGCAGTTTTGGGGACACGCGCCGCGCGCAAATGTTTTGCGCCTTTTTTACATTAGAAATTTGTTTGATCCCCCCCTTATCGGCAACTTATTTCATTTGATCCCCCCTTTTTGAGGCTTATTATTTTTTGACCCCCCCCCTGAATTGCCCAACCCCCCTACCAGAGTATTTATGAACGCTCCCTAAAGACATAATTTTGTTAATGAGATTTTTTTTGTGACCAATCTAGACTCCATTTTGCTGTCTATGTGCCTAAACAGTGCCGCCATAATTTTCAAAAAATAGGCCTATCTGCTATTATTCCGGTCTTAGATCAGGCCAAGTAAAATAAATAACATGTTGATCATCCGTTCTTTTCTTTTTTTTAAATGTGAGGGAGGCCCTTATATTTGTTATTATGTTATTTTTGTTACTATTCATTTATGTGTGAAATTCCAATTCCTGAAGCTTTTGGCCTCATGTGAAAACAAAGAGGCCCTTATTAGTTCATGTTATTTCCTAAGGCCTACCCCTAGGCTGGAACAATAGTGTGCAATGTGTTTAAATACTACTGAAACACTTCTATACATCTCTTTTATGACAACGGTATATGAATTAATGTTATAAAGCTAATATAAGATAGTAACAAAAGTATTTCAAAATCACCAAAAAAGTGAGGGCGGGGACAATCAACATGTTATTTATTTTACTTGGCATTATATGAGACCCTATTTTTTGTTGTAGAACCACAATAGTTGGGATTACCGTAATGAATTTAGGTTGACAAAATTATGATGGTTTTCGAGGATTGTTTTCTTCTAAAATTGGTTTGCCTCTCGAAAAATGCAACCCTGCTATATATTTTTCTTTATCATTCTTTTTTTTACTGCTTGCTGTTTAATCATAATCTCAATCATAATTTCAATAGGCTTGATAGTTGTTGTTTTGTTCTCTGTGAGTACCATCAAGCCGTTTGAAACCAACGACCCACAAGTTTTACTTAGCTTTGAAGAATCTTTCAAACGTATTTGATATAGGCCTACGGTAATTTTGCTACATGCTTTGTTGATAAGATGTAGACGAAAGTGTCGTAAGAACCCCATAACATGTGTATTTATTGCCGGGGGCCCGGGAGCACTCGTGTATAAAAGTTGTAATCATTTGTATACCCTTTATCAACGCTGAGAAGGAGACCCTTAACAAGGATTGCTTGACAAATCATCTCAGTCATAGCAAAGGATATATAGGTCCGTTTTAAGAGAGTTTAGACTAAAGGGAATTTTGTTAATACATAGCCTACGTTAAAGTCGAAAGAAAACAATGAGGTTTATTCCGGGTTTTTTGTTCGTTATAGGGCAAAATCTATATGTTTAAAATGACATTAAGGCAATATTCTTTTGAAAAGAATTTTGCCTTATTCCACTATTAATATCATAATGATAAAAAGTAAGTGTGTGATTCAATTTGAAGGGATCTTTGTCTCGTTAGACCTGACCATTTTGGGCTTTTTTTTACAATGATAACACTAGATATCGGTTCAAGCAAAGCAACCCTTATAGCACGGATTCACGTTGAAAATGAAACCTTTATTCTCCGTCTGATTGTCTGTGAGATTTTGTTGACATGTTAATAGTGGAGTATTTGTTCTCTTTGAGTACCTTTCTTGTTATTATTATTATTATTATTATTATTACAATATAATGTATAGCACACAATTTACACTGCTTAAGCTGCAAAATATAAAAGATATTTAAAATGATATTACCGTATAATAATAATTATAACACCCTTAAATGGTAGGCTCCAAGCATCATACATGTAGTATAAAGTATACAAATCAGGATACATCACCTTATCAACTGTTACAAAAACACATCCCTACATATTTCAGGCAAATTGTTTTTGCAACACCTTCATTTCAAACTGGTAATTGTAACTAGGCATGTGATCGGCACCCGGAAATATGTCTCATGTACGGGAGGTTCGTGTCCTGTGTTGTATTTCGGGTAAGCTTTAGAATACCCTACCATTTGTATTCCTCACTGTGTAAGTGTATGGGTCGTTCTTTAAAAGTCCCCATTGAAGACATGCAGTGGTATTTCAACTTACTGTATACCGTGTACACGAAAGTCAGATGAATACAAAAATTGATGACACTGATGATGATGACACTGTATTGGTCAATGTTATGACGATCTAATCGCCGCCCTGTATAGATAGATATATAAACCGGGCGTCATCTTGCCAACGAAAAATTACAATGATGTTCCTATTCTATTTTCTTTGATAAATTGGCTGCCATCTTGCCACCAAAAATTTCAACAGTGTTTCTATTTTCTAAAATACATGGAAAAATGCATCCCTAGTGTAAACTACTCAATTTAAGATGTCATTATTTCGTGCTGATTTAGTACAAGTGCGTCCTATTTACATGTACATTCAAATATAGTAATAATCAACATAAAATAGATGTGAATTACACTTAAAAGTCTACATTCAGAGAACACAGATCATAGAATAACAGTTAGCATGCTATAGTGGCCATTGGTATCAACAAACGTTGTAAACTTAAAATAATTATTTGAAGAATACTTCATATCATTTATTGAGTTTCTTGTATTTCAAACAGACTGAACAGAGTGTAACTATCAAGATGTCTAAAATCACAGCATAGAATAAAAGCCATTTTTTCTACAGTCTATTTGTTATTTGAGACCAACAGGAAACAGAAGACATTATTATGGTCTTTCAGCCATGCAATCAAACTGATAAGGCAAACAAGCAACATTGTTCTACAGGTCCGACTGACCCAGATTTTCAAAAATGTTGGGCAAAAATATTCCTGGAATACCAACTCCAATATCTGATTTTTGTTTTATGTATTTCAAAAAAATGGCAACATTTAAACAGATATTGGTGATTCTTAGTGTCATTTTGGGAAAAAGCCAGACTGGCTGACCCTACCTGAGATGTCTGAAAATCCATAAACAGGCTGTTTTTTGTCGCCTGATAGAGTTTTGTAGCATCTCCGTCTAAAATTGTGTGAGTAATAATCTCAAAACATCTGTTTAACTTTGCTCAATTTTGATCAAATTAAAATGTGATATTACCCGCACATACTTGTATGATCAGTCTCTATTTTGTGTTAGGCTATTTTAGTACTTGAGCTAAATGTTGTTTTGTATTAGGTAGACATAAGATTTAAAAATGCATCAATTACTGAACAAGTATTTTACTACTTTTATATACACGATAGCTATATTTTTCATCAATAGAAACATAAAAAAGTATCATACTTTGTTGGTGCAAAAATCCTACATGTGTGTTTAAACAATAATCGGGTAAGGCTCCCCCCCCCCAAAAAAAAGGTTTGTCTCAGAAGAAACCTGAAAAAATGCTTTGTTTTTAAACATTTTTTTACACAACACAGGCTCTGTGAAGCAAGAAAATAAAGCTGGTATGGTACTAACTTCACAGTGTGAAATTAACATTTGAAAAAGCACAGTCCATTACATCACTGGAGTCAGTTTTTTTTTCTCTTGAGTTTAAATACTGTTTATAATAAATATTGGAAAAAACTATTCCATACAATCACAACTTTGCTCACACCATCATTTTCAAAGGTTTAAGAGGAAAAAAAAGAAAAAAAAAGGATGCGGTCAAAAGCGAATTTTAAAAGCTACACTTGGGGTCTTCTGGGACAAACTTGTTTTTTATTTAGCATAATATGGCAGACAATTTTTATGATAGCGGTATAATGATATTATAAATTCAGGTTGTCAACCAAATATTTGATAACCAATCAAATACTGTACAAGTGGACATTTTTGTGCTACATTTTTTTTCCGCGTTAATTATTCGCATTCAGTTTAGCAGCGCGAAAATAAAAAAAACATGCTAACATTAATGAGTACATGTAGTGTTAGTAGTGTAGCGCCAAATAGTTCACATGCGCAAAAATCAAAACGAGCAAAATGTCAAACGGATGGCCAAGCGCAAACATTTAGATGCATGTAAATGTTCACTTGTATAGTATCACACCAACACCACAATCAGGAAGATTTGGCGCAGGAATCAGGAAGATATTAAAAATAATAAAGAATCCTACTTTGTATGGGCAACCAATTACAAAAATCAGGAAGATTGATAAATGTATTCATTTAAACAAGGGAATATCAATCCATTTTCAGGAAGTCTTCTGCGCAAGCTCTGTAATAAGGCGGCATTTGAAGTTTTGGAAATCTGTATAAGTTGATAGATGTGGTTATATCTATAATCAATCAGCTTTTATTTCTCCAAATACAGAGAAAATTAAAACAGTGTGGTAATGAGAAGGACCATCTTTGGTCTGTCTGCCATTTCATTGGTTTTGAAAACCAAACTTAAGCTGATTTTTGATCACTGATCTTAGATATTAATGGATGACTTCCATATCAAGTGTTACATCACTAGGTGACAAGATCCCTCTATATGCAGTGATGGAAATACCCACATGACTATCAACCCGGGTAGACCATTATTTGTATCGCAGCTCTATTCATAATATATTGTGAACTGATCATAATAGTAGTATTAGTATTGCTTCATTCTGTAATGTTTTAAACTTTAAAGGGATGATTTAAAAAAATCATGTCCTGACCAGTTCACCCCTTGATAGTCTAGTGTTTGAGAGAAATGCTTTGCAATACAGAGGTCCATGGTTCGATTCCCACATATTTAGGACCATTTTTCAACTGATTTATTTCCTTTTGTAAAAGTTAGGATTAGAAATAAATTCCAAAAAGTGTGTAGTTCCTACCTAGACAGTCATGTGGGTATTTCCATTGCTGCCTACATACATTGTATATACACAAGGATTTAGCTATTACTGTACAGATAATCCAAACTATTGGCTTCAGTTTCAAACATTTTACAATGCTCTAGTCTCATCCAGTTTATAAACTGTACATGCAATTCCCTCACCGACTCTATTGCGCATCTACTTTGTTCTTGTCTCATCCAGTTTATAAACTGTACATGCAATTCCCATACCAACTCTAGTGCGCATCCACTTTGCTCTTCACCAATTTTATAGCATCTTCATCTAGATAGCTTCTGGAAATGATGGTCTCAAGAGCAACCATTTCTGTATCTGTGCTCATTTGGTGCAAAACTATGTCGTTAATCTCGGCAATGGATATTTTTCCAGTATCACTTGTGGTCAGAACTCGTTCCGCAACCTCTTTATTGGTCAATCTCAGCAAGACATCAATCAATCTCTTTTCTAGCTGACGTTCAAGGCTCTTGCGCTTTTTCTTAATGTTCTCCTTTTTACGTCTCTTCAGACGTCTGACTTCAGCGGCTTCCACAGATTCCGTTGTAAATCGCCTACAAATGCTCTGAAGTGTATCCTGTACATTCGTCAAGCACGTATCAACATTTTCCTCCAACAAGACAACTTTTGAAATCATGTTGTCCAGGAAATCCAGCTCACCTTGAGCAGGATCGATAAAGTGGTCATCAAATAGTAATTTCTTTCTTAGGGCTATATCTGCTTTTGTTTCAGCTATGCGAACACCCATTTTCTCCAGCTCTTTAGCCGTCTTCTCGCACCTTCTTACATCATCGCTCTTACAGTTAATAGGCACAGAGGAATATCTCATAACATTTTGTGCAATTCCGCAGTTCTTGTTGGCTGTCAAATTGTGAACTCTAGTCTCAAGGGTCTTAACAATATTATGGATATCCCAGCGCCACTTTTGCTGTATAGCTAGATACTTCTGAAACTCTTCTTTAGAGCCTAATCTGGCAAAATCCTCTTGGTACACAACTTTTGCAACATCGTTGTTAAATCTGAGCCTGTCAGTGTAAGCATTTTCATTGAGATATTCTTTTGGGCAATCAGATTGTTCATCGGACGTTGAATCTGCTACGGCTTTGAAGCGGCGTTCAACAGCCGGCTTTGACGGCTTGGATAGCTTGGCTATCAGGGTTGCAGTAATTTCTGCTGTGTCCATTGGTTTTTGTCTTTTACTACGACGAACACTTTTGGCCAATTTACCAGCCAGTGTCTGATTAGGATTGGGTAATATCTCGATTGGTGGGTCTGACGATGTATTGGTTGGAGATTGACAAGGTGATGTTTCAGCTGCTACAGGTAGAACACTTGGTTCATTTGGAGATTGCGTAATCTTGACTGGAGGTGGCGAAGACGATATACTGATAGGAATTGGAGGAGGCGAATTATTAACTGAAGCTGGAGGAGGTGACACATTGATTTGAGTTTGAGGGGGTGACTTGTTAACTTGAGCTGAAGATGGTGACATGTTAACTTGAGCTGAAGATGGAGAAATGTTAACTTGAGCTGGAGATGGTGACATGTTTACTTGAGCTGAAGACGGTGACATGTTAACTTGAGCTGAAGATGGTGACATATTAACTTGTGCTTGTGGCGGTGAAACAGTGACTTGTTGAGCAGGAACTGATGATATGTTGACTTGAGGTGTAGAGGGTGACGTCTCATTGACTTGAGCTCGAGAGGGCGGCATGTTGACTTGTGTGGGTCTTGTGGGAGGTGGCGATGAATATCTGACTTGATTAGATGGCGACTGATAATCAACTTGATTCATAGGGGGTGAATATTTAACCTGTGTTGATGGGGGAGAATAGCCCACTTGAGCTGGAGGATGACCATAATTGATATGAGCTGGAGGGGGCGTATAGTTAACTTGGTTTTGATTGGGTGGCATATTGAATCGAGCTTGAGGTGAAGCCATATTGTATGGCTCTGGAGGGGGGACCATGCTGCCTATAGATGGTAACATGTTGCCAGCATTTGGAGGAAAGGTTTGTTGTGGTTGCTGTGAACTATGCCCTGGTAGAAGTTCATAACCTTTGTTTAAATGGTGGTGAGACATGTTGGATGCGTAGTTGGGATTCATGGACGAGACGGCAGCCTGTATGCAGGGAAAGAAAGTATTAAAAAAATTATTTGAGTAAATTGGCACAGAACTTTTTAAGTTTCACACAAAATAAATGGAAATGGATCCGTAAGTTTGATCAACAGAGTCACAAATGGCTTGTATGTATGGCTGATCTCACCTCACACACTGAACTCTCACCGTATATTGCCATAGCAGATTACGTTCTCATTACTGGAGAAAATATTTTCAAACAAACGGCATACAGTGTATTATAATTCAGAAACAAGACTTGATGGGCCCCGCGCACTGATGACGAGCCCATCTTTTTTATCATTACGGAACTTATTATTTTGATGACAACTTTTACTACTGCTGTGTTTGAAGACTTTCATCCGACTCTACAGTTTATGAGGCCTATGGCCAACTGCACGGCATGCACCAACTTTATCGTGTGGAACTTTTGATACATTTATTATTCATGCTGATGTAGCCATTTCTGTTTTCTACTGTGTATTATTGTAGGATGTATTTCGACCTATGACCTTGTTGCCATGTGCGTTGCTCTAGGTTTCTTTTGTGTGATCGTGTAGTAGACCTTTCAATACATCACCAAAACACCCGATCCCTTTATTATACCTCTTCAATAGCGATGTTGCATTGACCGTATATTCCCATTACCGTGGCAATTAAAAGATGACCTGGCCATTTAAAATACCTATGTAGTTATTGACTAGTCTTTTAAAAGTGTAGCTCGACAGTATTGTCTATCTTTTTAGCACAATTGCACCCAAAGTGATATTTTAAAACTTGGACGTGAAGAATTTGACAAACACGCGACTGTTCAGGCCTATTGGAAATGGTAACGAAGCTTAAATCTGTCCCATAAAACCTGTAATTTAATGGACATAAATTACATGTTTTTTTGTAGTTTGTGTTCAAATTTCACGCAAAAACTATAAATAATAATTTACTCATTTTTTCGCTTGAAACAGCAGAAGAATTGCCACGATTTCAAAACAGGGTGTCGATAAGCATGCTCATACACCAAAATGTTAATGATATCATTCCCATTGCGCAGCCAATTTATGTTGATGACATCGGCAAAGCTGTGCCGATCTGAGATCTTCGTCTACTTGCATTATAGCGCCATCTCTCGACATTTCTGAGTTATTTGGTGCATTGAGAGTTCACTTTGCATCTCCATCTGACTCACACAGAAAGTGGTTAGCAGCTTAAAGGGACACTAAGAGATGTGTTGGAGGTTGCGCCCTCAATTATGATAAAAACTGGGATTAGTATATTTTCATAATTGTATTACATGTATGAACTTACACCTATAAGGATTAAGAAAAATCAGCCCTCTTTGTACAAGAAAACGTTGATTCAAAAATGCTCGTACAGCCGGGACAAGCATTTTACGTCCGACAGTATCCCCTGTAGTATGCGTGATACATAACGCGAACCATATTTGCATAGAGGGCGTTTTTCAATAAATAGCGATGATATTGTTTTAATCAAGTTTTGCTGTGTTTTTGTTAGTAGAAACAACAATAATGGCAATTTTTAATGTTCATATAGAATTATGAAGTAAATTTTTAAACATTTTAAAATTTTCAACACCACTTAATGTCCCTTTAACTCTTTTCCAAAAGTTTTCCAACCTTCAAAATTGCAACAAATTTTTATCAACTCAAACCAGTTGGGTTACAGGTAAGAGTGAATGAATAATTTGTCTCACACACACCATACACATCAATGCGATTCTCCTGAAGAAAGAAAACCAGTGTCTCAAATATAATGTAAATGTCTCATGGCCCACACATAGGCATTCATCAGATGAATTTTACCATCTGTCTACGGGTCAGATGAATAGATACGGGTCTGATGAATCTACGGGTCAGATAAAGTCCAAAGACGCGCAGCTCGCTTTTTCATCAATAACTATAGACGCAGATCAGGGATAGAATTTCGGCGCGAATCCATTCACGTAAAATCCCTACAGAGGGAATCCAAATGGATTCGCGTAAAAAAATATTTTAACATTTTTTTGTCTATTGTCCAAAACCAAAACAGGACCTTAGATGACTCGTATTTGACCCTTAATTAATAACCCACATAATACCCCTTGACCCAAACCATTAGGGATAGTAACTCCTAACCTAAGATCTTATACGAAATTATTTAATTCATTCAATATCAAAAGTATTATTTTGTCCTCTTGTCCTTAGGTGTGTGTGCATGCAGGGAATGTGATTGGAACCGCCTGCCTTTGAATGTCACCTAGCGTCCCACTCTTGAAAGTTTCGAGGTCACACTAAATTAACCAACCAGTTGGACCAGTTGGCACTCTTAAACTTAGAAGACAGGAGATCACAATTATCGCTTCAGTTGGCCCAGAAATGTTGTGACTCTGAAAGGTATTCCGACTGGTTCCCTAGCAACAATAAGACCCATATCTATATACTAATTTTCGGAACATGGCTTTATTAGATAGTTCAATATAATTTTACACTCGCGTCCCTCCTCAACTGAAAAAGCGTGGTAATTGCGCCTCTAATACACGAGCTAATTAGATAGTTCAATGCCCGTTTTTTACCGTTTTCAGACATGCGCAGAAAGGATCACATGTGAAAATCCGAAATGTTTAATTTCTTTTACTCGGGTAGCTACTTTCGGACACAAATTGTGGTTTTCGGAATGAGTGATGACATATGGTCTTCACCCAAAATATTTTCTTCAGGGATATAGCTACATTTCTGTATATGCGGCTGTTTGTTATTCTTAAAGATCGCATAGGAACAAGCATTTATACGTCCGACAAATAAAAATATTTCACGACATTTTCTAAATGTAAACAAAAACGCTTACACAGATCTTAAAGTGACACTTTCACATTAGTAACATAGATGAATGCGACGTTTGCTAACGACAAAGAAACTGGCAGTACCATGTCAACCGTTTCTATGTTGTGCTGCGCGAGACCGCGTTTAACGTGGCGCACGCGGTTCGGCGCACACGTAATGACGCAGACAAAAAGTGTACGCGTTTGTGGCGCAAACCGTGCACATTGTAAACGGAGCAGAGTGAAAGCAGGCAGTCCGTACACTCTTAGAAAAAGGATGCTTCAGGCTTCAGGGGTTCTTGGCTGTCCCGTATCACCTTAAAAGGTTCAAAAAAGAACCATTTTAAGGTTCAAAATAGGCAAAATACGGGCAAACATTGGTCTTTCGAACCTCTAAAGGTTCTCTACAGAACCTTTTGGGGCCTTTAAAATCAAAGAACCTTTAAACCATTATACGGGACAGCCAAGAACCCCTCTGAAGCACCCTTTTTCTAATAGTGTACCCTAAAGCCTCCTCCTCCTCTCCGCACTCTACTTGATAATCTGGATATAAGGGCACATGGGGCATCTGGATAAACGGAACGTGTGGTACATTATCATGATTATTATAGAGTGTCTGGATTATTCAGGGCATCCGTGGTATCTGGATTACGGGGTTCACTATAAAACGAGTCTCAAAATACCTGGATGCGCAGGTGGGCCACCTGTGATAACTGGATTTTAAGGGTGTACACTCAGGTAGTATCTCGGGAGGCTTTATAGAACACAGCAAACATGATAAAGGGACTACATATACTATACGTTAAGGCCCCACATGCCTATTGGAGGAATAATGTATTTAATGTAAATAGGCCAAACAAAACCCGGATGGCACACATTGTGCTCAAGTACAAGCGTGGAATGGTACAAGTGATCTTGATGATAGACTCCGCCGACCATAAAACTAAACGACCGACTATAAAACTATAACGCAGAACGTAGGCCTACTGAATTACCTGGATACAGTATGTGCATATGGGCAGTGGCGACACTTGCACCAGCACCATATGTTAAAGGCATATTATGTGATCTTTTCCAGAGAGCGCCCTCTATTCGTGATTTTTTTTAGAGAGTAGATTTTCTTGCAGATTTACATTTCTGATCATAAATCGTACATATATTCCAAGTTACAGAGTGATACGATTCCTAATTACCTCAAAATCATGGTTTTAGAGTGAATTTAGACTAGAATAAAATAAGTTGTCGGATATCCGACAGTTTATTTTCACTCTAAAACCATGATTTTGAAGTAATTAAGAATCGTATCGCCCTGTAACTTGGAATGTATGTACGATTTATGATCAGAAATGTAAATCTGCAAGAAAATCTGCTTTAATTTTTTTTCGATGTTGAGGGCGTTCCATGGAAAGATCACATAATATACCTTTAAAGGAGTAAAACGGGGTGGCAGGGCAATAAAAGAATCGGGGGAGACATTTAAAAGCTAATTTTATGTAACTTTCAATTTTGACATTAAAATTCAACTTTTTATTATTTGGGGTACAAAATAGGTAGAGACACATGCGCTGACAGGAGTATAACTGGGGGTATTAAGAACACGTTGATGGAGTAGGCCTACTCGGATTAAGATCTTGGGTATCTGTATTATTTAAGAGCACATTGGGCCTATAGGCTCATGGTGTATTAAGGGCACCATGTCACTTACATTATATCAAGGGCACCTTAGTACCTGAATTATTTAAGGACATACTCTTGATTGATATTTATATAAACATTTATAACGCTTTGATATTACTGACCTCTGCCTATTGTGACTTTTACTGTCCGCTATCTTCGGCACCCGCGTTTAATTTACTTGACTATGATAAAGTAAGGGCACCTGGGTATCTCGAGATAACGGCACACTGCAGTGGGCCTATCTTGATTATGTGGTATCCAGTGCATTATTAAGGGCACCTGGGGTAACTGGATTAGGGGGTAGGGCTTAGGCCTATGGGGTCCCTGGATATAATGGGACAACGGGTACCTGCATTTCAGGTCTCATGGGAGGCCTACATAGGTATCTGGAAACACAAACGTAGGCCTACCTAGATTAAGGCAATGTATAACATGGATTATCAAAAGCACCTGCGATATTCGGATTATTTAGGGCCCCGTCTGGATTATGTATAGGACATGTTCTTGATATTATTGTATCAAATTTGCTTACGCTTTGTTTACTTATTCCCCGTGAAATTTTCTAGCGGGTCCAGCGCGAAGCGCTGGTGCCCGCTAGTAATGATAAATTTGAGACACACCAGCAAATATCAAGTTCCCAGATGCAATACCAAAAGATATCGGAATAGCCCCATCCCCTTTCCTTACTAATCTCCTGAATCAGCAGCAGTAAATATGCTTGCTAGGGGGGGGGGGGGGGGGGAGGTTAATCTGACTCTTGTGTAAGTTTGTGATTCATTCCCTGTGTCATTTATAATTGTCATTTATAATTGCTGTTTTTTAATTTTTTATATGTTTCACACAGTGCAATATTAGCTATAGGCCTATTTAGGCGACTTAGCAATTTTTTATATGTTACCCACACAGTGCAATATTAGCTATATTTAGGCGACTTAGCATGTACGACCTTTTATTATCTATGTATTTTTGATACCTTTTAATCTCTTTTAGCATTTTTAATTTTGTTGTTATCTTTGTATATATTTCTATGTGCAATTTGATGTTTTTATACCAATGTAATAACCATGTAATTCAGCTTTTAGCAGCGATTTGGTGACAATAAACTATAACTATAACTAACATCTATACCCCACGGCGTCATGGAGTTTAAAGGGGCATTGAGAGATAGGTATGGGAGTGCGCCCTCAATTATCCTGGAAATCAGTTTTTTTGCATCAAAGTAATACTTAGGTAGGGATGTTCATAGGCCTATCATTGACTATAGAGAGCGACATTTTCTGGAAAAAAGTTGACCAAAATATGTAGAAAACTCCATGTTTACCTCTTTTAAATACAGCGATTTAGTACGATGTGGCTAGGATGTATTTACTGATGTCGATATAACCCCGCACAAGCAACTAGACATCATGAAAGAAAACCTTTTTTTACCTAAAATGATTTAAAATGTGCATGACTTGCCCAGTTTTCAGCAATATATACTACTTTTGGTTATAACTTTTTATTATTCAGCCTGCAGACATGGTTGAACCATGAAGTACTTTGTTTCCATGTATTCCATTTTCAAAGAGATAATTTAATTTTCAAAATTTTATGAACATGCCTAACTTAGGCATAACTACCATCTGAAACGGTTTACCAACATTCACAGTTTGTCATATAAAATTTCATGATTTTCTTAGTTTCGATATGATCATATCGAAACTAGGTGCTGAATTTGGAAGTTATGCCTTTGTTTTACATGCGGACTTTCGCGGCAAATCTCAACCCGGAAGTGCCGTTATTTTTGCTTACTTGTCATGAAGGTGATGTTGGAATTGTATGACATTTTGGCATGGGTGGGGCTATGTTGATGATTATCTTTACATAACGTTATTTGCTCATTTAGTATATCAATACATCTCTCAATGCCCCTTTAAAGACTCTGTTGCCGTGTAACCCAATGAATAAAGATGAAGAAGATGGAGTCATATTTGATTGGAACTAAATTAGACAAGTAAATGTAGTGTCCATGGCATCCTTGTTTTATCCCACATCTGCCACTCATTGTAAAACCTGTCTCATACTCCTAGGCTTGACTTTAATGATTTGACCTTGTCAGTGTGTGTGATTTTGATCCTGACAAGGAATAAATTGTGTACATGCACTACTAGTTTAGCATTTTACAACATCTACATGCAGCAAGACATTGCCCAATGAGTGCGATTATATTCAGTTAGTGAATTCTGCACTTTTATCAGAAGAAGAAGAAGCATGAATACATACGGTACATGCTTAAACTGCATACTGCTTATTGGATCTTATTTATTTTCATTAATAGAGCTCTAAAAAAGCAAAGACAGTCCAAGTCCCTGATTTACTGTAATGGACAATAGGGTGGTCAAAATTCAAACCAGCATTTCTAGTAGCTACAAAAACAAGCATTGACTTCCTACGTCGTATTTGTTTCATAACAAAAAATAAATTTTCTAGTAGTTAAATTTACGTTATCCTTACTTATAGAACTATACTTACGGATTATTTTGATACCATCGATGTAATTCTACGCTCACGAATTCTGGAGATTTTAGAGGTTTTTTAACGACTAAATAATTACCGTTCTTCAATGCCGTCGAGTTTGCTTGGTCCCTGCATCAATGGGCTCCACACAACTCATCCAAAAGGGATTCTGGGTACCGGGAATCAGCCTAAGAAATAGGGGTCAATTCAGGGTCGATTAGACTAACTCTCCGTTGCCCTCTACGTCGCTATCTTGCAGGCTATATTTGTACAGCTTTTGTACGGTAATTTTGAAGACTTGGGGATGTACCTAGGGTCGATACGGAGAGTTCATATGAAATAGCGTTCTTCCGTTTGCACAGCGCATTAATTCCCTTTCCTGTATTTACGTAATGAAAACTGCATACCCAGGACCCTAATTGTACATAATTTGTCGTATTGGATGGTTTTAAATGTCAAATATGTTAGAACATTGTATAGTTTGGTAATAGACCATTTAAAATTGAGATCAGAAATCTTCGGAAAACAGGTCACGTGCGTTCTTCGGAATCTCACTAAAAGCAGCCTGGTGCCAACAATTTGGAACCAGGCTGTTGTTAACAGTTGATCGCATTCGTAAAATCGTAGTATTGGTTGTCCGCCTAGTGATTTACTATGTTTGCATACACGCGTACACCCATGAGGAGTAAAACGTGGAACGAGACTAATTGAAAATATTCGGAACCAATCGTAAACTACCGCGAATTGACTTCCATCTTTGCTGACGACTTCTCCATTTCGCTGTGATTAGGGCCGATTTTATATCATTAATATTTCATTTTGAGTAGCATTTATGGAGCTGAAAATGTATCTAGGATGCAATAACAGTACATAGCACATGTATAACCCAGGTAAGTGTATTCAAATGTTTTAGAAATAGGCAAACTAGAAACGAAAATCGCCAGCGTACGAACATATGCTTTCATTTCATAGCTCTCATTCATACTGAGTCGTATCACGACGTATGAGAGCTATGAAACAGAGCTACATTTCTAGTAGGAAATAGTTGCAGGTTGAGGTATTTAACCAATGTATACATATTAGGCTAATATAATGAAAGTTCCAGTTTCCCGACTTCGGTCAGAAAAAAATACCAATCTAATATTTCATTATTTCCGCATAGGGCCTATTTCATTTATTTCATATTTGTCAACCTTTAAAGAAAAAAAAGATTGTTTTAATGTGATCTTTCACACGAAAGATGCATTTTCAGCACTTTTTACGATGGCACGGCCGGTACAAGCCTAAGGCATCAAAACATCATACCAGGTTCTCAAATCAATTACCAATGTACGCTGGTTCCCTGCTCCTTGGACGCTTCGCTTTGTGTGTTCTGTGTGGACAATCTCAACCGACACAACGCCAATATTGGGGGGTGGGGGCGGTGGCTACGCCCCTGAAAGCCACACCACCCCCTCATTGACATCTGACGTCGCGAAGATGACATTTTGAAATCATCATTTTTGCACATCTTATAATACTAATAATAGAGTTGACTTCCAAAACCATCCGCTAGGGATTATGACTGGAAGTTTGCGAGAGTGGACGGTTAGTTGTTGGGGCGGGGAGGGAGGTGTTTATCAGGGTTTTGGACAGTGTCTTTAAATGTCACACTGGATTTTATGTTGACGGTTTGCTGTGGTAGGTAATATATCTAAAATCTTTCAAAATGCACTCACAGTCACAGTGACTAGTGAGTGTACTAAAGCTATCATGTGTTAGTTTTAATGAAGATTTAATTTATTAATATATTAATTTTATTATTAGGGGTAAGCTTTACTTAGAAAATTCACATTACATTGATTGAGACTCAATTTGAGTGTCAGCACTGCCGATTTTCACCTCAATATTTCCCCAAAATGAGTAGACCCAATGGTGGCTATACTATCGTTCATGCTTCACTATACTATAGCCACAACACCCTCTATAGACACACGACGTCGCGAAAATCACATTTTTAATTCAAGATTTTCACATCAAATATAATTTAAATCAATCAAAATGCGCTCACATATTGTTCCTAGAACTCTTAGTAATACATTGAGTTAATTAATTTTGATCAAGCATCCTCATTTTGGGGAAAATATTGAGGTCAAAAATCGGCGGTGCTGACACTCAATGTGAATTTCGCGACGTGAACAGTCAATAGGGAGTTTTGTGACCCTAGGTAGCCAGCTACCTAGGACAGGTCACTATTGGGACTACAAAATGAGGATGCTGGAACTTGGAAGGCTTGATCAACATAATGAACTCAATCATCAATGTATTAATAATAAGACTTTAATAAGAGTTCTAGGAATAACACTGTCACTACCTACACGTACACCTACCAATGGTCCAATGATTTTATTGCTGTAGATCCCAATCTGGGTTATTATTTACACGTTAGAATGTAAATTACAATGTAGATTCTCTGATTTCTTGTCCAACCAAGAGATCACCAGAGATCGGTATAGAGATCGGTGTCTGCAAATTCTCTTACAAGGACACCTGTAGAGTCGCCCGCTGTTTTGACCTGTACTTCCGGATTGTAAGTTTAGTCTCCCGCGCAGTACCTGTTGTATTTACACTGGGCGAGGATGACTGCTGATTTTATAGTATGGACATATTTTTCAGTGGGGAGGGAGGAGGGAGCGGTGTGTGGGCGGAAAGAAGGGAAGGGCGTATCTAGGGGACGAGAGCGGGTCGCGATTTTTTTTTACTAATCACCATTTATAAAATAGAAATCAGTTGACTTTTTATTTTATTTTTAAATCATTTTATTCAGTGAATTTTGCTTTATTCTGTATTATTAAACGAAATAAACAAATGTTGATTAGTAAAAAAAAATCGCGAGAGGGCCACCCCCCTGGCTGACCCCCAACAATGGAAGAAAGAAAAAAAGGAAGAGAAAAAAGTCTAACTCGAGACAAATTAGACCTGACTGTGAAAGCCTAGTGAGTCAAACTAAATCGATGAGTAGGGGTAACTCCCTGAACCAGGGGCGGAAATCCCGGGGGGGGGGGGGGGGATGGCGGGGATTTATCCCCCCACTTTTTGACCTGGGGGGATGGTCAATGTAATCATCCCCCCCCTGATTTTTCACATCTACCAACAACAAAAAAGGAAAAAAGGGGGGGGGGGGGGAAAGGAAAGAAAAAAAGGGGAAAAGGGAGAAAAAAAGGGAAAAAAGAGGGAGGGAGGGACATAAGAACGTTTGGAGTTTATTGTACGTTGGTTAGGATACATACGCGTATGTACGTTAAGAATCCATCTTTTGGAGGTAACTAATTAACTTCTTTCTGGTATAGGCCTATCTGCCTATTTAAAAAGCCAATATTGATCAGAAATAAAGTGATTGCTTTTCAATAAAATATTGGTCAAAAGTATACCAGATCGCACGAAATGAGTTTGAAAATTGAAAAAAATCTACTTCTCAGGGGAGCATATCCCCCACCCTCAGACGCCCCCTGGAGCTTTTAAACCATCTATACTAAGATCAAGAATATATCAGTGTAAAAATGCTCAACTTCTTTCGTGCATTGATAAAAAACAAGATATTTATTGAAAATGAAGTGATGGCCTTTTAATACAATATTGGTCAAAAGTATACACCAGATTACACCAAATGAGTTTGAAAATTGAAATTTTTCTACTTCTGAGGGGGACATCCCCCATTAGACTCCCCCTGTTGGACCTTTTAAACCATCTATACTAAAATCAAGAATATATCAGTATAAAAAATGCTCAACTTCTTTTGTTCATTGATTAAAAACAAAATATTTATTGAAAATGAAGCGATGGCTTTTCAATACAATATTGGTCAAAAGTATACACCAGATCGCACCAAATGAGTTTGAAAATTGAAATTTTTTCTACTTCTGAGGGGGGCACATCCCCCCTCAGACTCCCCCCTGTTGGAGCTTTTAAACCATCTATACTAAAATCAAGAATATATCAGTATAAAAAATGCTCAACTTTTGTTCATTGATAAAAAACAAAATATTTATTGAAAATGAAGCGATGGCTTTTCAATACAATATTCGTCAAAAGTATACACCAGATCGCACCAAATGAGTTTGAAAATTGAAAAATTTTCTACTTCTAAGGGGGGCACATACCCCCTCAGACTCCCCCTGTCCGAGCATAGCTCGGAGTGCCTGGATGGCACCAGCTAAATTTAATTTTTTAGGGGCAAAACTTATCATCCCCCCACACCTAACAAGAAATTTCCGCCCCTGCCCTGAACCACAAATTGGCCCCTCCATGAAAACACCACTTCTGGACTTACGCTCTTCTTGGAAGGGAGTGGGCTCGTGGAGCCAATCTCCGAAGTTTCAAAGGTTTTTTGGGACTATTAAAAACCACTGTAGTACACAAAGATTAGATATGGGTTTAATGTTTTTAATCCAACCACCCATTTACCCATCCCACACAAGCGAAACAAAACAAAACAAAACAAACAAAGAAAACAAACAGGCCCACCACCCACCATCCACCACCTCCTCGGCTAAATCTAATCAACATACTAGTCATCCGCACCCAACCATTCAACCAACCAACGGACGTACCAACCACCCACCCAACCAACCAACTAACCAATTCAACCAACCAACGTATACCAACCAAACCAACCAACAAATGCAATAAACCAAAGTACCTACCAACCAACAAACCAACCAACCAATTCAATCAACCAACGTACCAACCAACCAATCAACCAACCAACCAAACCAACCAACCAACCAACCAACCAACCAACCAACCAACCAACCAACCAACCAACCAACCAACCAACCAACCAACCAACCAACCAACCAACCAACCAACCAACCAACCAACCAACCAACCAACCAACCAACCAACCAACCAACCAACCAACCAACCAACCAACCAACCAACCAACCAACCAACCAACCAACCAACCAACCAACCAACCAACCAACCAACCAACCAACCAACCAACATACCAACCAACCAACCAACCAACCAACTAAACAACCAACCAACCATTCAACCAACCAACCAACGTACCAACCAACCAAACAACCAACCAAACAACCAAATAACCGCAACCAAACAACCACCCATAACACACTAGGCATTCCATAATCTACAAACCAACCCAATAAAACAAATCACACGAAATACTGATTTATCAACCAATGCATGCATCAACCAATAAACCAAGAAATACACAGCTATACACAGCTGTCAACCATTTTACCAACCACAGCACAGGTAACCAATTAATTAATTAAAAAATAACTACTAAAAATACGATATCAAATCAACCACTGTGACAACGCACAAACACAACCTGGGTTGCGCGGGGGGGGGGGGGGGGGGGGGGGGGCGGTGCGCCGGCTTCCACAACTGTGGGAGCTTGGGAAACTCTGAGAGAATCTTTGATGTATTTTGTTTTGTATTTGTTTAAATATTTATTTCGCCATACAATAGGAACTGAATTTTAGCCAAATTTGAGTGAATGGAATTAGGGACCGTTCATTATTTACAAGGGGGAGCGGTTTGTAAAACTTGTATAACCCCGCATCCCCACCACAGCTGAAACTATAACCCCTTCTAACAGTCTAATTCTAACCATTAGATGTTTACATATTACTCCAGTAACCAGAGGCGACACGGGGGTACGGGGCATGGAGGCATGAGGGGGGATTCCCCCAGACACGACCTTCCCCCACCCCCACATTTTCCCAATACCGTTTTGTGCCCCAATCATAGAAAATGTTGACTTTTAATATCGAAATTAGCTTAAATTTGGTCTTAAATGAATGTATAATTTCAGACCCGTTAAGCTAATTTCAGACAATTTTGACATAAAAAGCCTGACATTTATCTATCACCCCTCCCCCCCCCCCCCACCCCCCCACCCACCACTCCAATTGGTTTTGGTTTTTAATTTGTTATAACACTTGTTATATTTGGGTGTCAATTTATTTTAAAAAGGGGCAATTCCCCAAAGTATAAAGTATAGACCGTCGCCAACATTTTTTACCCTCCTATCTTTTACTTGATAATATATATGACGCCCCTCCTTTTGTCATATGTCATGCGAATTATGGCGAGCGAAGCAGAATAATACCATATGACATATATATATATTTATACCATTTTGTGTGATTTAAAATAAACTTATGAACCCTATTTCATTATCAACAAAACTGTGGTCCCCTATTTCATTATCAACAAAATATATAGCACATCTCAGTACTAGGGCCAGGGTTCCAGGTAAGAAAAAGCTAGGTCTATAGTCTATCGAAGGGGATAACGTTCCCATTCCAATTAACCCCTCACCCCCTAACTAAATTCAAACATGATCTGTGGTATCCCCCTATGATATGATATAGGAGGGTATCTCGTCAGAGAATTTCGATATTACCAAAGATAAACAAAATGTCACACGGGGTCCTCATAAGTATAATTCAATACACAGGGGGTCAAAATCTAAAATGGCTTCAATTGATCCGAAAATGGCAAACTATACAATTTCTAAATCCTTGTTCTCAGACTCGAACACTGGTATGCTTTTCGGATCAACTGAAGCAATTTTAGATTTTGACCCCCTGTATTTTGATTCATTTTTAAATTAGCCTATGTTAACTATAAGGACCCCGTGGGACATTTTTTTTATTTTTGGTAACATCAAAATTCACTAATGCGATAGGCCTACACGTTCCTGGGGAATACTAAACATCATGTTAGAATATATCAACTCTAGTGTGTACAAAGTGTCAAGTTAATTTTCCATTTTAATTCATTCATTCGCTAGAAACCCTGCATGCACTGTGCAGCGTTTGTGCAGTCAGGCGTGTGTGTGTGATAGTTACTGTGTACAGGTATAGGGAAATTGTTGCCTCGCTGCAGGTATGTAAGTACCTATATTTACACGGTCTACGCAGAAAAGTGCGCTGCGCAATTGTTGTATAAAGGTAAAGTGCGCTGCGCACTTTAAACAATTATCCAAAGTGCGCAGATAATCAATATGCGTCCTTTCTAGAATTAGTAAAAGTGCGCTGCGCATTTTGTCGAATTATTAAAAGTGCGCAGATATCTAGTCATAGCTATAAATAAGTCGGTAGGTTGTGGTTGGGTCATGAGATACGATTAAAGTGAAACTTATGAGCCGTACATTTATTTTTTTGACTGATAAAAAACCCGTAAACACTCGGCTATAATTGTCTCAGTAAAATACGGGCGCCGGGTGGGGTCGGCCCCGGGGTCGGCCCGTGTGACTGACATATATAAAGGGACTTCGGGTATAGCCCTAGTTAATTACTATATTTAATGTACTATAGGCCCGACTAGTATAGCTCTTTGTTTTTACTAAGTACTGAGTTTCTTCCCCATATATCCATTCAATCATGATATTAATCCAGTTTCTTACACTCACATTCTCCTTTTTGGCCGTTTGCTTTCCCCTATCTTTCCCCTTCTATTAATGTTGAGTTTCAAGTTACTCAGGATAAGTTCAAAGGAATCGTGACTTTACTGCGACATAGCTTAAGATGAGTTAAAATCATATCTCCGTAAATTCCCACAGCATGAGCAACAATATTGTCAATGGTTACACTCTAAAAAGTGTGTTTAAAAAGTGATAGCAAAGATGTGTTTAGAAAATGTTTAGCGTATTGACTGTTAAACTAGTGTGTAGAAATTGAACACCAATGTTTAGTGATTTGACACATGACGTTTAGCCTCTGATTTTTTTTACAAAGTGACAGCAAGAATGTGTGTAGAAAAGTGTTTATACTCGCTAAACACAGTTTTTAGACTAGTTTATAGTAATGTTTGGTGATTTTGAAATAAAATCGGGGTAAACAGTTGGGGTCCGCGGTCACGAGAAGAGAGTTCATTAAAGAATAATTAATCGGCGACTTTAAGAAGAAACATTATAATGGCCCCCAAACCATAGCAAATATTCTAAATATTATGTGGGGGACGTTAAAAACATCATACTGGACCATTTAGTGTTAGAAATGCCAATTTTTGCGCGCTTTGCGAGTATTAATTTCAATATACCAATTTCTAGCTTTTAACATTACTATGCAATGACCCTAACCACACCAAAATTTCTAAATATTATGTGGGGACGTTATTATCATACGGGACCATTAGTGTTAGAAATGCAATTTTTTGCGCTTTGCGCGCGTATTAGTTCAATATTAGTTCAATATTTCATTATTTAAGCTTAACAAGATGGCTTCAGGACAGTTTTTTATGGCCATTTTAGTTCATTAACTCAAAATTTTGCGCGCTCCGCGCACATGTTTTAGAGGTTTTAATATTATAATGGCCCTCAAACCACACCAAATATTCTATGTCATGTAGGGGAACGTTAAACATGTTAAAAACGTTCATACTGGACCATTTTGTGTTAGAAATGCCCATTTTTGCGCGCTTTGCGAGTATTAATTTCAATATACCAATTTCTAGGTTTTAACATTACTATGCAATGACCCTCAAACCACACCAAAAATTCTAAATATTATGTGGGGATGTTATTATCATGGACCATTAGTTGTTAGAAATGCAATTTGCGCGTATATAAAAGGTTCATCAACGTTTCAATATTTAAGATCAACAAAATGGCTTCAGATTTATTTTGCCCGCCCCCCCCCCCCATCAAAACACAGTACTGGCTACGCCATTGCATATTATTAAAGGTATATTATGTGATCTTTCCAGGGAACGCCCTCAACATCAAAAAAAAAATAGAAAGCAGATTTTCTTGCAGATTTACATTTCTGATCATAAATCATGCATACATTCCAAGTTACAGGGCGACACGATTCTTAATTACTTCAAAATCATGGTTTTAGAGTGAAAATAAACTGTCGGAATCCCGACAGTTTATATTTTTTCACTCTTAAATTCACTCTAAAACCATGATTTTGAGGTAATTAGGAATCGTATCGCTCTGTAACTTGGAATGTATGTATGATTTATGATCGGAAATGTAAATCTGCAAGAAAATCTACTTTCTAAAAAAAATCATGAATAGAGGGCGCTCTCTGGAAAAGATCACATAATATGCCTTTAACGTGTAAAAACGAAACGATACATGTCTCATGAAATCCATGTTTTATACAGTTTTCGATGTTAACGTGTAAACAGTGCAGTAATACTAACGGTGTAAAAGCAAGCGAAGTTTTCGACTGCACATTTTTTAGATAAAACTGTATTATGACCCTACTAAATGGTTACAGGGTTGTGATGTTCAGATAACCCATACATTTGTCTATAAGATATACCCCTATCTTTAATGATTTTAATTACTTCATATAATCATCATTTATATTTAGTAGGCCTACTTATAAACTATCTTGATAATTAGCAAGCTTTTCATGTCACAGGGGAAGTATAGTCAATCTGACAAATTATTATAATGACCCAATGGTTAATATACCCAAAAAGCATTGAATAAAATGCATCAATCATGGTATTTCGTCATTGCAAATAACTTTGAGTTTTGGTTGGTGATATGAATAAGCTATTATTTATATTATAGTAGCCAATTATCTATGAGTTTCTTTCTATTTACAATTTAGGCCAAATTATTACAGTAGTCGTTGCAAAGTATTGTCCTTGATTTATTGATTGACGCATGGATATCGTATTGTTAAATAGATCGATATTGATATCCATTATTAATTGCATTGACGAGCATGAAATACAATAGGCATATTTAAATGCGTACTTTGAAGAATTCTTAAAAGTGCGCAGCGCACTTTGATGAATTTATTAAATTGCGCAGATCCAATATCTGCGCACTTTAAAGAAATATCAAAAGTGCGCTGCGCACTTTAGTAAAATCTAATACTTTGCGCTGCGCACTTTTCTGCGTCCTTTTGCAAATTCAACACCCTCACATAGCTCCTCGCTGGGTATGCGCACAATATTGGGCGCGAAAAGGAAGTGCCAAGGCTTTCACCGATAGAGGGCTATTGATGACCAAAACAACGGGAACGATCAAAGCTACTGATAGCCGCTTGAACGCAAGAATTTGGTCATTGGGTTACGAAGCTACCATCGAAAAACCTTCAATTTTTGGGGCGATTTTTCCGGGCTACACTCAAATTTTGACGTAGTATCACTTATATTTGTGTGTGTGGAAGTGCCTGCCTATTTTTGCATAATTCTGTTTTTGTAAAGGGAATTAATAGACTACTTGTTGCTTAATATTCAGTTTGAACGGATGATTTGTGTGGGTTAATTAAATAGTTATGAGCATTTTAATTCAAAATATGGACTATAAATTGAGGATTTTTGACCTTTGAAGCGTGATATTGGGTGTAAATTCTTAACTTGACACCTAGAGTTAATAAGTTAGTTTAGAGGCCGCATTGGGAACCCATATTTCCGACTCAGGAGCATTGTGGAGTATGGATGAAGTGGATATGAAATCAGCTACCGTATTAGAACATAGAAAGTGGTGACATTTGGCTGCTCTGTATTTCATTATTTGCATGTGAGATGTTGTTCAGAATCATAGAGTGACAAGAAAAAGGAAAAAGGTATAAACACGGTGACTTTTCGAGTTTTCCCTACGCTACTGGAAAATAGACCGAGTCGGGATAAGGAGTCTGCCGTACATCATGGACTGGTCTTGGCGAATGCGAGTACCCCCCTACCCCCGGGAAAAAACACCATTCAATCTGTGATTTAAATTGGTGCCACACCACACAGGATCACTCCCTTTTTCTATTCATACTTTGGCTAGACTCCAACGCATTTGAGGCGCGGCGATCGAGTCGCTGAGCAATGTTTGAGGTCAATTAAGGTCGCGTGCCTCTCTTCTGCAGAGTGCCAGCACAGCGCAAGTGATCAGGGACTTTCCATACAGGCAATGTGAAGGCGGAAGAAGGCTACAAATTCACCTCAAGTTCAAGACACAACTGTAGTTGAAGCTTTGCGATCATGGCAGGTAAAACAGCTCCTGCCTCATCGCTACGCTTACAATGGGTTTATGGATACCGTGGCCATCAGTGTCGAAATAATTTGTTCTACACGGCAACCAAAGAAGTAGTTTATTTTGTTGCTGGGGTGGGAGTGGTATTCAATGTGAAAAAACACACACAGAAGTTCTTTCTTGGTCATGATGATGACATAGTAAGGTGAGTTAATTTTAAATTTGATTATCATTGTGTATCATGTAATATTTGATCTTATTTTATTGCCCATTTGGCATTTTGCTACAAATTAATACTGCTTTTTACTGGCAATTTGGCATAAAATAGAATAAAACCAATTATTTTCCATATAGACTTTAGTTATTATGGTCTCAGATATAAATGTCATGATTAATTAAAGCAGTTTGAGTTAATACCAACCCACAGTGTTTATATTGGACAATATTATAACAGCAAATATTAACATAGACCGGCCAATGTCCCAACGAAAAATAAGCAAGTGGCATTCAGCGGCGAGGACTCAAACATGGTCTTACTCTTGCTGATAATAATTTAAATATGGCAATTGAACCAATTTATTTTCCATTCATGCCATTTTTGGGCCATACATGTAGGCCTATAGGCTATAGTTAATCATGAAAGTCAAAGCAATGCCTAGGCTTAGCCTAGCTCTAGCTATCTGTGCCTAGCTTTCTGTGCGAGGGATATGGAATGAAAGCACATGAGTCGGCGTCAGAAATTATTATCAATATTTTTCAACATTTCTGAGTAAAATGAGTCAACATTTTGCTTCAGATAATCAGATATCATGTTTAATGTTCAAATAATATACCTGATTAAATATCTCAACCTGTTTCTATTTCCAAGAAATACTGGCTTGAATTTGGATCGCCCTACTCCTGTGGCATTGGAAATATGATGCAGACTGTATATGTTTGTTTTCGTAGCTACTTTTTGTAGAGTAAGGTGGGGGGGGGGGGGGGGGGGGGGAATCAACAAAAAAGTCCTTAAAAGGGGGGATCAGAAAAAAAGGCTATATCTTGCTAGACGTCCCATACGGAATAAACCGTGTACTATTCCAACATATTTTAATTGTTATGAGTATGCGCACATCAGTTACGGGACGTCTAGCAAGACATTGCCAAAAAAAAGGTTCTTGTTAGGGGGATAACAAAAAAGTGGTTAAAAGTAGACAGATGAAAAAAATTTGCGCGCTATGCGCGCATGTGTCACCAAAAACACAATATTTTTGGTACAAGCTTGTTTAGAGCCAAAATGTACCCCAATCATAGCAAATAATTAGTGTCAAGTCAAAAAACTGAGGGCGCTACGCGGGCATTTCGTTAGTCGGAAAAATCTTGTCGGCTCGCTTTCATTTCTTGGCCCCCCAATATGAAAAACCTAGCTACGCCACTGATGAAGAGGATGGGGAGGATTCAAAGGAAGAAGAAAAAAAATGTACCACAGCGACCACAAGTGTCAGGCAGGATTATAAAGAAGAAGACAAACACATATTTTGTTTGACTTTTCAATTGTGTTATAATATCTAAGTTTGTGTATACCTTACCTACCATAATAAAATTGTGACCATGTCTATAGGTTTATATAGAATGTTGTTATTGTTTCTGTTATAGAACATGAACATTCAAGGTTCTTGAAAGGAGGGATCAAGAAAAAAAACCACCCTATTTTGGGGGGATGAAAAAAAAGATGTCCATGGCTCAATTGTTTTCACCCCCCGCCCCCACCCCACCAAAGTATTTATGAACACTCCCTTAGCCTACATGTAGGTTCCCATTTCATACTTTTTCCAACGCGGGGAGGAAAAATACAACAACACGGGCGGGAAATGGAAACCAACCTAGGCATCAACTTTCATTTACCTTTGCCGTTTGCATGAATAGCAGCAGAGAAATGAGTAGTGAGTGAAACTGAAAACTCTGGTTGGTGTCACTGTCATATTTTTCTATTGCAAACAATATTATTCATGTATGACCACATTGCATTAGATTTTTTAAACTGCAAAATAGATGCTGGACATCTTGAATCTGATCACCGTATAATAATGATTGATGATTTACAGAACTTTTTTTAAAAGTTTGAATGTCTGTAGGGCTTAAATGATTAAGACAGTTTTACAGCAGCAATGGATTTATATCGAGCTTGAGCAAGTTAATTTATGAAAGTCAAAGCCCTACCTTTTTAATGTTGCAGAACTTTATTATTTAAAAATGTATTTTAATGATTTGTGAAGTGACATTCATTGCATGTTTATGCAGGACAAAGTTAAAAAGATGAAACTTGTATGTGCACTGTCGCGGCAAAAGGATGCAGTTGTCGGTAAGATGCATTATGAGATTTGATGGAATTAGGCATGGAAAACAAAGAAAATAGACAATTTTACAATAATTTTTCTTCATAAAATCTGAAAGCAGTATCCAATCTTAACCACAAAGGTGTAATTTCGAAGCATTCAAAAAGCTTCTTTGTTAGTACTAATATTTCATTTTTTTCTTTGAGAGACAACTGCACCCTTTTGCTGCGGCTGTACACATAGTGTAACCAAGAAAATGCAATTGAATGTATCTACTAGAGCTACTAGTTTTCAATATAACACTGTACGAGGTGAGATATTGACAGCTTCACAAGTTACATTCACAAACACAACACACACTCTACAGTGTGCATGTGACACAATGGTTGTTTCTCAACCCAATATGTACATTCACCCTACTCTCTACTAATCCCACAACTGACACCAATTGTTTCACTTTATGTACATGTACCCAAGCTGTCTACCATAAGTCACGAGGCATAACTTTACTGTACAGCGGAGTTGGGGCTATCCAGATTCAAGTCAGTTGTTTTTAAAAAATGAAATAGGTTGAGCCATTTAATTTAACTAAGTTACATATTTCTTTGAACACTGATGAAGGTGATAACTGAAAGTAAGATCAAAATAAACAAAGCGGCGAAATATTGATGGAAATAGGACATTTTAATAATTGAATGGTTCAATTCAATATTCATATAATGAAAGAGCTATTTGTATGGGAATATATTGCCAATCTCTGTGAGGCTACAGTCGAGGAGACTAACACTTGCCGGACATATTTTCGGAGAAATGACGAAGCAGCAGCCAAAGTTCTCTTGCGGCAACCCAAACGTGGAAGGAGATCCAGGGACAACCCAGGAAAGACTACATCAGGATTCTTACAGAGGAGTGGACAAGATCTGAAAAAGTGCATGCTTGTTAGAGCAGTGTGGAAGGCCATCACAAAAGTCTGACCTTTTGAGTCACCATAAGCAAGCAAGCGAGCAAGCAAGCAAGCGAGCAAGCAAGCAAGCATACATGTACAGGTATACCCAAATGGTGTTATGATAATCCAATCCCATGTCAGACCCCAATTATTTACTTTTCAATTAATGTCAAGGTGTCGATGATCTCATGGTTGTGATACTAATTGTGCATGCACCAAACCAAGTCAAAATAATCCTTTGACAGAACCAATCAATCATTTAGTCACTCCAAATTTATGGCAAAGGGTATCAAGATAATCCCACAACTGACACCAAATGTTTCTTGAATACATCCATAACGCCTTTGCTTTTCTTGGGTCGTCCGGGGTCAAAGGTCGTCTAGGGGTCGAATTTTTAAAGTTTGTCCGATCAGGCTTAAACTCGGTGATGAGAAACTCGGTGATCTGTTTGTTCGGTCCCCGCAAGAGCAAGTTCGCATTCGCTAGAGCATACGAGGTCAAAGGTCATCTAGGGGTCAACTTTTTGAAGTTGGTCGGATCGTGCTTAAACTCGGTGATCACAATGCTCGATACAAGGCGAGCGTGGCAAAAATAAAATGGGTTAGCGTTTGTCGGGTCTTCCGGGGTCAAGTCAAAGGTCGTCTAGGGGTCGAATTTTCAAAGTTTGTCCGATCAGGCTTAAACTCGGTGACGGGAAGCCCGAATACGAGTCGAGCGTGGAAAAATAAAACGGCTTTTCTTTTCGTGGGTCGTCCGGGGTCAAAGGTCGTCTAAGGGTCTAATTTTCAAAGTTTGTCCGATCGGGCTTTATGCATGCATTCTACAAACCACCAAACCCGAGAACCGCCAAACCCGGGTGACCACCTAGTTAGAATATAATGTCCGTATTATCCCTATTAGGGCGGTTAGCAAAGTCATTTTGGGTGGGCGCTTATTATATTACCTTTTTTTAAACTCATTTATCGTTGAGACTGTCGAATTCGACAAGGTTGCGAAGACATTTTTTCGGTAAACATACCAATAATGTTTTAGCTCATAGAAAGAAGAAAAAAAGTATAATTTTTCAATCACATTCCATGAGTAGATAGCCGAAAATGCCATCAATATTTATCTGGTTTTCATGTGGGCGGCCATCTTTGCTTTTCATTCGTACGCATTCCTCACTACGCATGTCGCAATAATTTTTGGTGGTGCCCGTTTCTGAACAAATGAATGACTACGATACACGGAACTGTTGCACTAGTGGAATTACCACGTGCGATTAAAACGGAAAATTAACACTCGCCGGTCGCTGTACAGGCAGTGGTATCAGCGCTACTGTACGCGTATCAGTAGCCTAGTGCCTAGTGGGATCGGGGAGAGATGGCGGCGATCTAATCACGGCTTTTACTGGTACTGCTTTAGTGAAGGACGTCGTGAAGAATGTTGTTGTACAGTGCTACGGTAATTAAAAAGGTGGGCGCTTATAAGAGATTGTTTGTTGTTAGTCATTGAGAAAAACAGGGGTGGGCGCTTATAAGGTCCTGGGCGCTTAATAGGGATAATACGGTACATGTATGTGTCAAGTGGTGTCAAGACAGTCGAACAACTAACACCGTTTCTTGACTCCAGTCAAACAGTGTCAAGAAAGTCACTGACATCGTTAGAAATAAGAAAAATGAATTGGTTACCCAGCGGATAACTTTATGGGTTCTGGTTATCCATCGGGTGCTTGGATTATCGCTATTTTGAAGGCTGGTCACTGAACACAACCAATTATTGATGTTTACCTCCTCCCCGTATGTGCCAAATGGTGTCAAAATAATCTCAGCACTGACACCAGTTATGTACTCTTTTTATTTTTACCCCAATATGTGTGAAAGGGTGTCAACTGTCAATGAATCCCATGACTGGTACAAATTACTTACGCTTTCCCCATTAAATGTCAAGAGTGTCACGACAATCCCACAACTGACACTCAGTGTTTCTTGACTCCACCATTAAATCTCCCCCCCCCCCATTATGTGCTATAACACTAACTCTAGTATACCACACTGCAACAGATTTGTTTTCCGACCACCAAAATTCACCAGAAAGGTCACCACGACCCCCCGGGATTTGAACCACGGACCTCCAGCACCAGGGCCCAGGTACTAGCCACTACACCACAGCTGTCAGTCGACACTCGGCGAGTATATTCGCCTCGTTATATAGCCTGGGTCCGTTTTGTAGCCCAAAAACCTGCGCGCCGGGTTATAAAAACATTCTTTCCGCCCAGTGTGCCGTGTGGTGTAGTAGAGTTAGGGTTAAGATAATCCCACAATTGACACCAATTGATTACTGTTCCCTCAAATATATGCTATAAGGTGTCGAGATAACCCCATAACTCTACCAATGGGCCAAACTGTGTCAAGATAATCCCTCAACAGAACCAATTATTGACTCCCAGCACCCTAATACATGTCCTAAATCGTGTCAAAATAATCCCAGGACGGACACCAATTATTTACTCCTCTTATATACATGAACATTGTAAAAGAGTGTCAAGATGATCCCACAACTGAAACCAATCAATTGTTTCTTGACTCCACCCGTATGTGCCAACTGCCAAACGGTGTCAAGGTAATCACCCAAGTTAGAACCTGGTATGGACTTTCTCCCCTTATGTGCCAAATGGTCGCAAGATATTCCAATGGCTGACACCAATTATATACATGTATTCTCTCCCCAAATATGTGCTAAATGGTGTAAAAATATTCCCACCACTGACACCAATATTATGTACTACTCCCCCAATATGTGTAAAATGCTCCAAACAGTGTTAAGATAATCCCACAACTGACACCAATTGTTTCTTGACTCCACCCATATGTGTCAATAGTGTCAGATACCCCCACAAGTGGAGACTGATCAATTGTTTCTCAACTCCATCCATATGTCAAACAGTGTCAAGATAATCCCATAACTGGCACCAATTGTTTTGACTCCATCCATGTCAAACCACAGATGTGGTCAAACAGTGTCAAAATAATCCCACCACTACTGACACCAATTGTTTTTGACTCCACCCATGCGTCAAACAGTATCAAGATAATCCCATGACTGACACCAATTGTTTCTCGACTCCACCCATATGTGTCAAACAGTATCAAGATAATTCCACAACTGGTACCAATTGTTTTTGACACCACATATGCATCAAACAATGTCAAGACAATCCCACGATTGACACTAATTATGTCTCTACTCAACCCATATGTGTCAAACAGTATAAAGATAATCCCACAACTGACACCAATTGTTTTGTCCCCACCCATATGTGTCAAACAGTATAAAGATAATCCCACAACTGACACCAATTGTTTTGTCCCCACCCATATGTGTCAAACAGTATAAAGATAATCCCACAACTGACACCAATTGTTTTGTCCCACCCATATGTGTCAAACAGTGTCAAGATAATCCCATAACTGACACCAATTGTTTCTTGGCTCCATCCATCCATGTGGCAAATGTCAAGATAATCCAAAACTGACACCAATTATTTCTTGACTCTATCCATTCAGCCAATAGAAATTTGGTTCCATATCCTTGATGCTACAGCAAAGATGAAGGATAAGACCACTTTTTTTGCTCATTCAATTCAGACTTGGAATTGGACTCTATTAGGATCAGTCCATTTGCTGGCAGTATTTTATATGGGCTCAACATTCACACAGATCTCTATTTTGATTTGGATTATTTTAAAAAGAGAGGGTTTATATAGATTTTAATAGGCTGGTATTGGTAAAGAGTTTTTTGATAATTAAAAAAATGTTAGAATGTGAAAATAAATTGTCTTAGCAAACTGGTCTGATTCTGTAAACTACAATAGGTGTGAGTCACACGTATATTGCAATGTCTATTTCAACAAAAAATATGAACCAAATATTTTTTGTCTGAGACGTCTACAGGGACCTACTTTTCGCGTCAGCAACACCGGTAGCATTTAGGCCTAGACGACAATTGATTGAAAGTTTCCGACCTACGTAATAATGACACAATCTCTATGGTAGGGATATTTGTGTAGGATGTACTGAATGAGACAATTACTGATTGCCCTCCAGTGTCAGTATAAGGCCATCACTTCCGTCCGCCCGTCCCTCAAATCCTTACAACCAAAATTGTTGCCCTCCAGTGGTAGCGATCATGTCCGTCTGTCACTCATAAAATCTGCTGTTCAATGAGATTTTCTTATTTAGCAAGGCATAAGAAAATGCAAACACAATGCTAGGTTCAAAACAAAACAATACATGCGCGCCTGATAATATAATATCCCTCAAATCAAAACATGAATTGAGTGCAGAATTTTGAATATATTTAATGTTTAAATTTAAGTTTAATTAACTGCAAAAGAGAAAATTGGGTGACATTTTAATCAATTAATTTTTGAGCAGCATGGTGGCTGTGAGGAAAAAATGATGTGCAAATTTGTTTGATAAAATATGCATGTTAATTTTATATGATTCTAAAACATATTATTATTATATTCATTGCAATCAAGGTATGTGTTTTCATTGCTAATGTAAATACCATGGCTTTAGTTAGTACGTACTAGGAGGAACTATAGCATTATGCCCACTCAGTGACAGTCACTGGCCCACTTAAGGTCGCAGGCCCGTAGCCAGGCCTCTCAGTTAAGGGGTTTGATTTGATTTTAGATTAAATGACACTTAATGTTATTAAAGACTATCGGACCACGCACTCCCGGCTCAGAGGGGTTGTTTGAGGAAGGATATCAGCCCCACTGAAAAATTGAAGAATTTTCAAAAAAAGTTACGTAACAGGTAGGTGTTCCGATTGCTGGCACGATTTTCAACTTGATGTTTTCTATTCTACATATTCTACAAAGGGTCATCCTTAAAATAGTTGTATTCAAAAGTTTGAGTTGCATAACTCCAATTGTTCTTATTTTAGAAACACATTTGTCACAAGGTGACATGAAATTTGTTGCCCATTGAGTAGTACACAAACTGGCCGGGTGGTTAACCACCTTTGGCAGTAATTCACTGCATTTTGGCCTATAACATCTAAATGGAACACATCTTGCATTAAACATTTTACAGAAATAATGAGAAAAATATGGGGTTTCTTCAGATATCAAAATATGTTGATGGCTAAAAAAAGCTAAAGTGATCGGAACATTTAAGCTCCAATTAAAGGCATTTTATGCACAAATTTTTTACATAATTATTATGGTTATCGGCTAGAAAAATAGCTTTGATATCAAATATCAATCATTAATTTTATTATATCCCATGGCCATATGTTATCCCACTTTGTGTCCATTTTTGAATATCTTTCTGAGCTTTTCTCCTTTTTTTTCTCCTTCTATCTTTTATTTTTGTTTTGAAAATTTGAAGGGGTTCAATCGAACTCCTGGAACCTTGGCTATGGGTTGATAATGTTTTATTACCTATTTTATTTTTAGACTCCTCACTTTTACCCACTACCTTTAATTTTAAAATACCCTGCTTTAAATAAAGCCTGGTTTATGGGAATGATTTTTCAAATACTACTGGGAATACTATGACAGTTTGAAGTATTCCAGGCAAATAATTGGGTCATTAACAAGTAATTGATGCCATGCTTTCAGTGACACAATAGTATTGTTTTACCATGACCTGATCAGGTCACCAGACACTGCTTAGAAGCTCAAATTAAACTGAGAAAGTATAGCAGACTTGCAAATGTATGTAACATGTACCAGGGAGGTAAAATGAATATAAAACACTTTCTGTTCCTCTTGGTTATATTTTTTAAAATATTAGCTTTTTCTTCAAAAACAATAGAATTAGCTGGATTTGATTCCGTGGATTTTTCACACACATTAGGGACTAGTCATGAAAAAGGCAATTTTTGCTAGCGCTCTAGCATTAGCAACTAAAAAGCAACCACTGACACATCAACTATCTTAAAGGGGGCACAGCACTAAATAAACCACCTATTGGATTACATGTAAATTAGGGCTAAAAGAGTCGCGATTTTGGGCCCTTAGTAACCATTTTTGGAATGTCTCGAATGCTTTATTCTGATAAACAAACATTAAAATTTCATAAAATCGTCAAGAAGTGTTACACCTTCCAATTACATTTACGATATGATCATTTAAACAGCGCCACCCCTATTTTCAGCCCGGATGCTCGCCTTCTAACCGCCTCTGAGCACGTGTGTTCATCCACTTGATAATTTTTTGGTACAATCGAAAATCAATATTTTGCAATATCCTGATAAGTACAAGAGATTATCTTTCAATTTAATTATGAATAGCTACCCTCATGCCAAACTGATTCCCAAAAGACCCCATTAATCACAAAATTGTTTTTGTTTTTGCCGGAACTTACTGCCATTACAGTTACACAAAACGAGGAGTGATTTAGTGCTGTGCGCCCTTATAACATGTCAGTTGACGCTCCAGTTACATGTACCTGTAGCATCAGTTAAATTTGAGCTTACCTTAGTTAGGTACAGCGGACAATTACGGATTGGTCAAGTATAGCTAGCTATAGGATTAACCAAAATAGCATCTAAAAAAATGCCCACTGGGAAATATTTGTCTAATTATAGTGAACAGAGTGGCAAATAAAGAATAACTGACCTTGAATCCACTCTGCAGACTTCTTCACTTCCAAGTCAAAGTACACTCATTTGAGGGTCATTGCAAACTATTCAACCACTATAAATTGAACGGTACACCATGGTACTGGTATTGCCCATTGTAAGAGGTGATTCCACATGTGATGCGATCTGTGAAAACCCGCCACATGGTGGGATTTTTCATATATTGGAGATATTTATATCATAGGAAAGCTAAAACTTTGCTGATTACAGAACTGTTTCGATCATCTTTCTACGATAACTACAAACAAAGTTATGAGTGAATGATGATTGTGATGTCATAGAAAGCTACAAAACAAGAAATCAGGCCAAAAAAGATACACAGTTCAATATAGAATAACATTATAAAGTTAATTAGAACCAAGTGACTTAGGTAAGTTTTTGAAGGTGAAATTTCATGAAAGATGATCACACAAAGTATTGGAAATGAATTTTCTAAAAAAAAAAATCTAACAATATTTTTAAAAATACTTGTTTACATTTTACCTATAATCCCTAGCAACATCCGACAGGTTTTCACAGATCGCATCACATACAGTATGACAATATTGGTGTTTTTAGACATAAGCTTCTTATAAATGCAATTTTATCAATACAGATTGATGGCTTAGAGTGTAGGATTATTTTTATCTGTTGCACTTTAACCAAAACCTTATTAAACCTATTGATACATTTCATAGTGCAGAGATGGTTCCATCTGAATTTGATTTTGAAAATAGTTCAGCTAGTTATTTCAACTTTTATTTGAAATACCTGATACATAATGTACGCTGAAATAAAAATTGGGTATAAAAAAAGTCATTTTAAATATCAATGTGTCGTTGTGTGTGATGATTATCCAAGGTGAAATGCAGTGTTTAGGTCGTAGGAGAGACCTTATGTCTTCATGTGTCAGTGGGGGTGGGGGTGGGGGGCGGTGTCAGTCTGTCAAAGTTCATCAGAGGTCAAAGTGCCCATTTCTTTTTCATATAAAGACCGATTGCAACCATTATTATGCAGTTCGAATCTTCCGTCCTATACTTGCAATGCATTGGTAAAGACCTATTATTCTGCAACTTATGTCACTGAAGTGAACTTGGTCAGCTGAACTGACCAAGTTCATTCGCGAACTTGGTCGATTTGGTTACCTGCATGAATAATATACCAATTGTATAGTAGCAGTCAAAAAATGCAGTAGAAACTTCTTTTTTTTTATTTGTTCTTTTTTAATTTTTGAAATATTGTGAAATTTTTTAAGGAATATTTTTTTAGGTTATTTTTTTTAAAAAATGTGTAAAATAAAAAAAAAAAAAAATAAAAAAAAAATTGTCTGTACTTTGAAGAAAAAAAATGTTATTGATATTTTTACAATATTATGGTGATTTTTTTTTTTTTTTAATTTTTTTAAATTTTTTTAAAATTTTTATCAAGTCAGATTCTCACTGCATAATAATGATAAAATCGGACGGATTTTTTCGCATGATACACAAATATATTGGTCTCGCTATGAGTTTTAAAAATATTGTGCTCGACTGCGTCTCGCACAATATTTTTTTAAACTCATAGCGAGACCAATATCTTTGTGTATCACGCTCAATCCATCCGATTTTATATCATTATTAAGTTTTGAAGTGTCCACATGTAGATAATATTGGATCCAAAACATAAAAATGATAAAACTGAATGATTTACGCATTTACGCCCAATATGTATTGGTCTCCCTACAAGTTAAATATTTTTAAAAACTCATAGCTCGACCAATACATATGGGCTCAATCTATCCAATTTTATATCAAACTAGGATCATATATGCAGCATGGGAACCTTCATATGTCAATGAGGTTAAGGTCACATATCAAGGTCAAAGGTCATCTGGGGACGAAGTTGTACATAAGCTGAAAACATTAAAAAAATGACATTTATTTTTTCATACAAAGACTGCAGTGTTTTCACTCACCCTATACAAAGGGTGAAATACCCTTGACTTTTAATTTTCACCTTTTGTATAGGGTGAAGAATGATGACAACTTTATTGTTTACTGCTTAAAACACTGTGCGAGCACACATTTTGGCCATCATTTTATTTTTTTCACCCTCAAGAAATAAACCCAGTGAAATTGCTGGACTGATTGCAACCATTATTATGCAGTTCGAATCTACCGTCCTTTACTTGCAATGCATTAGTAACAAAGACCTATTATTCTGCACATTATCACTGGAGCGATATTGGTTGACCAATATCCTTCCAACTTGGTCAGTTGGTTACCTGCATGAATACACTTTAAGCATGTATTAATATGCCAATTGTATATGTAGCAGTCACAAAATGCAGTATTTTTTTTTTTTTTTGAATTTTGTCTTTTGAAAATTTTTTAGGAATATTTTTTAAAATATTTTTTTATTTTTAAAAATTGCAATTTTACCAGAAATTGTTGGGATTTAAAAAAAAAAATAGAATTTTTAGGGGAAAAAAATATTGAAAAAATTGGATGGATTTTTTCGCATGGTACACAAATATATTGGTCTCGCTATTAATTTTTAAAAATATTGTGCTCGACTGCGTCTCACAATATTTTTTAAAACTCATAGCTCGACCAATATCTTTGTTTTACATGATTTTGAGAAATTATGATATGTTTTAACAAAAGGTCAGAGTCTGGAACCTTTAAGGCAAGTCAGTCAGGGGAAATAGCATGTAAGTTTGCGTACATGTATGTAATATGACGCTATGAAGATCCCCTTTTTGCTGTTTACATTTATTTCCAATTTTATGAGTACAATGTATGACCGCAATTTCTTCTGTTTATTATTTTTTTAATTTGGTCAAACACTCAAACTTTTAATAACCTGAAATCCTATTTATACTACAATTCTAGTTTGTGTAAAAAAAGGTCAGTTTCCCCCTAGTATTTGTAACGGTAAGTGCATCTTAACCACCGCAAGTCATGCACGTCATACAGTAATCAATTAAGGCCCAGACATAAAGGAAATCTTCAACGGCATTAACAATGACAACCTAAATCTCCTGTTTGACACCCGTATGTCCCGGGTCTATATCTCAATTTCTAGGCTACAAAGTGCATTTTACCCTTAAAAATAAGCTTAGTAGTTTTTAACAAAAACAAAGAAAAAGACACTTTTCTGTCTTTAAAAGTAGGTGTTATTGTTCTGAATGAGGTTGATATAAGAATTGATCACATATTTTCTTCTGTAAACAAGTAAGTTAATTGTGTAAATGCATTTTGCGCTGGCATGCTCATTAATCTTGTGTCACAGAGAGGTTGATGTCGTGACAACCATTCCATGCAGGAAATTAAAGCTTGTAATATTTTACAACCCATCACATAAAGACACTGGGTAGAATAATTTGATTTGGTACAATAATTAATTTGGTACAGCAGTAATATTATAGGTCGCTGGCCATCAGAGAGCTTCCTTGCTCATTGGTGTGGTTTTTTTTGCTGGCAACAAAAAATCAAACAAAAGCAAATAAAAAAGTTATTTGGTGCTCCTCATCAAAAAGGAATACAGTAAACAGCAAATGACGATCGCAAATGGCCTCATGATATTTTGTGATTTATTTGTACACTAGGAGATCAAATTTAGTAATTTTTAGTATATACAATTTAAAAAACAAAACAAAAATCCTGCCCTACTCTAATACAATGGCATGTTACGCCAATACAAAAAAAAAAGTGCCTTAGTACACATGTATCCTGATTGCAAAGGAAATATTGTAAAATAAGGTTTCATTTTGTACTGCTAATCAAAGCATAGGATGCTGGCCTCAGACTTTCAATAGTAAAGAATTAGGCTAAATGATCTATTCAATGGTTCAGATTTAGTAGAGATAACATAACATCAATAGATATTAGTGCCAGATTTAGGCTCCTTTGGCAAAAAGGAAGACAGAAATTATTATATGAGATGATAATCTTGAAAGTTTTTTATTGTTTGATGATAAATGGCAAAGGTTGAGTGAAATGTCAATAGATACCATCTATTTATTGAGTAAAAATACTTGCAAAGTATGAAATGGTAACTACTTCTACTGACAACAACCAGTGACGGCGATGCCTTGTGATGACCCTTGTCCCCCACTTGTCCTCCAGTCAGCTTAAACCTAACCCCATTTTGTCCTCCAAACAATTGAAAATTTTGACTTTTAATGTTAACACTTTCCACGCGGCTATTACTAGTATTAGTTTAGCCATATACATAACAGATTTTTCAAAAACCGTTCCCAAGTTTCAAAGTCTACCTCATCGATAACTGAACCCAGAATAGGCATGTTTGTACTTCTTTCAATGTATTGTTCAATGTGATTCCAAATAGGGTATTGAAATTCAATACAGTATGACATTTTTTAAACATTTTGTGAAATTTTGGTATGTCGTCAGCAGACGCCTGCCGCGTGGAAAGTGTTAACATTAGCTTAAAATTTCGGACTTAATTTAGGTAATTTCAGGCAATTTGTTTGCATGCTTAGCACGCAAAAATAGCCCCCAAATATTTTTCTTGCACCCCCTGATTTTTTCATCAACGCCCCGCCCCATCCTCCAATGCCGCCACTGAAGATGACGTGTAATTTGTGCCTCGATAAAATTGTTCATGTTTCTTTTTCTAATTTGTGAGTTTTTTCTAAACAAAGGGAAATACACTGCTGATCCACCAGACAGAGCGGTGGAGGTGGGGGTGGGGGACGTCCCCCAAACCGGCGCAAAAATACAAGTAACTGAACCAACAGCAGTACATCACTATCAGGTGATTTTTTGGACTTTTTGGCCACATAAAAAACCCATTGATGGCCTTTTCATTAGGCTTAAAAAAAAGTTTCACCTCTATTTATTTTTGGGTTGGTACATGTAGGTCAATTTTTTTTTAGATTTTTTTTTTATAGTTCATATGCAGGTGACTTCATAATTAAAGATGGTTCATGTATGCATGATGGATATGATAACACATTGGTTTTGGATCTCAATAACTTTAATTGCTGGTTTACAATTTTTCTTACCAGATCACCTATGTGAACTAAAATAGTATTTTTTCTGAAATGAATTTTCAAAAATATATTTTAATTTTTAAAAATTATTCTATTGTTGTACCATGAAACAGGCAATACTTATCTTGCCATATTAAATGATAATTTACTGAATTTAGGTATTTTTCAAATGTTACAGCATTCCAAAATGTATGTTGCTGTTGTTAAATATTTGAGACACCAAGATACAGGTTACGCGGACATGGTATGGGGTCACATGAGGGGTCATGTATGGGGTCAATCGAGGTCATTTGGGTGACAAAGTTGAACATGTAAAAACTGATAATTTACTGAATTTAGGTATTTTTCATATGTTAAATCATTCAAATATCGAGGCCTCATCTCCATTTTTCAAAATATAGATTTTGGTATCAACATTTTCGGAAAGAAATTCTCTTTCCAGTAACACACAGTCTTATTTCCATAACACAACCCTGTCAAAGTTATATCCAGTATTACAAGGCCTCATCTCCATCTCCCTAATGTGTTTAAAAATCTTCAATAGTCTTTTTCTCAGAATGGTCAAAATGGAGATAAGGCCTTGTGTTTCTGAGCCCTCGATATAATATGTATGTATCAGTTGTTTAGAATAAATGAAATTATCTGAGTTAATTTTGGAAACCAAGTTAAGAGGTTATATATGGACATGGTGTGGGGTCACATGAGGGGTCAATTGAGGTAGTTTAGGTGACAAATTGTTCATTTGTAAAACAAATTGTTAACTATTTGATTTTGATTTTGATTTTTTTTCTTCTCCAACAACAAGAAAAGAGACAACAAGAGTTTTTTTCTTCTTTTCTTTGAGGTCTGTCAGGAAATGGCAATCCAACTTTTTTAAAGCCTTACCATTAACCAAAAATTGTAACATGCTGATTGAATTAAAATGTATTGTAGGTGTTAGTGATTGTAGTAGGCAAGTTAAGAGGCATCATTTACAAACGTAAAAATGGTGCAAATGTTTATTTGTGATACTCTTTAACTTCGACACCATCAACAAAATACACCTTTGCCCTTCAAACCCCACCAAAGCCTACACATACCCATCACAAGTGGGAGTGAGGGATAGCTTTTCAATAACCCACATCCAGCTCCTAGAGGAGAGGTAGGCCTATGTTACTTGTAGGTGGGAGGAGATAATATTCAACATAATATTTGATAGTTCTATTTCATTCAATGGTAGCATACTAATGTTGGCAAAACCACAGCCATTTTCTAGACTCTGGCAATATTTTCAAGCCACCGTACTCTGAGTGTTTTCGGCGATAAAAACAATGACAGTGCAATACTTTAGTGAATACAAATACAGCTTGTATTGAATCCAGCTGATTGTAAGAATTAGGTCACCCCAGGGCTGTATCTGTTTGCTGTTTTGTCAGTTCGTTCAGCATGTCAAGTTTGAAAGATTTGATAGCAGCATGGCTTTAGCACTCCACTTTGGATTGTAAGTAGGCTCTAATTGATGACAGTCCTTCAGGGACAAGGAAGGGATATACATGTAACATAGGGTTACACTAGGGTTGGCCGGGGAAGGGGCTGAAATTGCTTTGTTTTGTCTAAAATATGATGATTTCAGCCTATTTTCGGCACGTTTTCAACCCTCAACCAATCCCTAGGGTAGACAGTTTCTAGGTATGCACACCCCTGTAGAGGGACCAGTCTTATTGGAGGCTTAAGATAACATATATATTTAAAGAAAAACTCTTTTTCCTGAAAAGAACTATGATGAAAAAGATAGCAGTAGTATTTATTTGCATCAAATATTCTCCAATGACTGTTTGACTTTTGACTCAGGATTTCCTTGTACTTAACAGATTGTTTCACCCATTTTAGATAACTATGACGTGGTGTGAACAAATCTCTCTATTTGACCCGTCAATGAACAATTACATCGCTGTCAGATAGCAGCCATAGGTTTAGCATAGCGTTTTACTTGTCTACTAGTTGAAGCTTTGTATTGATCAATATGTCTTGATTTTAATAAAGTAAAAGGGAGCTATAGTTTTAAATCAATCTTTTTTGAAAGGTACATTCAGCAAATTTGAAGCAAAAGACTGTTGAGCGTTTTTGCCTTTACAGAATGAGAACTTTTTGCATAGTAAACTTCTGGATTGTCTGGAATATGGCATACAAATCAGACTGAAGATTGAGGAAAAGGACCTATCGAACAAATCATGCTATTGTTTTGAAAAAATAAGGGTACCAGGTAGATTCACTGTAGGGGTAGATTTGAACTGGCCCTGGCATGAAACTCATCATCACCTAACCCAAAGTTCATCATGCAAGGTCTTATAGTGCTGTTATCGAGATCTTTTTTTCATGTCGACATGTTGCTCTTTTAGAATCTCGATATCGACATGATGTCGACATATTATGATCCTAATACCAAGCCGATTGTCCCCGCAAATTAATGTCCGCGATAGTATAGAATATTACCGCAGATCAAAAATATCGCCAAGTCAATATGCGAAGTGGTGAGGGGGGAACTAGCGTAGGCCTAATTACTTTTAACGATTTGCTATCGTTGGATATTGGGTTTTTTCACAACTCTTGCCGATTTTCATTTATAAAAATCACTTTGCCGATTATTTTTTTCTCAAATCATTACGGACGATCTAATGTCAATTATATCGACATCCCAAAGTTGATATCGACATGTCAGGATAATAGCCGATATCGACATACAGGATAATAGCCGATATCGACATCGTCCATGTCGATGACAGCTCTAGTCTTATATTAGCCAGCGATCGGACCGGTCCACCCGTCTTTTGGATGCTCACTTTCTAAAGTCGACAGGTGGAAAAATCCTCAACCTCCATGTTTTGGACAAGCAAATAACAAAACAAGTTGATATCCCCAATTTATTATAGACATACCACTGATATAACAAGTAAGCTTGCTCATTTCGTCAGACCATTACGCCATTTAACCATCTCAAATTATTCGCAATCATATCGGGCTACTATACGTGTGCTTCATATAAATTGGGTGTACATTGGGTGCATAGGAGATAACTAAACTAACGTCTGCAATAGCAGTATTACTGGAGTGTTCAAATTTGGAAGGACAACTTTCAAATCCTGACTAAGAAGACCCTGCTATTATGTTTGTATTGTGTGCCAACTGATTGAAAAAAAAAGGTTTCTAAAATGATATATAAAAGTTGACTAAAATGGATCATATAATATGACTGCGCACCAAACCATTCCTTTTTGTTGTTGTTGGAAATATACCGCAATGACACCCACATAATTGGGTGGATATGGAGATTGATGAGTCAATGCGTTATGCTTCTATGGTTTACATAGACCTGGGATTGCATATGCATTACAGATAGGTCCATCATGCTTATGATGCTTGTCATTAGAGAAACGGGAGAAATAATATGGGAAGTTGAACTGTTTGCCTTCAGATGCATTTCTACGCTTTGATACCGATTGGCCTCGCTAGCTCAGTTGGTAGAGTGTCTGTCTGGAGTTCAGGAGGTCCCAGGTTCAAATCCTGGTTGAGGAATGTATTTTTCATTTCTCGACAACCACGAGGGAAAGATCAATCAAGTTTCTCAGATCATCCCAATAAAAACATTACCCAGTATTTCAACTATTTTTGCAATACAATCATTTTAAAAATCTAAAAGATCAATCATTTTAAAAAACTAAAAGATCTTCCCAAATAACATCTTTCTGAGTAGTTCAAATTGCCATTTTCCCTACACATTAAATGCATTATTCAGTGCAGGGTTGTAGCTACGCCAGGCGGACCCGGCCAGCACTCTAAAAAAAGGGTAAACAATTTTTTTAATTTTTAAAAAAAAAATTGGTGATTTTTTAACAATTTGTGGATAAAATCATTAAACTGCCTCATAAGACAAGAAAATATGTGGCAGGAACCCTCAAAGTGCATTAAAAAAAACCTGAGAAAACATTAAGAAGGCAGCTGGATCCCATGCCATGATCCACTGCACCTTGTTCGCTACACTTTCTGTTCGCCGTCAGTAAATTACCCGGCACTAAATTTGGCTTGGTGACAACCCTGATGCAGCGGGAATATAAAAGATTCTTCACTGAGTTTTAAAAGCCAGAATGGAAAAAAATCCCAATTGGCACGATGGTGCACTGTTCTGTCAAACTAGAGGTAAGGGTATGAAGTACATGAATCCAAACAGATTAAAGATAGACTCGCCCAGTTCTATGGGCAAACGGATCTCTCTGGTAGGGTCGGTCAGTTGGGTGGTTTTTTGTTTGTTTTTTCCAATAATTTCATGAAATTTTGGGGAACTTTCAGCAATTTTTGAAATTTTTCAAAATATTTTTTAAATGTTTTTAAAAAATCAAAAATTAGAAGAAAAAAAAGGGTCAAGTCGGGCCTATAGAACAGGGTTTTTTTGTCACCTTGAAGGCATATAAATCAAAAACATGAACAATTAACCCTTGTAATACCCATTGTGGAAATAGGGATCAAATTACTACTCAAAATAAGCTCGACCATTTCTGGAAATCATACCTGTAGGCCCAGCACCACTACACCATGACTGTTGCGCTTGCTAAAACTATATTTAGAAGATCAAATAGCCTGCCAATGAGCTATTATAGTGTAATGATAGACTCGAACATCGCGGCTTCCAGATCAAGGTTGCTATGATATTCCCGAAATTGTATGGCTGATGAACATTTAAAATGAAATACAATAATGTTCAGTTTACCATAGAACCTTATCATTTATGTACAATTTACATTTGTGTAAATAGAAAAGTTGAACACTTAAACTTATCTGTATCAAAGTGTGACCAAATAGTGTTCCAGTACTGGTAGTCTGGTATGGTACATAGTCAATGATAATGGTACTGGAAATATAAAGGGCAAGGCATAGTGAAGTTCAAGGCTATATTAATTATAACAACTTGTTGTTTATTATGACCAAACTTTGTGTGTGTATTTTGTGTACAGATTGCATCAAACATGAAGAGCTGTTATGGTCATTTCATTGGACCGTGTAATGAATAGGGCATGTGCCAGGGGGGGGGGGGGGGGGGGGGGGGCTCAAGATCAGTCTTTGGATGCTAATAAAAGGAAAAAGAAAGGAAAAAAGAAGAAAAAGACAAAAAGATGGGGGATGGGAAATGGGGGGGGGGGAATGTTTTTTTTCTGATATAGAACATAAACAAGCGGGGGGGGGGGGGGGGGGGGGGGGGGGGGTGGGGGGAGAGGAAAGGGAAAAGGAGAACAAAGAAGGGAAGGCGGGGACATCCCTTGGTAAAGACCTACAACAAACAATGTTTACTATTAATATCGGAGCCTGGTGGGAGGGGAGGCTTACCTCCTTGATCCTTTGTAGTAAGTTTTCTTTTATCATCTTGCTGAATAAAAATAAATAAAGGAAATCTCACAAATAAAAAATTATAATACAATCAGCTGTTGGATATAAGCATTTTGCAGGCAGACCTTAATTCCACTTAATTGCTGACAATAGGCCCATCCAGTTAAGATTACAGCTTTTAAGTACAATTGTGCCACACATTTTGGTGTTCACTACTCCTGCTACAAAGCAGCAGTAAATATACGGGTGTATAACGTATGCCAGCCATAGTCAACATGGTCACTACTCCATCAGTTACATGATCGCTACTCCACGCCACCTACTCTTCCTCAGTGTGGTGTAGCTAGGTTTTTCATTTTAGGGGTGGGTGGGGGGGGGGGGGGTGGGGGGGGGGGGAGAAGAAGTAAAGTGAACCGACATTAAGGGCTTTACCAGGCTGTCAAAGTAAAAACTGTTGAGAATTGCCTCCGAGTCTGAAACTGGGGGGGGGGGGGGGGGGGGGGGCTGGCTCGAATAGAGCTCGATAAACCGACAGTGCCAATCTCAACCGACAAAGACTCAAATATTGGGGGTCTGGCTCGCCACTGCTCTTATGCTGCCTCGTGTGAATGTAGCGAATGTGTGTTTATTCCATAGGGTATAAAGTTTTTCCAGGTAGTGCAATGAGATAGATGTAGGCAGCAGGCCTATCACGATAGAATATAATTATATCAGAAAATATATTGATCAACCTACATGTCAACAACATGCTGTACCTTCATTGATACTCTCAGATCTCGGTTATTGTAATGGCCTTCTCTCTTCGCTACCATCTACTTCGCCTGCAACGTTTGCAAAACTGGGCAGCACGTCTCGTTTTTGAAGACCGATAACATTGGCCTGGACCACTTTTAAAATCACTGCATTGGCTTCCAATACGCCAAAGGATCATCTTTAAATTACTTCTGTGTGTTTATAAATGTCTTCATAACCAAGGAGTAGGACCAATCTACTTGTCAAATTGTTTATCATTATAAATATGTTCCAAACAGACCACTCCGATCTTCTAATGACTATCTACGTCTTCAATACCCTATCACTAGTACTAGCTGGTGATAGAACTTTCACAGTTTGTGCATCAAAAGAGTGGAATAGAATGCCTGTATTAGACAATCATCATCTACAAGTGTGTTCAAAAAAGCTCTTAAACTCATTTGTTCTCTTAACCAGTTTTCTGTATACATGTATTTCGTTTCTAATCTACATGTATTTGGTGAGTACTATAGTATTGTACTATGCTTAAGATGCACTCACATTTTGTAGTTTAAATTGTAATATGTTTATCTTGTATTAAAGGGCTCTGAGCATCTTGGAAATGGCGCAATTAATGCTCTCTGTATTGTAAGGTTTCTATCTTGTAAGGGCTCTGAGCATCTTGGAAATGGCGCAATTAATGCTCTCTGTATTGTAAGGTTTCTATCTTGTAAGGGTGAGCCTCTTGGAAATGGCGCAATTAATGCTCTCTGTATTGTAATTATAGTTATGTATGGCGCTCAATAGTTGATTTGCTCATATTTGAGGGCCAAGTTTGGTTACATACACATCCAGTTGGATAACATGTTACATAATTACAAAATAACAACTGACAATGGAATACAAAATATACCTTCGCACAAATGCACAAATTGACTAGTCATCAGCAGTTGGTATAGATATAGCTGAAGGTTATTTTAAGGAGAATACGGGTCCACCCTCCCAGAAATTCTCAATTGAATGATCACCACATGGGTTGATTGATTTCTTTTCATGTTCACAGAACCTGAATGTCCTGTCACTTTACATCTTATATGCTTCATAAAACAGCCAATTGTGATTCGTCACGTTTGAACTATTGAGGGCAGCAGAGTTTGAAATTGAGATTTGCGCAGATGACGATGGTCACACAGCTTGGGATTTTTCAATGTGGTAACTGTTTCATACAAGCAAATATTTTATTTAATTTGAAGATATATATTGACGATGAATCAATTATTACATTGAAGAAAGACAAACAGTACGTACACTGGAGTGGATTTGTTGAAAAACTGAATGCGATGGGTTTTTTAAAATAGAAATGTGCAATTATATTTAAACCTGTATACATTAAAGATGTGAGAAAAGCATGACCATCATCATCTAGGTGTGCGGATTAGTATAGCATATTTGTATACGTAAACAATAGGTACAAATTGAATAACATAAACCATAGATCGTCAATAGAGGGGATGATTATCTCTATTGAAATGTTGCGTGGACCTGATGCTGTGTCTGTTTCGCCCACACCTGTATGACTAGCATGTTTGAAAAGCTCGTTAAACCAAATGGGTATTGTTAGTCTTTTGCCGCAAATACATGATCGAATACAACTGAACAGGATACTTAAAATCAGTTTGATAAAAAAAAGCAATGGTGAAAGTTAAAATACTTCTAATTATTTCAATTATATTAATTTAATACACACATTCACCGATGGGATAGATTGAAAGCTATTTGTGCAGATTAGATTATAGACACTTATTTCACCCAGTTTTTTAATACACCTAAACTCGACCCATGAGCGCGACGGACAATAGCACATCTTTTGAAATCGATACCTACGGAATTAACGTGTGTATGGGAACGAGAGTGACGTTTTATTTATGGACATGGAAAAGTTATTTCATGATAGGGTGAAAGGCTACATACTCTTTATGTGTTGAGCGACCTTGGTCCGAAACAAACGTAGCTTCAAAAGAAAATACCCACTTGGCCATTCGTCTTGATTATCTATGCATAAACAAGGCACTGTGAGTGTGAGAGATAATGGGAATCGCTGAGCGGTCACCTATTAAAGAAGGAAAGATTTTTTTTCATCTCCAACAGTAATCCTGCTACAACACAATATAGTACTTCCATAATCACAATATGAACAATAAATGTGTCAAGGTTTTAGCTGCACATGTGAAGCAGCATGGCCTACTAGTAGGCAAGATGCCAATTTTATAGAAATGCTTTCTATTTCTAAATGACTATCAATAGAGCCCAATATGGTAGAATTGTTATCCAACAATGATCCAAGTCATTCAGTCAAGTGCACACCCAGCCATCTATTGTCAATCGTCATCTTTGCATATCAGTTTAAGGCCAAAAATGATATGTTTGTCCATACCATTTTTAGGCACTATTTCATGGGAAAATACAGTATACGGGGATGTGCAGCTCTAATGGGTCGCTTTTTTTGCAAAAAAATCCCTAAACATGGCGTATGTTTTGTGCTGGAAAATTCATAATAATGGGTCCCCTTTTACAAATGGGTCTATTTTTATGAAAATTTGGTCTTTTCCCCCAATAATTTGCGCAAATTGGGTATATAATGAAGCAAAATCCTTAAAAATGGGTACCATCTTTTCCAATATCACCCTTAGAAATGGGTAGGGTTTTTGAATCTCCAGCGGCACACCCCGACCAAACCAAATCCGTGTACCCCCTCCTGGACCTAACCTTCCTTATCACTACAAATCACTGCAACGCTAAATGCTGGTGGCATGATCAGGTGGGCTATCATATGCATAGAAACATTTAAAGCTTCATCAAGCTGACTCTGTAACTCGATAAAATCTGGGTTTCGGACTGCCACATTGGCGACCCATGTTTGATTCCTGGCTCGGGCACGGCCGGACTTTCCCCCTAATTTGACTCATTTTGATTCCCAGAAATACGTCTCGAGAGTTTATAAAGAGAAGCAGTACCGTAAAACGGGGTGAATAAGGACATGGGGGTGAATATAGGGACAAAAATGGGAAAAGTGTTTTAAATGTCACCTGGCCAGTTTGTTTACCGTAAAACGAAGTGAATAGGGACATGGGCCCCCATGTCCCTATTAAGCCCGTGTTATGGTACACAAACTGCCGGGTGACATTTAAAACACTTTTCCCATTTTTGTCCCTATTCACCCCATGTCCCTTCCCTATTCACCCCGTTTTACGGTAAATGCAATCACTAACATAAACCTAACCCCTCATGGGTGTTTTTAGTAATCTGTAGGATTCTGTTGGATTTTTCAGGGTTAGGGTTAAGGTGCAGCATCAGGTAGCATAATTTGTGAGTAAACGGTGATTTATCCGACGAGGCAAACTTTTGTGTTTTGGGCAGATTTTTCCAGCCACATGGTTAAGAAAAGTTGGCTAATTGAGTACAAAGAAAAAGATGCTCTCCTATACATCAATGCTGTCTGTCAGTAATAAGGGGGATGGGGAGCAGGGTCAAACTCCCATCAACAGCAAAAAACGAGACAATTTATAAGCAGTTATTTTATGGGTTTTATAAAATAGATTTTCACTATTTATTGCCAAAATGATTGTAAAAACTGATTGGAACTGTTGATCAAGTACAAACAAACAAACAAACCATATTTGTATTGTCTAATGCGAAGTCTCACTTCAATGAGATTGTTAAGCGCCTTAGGGCAATTTAAATTTAATTCATAAAGGCATTCTGTAATTTGTCTGAAACTAGTTTAAAGAGTTAAAATTTAAAGAGAATGATCATGTGTCACGTTTGCAGATTAAATGTATAGTTCATTTGTGTGTATATGTGGGATGGGGGTGGGTGGGTTAATGTGATGTATTTGAAAAAGTAATACATCAATCTCATAACAATATATTTTATGTACCTCAAATTTCTACTACAATTTTAGACTAGTGACTTGTTATGAATTTATCAAAATCTTTGACTTTATGTGATTTGAGGCAACCGATAACTTGATTTGAGACAACCAATGACTTGACTTAAGGTAACCAATGAATTAATTTTATAACCCTAATCCTACCAAATACCATGAAATATGTCCCAGCGCATGCGTGGATAGTTTTCCATGACGTAATCGACCGAGCCTATATAGGGAGTGCAATGTACTGCGTGAAATTGAAGTTGATAGCCGGGGCTTGCCTATGCGGGTTGGCGGTTGATGTCCCTGGATCAGCCCCCAAATCCTCGTTTTTGTTTTAAATAACTGGGTCGGTGGGTTAGGGCTAAGGGCAACCAATGTCTGTGGTTTTATTGATTTGGTATGTCATCTTGACATTATTTGACATGGTAGAGTTAAAATGTGAAAAACTTAAGTTAAATCACTTTTAGATGTGACCCTTCTACATGTAAGGTAATTCTTGGATATTCTGAGAAATTGATACCCTATCATGATACCCTATCATCAATCTAGTGGTGATATGGACATGTTGCATTTTTGAATTGATGCAAAATATACCTTTAACTTGAATGAAAATAAGGTATACCAGGTACTATACTGCTTGTATGTCCTTGAAAATAGTGTGAATGGGAAGGTTGCAACACCCACTCTGCACATACAATTTTATGAATGAAATAGTATTAGCCACCCACCCACCTTTGAGATTAAAAACCCACGTTCAAGCAACACATTGGTATGCAGTCATATTATCAAGAGAGTATCAGACATCAAAATGAAATGTGATCGGGATTTATGGAGGTATATGTATACATGGTGGATAATCTCACATAAAATGCGTCCCACATTCACCCATGCTGCCATAGTGAAAGGGTGAATCATGAACATTAAAATGAGATTATGATGAAGGGGTGGGGATGTTCAATGGACAAAGTTTACCTCAGGGAGAGGTTTAGTGTAGGCACTGTAGCAGTGAGTCATTTCACCTTGTACCTGTAGGTCCCAGACTCAATCCCCGCCAATGCCAGGTATTTATGTGGGTTTCACCAATCCATGCTCGTTTTGGCAAGTTTTGGTAAGGATTTTCTGTGTCCACTTGCTTTAAATAAGTACTATAGTGCCTTTTTGTGTTTTAAAAAATAAGTAAATACTAAAATTATCATAACTTAATTTTACATTGGACAGATTTTCTGTAGACATGGTATGAATAACTGTTTTCAAAATACACAATATAAAATGAAGAAAGTGCAGCGGAACCTCATTAAACACAAGGTCTCTGTGGCCATCGTTTTTCAATTGTCCTATTGGTAATTTTGTGTTTTCAGGTTATTTTTTAATGTGTTTCTTTTGTCCACAGGTCTTGATTTGAAAGCCACTTTGTGTTAACCAGAGTTTGGTTTTATCAGTGATATCAGCCGTAGGAACCCCAAAATAGCATATCTGTCATTGAATACATTTTTGTATTCCTCATTATTTTAATCCTTTTTATCCGGTTACTAGACAAGTAAATAATAGCAACACTTTTTATTTGTGTTTTTTCTCTTCAGTTTGGCACTTCATCCGGAGAAGGTATTGGTTGCAACGGGACAAGTAGGCAAAGACCCTTACATCTGTATATGGGATTCCTTCAACATAGATACCGTATCTATACTCAAAGATGGCCACACACATGGCATCGGAGTATTGGCGTTTAACAAAGATGGAACTGTAAGTATGCATGGAAGGGGCGGGGGCACTGATGTATAAAAGTTGTAATCATCTGTGTGAATCCACTCTCAAAAACTACCCTACCAACTACCTTTGGCTGTAGTGGGACTCGAACTCACAACCTTCTGATAATGAGAGCGGTGCTCATTCCACTCGACCACACGTGCCCACAAAGTGGTTCAAGAATATGGTGCATCATACAGCAAGATATTTTATTCTATCATATAAATGATGTATAGGGGGACATGAAATCACTTTATCCAACTTGGTATTTATGTGAGAGGGTATTGTGTAGGATTTATCAGAGCTAAAAGGTATAATTTGCAAATGTGAAGACTGAAATTAAGAAGTTTTCTGTCATTGCTTGTTGGGAGTGTGAGAGATTAATCAAGTCATACTCATTTGGTAGTTTATAAGTATACTGAAGAAGCTGAAATATATTCGGGGTGGTTTTATTTTCGCGTTTTTCGCGCAAAATATTTTTCCGCGAAAATATTGTTTTCAACATTCATGCAGTGCATTCAGAAGGTCGCCAGCGGAAAAAAACAATTCGCGAAAATGTCTATGATATCAAAATGCGCGAAAATATCTTTATGCAAAAATATTGACTTTTACAGTAGTCAATGGATGGGATTCAATAAGTCTACCATTTTATTTACATCAAACTTATACACTACCTACATGGGCAATAGGTGAATTTATCAAAGAAAATGTTACAAGTTCAAGATCTACCAATCCTTGTTCTAGTTCATCCATTATTTATCATACTCAATTTGTGAATAAATCTTGACTCTGATTAAATTATTTCAGCTAAGCTGTTCATTGTAACAGGATTTATATTTTAATGTCAATCTGATTAACATATTATTGCCTTTTTCAGCGCCTGGTGTCTGTTGGCTTGGATCCCCACAACATTGTCAATGTATGGGATTGGAAGAAGGGAAAGATCCTGTCAACTGTCAAAGGGCACTCAGATAGGGTAAGTTTTGAATATTTAAACTTAATATAATTGTAATTTATATTTTAAAATGTATAGTATAGTAGGCATACAAGTTATTCTGTTTCCTCAAAGCATCAAAATGACGAGTACACCATGCCCTGTCTACAGTAATCATTCAATACAGGTTAAATTGTGGCATTTCATGAGGCCATAGGTATTTCCCATATTGCATGATCAATCAAGGCATTACTAGAAATTAATATTGTTCTGAAAGTCACTACGCGTGAATCACCATACCGTTTTGTGCTGACTTTTGAACCCAATTCAAGTTTCTGGTCAAATATCTTCTCTTTCCTTTCCCTCTAAATTATGATTAGAATTTCAACATGAATATGATTGTCACAAATATCCAGAATATTTTTAATTTTGATATTGTTTCACACTTCCCTTTTCTATTTTCTCATGCAGGTATTCGATTGCCAGTTCACCCCATTCAAGAACAACAGCATTGTTTCATGTGGGGTCAAACACATCAAATTCTGGACACTTTGTGGCAATGCCTTGACAGCCAAAAAGGGGATATTTGGCAAAGTTGGTGAAATTCAGACTATTCTATGTCTTTCATTTGCACCCAATGATATAACTTACTCAGGTACAATGGGTGGAGATGTGTATGTATGGAGTGGTAACAACTTACAGAGAGTTATACAGAGTGCACATGGGGTAAGTAAATAAGATATTGATCACATTGGTCCTTGGTGGTATGGGGGTTGGGGGGACTCCAATACACTGACTTATTTTGGTGGGGGAATGGGTGAAGCAGCGGATTTTTCCTTGCCTTTCATCAATGAGGTCCTGGGTTTGATTCCTTGTTGGAGTTTATTCTGCGCTATCAGAATTTGGATTCACGATCTCAGGAACAGAAAAAAAATGCAAATTTCCTAGGAACAGAACTTTGAAAATGTACCTTGATATAGAAATATTCCCTTCATATTCTTATGTACTTCTATATTTTTTTACCAGAAATTTCCCTCCAAAACAAAAAATGTCCATCTAAATTTCCCGGGAAAAAACAATTCAGCCATGCCTGCTCTATACTTGTTCATGCAGGTTTCCTCTGTCTGGCTACTCAAGTTACCTCCTGCATCTAAACATCGAGCTGCCTGTCATAATATGAACTCATGTTAATTATCTTAAAATTTAATGTACTCCAAAATGTCAATGATCCTGTTATATCCCGTAATAAGGGGTGATTTGATATTACAAAGACTGAGCATGAATATTTAGTGTTAAGACCATATGGTGTGTTCACGCATCAAATTCCCCAGTCAGCATGGAAAGTTAGTTGCGAAGCATAGGAAACTTTGATCGCTTCTCGCCTTGGCCAAGAAATGAGAGTCCATCATGGAAGATTATTGACGTAAAACATTGTAAAAAACTGATCAAAAATGTGATTATTAGTGTATATTTTAACCTAGAATAAAGAAGATGAAGGATTTAAACCAGTTCTTTGATAAAGCCCACCTTGCCCATCCTTGTGTAAGCCTATAGTATACATGTAGATTACCACATTAAAATGTGAGGGTTGAAAATGCAGCCTGTATTTAGCATTTATTAAGGGTCCCCTCGGGATTTGTGGGTAGCAAGAAGCCAGAGGATATTGACAAAATGATGACCAAGCAAGCACCAATAAATCATATTTAAATGATATTGCCAGTTTTTGGTTTAATCTTTTACTGATTTCTTTCAGGGAGCTATATTTTGCATGGGCATGTCAGATGAAGGTTATTCTACAGGAGGTAAAGATGGTGCCATTAGACTTTGGGACACAGGATTTACACCTATCTCAAAAATAAACCTCATGGAAACTGAAGTGGGCTACGGAGGTAAGTAGAATCAAACTTATGCTAAAATTGAAACAAAATAAATAAAAAAATAATAATCGATAATGCTGATAAAAATTCAAATGATCAGTGCAATCGTATAATATGAAACAAAGAACAAGAATTCATAAAATATGTAAAAATGGAATCAAATGAAACAAAAGACGGGGAGATTAAACATCAAATAAGCTTTCTAAGGTATGATATTTTTTATTTAGCCGGAACCTAATTTAGATTTCATCATATAATGATACTATCCTATAGTTTAATTAGTTCCAAATTGGCGAGAAAAATGTGGTTTTCATCTCTCTCCGCAAGCTTTTGTAAAGTAATCCAAGCCTATGTGCACTGTTTTGGCACATGCAAGCGTGACACATATGATTCGCAATGCTCCATATTGTGCCATGTGAGCATTTTGCGCGACCAAACTATCCTGAATTAATTCGCTGCTGTAAGTAGGTTCACCAATTTGGATCTGACTGAACAATTCAATTGGCTCATTCTAGTTGCCACCATGATTATATGCCAATAGTTTTCGATGCAATTAGGATATCTTTTGATGGGTTTTATTACATGCCATTTTATCAGCATTTCAGATCTTTTGGCCTCAGTCATAAAAAAGTTTCATTAAATCTGTTGAATTTAAATTGTATGTTAGATTTCAGGCATCAACTACATGGCACAGCAAAATGTCGCATGATAACTATTATGTAGTTTATTCCACCAAAGACTTGATTATTATTTCTGTGATCTAACTTCCACATTTTTAAATTCAAACCCTGTGACAACACAGTGCTTCTGGATTGTGCAAAACAGTGAATTCTGAATGGATCTTGTCTAGAATTCTGATAGGAGTAAAATGAGCTTTATATTAACATTTTTCACACAGACAACATTTCAGAAAATGTTTGACAAATGTCAAAATTACTGAATTTCATTACCATATTTGGAATCACCATGAGAAATGTATTGAAATGAGTACAAAAATTCATAGTATTGGTTCAGTAATCCTTGAGATAAACGAATAGCCGTGTGGAAAGTGTTAACTCTATGTTGCTCTTTGTTCCTACATGTTCTAATTTTAACAACTTTGCAGTAACCGTTCCAAATCCAACCAAATTTAACAGAAGTATTGCGCAATCACAGAAAGGTTTATGTAGACTCCGAAAAATTATTATCGGGAGCAAAATATACAATCACCTAGACTCCCACCATGACAGCCCGGGTTTGAGCCCCTTGGGGCATCACACACCATTTTTTCATTATTTATCCCATGAAGATAAGACCTACCAGTGGCTTTCCCCCCAATTTTATTCATACTATTACATATATTACAGGGCTTTCAATACGCAGTGCTCACTGGCGAGGGGATAAAGTGTTGATTGGTACACAAGATAGTGAAATCATAGAGGTATTAGTGAGAGAACCAGAAAATCCACAGATCATAGTACAGGGACATTCAGAAGGTGAACTATGGGCTTTGACAGTACATCCGAAGAAACCAATCTTTGCTACAGGCAGTGATGATCAATCAGTCAGGTATGTGGGTGGGATTGTGGGGCCGGTGTATGGCACATACAGTATATGCTACGTAACAGTTAATAATAATTATGATTCATTTATAAAGGGCCGTCTATCTAGGCAGCCTATTCCGAGGCGCTATACATACAAACATGAAAATTAAAGATGAGCGTGTGACCTGAAGCAACATTTAGCAAAAAATGATTAAAGTACAATTAAACGATATGCACTTTAAATTAAATGATATGCACTTTTTAGAATGAAAACGGGTAAAGGAAGAGAATTTTGTAAATTTGACAATCTGTATGTTTTTTTAGCTTACTACAAGTAAGCTAAAGCGACTCGATGCGAAAGGTCACGGTAAAGGTCAAGGGGAAAGTGCGACTATGAAACATGGTTTTATCTTGGTCACGCAAGTGGTATTTGTCGGAAAATGTATATTGAGATGGTGAAACAATATGATCGCATGAATATGTTATAAAATGAGTTAGATTGCCATTCGACAAACTTGGACATTTTTCGTTATTTTCTTTATTGTCAAAACTGTATTGACAATACGTGTAAAACGCTATGACATAAAATTTGATTAACACACGGCATGCATGTATCATGATGTACATGCGTGTTTGTCTCATTGTGATTGGCTTACTACAGAAATCACGACAGGAAGGGTTAGAGATCATTATTATTCATGATATAATTATTATAATATGTGACCCGCTCCGACGAAACCAGACATAAGTCGCACAGGATATTTCGAGATAAAGCTCGTCAAAGTTGAAATGGGGGTGAAAAATCTGGCGGATATCAATTTTTGTTTTACATCATTTTTTGATTCTTCAATATATACTTTAACCCTCAGTTAAACAAAATCAAATTTATTGATGAGGGAGGAAGTACAAAAATCATGCCTTTATTGAGGCAAACTGTGTCCTAAAGTGGTGATTTATCTTCCAAATACATCGTATTTTCCATAGATAGGCGACACTATGCACTGACTTACCTATAAATAAATTTGGTATCGTTCGAATCGTGAGTCATGATCTTGCCATATATGGTAACATTTAATTAATTATGCATCGTATTCATGAATATTGATCATTTAAAATGGTAAACAAATCTGACAGCTGATCTGATCCAACGACTCCGATTGGTCCGCGATGACCCCATGAATCTTGTTGGTGTCCGTGTATACTCGCGCACACGCTACTGCGTTTGTGGAACTTCTTTCCACTGTTAAGCTTTCAATATCGTTAATTTACAGTAAAAGTAAAATACTGAAAACGTTCGCAGATAAAAAATGACTACGAGTGAGTCGAAAGGCTGATATAGCCTAGACGTGAGTACAAAATAAACCAAATATAAAATGAAAAGGGGTCTTTAAAATAAATGATACATCATCGTCCAACCCCGCCTGTTCCTCATACGGTTCTCCTACTAAAAAAGGAACCCAAGAGTATGGCGCCGCTTACATCGCCAGCGGTGTGTTTACGTATACGCACGATGTTGCTCTAAAATTCGCTTCATTGTGCACATTTGGTTGCACTTATGAAAGTTTTATGCATTTTGGTAGTTCACAAAATTATTCTGATGGTAAATCTTGAACGAGTCGCGAATTTAATATGTAATGTTAATGTCCGGAAGCTGATTAAAACCGGTGCAGATGTGACAATAATAAATGCATGAATGAAGACAACACAGAGAACAGAATTACATATCTACAGTACAGTACACTTTGGTGGATATTTAGTATATTTTATTGCGTTTTCACTTCCTCGAAAATCTGGACTACCAATTTTCGTAAATCCCGAGTCCCGCCCGAAAAACAAAATCGAGTCCCAGGAGCACTAATTCCCGAAAATCCCAGCCTATGCCTATAGGCTATGTATGGTTAACTATGTAGTAGTACTATTTTGATATCAGAGGAAAGCCTATCTTATTCTCAATATTCCCCTAAACCAATCACCTCGGTAAATGTTATTGTTACTTATTGAACCATCCAGAAGAGAACGCCAATTCGCCAACTGGTTTTTGTGGCATTACCAAAGTCAAAGTGGCGCACCATTTACAAGGCCAAATAATAATAAAAAAAGTAGTTTCTCTTCCCCGCGCGTGCGCATCCATTTTGGCCGCCGCGTCAAAAAATAGTTTTTTTTCTTCAATTTTTTTAATTTTTTTAATTTTTCTTTTTTTAATGTTCTCAAGATCACACTGATGTTGTAAATGGAGAACGTGTCAATATTTAAAAAAAACCTGTTAAAATCAAAGAACAACATAACAGGCAAACTGTTAATTATCAAAACATGATAAAAATTAAACTGTATCATCAGATGATATAAATAAACCGTGGGTAAAACTGGTGTTTTAAAATACCAGTGTGGTCTTCGGGACATTTGTTTGTCGTTTTTGGCTGGAACTGATTTATTTATCAAGATATTCCCGAGATCACACTGATAGTTTGTAAATCTAGAAAACACATCTTTTCTTGTTTAGCTTTTTATTCCTGAAAGAGAAAAAATAGAGAATAAATCCTTGAGTTATATTAAAATAAACATGCAAAATATCGCGAGCAGTTTCCAGTATGTATCCATTTTAAGGTTATAAAGCTAGTCTTAGAAAAGTGGCGGCCATTTTGAAGCAAAAACATTTCCACCATGTTGGAAAAAGCGAAACCAGTTTTCGAAAAAGGGGCATTCGCCATTTTGGGAAGAAGAAAAAAAATGCCCTCATCTTCCTTTTTTCAAAAAGTTAGCACGAGAAACTAGTTTTATTTTTACTTGGCCTAAGATCCAGGGGCCATGGGAGTTTGGTGACCTGTACACATATTATTATTTTCATTAAATGATGCATATTTTCATAAAATAGGTGTTGTATTTTGCCATTGTTATGTACCCAAGTTATTCATCTCTGTACATATTATTTATTGAACCTTCACACATTACAAAAGAGAACAATCATCTACCATTAGGTCGCACCATTTAATATCCAAGGTGTTTGGCAATATTTTGTTTTAATACCAGAAAGAGACTATTTCTTGATCTTATGAAATCTCAACCGAAGCATATAGAAGGGCAAATGTGCTTACACGGTGAACGGTGAATGCATAATAATATATATATAATTCTTGTTTCATGTAAGGTATAATATGTATTCGAGCTTTGCATCATTTGTTATATGCTGGACAGATTATAGTGGTTTATATATAGACATGTGTTATGAGTTATGAATTTTCGCAAATTCTCAGCTGTAGTGAGCTTCTGCATCATTGATGCTCTCGTTTAATGTTGACAGAAGAAATTGAATAATTATGCAGGTTTAGGTAGGCCTACCGTATTATCCCTATTAAGCGCCCAGGGCGGTTAGCAAAGTCATTTTGGGTGGGCGCTTATTATGTTACCTTATTTTCAACTCATTATCGTTGAGACTGTCGAATTCGACAAGGTTGCGAAGACATTTTGTTCGGTAAACATACAACATGTGGGCGGCCATCTTTGCTTTCATTTGTGGCTAAAATACAACACTATGCATATTCGTACGCATTCCACACTACGCATGTTCAAAACCACTGAGAATAAACTCTCCAGTCGCTGTACAGGCAGTAGTATCAGCGCTACTGTACGCGTTGCAGTAAGTGCCAAGGGGGAGCAGGGAGAGCGGGCAGCGACGGCGATCAAACCAGGCTTCTGAAGGACGCCGTGGCGAAAAGTGTTGTTGTACAGTGCTACGGTAATTGAAAAGGTAGGCGCTTGTAAGGGATTGTTTGTTGGTAGTCATTGAGAAAAACGGGGGTGGGCGCTTAATAGGGATAATACGGTACTTAACAAGTTGTAGTAGGATTTGTAATAATTGAGATGAAGAAAAATTGTATGAAGAAAACATGTGAAGCTAGCTATTAATTTACGTGCTGTCTTGCATGATCAGCGATCAAACCTTGGGAGTGTTTAGTGCATATGTAATAGACATTTTGGAACCTAGCCATGTTGAAATAGTCTGATTGAAATCACTTGGGATACTAGCGATGTCATGATCTAGATAGGTGAACATCTGGATAAACAAATCGAGGGTTTGGAGCGACAGGACCTTGTCTACAATGGCTGCCATGTGTAGGGTTGCCTGTCTATTTGGCCATCACGAGACAGTGACGTAACTGATTATTCTACTAATTGCAGCACATAACGCTCGCGCCTACTGGAGGCGGTGGTGTTTACACACGAGCGTTGAAAGACGGAAGATACATACATGTGCGTAAAAGCTGCGCCTGTTAAGTTACGTCACTGTCCAGAAGAAGCCAAATAGAGTATATAGTACCAGAAGTGTATAACATATGGCAGCTATTACAGATAGTGACTTTTCATATCACTAAGGTATCTGAACAAAAAGATCATATTTACAATAGCTGCCCTGAGTTACATATAGTTTTTAACAATTGCATGTAAACAACCCGTATATAATAGCTGGCAGCTAATACAGATAGGATCTTGTGGCACTATGTCTTCAAATTGTATCTTACCTGACATGATAGTCTGCTATTTCAGTCAACCAAGGCATCTCTATGTGCTCACATTGGTATCATGAAAAATACACATTTAATAGGAAATGCGTAAATGTTCAAAGTTAGTAGAAAACGGGACATTTTGTTATACATAATGAAATATTTGGGAATAAATGATAGACATGTTACACTTTGATTTTGTGCCAATTTATTCTCAATGTCTTAAATTAAAACCATGCAACCATACATGTTAGTGTGTATTTTGTGCCAATTTATTCTCAATATCTCTAAGTAAAATCAAACTTGCTAGCGTGTGTATATGTTGCTTGTATGTAATAGTTTGCAAATGGTTCCACTTAAAATACCATCTCAGGAAATGTAATCATATTTACGCTTGTGTTCTAGTAATTTTGATTGAAATGTAGTAACAGACAGACAGAGCTTCATATGCTATTGGAAGATTGTCTGAATCTTGTCTTGTGAAAGAAGATCAAAGTTTTAGTTGATGAATGGGGGGAGTGTGTCCTGTGGGTGTGTGCAGGGGAGGGGTTCTGACATATTTTGTTTGTAGGGATCAATAGAAATAGGCCCTAACGTCTACCTCTTTTTGATCGAAAAGTGACCCATATGATCCCTGAGACAATAACTGTCCCGGGGAGGGAGGGGGGGGGGGGCATAAGAAAAATAAACGTGATGACCGTTATTGTGCAATTTCCTTAACCGTCTATTCAGTAATGAATCCCAGGGTAGTGTGGTAGTTTCATATGTTGTAATTGTAATGGATATTTCATTGGTTGAGTGCAAGAAGGTCGCATCTATATTTGTGTCATGTTGCAAGAGGAGCAACTTTGTGCTCAAATGCCATATTTTTTCTCTATTAAAAATCATCTGTAAGTTCATCAAAAAAGTGTAAGGACTTCAATCAATACTTGCGCATACCTTAAAACATGTGCATATTTATCTCTACTTTTTTTGTTAATCGAAACTAATTTTTGCCAAAAATGTCATTTATGATTTTCTTGCACTCAGGTGACAATTTGAATCGCGTGGGAGTTCTTGGCCATAAAAACTTGCTTTATATAGTTTTCAAAAGGATGTTGATACGTATGGATCAATACACCAGGAAATATTTATCTAAACTATACACCCTAATATTTGTCTTATTCAATGGGCATGGAAGTTATTTCTAATGATGACTTAACGAAAGTAAACTAATTCATAACTAACCACCTACTATATTGGCCTGTTTATAGAAATCTGCAGATAATATATTTATGATGTTATAGTAGAGCCATAAATTCTCCATGAAATGAAACACAGGAATAGAAAACAGAAGATGGGAAATGGTAAAATCCAGCTGGGTTTACCGTGAATGATAGCCATTTTGAATGTATTTTCAATAAAATATTGCCTTTTACTGGAATCATCTATAGTTTAATCAGTTCCAAATTTGCTAAAAAGATGTGTTTTTATCTCTCTTCACGCAAAGGTAATCCAAGCATACATGCGTGTCATGCAAATGTTATGCATATGATTTAGCATTAGCTCAAACTTGCTTTATGAACCCCTCACCTTTCCAGATGCCAAAAAAGGCCACAGCAAATAGCTTGTGGCACGATCCGGCGAGTGTTAAATTGTCTCGAAATAGTTAACTTTTTCAAATTAGTCGTCTTCCTGTCACGCTTAAGGAGTTAGGGTTAATTCAAGCCAAAATATCATATGGCTCATTCCATGAAGTTGGGGCATTTGTTAAAATAGCAGAATTTGGTTCTTTAGGCAGCTTATAAACTGTTTTACTCTATGTGTATATCAAATTTTGTTAGTGTCCAAAAACAGTACTAGGTTATAGTATTGAGCCATGAAAAGAAGAAAAAAAATTGACCCTTCCTTGAAGAAAAAATAAATAAAAAATGAGGTGGTGTCCAAGACCATTTTTGCTAAAAAACGTGACATGGAAAACACAACAATTAATATGAGTTTTATGTAAGCAAAACTATCATAGAATTGCTTGGAAATTGATTTGATTAATAAAAGATACATGTATTCATAGTTTACTGACCAAAAAACCTCGTCACGCTGGACTGATTTTTCACCCAAGCAACATGAAAATTGCCTTTCCGATGCTACGCATGGTGTCCACAAAATATACACCTGTAGCATCGGTAGTTTTCATTGCTGAATGGGGGTAGTTCTCTATCATACATTTTTTAATTATTTTCCAAAATTAAGAGCATTTATCAATTGAAAACTATTGCAAATGAGAATAAATTTCATGAAGACCATTCCATATATTCATGAAAAAGTATACCGTGCCGTGTGCATGGTGTCCTAACCATAAAATGTAGCATCGTGATAAACATCCTATGCAATTTGTGGGAATCCCTCCCTGGAGATAAATAAAACATTCCATATTTCTTTTTGTAAGGATAGAGGTCAATAGCTATCAGGTTTGTTTGGAATTTGCCACATGTGGGCTAGTTTTATCAAGGTTTCAGTCGCTGGTGTCCCGTTGTAGCATCGGGACTTTTATGTAGCATCAAAATGTAAACATTGGATAGTTTTGTGAATGGTAAGTGCGATTGTAATTATTTCTTAATGTTGCTTGTATGTCTGTATTTATTAATGCATTTTTATTGAAAGGGAAACACTGAATCAGAATTTCTTTTCATGTTATGATGTTAATTTTGAGTCACGGACGCCATAATAATTTGGCGTCCATGTAGCATCGGGCATAGCATGGGCAATATTTTGCATTGGGTATCGTTATAGTTCGTTGAAATTGTATTTTTTTTGTAGAATCACATCATTAATAAACTTTGAAGTTAATAATGAATTAGTTTTTGCTCTTTTAATGCTAATAATATAGCTTACTAATACGATGCTACATGGACACCATGTCCATGTAGCATTTCATAAAATTTGCCTAATTAGACTAAAACAATTACCCCATTCGAAATTATCCATCACCCAAAACATTCAAAACATTGCCTACATTTTACTACACTTTACAGAAAAAAGGCATATTATGAGAGATGTATATCTAATGAAATATATTAATACACAATGCTACATGGACACCATTTCCATTAGCATTTCACTGAATTCACAATAAACATTCCCTTATTTTAGTTTTATTTACTATAAATAAAACAAATAATTGTAAATCATTCAAGTTCTCTATCCTTTGCTATTCTTTTTCATGTTAAATGAGTAATAAATAAAATAATCCAGCATGATTTTAATATAAATATTTTCCTGCAACACAAAAAGTGCAACATGAATAAATAATCTACTCCAATATCAATACACAATGTTCCATGAAGATACTAAGCCATAGGGTTTATTTTGTTTTGCTTTGCAGGTTCTTGACATTAATTCAGAAGACAGTTCTATCGTCCTGGAATTTATGGAGATGAAGACAAGGAACCCATCATTTTCAAAAACTAGTACCTTTCCAAAGAAATCCATCATGGCAATTAAATTATTTTTTTGCAAACTGACTTTTTAAGTGATCAAACTTTTCAATCATCTTTATCAATAATAGAGGATGATTCAATCAGAAACGAGCAAAGAGACTAAGATCACAAAGGGTACTTTAAGAACAACACTGCATGAAGTTTGTTTCAGTGGACATCTTAAGTTTCTTTGATCAATGGTGTATTGTTATTGTGTAATTGTAAGAAATGGTGTATGTGTATCATAGGTAATTATGTTTTATGCTTCATGGCAGGTTATCTTTTTGTGTAATTTGTAGTTTTACAATCCACGTGTTATTAATTTTATCGTGTGCTTATAACATAAAAAGTTAACATCATAGTACATCCTCTCTATTGATCTGAAAAAGATGCACCTGTTGAAGCTGTTCCAAATATTTTAGGGCACGGTGTCCATGTAGCATCGTATTACTTAAGTACACAGAAAAGGTAAATTTTACATGAACAGTGTTTAGATAAATTTCAAGCAATTCACTCTGTGTATCTACTTGATATGATGAACAAGTAGACAAACCATTCACACTCAAATAATTGTAACAGTATGAATATAGTCTTATTATTAACAATGTTACAAGACGCGGTGTCCATGTAGCATCGGTAGTGCATTTTATAACATTATACAGGTAAATAATACTTCATGTACTTACTTTATGACTATAATGTAATCAATGTGTATGGTTTATAGAGTACTTCACATCAAACAAATATTGATATGTACTTTATTTAAATTCATTATACAAATTGCAAAATAAAGAGTCACTTTTCAATGAGTTTTTACATAAAACAGTTAATCTACGATGTCTTGTTCGTTAAGTTATGTTCAACCTAGACAAATCTGGTTTCTTTTCATGTATTTGTGGTTCCAAGTAGTTAATTGAGGTATAGAAACTTGGCCCACATCTTAAGCTAACTTATTAGAAAATGATATGGAAATGGGAAATGGTGTCCATGTAGCATCAGGATTTTTGGAAATGTCATCCAACTGTTGAACATGTGCGGTTATTTTACACCAAATGTTACATTAAAAAAAAAAGTTCTACATTGGACTTTGGTAAATGTAGAACCTAAAAAAGAAGAAAGAGTTGGAAAATATCCATTTTGAAAATTTCACTTGGATGTCACATAATGTGCCCCAACTTCATGGAATGAGCCATATATATTCACAATTTTACTTTTAGAAGAAAAAAAGTCTTAAGATAGTTTTTGTAACAAAATAACATTTGCAGTCCCTCTATGAGGCCTTGTGTAGTGTTGGGAAGTTTTCTAACATTGATTAATGAGGGAAGAGGAAAATCATAGTTAAAGATGTCTTGTTAAGCTCTTCACTACATCGACATTACTCAACAATCATGACAGCAAATTAGAATTTCCAGGAAGTATGTACAGTGTACCAAGGACCTCCCCCCCCCCAAAGATTATAATAACAGGTTTTTCATGCTTCAAGAATTGTGTCTAGAAATAACGTGATAAAGCGAAGTCTTACAGTTGAACTCTATTTAACCCTATTGTTTGTCTGTAGGGTATGGAGTATGAAGGATAACGTTCTGCTATCTCGTACAGAAGTGGATGAGAATGTTAGATCTCTAGCATTTAACAATGATGGAACACACTTGGCTGTCGGTATGGGGGATGGATCTTTCACAGTATTAAAGACCAAGTAAGTTTGCTCATGTCTTAGTTCTTTACCACACGTGTGAACAACATGGAAGTTTATATTTGTTCAAAATATACAGGGTTATTTAAGTACACATTGTAAAGTGTATATTTTTCTCCTGCGTAAAAATGACAAATGTTAAGAATTTATATTAAAAATATACTTATGGTGACAAGGTGTACTGTTTGTTGCTTAACTACTTCCAGAAAGATATTGATAGATTTTTCTCCAAGTAGGACAGATGTGATGCAGCACATCAAAAGGGGGACTTTGTAGGTGAAGTCAATTTTTAGTTTATTATGTGTGCTCTCAGAGCATTTCCTAAGCTTTAAAATGACACCAACTTTTATCAAAATTGATCAAGGCATTCAGATTTTATGAGTGAAAATGTCTGTCCGTTTTCATCTATATCCTAAAAAACACAGCTGTAAAGTCCCCCTTTTGAAGTGCTGCATCACAAATATATTTGTCACTTGCCCTGTTCAACTCTGATGCCTGTATAGATATGTCAGATTGAAATAAACCAGAGGGAAATCTTTATTTGCTACTTGTTATAAAATTCAGCAATCATTGAATATACCCAAGAGAGTAACTAGTATCTGTCTAGACTCTGAACTTGACACAACTTGTATGATAGTAACAACCAATAGCTTACCTATTTTTCTCCTACAAATTTGAGAATATTGAGTTTAAACCCAGGTTTTATTCAATTTTGTTACATCGTTCCCCACTCAATGGTGAGAGGACTAGCTGATGATGCCATTCTCTTTAGAATAGAGATATAGTTGATTTGTTTTCTTCGTTTAATTAATACGAAGAATATTTAAAATTTTATTTCTCTCCTACAAATTTGAGAATATTGAGTTTAAACCCAGGCCTGGGTTTTATTCAATTTGGTTACATCGTTCCCCACTCAATGGTGAGAGAACTAGCTGATGATGCCATTCTCTATAGAGATATAGTTGATTTGTTTTCTTCGTTTAATTAATATGAAGAATATTTGAAATTTTGTTACAGTCTGATTAATTATTGAACAACAAAGTGTAAACGCAGCTACGAGATATGTGATTGATTTAGGCCTAAAAATTGGCGTAACATAGAAAAATAATAGGGTAGGTAGGTCAGATTTTATTTTTATTTATTTTTTAAAAATCTATAAAACGTCTATGAAATTTTATACACCAGCACACATATAACATACAGACATAAACAAATGGCACAAATACACATTTTCAGTTTTCTTTTTCTCACACACACAAAAAAATAAAAAATAAATGTAAAAAATGTAAAAAAAATGTTTAAAAAAAAGAAGATTTTTTTTTTACAGGGTTGGCGGTAAAAATAAGGTCGGTCGGGTAACGCCAATCAAACCTCTTTTTTTTAGGCCTTAGCGCAAGCACTAACGGTAGGACTTGTGCATATTTTGGTGCTCATTCAGCATCATTGCGTGTATGCGCATGATGCAGCTTAAGTAGCACATGCTGCTTGGATTTGTTTATGCATTACGCCATTCTGCAACGTTCAATAAGACTGTAGTAACCAACACAATTTATGAAATTTGTGTTTCCATTTCTCAACCAGAGACCTATCAGAAGTGATCCACATCAAAGACAGAAAAGAGGTCCTCCACGAGATGAAATACTCTCCAGATGGCGCTTATCTAGCAGTGGGTTCCAACGACAATTACGTGGATATCTACGCATCAGCACAAAAATACAAGAAAGTTGGTCAGTGTTCAGGCAGCAGTAGTTTTATCACTCATTTAGACTGGTCAGAAGACAGCAAGTATGTACATACAAATAGTGGAGCAGCTGAGAGATTGTTTTACAAAATGCCAGGTGAGACAACAGGATAGATGTGTAGGAATAAACCTATTCCGTACTCGCCCGTTAATGGCCACCCACACGCTTGTTGCCTTCATGCGCATCCGCATCCTTATGTATTCATTCGCTGGTGTAAGGCAGCTTTGCCAATTTGGAACTGATCAACCTATAGTATCTGGAATCCTTACATTTGAACCATTCTAATGCCTATGCCGTCTCATGTTAAAAAATGTAAAAAAAAGCACAGCATTTTTTATTTAAAAAACAAAAATCACATTTGGCATAGCCTTTTGTTCTGAGACAAACTTGTTTTTTGTTAGCCTAATCTGAAGAATGACTCATGTGGAAAATATTATTTTATTACGATTCTATGTATAGATTATGAAACAGCAAGATACTATGCCCTATGAAAATGGTTCCATTTGGAGAAGGTTATGACACCTGATTAGGTGAAATGAATGATCATTTCTTGTTGCCATATGTTAAGACATGTTTTCTGTGAACCTGTTTTCTGTGAACCTATATTGCTCGTTTGTCATTATTTCCATGCTTGCCATTTTCTGCGTGGTCATTAGCGATTCCTCAAGCTTCCGCGCGAGACACTGCCATGCAGTTTTCCAAAGACGCTCTACTGTCGATTAAGTTGGGTTGACAGAAGTAAACAAAGACTGTACCACACACCGCGAAATAATTGTAGTGTAGGAATGTTATAAAATAAATCTCTTTCCATCTCACTATATGGAACGCTCTCAGTCTCTGATCGAGCACTCTTTTGTACAGCGAAAGTGAACCTTTTATTCGTTGTAATGTATTTATATATATGTAGCAAACTTGATTTGTTTCATTTTTAGGTCGTCCGTAGGAAGAGACCTTATGGCAGCATCCTTCGTGTGTAGTCTGTGTGTGTGTGTGTAGTCTGTGTGTGTGTGTAGTGTGTGTCAACAATTTGGTATACACTTTTTTCAACAATTTGGTATACACTTTTTGTTTTGTCCATTTCTTTTCCATACAATGTCCAATTGCAATCAAACTTTGGTCATAGATGCAACATGGAAACCTTCATATGTTAATGAGGTCAAAGGTCACATACCAAGGTCAAAGGTCATCCGAGGTCAAGATGTATATGTAAAAGTGGCTGCATATGTAAAATTGATTACATTTGTCCATTTCTTTTCCATACAATGACCAATTGTAACCAAACTTTGGTCATAGATACAACATGGAAACCTTCATATGTTAATGAGGTCAAAGGTCACATACCAAGGTCAAAGGTCATCTGAGGTCAAGATGTAAATGTAGAAATGGCTGCATATGTAAAATTGATTACATTTTTCCATTTCTTTTCCATACAATGTCCAATTGCAATCAAACTTCGGTCATAGATGCAACATGGGAACCTTCATATATTAATGAGGTCAAAGGTCACATACCAAGGTCAAAGGTCATCCGAGGTCAAGCTGCATATGTAAAATTGATTACATTTGTCCATTTCTTTTCCATACAATGACCAATTGTAACCTAACTTTGGTCATAGATACGACATGGAAACCTTCATATGTTAATGAGGTCAAAGGTCACATACCAAGGTCAAAGGTCATCTGAGGTCAAGATGTAAATGTAGAAATGGCTGCATATGTAAAATTGATTACATTATTCCATTTCTTTTCCATACAATGACCAATTGCAACCAAACTTCAGTCATAGATACAACATGGAAACCCGCATATGTTAATGAGGTCAAAGGTCGCATAGAAAGGTCAAAGGTCATCTGAGGTCAAGATGTAAAATTTAGTATACTTTTTTTTTGTCTCTTGTTCATTTTTTTTTGTTGTCTCTTGTTCATTTTTCCATACAATGACCAATTGCAACTAAACTTGGGTCACGGATGCAACATGGAAACATTCATATGTTAATTAGGTCAAAGGTCACATACCAAGGTCAAAGGTCATATGAGGTCAAGATGTAAAATTAGCTGCATATGTAAAATTAATTACATTTAAACAGGTGAAGTACAATTGCAACCAAACTCCAGGATGTTTATTTTATTTTTTATATCCTGGATCCGCTAGTGGTCTAACCTCTTTCTTTCTAGATGCCTGTGGTTTGAGATCCACCTTGTTTTTAATCTACCCATATAAACGGACGACCTATTTGGGACCGCTGTCCCTATTTTATATTTTGTGAGATGAATAGTTCCCATCCTGATTTTACCATTTACAAGTATCTTTCCATGTAAATAATAGGAACACTTTTCACTAACTTGATAGGAAACTGTTAGCTCAAACTAGTATGTGTTGAGTGACAGGCGCTACAACAAATATTACTCTTGTTTTCAAGTAGTCAGGTCTTTACTTGTGGGAATTGACAGCATGTAGGGTAGAAGTTTTACTCCCATGAAATGTTCACATAGGGTTTAACAAAGCAGGAAAAGAGGCATACCACTGTTTTCAACATTAAAGAATTATAATCAGTGGAAAAATAATTACTAAATTGCCTGGAAAGTCATCTGAACTTATAAAAAACACCCCATACTCCCAACATAGTGTGAGTAAATGAACAGTTGTATATAAACAGATGAGGTCTCGTTGGAAAGAGGAACACGTCAGCTTTTAATAGAGAGGAAACACAATATGAATACATTACGAAATATACAGATGATTTGTGATTGAAAAGATTTCTGAACTTTTTTTAGGCGTTTAGATCATTTTATAACCCTTACCCCAGAGGCACCTTTTCCAAAGATTTTTTTGCGGCCAAAAAGCCAGGGGAAAAAGGGCCCCACGCCCTCGGGGCTCGAACCCCAGACCTCTGGATTCAGATGCAAACAACTTACTGCTAGGCCACGGGGGTCAGCCATACTTGGCTCAGTATACTTTGCCAAGTATATAGCCTGGGGCCATTATTTCATCGAAAGACTGCCACGCCTGGTGACACAAGCACACTGTATCGTAGTAATTCGTAGTACTCAAGAGTGTTAGGGTTAAAAAATAATTGTTGTATGTAATTGATATTTCAGCTGGTAAAAGGATAACAACCTCTGAAGAAATCAAGCAGATACGCTGGGCTACTTGGACAGGGGTCATTGGCTCAGAGGCCAATGGTATTTGGCCTAAATATGCTGATACCAATGATGTGAATGCTGTAGATGCCTACTATGGAGGAGAAGTCATGGTCACAGGAGATGATTTTGGTCTCGTCAAGCTTTTCAGGTTTCCATCTCTCAAAAGAGGTAAGTTGGACTTGATCGATGCTCTTTTGTTCAATATGGTAGATGGCAATTTTTTTCAATCTTTCGATTAAAAGTACACTGACTTATTACCAGCAGCAACTCTGAATTTCTTGACATAGACTTCGAGTGTCATGCAGCAAAATTATTACTGGCCAACTAAGCATGTATATTGTAAAGGTTGCCAGCCCGAAGCAAATTTTACTCACCTCTTGCAGCGGTTGGGTGGTTTTGAAGTACAGGCCTGCCAACAAATGAATGTGTTATGTGCTTCAGTTTAAATATTTTAAGTACCGCATTCTCCCTATTAAGCCCGCGGCCCACCCCCTTTTTCCAAATGACTACCAAAAAGTAACACCTAATAGCACCCATCTTTTTAGCCGCTGTCGAGCACGATGAAAGCAATACGCATATCCAAAAAACAATCGAAAACAACTACTTTGTAGAATGTGTTACACATTATTTCAATCACTCAGTACCCTCGATAGATCGCCACATCAAATTACTAGCTCATAGAAGAAATGTCAAGTATGATCAGCCACATTCCATGACTAGTTATGAATGTGAAAGAAAACCCTCCAAAACTTGCCCAAAATGTCATCAACTTTCGCTGGTGTGAGCCACCATCTTTGCTTTTCATTAATGGCTAAAATACAATGACGTAATGTTGCCACAGTGAGACCACTGCGCCGGCACATGTTTAAATCCCTCCCCCCCCCCCCCCCACCACTTTTAATATAAGTTTACTCATCAATCGCACATGGTTTTCCGCTAATGCAGCTGTGCCAAATTCGACATTGTCCACGATAAATGATTTTAAAAACAGTAACTTAACATGTGTTCACCCAAAATGACTTTGCTGGAGCGCTAAATAGGAGTTTACCATGCACACAAATTCGTTCAATATACCAGTATTACCGTTTCAACTTCTCAAAATGAACAATAATTTTGTTTTCTTTCAGGTGCCAAATTCAGAAAGTATGTCGGGCATTCTGCCCATGTGACCAATGTACGTTTCTCCCATGACAAGACACATATCATATCAACTGGTGGAGGTGATCATGCTGTATTCCTATGGAAATATAATCCAGGAGAGCTACCAACGGATGATGAGGATGATTGCGGTCATGATACAGGTCAGTTGTGTAATTAATTAACAATTCACATGGACATTTCTGTTTGTTATAGGCCCTACTTGTATGTCTGCACTCCGTAGTAGTAAGTATACACCTGATCTCATCTAATAGATTGATGGGCCCAGTGTTTGCAATTCACTTTCTACTAGTGTACCTGGTTTAGTAAGTTAAAGCTTGAGCTAATGTGGATGTTCTCTGGCAAATTAATGGTATTATTTTATTTGTTTTTAAACTGAATGGCTAATTTGTGAACTTTCTGAACCATATGGACTTAAAAGGCACAACTCTCCCTATTTGAAAAGTTATTGTGAAAGGTTTATAAAGCCTACATTCCAACCAAATGTCACAGTTATCCATTATTTGAACTACTTCTGTTAATGGGTTTGGGTCGCACCAATAGCATTAAATAGGTTGATTGTCCTGATAAGAATTTAGGGGAAGATAGTTGGTATTTTATTAAGTAAAGCAAGCATTTGTTAACTCCAGGCCTTGAAATAAGAAATGAAAAGGGCAGGTAATTTGAAAGGGGCACCAACTTTATCCAAGGCCATTATGTACTTTTGACTGGAGTAAAAACGACCAGAAATTGAGGGCACCAAGGCTAGATGCCTTCGATTAATTCAAGCCCTGGTTAACTCTATACCAAGTTGTTTAAAAAGGTTTAATATGTCAGTAATTGTGGACAGGGTTCGCATTAAGGATTTTATTTTGTATAGCAAAAACTGCTTCATGAGCTTGCATTTGTATGTAAACATATGGCATAAAATTGCTACACATTTTAAGAATTGTGTAGCAAAAAAAATGAGGATTGAGGAGCATTTTGCTACTGACATACACTTGTTGCGGACCCTGATTGTGGATTATTTCAATCCCATCAAATCTGTAATTGGTTGTGTCCTTACATTGAGTAAAAACATAAAACTTCTTGTAATTCTCACTTAATTTCAGGTTATGTGGATTCCAATAGTGAGGACAGTGACTCTGACATGTCTGATGTAGCCGAGCTAGACTCTGATATAGAACGAGAGAAAGAGAAAGACTATGACAGAGCGGTGTATAAGGAAGACCTCAGTCAGTTGAAGAGAATACAGAAGAAGAAGAATAACAAGGCAGAACCACTAGATGGACAGAAAAGAAATCAAGCTCCCACAGAAGGCATTAAATTAGAATTCATACACGGGTAGGTGCTTTTTTTCTTATCAATATGTGATGACAAATAATTTTCCCCATTTATGAACCTAATGGGTAATGATAGGAGAATGTATTGTACAACTCATTGGTCTACATCCCATTTGAACCGCTGTCTAATTTCTATATTTTTAAAACTTAATAATATAGTGGTACTATAATCTGTTGTTAGATTCCAACTGATCTTTATCTGAACTAACCAGTCTAACTTGAATTTTTGCATAGCAGAAACTGCTACACAAAGTTTGTTTTGCAGAGCAAGTCCAACATTTTGCATCACAATTTTTTGCTAATACAAAACATTTTTGTATAGCAGTTTTATTTCAAAGCAAAAACAAGTCATAACCCAGGCTTTTTTCTTTTTCACTGTGCTCTGGAAAAACATGATTTTAAAAGTAAAGCTTACTTTTAGTCCGAATTTCTTCCCTGCATGACAACATTAATTCTGCAAGATATTCCTGGCAGAGAATCTTCTTGATTATATTCCCATTAATTTCTGGTGTATTTTTAATTTGTTTACGCCGAAGAACGTTTGTTTTCATTCATCACTGTGCGCCGCCATTTTATTCATAAGTATTCATCCACTAGTCTTCAAGATTACTGTATATTCCCTGGCACTGTGCTATTAATAGAGCGATGTATGAAAGCGGCAGAGTCTCAGTCTAGTCATTACGTCATTCAATCCATGTGCGACATCAATTAATTGGATGGTACCAAAATCGTTATTATCCCCGTAACATGGTAAAAATAACATACCGGGAATATAACTTGACTGAGCTTCAAACAGCAAGTCTCATCATTGATTTATCTATATACTAATTTTCGGAACATGGCTTTATTAGATAGTTCAATATAATTTTACACTCGCGTCCCTCCTCAACTGAAAAAGCGTGGTAATTGCGCCTCTAATACACGAGCTAATTAGATAGTTCAATGCCCGTTTTTTACCGTTTTCAGACATGCGCAGAAAGGATCACATGTGAAAATCCGAAATGTTGAATTTCTTTTACTCGGGTAGCTACTTTCGGACACAAATTGTGGTTTTCGGAATGAGTGATGACATATGGTCTTCACCCAAAATATTTTCTTCAGGGATATAGCTACATTTCTGTATATGCGGCTGTTTGTTATTCTTAAAGATCGCATAGTAACAAGCATTTATACGTCCGACAAATAAAAATATTTCACGACATTTTCTAAATGTAAACAAAAACTCTTACACAGATCTTAAGTGACACTTTCACATTAGTAACATAGATGAATGCGACGTTTGCTAACGATAAAGAAACTGGCAGTACCATGTCAACCGTTTCTATGTTGTGCTGCGCGACCGCGTTTAACATGGCGCACGCGGTTCGGCGCACACGTAATGACGCAGACAAAAAAAGTGTACGCGTTTGTGGCGCAAACCGTGCACATTGTAACGGAGCAGAGTGAAAGCAGGCAGTCCGTACACTCTTAGAAAAAGGATGCTTCAGGCTTCAGGGGTTCTTGGCTGTCCCGTATGGAACCCTTTATATCACCTTAAAAGGTTTAAAAAAGAACCATTTTAAGGTTCAAAATAGGCAAAATATGGGCAAACATTGGTCTTTCGAACCTCTAAAGGTTCTCTACAGAACCTTTTGGGGCCTTTAAAATCAAAGAACCTTTAAACCATTATACGGGACAGCCAAGAACCCCTCTGAAGCACCCTTTTTCTAATAGTGTACCCTAAAGCCACCTCCTCCTCTCCGCAGCTTCCCTTACTTGATAATCTGGATATAAGGGCACATGGGGCATCTGGATAAACGGAACGTGTGGTACATTATCATGATTATTATAGAGTGTCTGGATTATTCAGGGCATCCGTGGTATCTGGATTACGGGGTTCACTATAAAACGAGTCTCAAATTACCTGGATATACTATGCGCAGGTGGGCCACCTGTGATAACTGGATTTTAAGGGTGTACACTCAGGTAGTATCTCGGGAGGCTTTATAGAACACAGCAAACATGATAAAGGGACTACATATACAATACGTTAAGGCCCCACATGCCTATTGGAGGAATAATGTATTTAATGTAAATAGGCCAAACAAAACCCGGATGGCACACATTGTGCTCAAGTACAAGCGTGGAATGGTACAAGTGATCTTGATGATAGACTCCGCCGACCATAAAACTAAACGACCGACTATAAAACTATAACGCTCAGAACGTAGGCCTACTGAATTACCTGTATACAGTATGTGCATATGGGCAGTGGCGACACTTGCACCAGCACCATATGTTAAAGGCATATTACTTGATCTTTTCCAGAGAGCGCCCTCTATTCGTGATTTTTTTTAGAGAGTAGATTTTCTTGCAGATTTACATTTCTGATCATAAATCGTACATATATTCCAAGTTACAGAGCGATACGATTCCTAATTACCTCAAAATCATGGTTTTAGAGTGAATTTAGACTAGAATAAAATAAGTTGTCGGATATCCGACAGTTTATTTTCACTCTAAAACCATGATTTTGAAGTAATTAAGAATCGTATTGCCCTGTCTGTAACTTGGAATGTATGTACGATTTATGATCAGAAATGTAAATCTGCAAGAAAATCTGCTTTCAATTTTTTTCGATGTTGAGAGCGTTCCGTGGAAAGATCACATAATATACCTTTAAAGGAGTAAAACGGGGTGGCAGGGCAATAAAATAATCGGGGGAGACATTTAAAAGCTAATTTTATGTAACTTTCAATTTTGACATTAAAATTCAACTTTTTATTATTTGGGGTACAAAATAGGTAGAGACATGCGCTGACAGGAGTATAACTGGGGGTATTAAGAACACGTTGATGGAGTAGGCCTACTCGGATTAAGATCTTGGGTATCTGTATTATTTAAGAGCACATTGGGCCTAGGCTCATGGTGTATTAAGGGCACCATGTCACTTACATTATATCAAGGGCACCTTAGTACCTGAATTATTTAAGGACATACTCTTGATTGATATTTATATAAACATTTATAACGCTTTGATATTACTGACCTCTGCCTATTGTGACTTTTACTGTCCGCTATCTTCGGCACCCGCGTTTAATTTACTTGACTATGATAAAGTAAGGGCACCTGGGTATCTCGAGATAACGGCACACGGCACACTGCAGTGGGCCTACCTTGATTATGTGGTATCCAGTGCATTATTAAGGGCACCTGGGGTAACTGGATTAGGGGTAGGGCTTAGGCCTATGGGGTCCCTGGATATAATGGGACAACGGGTACCTGCATTTCAGGTCTCATGGGAGGCCTACATAGGTATCTGGAAACACAAACGTAGGCCTACCTAGATTAAGGCAATGTATAACATGGATTATCAAAAGCACCTGCGATATTCGGATTATTTAGGGCCCCGTCTGGATTATGTATAGGACATGTTCTTGATATTATTGTATCAAATTTTCTTACGCTTTGTTTACTTATTCCCCGTGAAATTTTCTAGCGGGTCCAGCGCGAAGCGCTGGTGCCCGCTAGTGTAGATTAATTATGCATCGCTCACTTTGCGATGCAAGGTATAGAATTGGGTCGCAATTACTAAATTTTACATTGCATTTTGTGATGCAATACGGGCGAATTCTCTCCCTGAACATTGTACAATTTGGGGCTTGAGTGCATGAGACTTGGAAAGATTGATGAACTTAAAGTTTCCAGTCACATATTTTGCATGCAAACATCTAATTTTAGAGTTGGAAACTACAAATTAAAATGTATAAAATATAAATTCTGGAACTTTGAAACAATTCTAGTTTTCCAAATAACATGTTGAAATATCAACTGAATATATCTAATGCTTTTTATGATACTATTGTTTATTGTCAAACAGATACAGGGGCTATGACTGTAGAAATAATCTGTTTTACACCCAGTCAGGAGAAGTTGTCTATCACGTTGCAGCGGCAGGAGTCATATACCACAGAGAAACACATCGTCAGAGATTTTATCTAGAACATACAGATGATATCTTATGTCTATGTATCCATCCACTCAAAGACATTGTAGCAACAGGTCAGGTAAGCGTCATTTAGAAATGAGAGACATGTGGTTAGTGACTTTATAGAGAATAAGCAGATGAAATATTTTGTTTATATACTCTGTGTCAACTCAACAGATTGGGCAGCAGAAAGACAAATGTGGCATATTTTCTATTTTTTGTAGAATCAAATTATTTTCGCTTCAACATTTATTCTGATTTGATTACTTGATATGATGCAACTGCCTTCTTCTTGCAAATAAAGGTTAGGCAACAAAACCTCAATGTTCTATGGAGCACAGATCTTCCAAGTGAGGATTGTTAGTCTGTCGATAAGTTGGTTATTGTTTTTCTTAAAGTAATATTCATGATATTTCAAAATGACATACATTAAACAATCACAAATTTGCTAATTTTGTGTCAGTCAGGCATATAGATGATGTGACCTGTGATGTAATGCCCTGTGGTATGCGTGCACACCTACACGGAATGTGCTTTGTAAATTAAATTCACTCTTGATTGATCATTACTTATGTTGTAGAATAGTGTAGTAGTCGTAGTCTGCATCCCTGCACAATGAGAGACCAGGTACCAAATATGGTTGCCCGGCAGAATGCGTACGCCATGTAAGGGCAGGTGCTTTTAAAATTGGTGCTCAGTGATGAGTATTTTGCTTTTTAATAGTATGTATACAGTAGTCATGGACTAGTACCTCTAGCATGTCTTCAGACCAGGCGCTAATCCATTTGTAAACCCTAATGTAGTAAACAATGGTCACATCATCTATAGAACAGGGTCTTTTTCATCACCTCGTGTGACATATGTTTTACATCAAATCAACAAAACATACAAAAATGCTAATATTTTGACTGATTGTCTACTCTGTTCCAGCTTGGTAGAGACCCAGCTATACATGTATGGGATGCTGAGACTCTCAAATCACTATCAATACTCAAGGGACAACATCAGAGAGGCATTTGTGCTTTAGACTTCTCAGGTAGGTATTCAACTGTTGATATGGTAAAGCCATTAAAATAAAAAGTATCTGGGATTCCAGTGTGCATTGTTCAAAGATTGCAATTTCTGTTTTCAGAGCCTTGTGAAATATGTTTTCATCATCATGCTTAAAAACTCAATGTAGTTCAAATGTTTTTAAAATGTTAAACTATTTTCGCTATTAAACTTTTCAGTCATTATATTTCTTGAAACATTTGATTTCATGTTAGTCATCTTAAAAATGCAATCTCCTCCAACACAATCCTGAAGACTTTATAGGCTTAGAGCTTCAGGATTAAAAAGGTGCAGAAAGAAAAGAAAGAATGTTCTGAAGAATCTCTTTGCATTGAAAAATGTTTTCAAATTTTGTGCTGGTTTTTAGGATGCTAATTTACACATCAGAATGTTTTTTATTTGTTTATATCTGCAATTTCCAATAATTATTTTCAGGTGATGGCAAAAAGTTAGCTAGCGTTGGCCTAGATGACAATCATTGCATCATAGTATGGGACTGGAAGAGGGGAGAGAAACTAGCCAGTACAAGAGGCCATAAAGACAAGATATTTGTCATCAAATGGAATCTACACAATAACGATAAGCTAGTCACTGTGGGAATGAAACACATCAAGTTCTGGACACAAACAGGTAAAAGGCTAGATTTCTTTTTGTGGATTCATTTAGTTTTTTAGTTCTAAACTAGGGACACAAATGGGTACATTCAATTCTTAATGTTTCTAGAATGAGAGGTTTTGAGGCTTAGTTCTGTTAGAATCAATGTATACACACACCATTTGAAAATATGAAAATAGTTGCACACCAACGATGCACACACCCACGACGATGTCAAGTGATACATATATTGAATTGATGGTTAATAAAATGGCCACAATCAATCTTGAAGCACAATTGTGTATCTACATACTCTTGAGGCTACGCAACATAGAATTTGATACAGAAGGTTGGATTGTAGGTTTAACCTTGACTCAACAGCATGCTTCATGAGGGGGGGGGGGGGGGGGGGCAACATTTGCAGTGCTATTGAAATTATTCAAGGAGTAATGCTCAAAGTATAGGTGAATATATTTCATTGAAAAGTGACAGAGTTTCAACAGTGACATAGCCCATGCACAAATTGCATGAACATCAATCCCATGTTTGACCTAATGGGATAGGGTATTAATCATTTCATGCAATTCAATTACTACTATTTACACTTTTTCAATTCCATCTTTTCATAGGTGGTGGGTTCACATCCAAGCGAGGTACATTTGGCAATGTTGGCAAACCAGACACCATGATGTGTGTGACGTTTGGTAGTGATCCATTGATGACATATTCTGGAGGGTCAAGTGGCAATGTATACATATGGCAAGAACTGAAACTGTCCAAAATAATCCCTGCGCATGAGGGACCATGCTTTGCTATGCACTCCTTAGACAAGGTAAGTGTTAGATACTTGTGGAAGGAAAGAGTCAACTTTGTTATTATATAGTAGGCGCCATTTTGATTTACAAGCCAAAGAATTTACAAAGTAACAACTGTAGCAATGTGCATATATTTAACAGATCTAGATATGTATCCTAAGCTCTCTGAGCTGCGCAAATGCATTAGAGAACATTAAAAGGAAACAGCAAATGGTTCTTTAACAGGAAAACAAAATAAAGCCTGTTAGTTCAAAAATTATTTATGTCAGTAACATGAGGTTAAGATGGCTCTATTGGCCAAGTCATAAATTGAGATTTCCTGTTAAATCAAATGTTTAAGCGCTTGGTCTGACGATTCAGGAATTGAATATCTTATTTTAATCGGACATTTGGTTGCCGAGATATGCTAGGTCAAAGGGGCATAAAACCATCAATTTTGGCAACAATTTTCTTTTTATTTAATTTATTTGTTTCAATTCCAATTGCCAGGTAGTTTTTTTTTATTTATGTCCAATTTTGCATAAAATATGCAAAGTAAAGTTTGTGGATAGATGAGATGAGCTATGATGATGTGACTTGGTACATAAATAGTACACTTAAAGAGCTTCAAACGTACATTGGCTTTTGTCTGATTTCCATTTGCATACTTAATTAGGCTCACTAATTAAAATGTTTAAACACTGTTTCATTGGAGAAAAAAAGACAGGGAAACAAATTATGCGGTAAAATGCAAATTTTATTGCGTGCAATCTTCTGAGACAAACTTTTTATTCGGCCTAACTTTTTAATTTTTAATGTATCTACTTCCCCAGGGCTTTGTGACGGGTGGTAAGAATGGCATAGTCTGTCTATGGGACGAGCCGTTTGAGAGATGTCTAAAGCAGTACCCCATCAAGAAAGAAAACTTAGCTCAGGGAACAACCGGCACTTTTATACAAGATCTACCTGCAATCAGATCTGTGGTGTTAGGGCATGGACATATACTGGTGGGAACAAAGACTGGTGAAGTACTAGAAGTGGAAAAGACTGGGCCCATTAGAATACTGGTTCAGGTAAGTGGGTGTATTAAATGTGTTACATGTGAAAACGTGGGAGACAGGGAAGCTGCTCAATTTAAAACACACTGGCCGTAACGGGACACGAACCCACAACCTTTGTTTTGTGGATCGTGAACTTATCCCCAGGACCATGTGTCCTTCCTGTTTAGGGAGAACTGAGATAAAAGTAGCTAGAATAGTAAACTAATTTTGGAAAGGAACATCTGATTAAAAAACTTGAAAGCCCTATTATTTATTGAATGTCAACATCGAATTGAATGTATAATTTTGGAAGAACATGTCACATCAGGCGCGGCGGAGCGTATTTGAAAATGGGGGGCACGAAAATTACAATCATGCAAGCGGAACGAACGAAGCGAGTGGAGCGCCTTGCGGCGTGGGGTCCAGGACCCGCTTAAGGGCCCCGGGAAATTTTGGGTTTTTATATGCGCTCAGGGGCCATTTCATGGCGTATTTTGGTCTAATTAACACATTCATGACATTGTAAAGGCCCACGAAGTTGTACTTTATATAGCAATAATTTAAAAAAAAATTAAATCCGCAACAAGATGAAAATGCGACTCTCAAACTTTTGGACGGAAAAAACTACTATAGACTGAGACGAATTCGTCTCAGCTATAACATAAGAAGAACATTGATACTCTCAATCAATGGCAGCACCACCAGCATAAAAAATGGGGCCAAAGGGTGTGCGTGAAATTGTTTTTGTCAAGGAAAAACGCTTGCTTAAAAATGCGCGCAAAGCGCGCGAATTTTTTTTGGTTTTAATGCAAAATTGCCTGCAGTTTCATGTATTTTTGACACTAAAAGTCAATGTTTTCAATTATTTTGGGGTCAAAAATGTTGTGGAGCTTGATTAAAGGAGTTCAGCCACAAATTTCTAGAGGGGGGCACAGTGCACATGGTGTCCCACCACTTTCACGGATGGGGGGGGGGGGGGGCACGTGCCCCCTGCCCCCCCGGTTCCGCCGCCCTTGTGTCACATAGTTAGTTTATTCCTTTTTTATTATGTACTTGTGTTTCTACAGGGCCACATGGAAAGTGAGATATGGGGTTGCAGTACCCATCCTTCCCAGGATATTTGTGCTACAGTGAGCGATGATGCCACATTGCGTGTGTGGGAATTAGGAAATAATCATAGGATGCTCAATTGTAGAAAGCTTAAAATTGGTGCTCGCTGCTGTGACTTCAACCCTGATGGCAAGGCTATTGCTGTAGGATTCAAAGATGGTAAGGACAGTTAGTAGGAGAATTAAATTACGATATAGGAGAATGGGAATGGCACCCTCAAATTATTTTGTCAATTTGTAAACTTGTTCTTGATAATGGGCATAATACAAAATGTTTAAATTTTATAGAACCTAATAAATCAACCAATCAACACCATTAACTTCATTTGAACACTTTCATTTTTATGAATCTGTGTGTTAATACAAAAAAATATTTTGTTTCCAATTTTACCAATATTATTGTGCTTCTTCACAATTGTTTTACCACACATTTCTTTAACTCAACCAACCCACAACGGAAACTGCACCTGTCACCAATTACTAGCGGTTGAGTGTGTGATCAGCATTGTGCAATTTAGTGAATGTATGTACTCAGTAATTATGACAACACTCTCAATTGACTGACACATGGATCAAGCTGAATAAGGTCCAAGCCCATGTCATACTTATACTTTTCATAAGACTGCGCATTATGTTCTCAAACTTACAAAATGTTGGTATTTGATTAATAGTAATAATACAAAATAAAAGAAGAAAAAAAGTACTCAAAGCGCTATACAAAGAGAAAAATACAAATACATACAATACAAAATATAAGATCGGGACGCACTATGCTTTCAAACGAGTGTAATATTTCCTGCGGTAATATTTTTCAGTGACATCAAAGCAATCACAAAGTGATAATAGTTAAAACAATAAAAGTATGAAACAAACAAACAAACAAACAAACAAAGCAAAAATGTATATCTATACTCAATGTCACCTCAAATTGGTAGGTGAAATCTGCACATATTTTACTTTGGCTAAGACTGATACTCTTCTTTAACTGCACAGCAAATGCCATTGCATTGATGTTATGCATATGATGTTATAATATAATCACTTAATGACATAAAGTTTTGATCTTGCGCCTTTCTTCATTATTTATAGGCAGCTTTACTGTAGTAGATGCAGACACATTAAATGACTTAGCGTCATTTCACCATAGAAAAGAAGAAATATCAGACATCAAATTTTCACCACGTAAGTAGAGATTACTAATTTTACTAAGGTAAAAAATCAAAAAGAAATCTTTAACTTCATTTAGGGCATTTTTTTCAGCATTTGGTTGTTTTTGATGACAACATCAAATTAGTTCGGTTTTCCCTTGTGTTTCTGACTGTGTAATCCTAAGTTGATTTCCTCTATATCTAAAGTGATCAAACTTATCCTTAAAAGTTCCTTAAATTAACATACAATTTGGAGATAAGCAGATGTTCAAATCCTGATATAGTCATTTTGTCAACTTTTACCATTAAATACTTACAACGTTATAAAATGAAAAGTTTTATCAACCTATATGTATACAAGGCTCAAGATAACAGGTTTTTTTACCGGGAGCTACTTTTTTTCAAAAGTAGCGCCCGGATCATGGGATTTATTGAGAACCAGGAGCTACTTTCAATCTACCGGGAACAAATTTTTTATTAAATCGTATTGTTAAATAGAAATTCTATGTCTTAGGCAAGCTTAACGATCATCAACGGGCGCTGGTTTGGACAAAATATCAGCGCTCGGTTGTTTATTTTTTAGCATTACCGGGCGCTTGGCAGGAAGAACGACGGGTAAAAATCGCCCAGCGCCCGCTTATCTTGAGCCTTGTATGTATACAAAATTATAATTCTATCTAATAAACCCCATAACCCTAACCCCACTAGACCATACAAAATCATCCAAAATAAAACTATCTCCACGCGCGTGCTGCTGCATTGGCTCGATTACGTCACCTACCGCAGGCATATGTGGCCACGAAGTTTGTGGCCGCATATGCGCTGGGGAGTTAGCTCAGTTGATAGGGGCACAGACTGGGGTGTGAATGGTCCCGGGATCGAATCCCGGTGGGTGCTCGGTGATTTTTCGGGTTAAAAAAATTGCACTTTTCCCCCCTCCCCCGATACATGCAAAAACATAGCCGTGGGAGTTAGGGTTAATAAACCTTTATTTACCTTTTTATATCTCTTTAGAACCTGGCAAATATCTAGCAGTAGCATCACATGACAACTTCATAGACATCTATAATGTAATCAATAGTAAACGGGTAGGCACTTGTAAAGGCTCATCAAGTTATATCACACACACAGACTGGGACAATAAAGGTTAGTGTCACATCATGTCAGAAACTTTACCTGAATAAAGATGTGTATGGTCAAAGGTTAAAGGTCTACAAGCAAGAGGTCAAATATTCTTACTATTGGAATTGATGTTACGCCAGATGCTTGATCATCATAATAATAGATGTCATACCACTCCGTTAGGAAAGGGTTTCTTCTCCATAAATTTAGACATATTAATGTCTGCAAAGTAAGGATACAATACAGTGTAGTAACACAACATGACAAAAAATGGGACCACAAACTAAGTCTTTTCAAGCGGCAAACTAAGCCGGTCTATGACCAAAAAAATCTGTCAAGTTGTCACTATATTTCAATACTAAATTACCCACTGGGCAGAGGTCGCGACCTCTGCATAACTCTATACACACAGGCAAATCTGTCTAGCTAATAGTAGTACTAGTAGGTATCTGGCTAAACAGAAACCTCTCATTAGTTAAGTTATTTAAAGATTTTTTAGGACCAAGAAAATACATGTGAACATTATCAAAATGTAAACATTTGAAACTACTCTCAACTATTTTCTTTTACTTTTTATGCATCTAGCAAATTTCACATATTCTTTTAGTTGTTTTACAAAGTTCACCCTTACACTAAATCAATAAATATGTCTGATTTTTATTTATACATTCAATTAATAATAATGATACATTTTCCATACTCCGATCAGCTAAAAAGCAAAAGTTTAGGGCACATATTATAAATAATCAGAACGCAAACAATTTAAGAAGTCTGTGTCTGCCCATAGACGGTACAAATCATGTTCTATGAGAACTATATGGTTTTCCTTTATTTACGCACATAATATTTCACTTTGATTAATTATATATAATTTTAAATGTGGTCCATCCATTTATTATTTCAATATTTGAGATATATTCAATATAATAATCTAGTTCGAAAACATGTTTGAAATACGCTAAAACAACGTTGTTGAGATTTTTAAGATTTCTAGTACTTTATTGCAACACTTACATGCAACAAGGCATTACACACGTCCACAGTAAAGTATTTGCATGCAACAAGTGTCATACACTGTAATATCAGTTCAGTAATGCTTGTAGTTTGCCAGCCTAAGGCCAGAGGTCACCAGGCTGCTGGAATATATATGTGAACGTTGGAAATCTGACCTTAGGGACCACTTGCATTTTGTCAGCAGTTGATTTTATAAGCAGGGTCGTCAATCATGCAGTGATTTTTTTAAGCCGAAGTTTGTGGGTCCAAAAATTGGCATGAATGAATCAGAAATTGTACCAGAATCATTTGTATTTTAAATAAAACATTTCAAGGGGTTGTATTCATGAATTAAAACCAGCAATTCTGATAGATAATAGACCCATCTTTGAATTCTTCTATTCTCCCAACAGGCAAGCTAATAATGATCAATTCCGGAGCCAAGGAACAACTCTTCTTCGAAGCTCCAAGAGGAAAGAGGCAAGCACTGCGTAATAGAGAAATAGAGAGCTTAGATTGGGCCTCATGGACGTGTGTGTTGGGTCATACTTGTACTGGCATATGGCCTTCAAAGAGTGATGTAACAGATGTAAATGCAACATGTTTGTCACATGACAAGAGGCTGCTAGCAACGGGTGATGATTTTGGATTCGTCAAACTGTTTAAGTGGCCTGTGCAGGTTAGTACATCAACTATGACAAATGTAAAGGACCAAAGGGAATATGGCATTTCAGAGATCAGTCCTGTACATGAACGTCATATCAAATTGGGGTCACAGGGGCCAATGAGGTTTACACAATGTAGAAAATTAGTTTCAACTGTATCCAAAGATTAGAAAAAGTGATAGTTAGTCCAAGCTTTGATCTTTTATGAGTTCAGTTCTGGCTGGTAAGCATTCCATCTGATCTAAACCATCGTGTTACTTTCTTTGGCAGGGAAAGAATTCCAAGTTCAAGAAGTATGTTGGACACAGTGCTCATGTGACCAACGTTAGATGGACACATGATGACGGTAGGCTTGTATCTATTGGAGGAGCAGATACCTCTATGATGGTATGGCTACATGATTCACCAGGAAAGCGAGACAATTGCCGTGGGGAGAGTGATGATTCAGATACAGACTCGGAAGAAGAAGGTATGATGGTGGATAAGACCACACATTTTTGTTGTTGTATGGCATAACATGCCATTGAAAATTAGGGATGGGGGGCGGGTGGATTTGTTGTTGTTTTGAATTGTCTATACTATTAATTACTTGATCTCACAGAGTCAAATAAGTCACAAAATATCATGATGCCGTTTGCGCTTGTCAAAATTTGCTGTGTACTATATTACTTTTTGATTCGGAACACCAAAGATCGTTTTTGTATTTGTTTTTTGTTTGATTTTTTGATTTTTTTTGATTTTTTTTATTAATATTTTTTCTTCTGCGAAAAAAACTCAGGGTCAAGGGGTAAATTAGGGTCAGGCGGGTTACACAATGCAACAATAACTTGTTTGGGGCCTAAGGGGAGTTGAGAAACAGTGTACCTTAAAGTCCCAGCCATGGATCAAGTTGTTGACATCATATAGTGTGCAACATATCTATAGTCCAAACAGGCAATTGCATGCATGGGACCTTTAAGTACATTTTATCCTGGAATTGTTTTGGATTATTTGGGCAATGAAACTTTGTTACTAGTATTCTACTTTAATTATTTTAATGAGTTGATGAATGAGTTTATTTATTATTCTATTTATTATGAATGTATCAACTTTAACATCTGCATGTACCAAAGTACATAATTTGAACATTGGTTATGTATATTGGGTTTATGAAAAGTCATTATATAGTAAATGTATTATATTTGTCAGTAAATAGCAAGAAAAGTTACAGAAAGCAAATCATGTCAAAATCATTAAGTCTAAGAGCTGATATGTATCATTGCTTAATTTAATAAGTTTAATTTCAAGGATTTTTATTCATCTATTTTATTTAATCATGAATGTGCGGAAATAACAATTCTCTCTCTTGTTTATTGCCATAGCTCATTATAAAGGTCCATTTCTATTTTCTCTCTTGCTTTTTATAATACTAACGCAAATATGTCACCTGTTCGTTAAGATTAGGATATAATGAAGAGATATGAAGAATTACCGATATTCTTCAAATCAGTTTAATATATTTAAGGATGTGGGAGTGTAATATTGATTTCAAAGGGGAAAAGAGGAATAGAGCGTCAATATTCAAAATTATTTTCCACCACTCTATCTTGGTTTTGAGGAGGGCAGGTTTCATATCAGATAACTCTACTCTATAGTTTGATCAGTTCCAAATTGGCGAAGCCTCCTTACAGCAGCGAATGAATACAGAAGGACCTGGTCGCCCTGCTCCTTAAGGACCTGGTCGCGCTGATGGCAACAAGCGCACTGTGCATCAATGTGTGAAGTGTGAGTGCGGCCAAAACCGTGTGCGTGTGGCCATAATCGCGTATGTACGCTTGTATTACTTTTGCGCCCGGAGAGATAAAAACCATGGCCATAATCGCGCACAGAGAGATAAAAAAAGAATATTTCTCGCCAATTTGGAACTGATTAAAGTATAGTGCCATAGCTAATTCATCATAAGACTCATCTAAGTGCAAGAGGGATCTTTGAGGGGATTATCATTATACGTCTTTTCACAGCATTTTAATTGCAGCTAATTTTCTGTCTATTTTGATTAAATGGTACTTTGCCCTCTGTACTCTCTCTAACAAGACGTGTGCTTTTATTTTTATATTTCATTATATCATCTCTAATAACTTGCTCAGATGGTAAGGTTTCAAACATACTCTCCATTTATTGTGGAATGATTCATATAATACACCTAGAATATCTTTCAGTCTGTCCATCATATAGTGGCATGCGTTATTAACCAGCTATTTTTAAGACATCAAGGCATGCGTTATCACTCATTGCTTATCACTCATGTAGCTGACAAAGACATGTTTGCATTATGCCTCAATGTGTTGTAGTGTCAAGCATGTTTGAGTCTGTGTATTGTATTTGTTATATGTTGAATAGTTCAATATAGCGGTAAGACTGCCCAATTGCCAGGGACATTCTGGAATTTTTATTTATAAATTTGTCCCTTTTTTCACAGGCATCACTTTGCAATGTTTCTTCAGCAGATATAACATCTTGTTTGCCTATATTTGTCAAGAAAAGCGGCATATTTCGTGAGATCTTTCCACCCTGTTTAAATAAACATTTCTTTTCAAAGTAACACCTTTTCATACGTTGCATGAGTATCAACTCTTTTACCCCTGCATTTGTCAATGCAAAATTATAGATCTTTTACCCTGTTTTAAAAAACACATATTTTTCTCTCAATAAAGCATCTTAGTCAAGCATCTTAGTGACCATTACTCAAAATCATGTCTCATACAGTTGCCCAAATTTCTTGAAACATCTGGTGGTTGAAAAGAAAGAAAAAAATAGCAAAAATCTGAAGAGATATGGGGGATTTGGGCCCGTAGTCACATGGTCCCTCTGCCACTTACCATGTAATAATGTCATATGGAAACAAATATAAGCTAGGAATATTCCATCATACAGATTACAATGGTAGCTTAAAGGTAGTTTGGTGTCAAAGTGCATACTATATATTTAGGAGAACTAATTTCTGTAAGTGTACTTACTGCTGTTTCTTGTAGCTGTGATGTGTGCCTTTTGCCTCCTTGTCTGTCAGGAATGTTGTTTCGCTGACACTATTAAGTTTTTGAATTAGAGATAATCACACTAGTTATATATGCTTCTGGTGTTTCAGATAACAGAACACAAGTAGTTAAAGAGCATGTGCCAGTATCTTCAACCAAATGATTTTTGTTGAGAGGAAAATAGGATGAACTTAATTTCATCAAATATATACCATAATACAAGCATTGAAAGTGAACAAGTGCAGAGTTTGGTACTTCTCTTGCAAAACTAATCTTCAATACATGATATATTTTTTTCAGGCTATGATAGTGATGTTCAGAGAGAAAAGAACATGGACTATGGCTCCAAGACCTACACCACGTCCATTAGAGAAACCAAAGGTGTCAAGCCACATATGCAGGAGGTGGCGGATGATGATGATGAAACGTAAGTACATTCATTAAAGGGGTATGTGTGGCAGCCATTGTGGTTTTTGATAGCTGACCATCCTCAACAAAAGAGCTGTAAAGTTAGTTTTAAGATATTTTCTATAAAACGTATGTATTTCGCTTAATGGGAAACAAAACTTATCTCAACTCATTCATTAATTTGTACCAATTTACAGGGTAATCGAGGATATTCAGTATAATATGTTTTAATGTTTTCATTTAATTATATACGAGGGGGTATCAAAGATTTCTTGACATCACCCAGAAGTGAAGGAGCTATATCGATTGACAATTAATACTTGCTTTATTCTCATATTATTACCATGTTTAGAAATGTTGTCATTTACAGAGATAAATTGAGACCTACGAGTGACAAATGACAAAATTTAAAAAAAAATCTGAGTCTAATATTCTTCTGGAAGGCGTCCTACAAGAATCAGTTATTGGACCATTATAATTTACCACGTACACATCACCGTTGGAAGACGTCATTGATTTACATGGCCTTGGCATTTAGCGCCACCTGTATAAAAAGTAAACATACTTAGGAGACCATTTTTGCACCATAATGTTTTTAAGGACCAGTGATTACACTGACAAAATGTCATCGATATAGCTCCTTCACTTCTGGGTGATGTCAAGAACTTTTTGATACTCCCTCGTACATGGTAATAATATGAGAATAAAGCAAGTATTAATTGTCAATTTATATTAAGTGGTATCAATAACAAACATGTTATTTTTTATTGATACTGATTGTATTTTAATTTAATTATACAGGCCCAGTGTAAATAGGGGAGGATCTAAACCACCAAAAATCAAACGCACAGATGTAGACCTGGGCAAGAAGAAAAGACCATCTAAAGTAGAGGTAAGATACCAACCTGCCAGGTCCTTTCTTCCATAGAACGAGAGTCTTTTTCAGTCACCTTATAACTTGCAAGTGAATGAAAAGTGAAAAATCATGTTTACTTAACTACGATTGGTATGAATTATGAATGGAAAAGCCAGACGGCTTCTATCAGACATCTGTAATATGATTATAAAGGATTTCTGTTGTCCTATTGAACTGCAAATATTTGTGACACTGCATGTCGAAACCAGGCGGAATTGGGCAGAGTTATGAATGGAGAAAAATGCCACAAATGTTTTGGGGTTATTTTTTTCAATTTTTAGATTAGCATGATTTCAAAATGCTAGTCATGTCAAAAAAGAGCTGAACAAATTTTAAACTGAAATTCCATCGGCAAACAATATTTTTAATTGTTTATTCGTATTTCTTTCTTTATTATTTACATTGTTTTATGCAAATTTTAATGGACGTTTTCTAATTTTTAACATTTCAGGCAGTCCAAATTCAAAATGTTACAACTCGAGTTAGGAATGTCCGCAAAGCCTTTATTTTTATAATACATCAATAACTCAATTTTGAACTCCTGTCCAATTGTGCCTGGTTTTGACATGTGGCGTCACATTTGAGGAATATGCTTATTTTGTACTTTGATTTGATTCCTAGGACCTCTCACTAGAATACGTCCATGGTTACAGAGGTTTTGACTGTCGGAATAATCTACATTATCTCAACGATGGAGCAGATATAGTGTACCATGCTGCAGGGGCTGGTATTGTACAGAATCTAGCAACAGGTAAAGTGCCGCATATCCAGGTTTATGTCAAGATTGTTTTGTATTTAAGACCAAGAAAAAACCCTGTCCTTTAGGTCCAAATTATCCCTATTTTGTTTGATTTTTAATTTAAGATATAATTGTTCACATTTTCAAACACTTCAATATTTCTATTTTTGTGTGAAAATGTTTCCAAATGATCAGATCAAAGAGTATGATTTATTTACACAGACAACTGAATTTGGTGGGAAATTTAATTGAAAGTTTATAATCATATCCCATGACCATGTAGTCTGATTTTGTCATATATCATGTTTCAATTGACATAGCAACTTTAATTGACCAACATAATATGTGACCCAACATGAGTAAATGAGGCGGAATGCAACAGTAGCTAATGTGATTTAAGATTACATATGTGGGACATGGTCAAAATAAATAAAATCCAGAACAAGTCTTATTTCTGATCTTTGATACATCTTGTATATGAAAATATGAGTTAAACTACACTTTGAGGTATTTAATTTTCATTTACTCCATTGATTTGTTAACAAAACCAAAACTTTGATTGCTCATAACGTGACAATTTGTATTTGATGTTTTGTGACGAAGTGAATTTCATTCATCTGTAACTTTAGCTTGGAATATGATATGACATTGACTTTGGTAACAAAATGTCCCTTAACATATACATATTATCATGATATCAATAACCCAATATTCATATTTCCCTCATTGTGCCTCATTTACGTGCGTTGGGTCACATATAGTTCAGGTTTTGTTGCATGATCACATGTATAAAACTAGAGATATTATGTGCATTCTAAAGACATTCTTCTTTTGACTAAAGATACAAACAGTTACTTTTGTCTTTGTAGAATGTATATACTTCAGTTTAAAAACATATTGCAAAATATGTTCAATAGCAAGTCTGTTTCCTTTTAATGCCTATTTATAACACATACATAACATGATTTATCTCTTGACAGGTAAACAGAGTTTCTATCTAGAGCATACAGATGATATCATCTGTCTTACCGTCAATCAGCATTCCAAATTTAAGAACATTGTAGCTACAGGACAGATCGGTATCACTCCAGCTGTCAATGTATGGGACGCCACAAGTAAAGAGACATTGTCTATTATCAGAGGATTCCATACTAAGGGTGTGTGTTCAGTTAACTTCAGTGCTACTGGGAAACTGTTACTCACAGTAGGGATTGATGATCAACATTCAATTGCTGTGTGGAAGTGGCAAGATGGTAGGTACTTTTGAAAAGGAATTGGAATTTTCAAGACTGAACCGATTCTTTACTGAATAATATAACTGTTTCCAATTACAAAGATAGTGACCTGCAGCCTGTAGGGTCAGGCAGCATTATGAGGCTATGCTTTCGCCTCAACAAATATATATGTGATGCTATCTGTGAAAACCCGCCACATGGTGGCATTTTTCATATTGGAGATATTTATATCATAACAAAGCTGAAACTGCTGATTACAGAACTGTTTCGATCATTTTTTGTACGATCACTACAAAAAGCTATGAGTGAATGATGATTGTGATGTCAACAAAAGCTACAAAATAAGAAATCATGAAAACAGGCCAAAACCGATACATAATTCCAATATAATAACATTATAAGGTTAATAATAAAAGTGACTTTAAGTTTTTTAAGGTGAAATTTCATGAAAGATGATGACACAAAGTATTGGAAACTAATTTTCTTTAAAATATCTTTAAAAAAAGGTTTTTTATTTTATTTTTTTCTTCTTCTTATTTTACCCATAATCATCCCTAGGTTACATTTTGCGACATCCGACGGGTTTTCACAGATCGCATCACATATGATGAAAATGGTCATGACTTCACTACGCAACATTGTCAATGTCTTTCTGAAAAAGGGGGCTTTTTAGGACAAGATTAATTCTGTCAACATTTGAGTGGGTAATTGTAGGTGTAACTGAAATAAAATGCTGAAAAGATGACATTTCACTTGAACACTTTCAATTGTGTCTGTTATTGTGCCCCTGAATATGGTGGAGGAACAATCTCTTAGCCACGTCACCAATAAATTATGCATGGGTGTTTGCAGGGTACCCCCACTATGAACTCTCACACTCCATTCATTGTTATGCCTGATCGTTCCCCATTTTACTGAGTATGAGTGACGCTTTTACCCCCACAGGCCTTGCAGATTCAGATTTGGCATGAATGCAATACAATGCATACAATCAAATAACAAGTACACAACTTTTTATTGTATCCCTAGGTACTAGAGTAGCAAGCGGCATCGGTCATTCAAAGCGGATATTCCTAGCTGAGTTCAGACCAGATTCTGATTCAAGTTTTGTAACTGTTGGTGTGAAGCATGTGATGTTCTGTACTGTAGCTGGTAGTCAGATTGTTTCCAAGAGAGGTCTATTAAATACATCTGGACAGAATACACAAGATGTCAAGATGCAGACCATGTTATCGATAGCATTTGGTGCCGTAAGTGATAGTCAGCTATTTCTGCTTTTTTAAACAGTTTTTATATTAAAGGTCAATTTTTTTTTAAGTGATCAATTTTAGGGCACTCCAATATATATTTGGAGCAGGCATAGGTCTGTTAAAGGTACCAGGAAATGGGATGATAATCCTGCTCCAAGTCTTTGTGGGACATTCCATTGCAATAAACAGGACCAGAAAAATGAACACACCACAAATGACATCATTTGTGGTATATTGATTATCAGTGAGTATCATGAAAAGATTCAAACCAGTCACCTGGAATTTTCTTTTCATAGTACTCACTGAGCTATCAATAGTTCCACAAATGATGTCATCATCAACTAGCACACAATATTGAATGCTTTCTGGTCCCTCCTCGTAGACTTGACTCAAATCACACCAATTATATTTGCATTTCCTGGTCTCTTTAAAGCCCATATACTCCAGCCTTATCACCTCAAATTCCTAGGTTTTTTTTAAAATGTCTCACAAATATATCTTTTTGTGTGTGTAAATTTAACAACTTAAGCCTTACAGAAAATTGTGAACGAAATATCACCAAAAGACACCTGTTTTTTGAAAGAATTGTGTAGATTTTTGAGTTAGTCTGTTTTGGAAAAAGGGCAGGTTGATCACCCAATAGCACTTTTGCATTCTCTCAACCAAGACCCTCTATTTGTCACACATCACCAACAAAGAACTCTATGATGATCTTCCTGGAGTAAGTGAAAGAATCAAGATATCAATAGGTCCTCATTGCAATCCTATCCTCTAACATCTTGTAATGGAAAGATTTTGGGAATATATCTGTGTGACCCAATGGCCCAGGGTTGAAAATGTCATCCTTTCTCCCATATCTGTTTTCATATTTTAATGTCCTCCACATATTAATATTGTCAATCAATTGGTGTATTTGATCGCTAATCTCTACCTTGATAAAGGCCTATGGCCGAAATATCGGAATTTTAATAAAATCATGAGGTTTGAACCATATTACGTATTCTCTGGACATTATTATCTATTTTAATCGAACCTACGCAGCTCATTTTTTTATATTTGGTGTATTTGAAAATGTTGCTTCGAACTTAAAAGAAACATATTGTGGGTGAGACGCCTCATTGTAACCTGAGATATGGTCTGCAGAAACACTTCGCTCTCAGCTATAGTTTGAATCAAAATGCCTTGGACTAGTTCAGAAATATGTGTGCATGCCCACCAAAATATAACTCGGGAGTACATGTTGAACATGTTTTGGTTTAAAGGATTTTGAGTCTGACTATAACACATTACCAATTATTGTATTTGCTGTGTTTGTGTATACAGAATGATGTAACCTTTACCGGTGCAATGAGTGGTGATGTATACGTATGGAAGCATCATACATTAGCTAGAGTGGTATCTCGAGCACATCAGGATGCAGTATTTACATTATATACAACTCTCAAAGATGGACTCATCGTATCTGGAGGCAAGGAAAAGCCGTAAGTCAACAAACAGTTCGAATAATCTTACTGTGTAATGCGATGAAATATTTTTATGGCTAAAAGATACATTGTGTTATTTCCAACCTTTGAGGGTAGTATCAAAGTCATTTAAATGATTCATTAATTGTAACAACAGGTGTCAAAGTTGCATAATTCAACAACCTTTCCCATTGTCCAAAATGTACTATTCTATGAGGAATGATATACACCAGAGACAGGTTGCCTCAGTTGCCCGATGCCTTGTGCCTTGAAATATGTTTGCTATTTCAGCTACATTTATCATGATGATACATTTTGATATCTCACCTTGGAAAATGTTATTTTCATCCCCGTTTTCTACACCAAAGAATTTATTAAGTCAATTCAGAAATAGGTGAAATTTCATGCAGATCAAACTATACCGCTATTTCCGTCTTCAAAATCTTTATATCACCTATTATTACCTCGTGTATTTCAGGAGCAAAGATGGTGGTTGCGTTAAACTATGGGACCAAGAGATGAAGAGATGTCGAGCTTTCCAGTTAGATTCAGGCAATGGTATTGATGTCGTCAAATCAGTATGCAGATCAAAGGTTAGTTAAGAGACGTCGAGCTTTCCAGTTAGATTCAGGCAATGGTACTGATGGCGTCAAATCAGTGTGCAGATCAAAGGTTAGTTAAGAGGTGACTAGCTTTCCAGTTAGATTCAGGCAATGGTATTGATGTCGTCAAATCAGTGTTGATCAAAAGTTAGTTATAGCTTAAAGTTGCTCTGATTGGTTTCAAATTTGATGATAACATACCTGACAGGTCATAGGTCATCAAGGGGTCATAATCAAGTAACTTTATGAGGTGTAAACTCACGACGTTGGGGGGCATTTTGCTATAGCTAAATCAGTTCCAATTAGTGAGAAATATGTTTTTTAAATCTCTCTGCACGCAAAAGTAATCCAAGCACGCTAATTTGACACCCACACACATCACGCATACGATTCACAGTGCTTGATGTTGCGCCATGCAAACTTTTTTTCCATGGACACGCTCTTCTGTATTAATTCGCTGCTGTAAGCAGGTTCACCAATTTGGAACTGACAGAACTATAGGGTCAAAGAAAAGGTTTCCAGGGGTCAAATTTGGTGACAGCCGACCTCATGATTGGGCAAACCCTTTGCTGCGAACATGTTAGAAGACATGCAGGGTCAAATTTCAAGTTGCTTCAAACTCTTGTGGTGACAACTAACATGACTGTGTGAAGTTCAACTTGATCATATCTTAACTTTTACCTAAATTCTGCAGGGAAAGATTCTTGTTGGCACCAAAGACAGCGAGATATTTGAAGTGAGCGAGAAAGACAGCCAAGTGAAAACCCTTGTGCAAGGTCACGGAGAAGGGGAGATGTGGGGATTATCAACCCATCCAACCAAAGAGCAATATGCGTCAGCTAGTGATGATGGAACAGTACGATTATGGAATATTGAAGCAAAGGTAAGTAACAACGCATTGCGTGATTGAATGATTGATTAAAAGAGGTTATTTGTGTGTGCTTATTCTTCTCCAACAGAGTCTTGTTGAATTTGTGATTTTGTGTTTCTGTAAAATGATCCGAATACTTCTGAATCTCATTCTGACGTTTTTATTTGTGTATAATACATTACAATACAGAAAGCATTAATTGCGCCATTTCCAAAAGGCTCAGAGCGCTTACAAGATAAAAACCTTAAAATTACAACTTAAACTACAAAATGTGAGTGTAACTTGAGCATAGGGCTAATGGTGTTCAAAAAGCATAAATAATATCTACAATTACAGAATTTGTGATGTCAGTTCAGATTGGAGGGTAAAACATTGACACCCCTATCAAAACCGTGCATTACAATACAAAAGCATGGTGTTGAAATACCTTCAATATGAATATTGAGGTAAATATATTATAACAGGTTTTAACGGTAACCTTTTATTTGAAATTCTGTTGAATGAATATGGATTATATTCTAGGCTAATTTGTTATGCAAATTGTGAGTTATCAAAAGTCTGCTGATGAAAGTCGCAGTAACAAAATGAAAATTCTAGGTTCTTATAAACTTGTATTAGATACAGGTCATGTCAATAATAGTGTATTCACGATAAAATGTCTACAGAATAGTTGATGTATTTCCTAGTAAAACATCACATCATATAATTCTATATCCAATCAGCTTTAAAAAGCTGAGGCTTGCTGTTCAAATTGATATACATTTAAATGATTTATTTTATTTGAAACATCACTTTAAATGTATCTAGAAAAAAACTGGAGTAAAGCAGGCGATACCGGTAAGATATGTACGTCATGACCTTTTATTTGAATTTGTCAACATTTCACCTTGTATGTTGGCAATGGATGATGTGTATGCAGTGAACCTCAAGTATTCCCATTTAGCATTTTGTATGTAATCCTATAAACAAAGCAAAATATTCTCAATCAACAAATATGCTCCTCCGAAACATGCACAAGTACACTGCAGTCAAGTGTGTGCAGGTACACGCCCAGCATGTGTGTGTATGTGGTAAATAGATTGAGAATTGTTCCCAGTGGGCAATACAGCTTGTTGTTTAAACGTCTTACTTTGGTTGCATATGAAAGTTTTTACCACGTCACTTTAACGTTAATAAGGTATTTACAACATCTGCACAACTTTCTTATTCAGCTAAAAGAAAATAATGTTATAATAACATATCGTACAACATTAATAACGTTAAAAAGATGTTGTAAACACTTTCATATGCAACCATGCCACAACCAAAATGCAACACATGACTTTGTTGTTTTGAAGTCATTACAACCAAATAACAACTAACTTTGCCCACTGGGTTTGCTTTGATTATATTCTTGTTAATACTAGTCAAGGAAGAGTTCAAAATGCATCCAACAGTTGAAGCTAATGCATAGTGGTCATGCAAATAAAATAAATGTTACTCGTCAATTCAACTTGAACCATTTTAGCTAATTATTTGATTCAATTTATTCACTTATAGGAAACTGGATTTTCATGGAAGTCTCGTTTCTCAAAGTGAAGTGGGTTAATTGTGATCCACATTTGTTTACCATGATAAAAAAAGTTGACTGGTAGACTTTCTAGCATTTTATTTATTCAGTCATATTTTAAGAACAAATTAGACTCTGTTTGGATGTGTTTTGCTAATGTAGCTTCCTACCATATGTTATCAATGACCTAATAACTCAAAAAGTTCCTAATCAGGTGCTATTATGCCATGTTATTCAAAAGGGTTCATATCAACAATGAAACTTACACTTTTAATGAGGTGTCAAATTTTGAGTAAGAAATTTGCCCACAGTGTACATTTCAGAGTTTTGATATTAGCTTTAAATTTGTAAAATATCATAGTAGCACCTGGTTAAGTACTTTTTGGTTTAGGTGAATATTCCTAGCATAAGTGACTCGTATGGTGCATTATGGCATGATTCAGTACCTGACCATTACATATATATGACAGAATGTTAACATATCTATGTAGTAATGGGCTCCTTTGTATCTACAGAATATAAACTGAGCTGCAAAAGAAACTTATCACTTCTTTAACAAGGACACAATGAAGAAGCAAGCCTACTGCTTCTTTGTGATTCAGACAATCTCTTGATTGACATGTGCTTAGTAAAAGGTATTGAAGTATATATCTGTGTGCAGTTATTGTTCATTCTTAAGATATACAGAGAATTATAATTTGTGTCCTTGCAAAGAAGTGATAAGGTTCATTTACAGTTCAGTATATTTAGGGCCATGTTGGACAAAATTCTATATAGGCAAGCATATGCTGCATAAACCCCCAGAAGTTATTTACGGCGAGTAACAAATTTTCAATCTTATCTATCATTTGACACATGCATGTTTGGTTGAATTCAGTCCAAAGCATTATGATGAAGGCAACCATAGTCACACTGTGCACATCTAAGGAGTTTAATTCATACCAATACTTTCATGTTTTAAAGCCCCAGGTCCAATCTTACCAGCCAGATCCTTTGGGAATATCTTAAGGTTGAGATTTCTACATCTTAACTCTTATTTCATCCGTCTCCAAATAAACAGGTGTAAGCTAGTTTGCCCTGGATAGACTATAGTTTGATCAGTTCCAAATTGGCGAAGCCTCCTAACAGCAGCAAATGCATACAGAAGAACGTAGGCGCGTATTACTGTGTATCAAGTGTGTGATGCGTGCGTGCGTCCAAAACTGTGTGCATGTGGCAATAATCGCACATGTAAATTTGGATTACATTTGTGCGCGGAGAGATAAAAACCGAATATCTCTCGCCTATTTGAACTTATTGAACTATAGTCAAAGTGGACCTAGTCCTTTACGATTTGTTGATTGATGTCCAGTGACATTGATATTCACCTCTCTGTAGCCCCAATTAGCTCTGATTTTTAATTACACACATTTTAGATTAGGTAAACCTACTAAAGTCTTTAAATACACTGTGTGAGATGAAGAGATGATATATGACAGATTTTAGATTGTTGTCTTTTTGTGAATCTGCAAAAGTGTGTAAGTTTGGTAATGGGTATTGGTTCTCAATCTGTCAATGACGCATGCAAACTATCTATAGAATCTATTTTGACCATTTTTATCCTGGTGGTGAATTTCTCATTTGATCTCATTTCAATTGTTCAATTGAGGTAAGAAGACGTCCATCTTGTGGAGCATACAATGATTTAAATAAGTATTAAATCATAAAGAATGAAATTTGAAGTAAATGTTTATGCCTTAACATACTGCAAGGGGTATGAGATCCATTTGTCATCTCTGAGACGAGCTTAATAAGTCTAGAACCATGAACACATATTTGTTTTCAACTATCATAAAACATTAGGTTATGTAGTGGGTACTCAACTTTTCAGGGTAGGGATGTGCCATAAGGCGACCAAAAAAAGAAACCCTGTTGTACGGGCAAAACGGACCTCAGGTCGGATCGGGCGGGCGATCAGGCTTTTTTTCTTCTTATTTTCCCCTTGAAAATGACCGTAAAAATCCAAAACAAATCTGTCAAAATAAAAAACATAACTGAAAATATTTTGCCATTTTTTGAAAAGCAAGAAAAAAAGATTTGGGTCGGTATTCATTTGCACATGAATTTTCCCCATACCGATTTCTAAAAAAATGGGTCGGTCAGGCCCGTACAACAGGGTTTCTTTTTTTTCATCATCTAAATAGTGGAGGCTTTTGGATTAATGAATGTTTAAGAATATAAGTAAAATGTTTTAATTTATTAGCCAGGGTTGTCACCAGAGTGATTTTAGAACCGGGTAAAAATTGCGAAGCCCAGGCCACTGTCAAAATACATGTGCAAAATCTTGCCAATCAATTAACCTTTAACCCATGTTAGAATTGCACACAGTCAATCTAGTGAATAACCGAGCAGCATTTCTAGCGTGCTTCTTGCGTGAGAGACGATACGATCAGTCGACTACGTCACATATTGGCTTTCGTTTTTTCTTGAGTAGACTTGAATGCAGTCATTACGTGTATAACAGCAGTATCGCAGTGTGCTTCACGCGATATAGACTTGGCTACAGACTAGAGGCGGGGTTTCCCCAGGACGTGGTGACAACCCTGCTATTAGCCAACTGACTGGTTTGACTTAAATTAAAGAGTGTGTATGATAATTAACAGAGAAGTTTATAATAGAGGAATTAGAAAAAGACACCCTTCACCATATCACAACCCTGTATTAGTTGTCAGTGTGCCACACATGTGACATATTCAATGTTTTATATCATTTGTTACCGAATGTAGAACCATGTGTGATGATTATGAAAGTATGCTTGATAACATCAGTTAATCTTACTTATTGGTGGATTTCATTAGAATGCTACTTGGTTCAATTGGGCAGAATTTCTACAGTGTCAAACCAATGTTTATAGTGGGATCATGAGATCATGGGTGTCATGGTAATTGGTATAGTCATCCATGTATAATGTGTACAGTAGTATCATAGATTCCACCAAATATTAATATTACCATCACCATCCATTATGAATATAATATTGTGCTGTGCAGTGATTAACATAGTGAATTAAATCCTATTGTGATAAATGGTGCTGTCAAAAAAAATGAAAATTGTACCCTGTGGAATTTAACACACAAAAAATAAGTTCTAAAGAACCAACCTTTCATCTGCATACATTTCATAGTTGAGTCACCCTTAGGTAATTTATTCTCCAAATGTCTAACCTTTGTTAGGAGAGCACCCATTTTCATAATTATTAACAAACCATGTGAACACCTATCATAATAATATATCATGTACTTATTTTCATGTGTATTTGTTTGATTTTATTACCAGAACATGATCCAAAAAGCTGCACTAGGAGCCCCAGCAAGGTCGTGTGCATACAGTCCTGATGGTGAAATGTTAGCAGTTGGGATGAAGAATGGTGAATTTATGCTACTCACTCTGGCAACAATGGCTGTATGGGGGAAGAAGAGGGACAGAAGTAAAGCTATACAAGATATCAGGTATGTCATCATCTGTTGACTATAGCTATACAAGATATCAGGTATGTGATCATCTTTTGTCTCATTTCTTCTGAAGAACCTATAACTGTGTTAGACATTCTGATGCTTTGCTTGGTTGTTCTAGAAAAAATGCACTGTATAGCCTAATAGTATCCTTTGTTAACATATTAGGGATATAATTTTGAAAATAATCACATAAACAAGTAAAATAAAATGTTTGACCTAGTAGGGAAGAAGGAAAAAGCGCAATCCCATTCAACATGTGATTAAGGCAAACAAAGATTTCTTAGCCTAAGCACTGTTTCCCTCTGTTGATAGCACATATTATTCCACACTAGCGGAACAACCGTCCTTCGAACGGGCTCTCCCGCCTACCAGAACACCTACAAAATGAAACAACACATAAGTGTTGGAAAATTTATAACGAAACACATAGGAATAGAACAATATTTCAAACATTTTTGTTTTAAATCAGAAGGTTTTGTTTTAATTCAAAAGTTTTGACATTTCAATTAAAAAATAAAAAAGACCCCGCCCGTCCACGCCCGTGGCATATTTCAACTCCAAGGCCTAAACCTTAACCAACTCCCGTACCCACCCGTCACTCCCCGCACTGCCTGCCCGGCCGTGGCATATCCGTTAAGTATCACATTTCGTCATTAACCCCCTGCCTCCCAAACCTCATTACTTCATGGCTTCCCCTCGCCCGCCCGCCCGTGCTTATCTAAACCTTCAAGGCCTAAATTAACCGACTCCCGTAGCGTTCTTCAGTAACCCCCTGCCTCCCAAACCTCATTACTTCATGGCCTCCCCTCGCCCCGCCTCCCCTCGCCCCGCCTCCCCTCGCCCCCGCCAGCCCTCCCCCGCCAGCCCTCGTCCGCCGTTTCCGCCCCTACCGCCATTCCCGCCCCTACCGCCATTCCCGCCCCGTGCTCATACACCTTCAAGGCCTAAATTAATCAACTCCTGTAGCGCAGCGTATTTCTCCAATATTTGCCCGCCCGCGTGTGTAGGGGTGCGTGGGTGTAGTGCGCGTTAGCGTTTATTTTGCATGGCGCACTACGCCGCGTTATATGTTACGCGCTCGACTTTGCTCGACTGCATGGTTGCAGTACGCGCAAAAATAAACAAACATGGCCCGTAGAAACAGTCTCAAAAGGCCCTGGATTTCACTCCTTTTTGCTCATATCTCGGTCAATTCTGTACGGTTATCAGCCATTTATAGCTTATAACACTCACATTATAATCATCTTTTATCAGTGCAACGTTCACCGCTTTTAGACGCAAAATGAGAAAGCCTTTCAGGATACACACATACACACAACATACGCACACAACATACGGTGAATTATAGTAAGATAGATTATAACTCTTTGCCTTGAGTGATTTAAGTTTATTCCAGGTTCAGTCCTGATTGGCAATTGTCTAGCTGTAGCTTCAGATAATTGTTGTATAGAATTCTATGATATCAGTCAGGGCCTCATATAGCCCGAGTACTGTCTCCCTCTATTGATAGCATATGTAATCACAAACAGTTTGTACACCATTCTTTACCATGTGTGATTTGTATCTATTGCAGGTTCAGTCCTGATGGCAAATACCTAGCTGTAACATCAGATGATTGTTGTGTAGACTTCTATGATATCAAACAGGACCTCACATAGCCCGAGTACTGTTTCCCTCTATTGATAGCATATGTAATCACAAACAGTTTGTACACCATTCTTTACCATGTGTGATTTGTATCTATTCCAGGTTCAGTCCTGATGGCAAATACTTAGCTGTAGCCTCAGATGATTGTTGTGTAGACTTCTATGATATCACCCAGGGTCCATCACTCTCAAGGGCAGGATTCTGTAAAGGCATATCAAGTTTTGTCTTCCAGGTAGATTTCTCAGCTGATAGCAAGTACATACAGGTAAGAGGAGAGAGAGAAAGAAACAATCGGCAAGCCAGCAATTTTATACATTGTCATCCAAAATGGTGGCACTGAGAATTTGCTCGCACCGATTATGTCAATTGCATTGAAATCCTGCAAACTTTAAATAAAAAGATTATAGAATAATGCATACACCTTAATTTTATGTTTCAAACGTAAAAAGACATATTTTGTGACAAGTAAACCCATTTTTGAACCCTATTAAGAGTACCTTAGAACCCTTGGGTTAAAGGCATATCATTATATTTACAGTCCACCTTCCATTTGATATTAAACAAATAATTGATTGTTTTGACAGGTTGGTACTGGGGCATATCAAAAACTAGTATATGGAGTACCAGGAGGGAACAGAGTGTCAGAGAATGCCAGTATTAGCAGAATAACATGGGCTACATGGACTAGGTAAGGGTACATAGGGAGGAGGGATAATGGTAATAGTATATGGAGTACCAGGAGGGAACAGAGTGTCAGAGAATGCCAGTATTAGCAGAATAACATGGGCTACATGGACTAGGTAAGAATACATAGGGAGGAGGGATAATGGTAATAGTATATGGAGTACCAGGAGGGAACAGAGTCTCAGAGAATGCCAGTATTAGCAGAATAACATGGGCTACATGGACTAGGTAAGGGTACATAGGGAGGAGGGATAATGGTAATAGTATATGGAGTACCAGGAGGGAACAGAGTCTCAGAGAATGCCAGTATTAGCAGAATAACATGGGCTACATGGACTAGGTAAGGGTACATAGGGAGGAGGGATAATGGTAATAGTATATGGAGTACCAGGAGGGAACAGAGTCTCAGAGAATGCCAGTATTAGCAGAATAACATGGGCTACATGGACTAGGTAAGGGTACATAGGGAGGAGGGATAATGGTAATAGTATATGGAGTACCAGGAGGGAACAGAGTCTCAGAGAATGCCAGTATTAGCAGAATAACATGGGCTACATGGACTAGGTAAGGGTACATAGGGAGGAGGGATAATGGTAATAGTATATGGAGTACCAGGAGGGAACAGAGTCTCAGAGAATGCCAGTATTAGCAGAATAACATGGGCTACATGGACTAGGTAAGGGTACATAGGGAGGAGGGATAATGGTAATAGTATATGGAGTACCAGGAGGGAACCGAGTCTCAGAGAATGCCAGTATTAGCAGAATAACATGGGCTACATGGACTAGGTAAGGGTACATAGGGAGGAGGGATAATGGTAATAGTATATGGAGTACCAGGAGGGAACAGAGTCTCAGAGAATGCCAGTATTAGCAGAATAACATGGGCTACATGGACTAGGTAAGGGTACATAGGGAGGAGGGATAATGGTAATAGTATATGGAGTACCAGGAGGGAACCGAGTCTCAGAGAATGCCAGTATTAGCAGAATAACATGGGCTACATGGACTAGGTAAGGGTACATAGGGAGGAGGGATAATGGTAATAGTATATGGAGTACCAGGAGGGAACAGAGTCTCAGAGAATGCCAGTATTAGCAGAATAACATGGGCTACATGGACTAGGTAAGAATACATAGGGAGGAGGGATAATGGTAATAGTATATGGAGTACCAGGAGGGAACAGAGTCTCAGAGAATGCCAGTATTAGCAGAATAACATGGGCTACATGGACTAGGTAAGGGTACATAGGGAGATGGGATAATGGTAATAGTATATGGAGTACCAGGAGGGAACAGAGTCTCAGAGAATGCCAGTATTAGCAGAATAACATGGGCTACATGGACTAGGTAAGGGTACATAGGGAGGAGGGATAATGGTAATAGTATATGGAGTACCAGGAGGGAACAGAGTCTCAGAGAATGCCAGTATTAGCAGAATAACATGGGCTACATGGACTAGGTAAGGGTACATAGGGAGGAGGGATAATGGTAATAGTATATGGAGTACCAGGAGGGAACCGAGTCTCAGAGAATGCCAGTATTAGCAGAATAACATGGGCTACATGGACTAGGTAAGGGTACATAGGGAGGAGGGATAATGGTAATAGTATATGGAGTACCAGGAGGGAACAGAGTCTCAGAGAATGCCAGTATTAGCAGAATAACATGGGCTACATGGACTAGGTAAGAATACATAGGGAGGAGGGATAATGGTAATAGTATATGGAGTACCAGGAGGGAACAGAGTCTCAGAGAATGCCAGTATTAACAGAATAACATGGGCTACATGGACTAGGTAAGGGTACATAGGGAGGAGGGATAATGGTAATAGTATATGGAGTACCAGGAGGGAACAGAGTCTCAGAGAATGCCAGTATTAGCAGAATAACATGGGCTACATGGACTAGGTAAGAATACATAGGGAGGAGGGATAATGGTAATAGTATATGGAGTACCAGGAGGGAACAGAGTGTCAGAGAATGCCAGTATTAGCAGAATAACATGGGCTACATGGACTAGGTAAGGGTACATAGGGAGGAGGGATAATGGTAATAGTATATGGAGTACCAGGAAGGAACAGAGTCTCAGAGAATGCCAGTATTAACAGAATAACATGGGCTACATGGACTAGGTAAGGGTACATAGGGAGGAGGGATAATGGTAATAGTATATGGAGTACCAGGAGGGAACAGAGTCTCAGAGAATGCCAGTATTAGCAGAATAACATGGGCTACATGGACTAGGTAAGGGTACATAGGGAGGAGGGATAATGGTAATAGTATATGGAGTACCAGGAGGGAACAGAGTCTCAGAGAATGCCAGTATTAGCAGAATAACATGGGCTACATGGACTAGGTAAGAATACATAGGGAGGAGGGATAATGGTAATAGTATATGGAGTACCAGGAGGGAACAGAGTCTCAGAGAATGCCAGTATTAGCAGAATAACATGGGCTACATGGACTAGGTAAGGGTACATAGGGAGGAGGGATAATGGTAATAGTATATGGAGTACCAGGAGGGAACAGAGTGTCAGAGAATGCCAGTATTAGCAGAATAACATGGGCTACATGGACTAGGTAAGAATACATAATGGTCATCAATGGTTAGGGTCATTCTGTCCATATGGTCATCTTGTAGCTTATTTCAGGCCATTAACCCCCCCCCCCCCCCCCCCCCTGCACAAGTATGAACCTATGTTTGGGGGTCAGACATACATTGGCAAGTGAATGAGGATTGTGTTGGTACAAATCCTGTTCAAAAACACATTTGATCAGGTTATGCTTGAGAAAGAGCCAAAGCTACTAAAGAGAGATGTGTTTAGCTGTAAGGATCCATATTGCTTGCCGATAGTCTTAATTTGCCCAAAAATTGAGTTACAGCTTTCTAGCGCTCAACCCTCGAGTTAATCCACAGCTTTTCATAAATATTAGTAAAACTAATGCAAAACAAATAACTCCTGTTTTAGGTGGAACCATTCTATGATATCCTTCACAACACACTCTCCACATGATCATTTTATGTGTATTATAACAAAAGAGTGAAGAGAATTCTAGAATTTTACCCTATGAGGAAATTTTAATCATTAACCAATTACCTAATTTGATTGATTTCAGTGTGATAGGTCCAGAAGTAGTGGGTATCTGGCCAAGAAAAGCCGACAAAGCTGATGTGAATTGTGCTATTGCAACTGGTAATGGCAATGCTTTGGCTACAGGAGATGACTATGGATTCGTCAAACTCTTCAGTTTCCCTAGTCCGGTCAAATATGTAAGTCATTTTATCTCATTTTTCCCTCCTCTTCTTGTCCATTGTAATTTGAATGAAATGTGGGGTGCCTTAGGCCAAAAAAAAAAAATTGTTATATTGGCGTAACCCGCCCGACCCTAAAAATACGCCCGACCCTACACTTTTTTTTTTTTTGTTCAGTGAAAAAACAAAATAAAACCAACCGACCGACCCTAAAAAATTAAAAAATAAAAAAAATAAATGTTTTTTCTCGAACGAAATACGACGGTGCTCCTCGAATAAACGGAAATTCCTTCCGAAAATATGGTTTATTGTGTTTTATTTGTATATAGACTTGTACTGAGGGGTACTTCTAACAAACAATAGGGAATGTTTAAACTCGGTTAACATTGTTCGAAAACAGCTGCTAAAAAATTTTTTTAAAAAATTAAAATAAAAAAAAATCCCTACCTACCTACCCTATTTTTGTTCAGCCCGTTACGCCAATATAACAATTTTTTTTTTTTTGCCTTATCTTCAGGGCTCAAAATACATGTGGGAAAATGGCGATAAGCCCCCAGTTTTCACAAAATAGCCCTACATGTACTAAAAATAAAGGGGGTGATTTTTGTCAGAATTTGCTCAAAATAGCCCTCATAGCCCAAAAGGTATTTCAACCCCTGCTTAATTCTGAAGAGAATCTTCGGGTTGGGGATACTTTATTTATATTTTTGATGGGAGATATGCTGCTGTAGTCGTGAAAACAAATTAGGACCAGCATATAAGGGTTTTCAAGATAAAAGATGGCTGTTTAACAACCCACTTCTATTAGTATTTTTCTCCAATATAGGGCCCACATCATAAGGTTTCTTATAAAACAAACTGACCTGTTTGAACAGGAATTTCCCTTAACCTCCACGAGGCCATGTATGTGCTCTGTTAATTTAATTTAAATGGCTTGGAACTTGAAATGGCTTAGAATTCAGCAGTCTTTATGTTGAAATACTAGGCAAATTAATCTGTTTTTAAGATTTGCAAAGCTAGAGTTTTTTTAATTATTCCTATTTTTGTTCTGTTAAATCAGCATTGATATTGCTAACCAGCTCTTTAGTAAATGCACAAATACCTTTCAATTTGTCCCCATCCCCTCATTTAGGTCAGGATATTGAATACTATTATCAACTCCTTGATTTGGTTTATTTTCTTATTGTTTCAGGCTGACCACAAGAAGTTTGTAGGTCACTCTGCTCATGTCAGCAATCTCAAATTCACCTATGATGACAGGCATCTGATAAGTGCAGGGGGAGATGACTGCTGGTAAGTGCCTGGAGGGACCGTCATAGATAGGGTGCAAGACTGGCTTTTCCAAATCCGGGTCATTCATTTTTAGAGAACATGCCAAAAATAGGGGTCATTGGGTGAGAGCCTGGTAAAGGGCCCAGAAAGGAGGTGTTGGGTGACAGATTTGCCAGGGTATTTAGATGAGAGATTTGTAATTCTTTCCAAAATGGGGATTCACAAATGTTGTAGACGAAATTGCAACCATTTCCAAAGTGGTTATTTGGTATAAATTGGTTCATTTGGTCAGAATAAGACGGAAAAGGGAGGTTTTAACAACCTCACATATGCTAACCCTAATATGGGTGTGCGCCCATGTCCAGGGGTTAAGTATTAAAGCGATCTTAACTCATGTCAACTTTCAAATGAGTATGAGTGTATCATTCCAAATTGTGAATATTATTACACTTGATGAGCAATAATATTGCTATGCTGTAGTAATCGTAGCTTATTAATGAGCTAGCCTATATACATGATCAGAGACTAATCAGGGCATTGTAACTGCTTCATTTATAACTGGAATATGAGCTAACCTCACAGTTTTAATGGTGTTAATGGAAATTGATAATATGAGAGCCCTGTTAAATCAGCCACTTTTGCTGTATCTCAGTTAATATGTTCCTTATATCAATAACATAACCAAGCATATAATTGCAATTGCCCAAAACTCAAAAGGCAACAGACATATGCATATTTCAAATGTGGCACTCTAAATTATATAAAGCTGCAGGGTAATTCATAAATCAGTGGAGATTAAGTCTCACAAAATTATGGTATGATAAACTTGACATTTTGTCCCTTAATCAAAGGCAAAATGTGCCAAAATGAGAATTCAAACAAGGAAAACATTTTGGGGAATGCATCTGCATACTGCATTATTTGTAGCCTCTGGTAAGAATCAAAAGGCATAATTCTGTTATACCCTGCACACCTACATCGGTAGTATGCGGCGTTCTTAAAAAGCATGCACTATGAATACCTCTGTGAAGGGTATAACAGAATTACTCTAATCAAAAGATTAAAAAATTATATGGTTCATTATTATATTCATTTATCATCCTTCCGTCTGTTTTAATTCCAGCCTGTTTGTATGGAAATGTCATTGATACATCTAGCTATCAGCTAACAACTATATGCAATAACCTTGATGAGATGGAGAGGAGGGATAAAGAGAAGGGGAGAGAGAAACCCACCTGAGTGCCATCGAAGAACCATTATTGGAAACTACATCCTACCGACCACCTACAATTGTGGTCAAATTATCAGGGTTTAATTTTTGTATAAACTTTGTATACTTTGTTATCATTGCACATTGTTAAATACCACCATTGATAGGGACTTGATTATTTGTTTGTTAATTCGTTTGTTTTTAATTGAAGAAAATAGTAAGAAAGAAGGGATGATTCTAAAATCTGGAATAAATTTGAGTGTGGTAAGGATGGGTTAGTCTCCAACCATGTTGAAGTATAAAATTAAATTTCTGTTTGTTTCATATTTTAAAGTCATTGACGGTGAGTCCTCATTAACAATGCGTTCCTCACCATGATCGCATAAAATTTGGCCAAAAATGTGCACATACGTCGTGCACTTCTGTTTATCAAATTATAACAAATTATAGCCTGCTTATTACCAAACAAGGGAAATGATGAGGCTTGTATTAATTCATCACAAAAGGAATCTACATAAGTGTTCTTGTTTATTAGTGTATATGTGCGTCACACGTATCTTACGCACATCCCCTCGTATGTACAGGTGCTTATATTGGCATCGTGCACTTACATGCTTGCTACAATAAGATCCCTGGGATAAATAGAAGCCCAACAATATCTTCTCTTTGGTCCTGAACAACTTCTGTTAATTGGATTGTTGACTCACAGGTAGCACAGCACCACCGTGTATTTTCTGCCATGACTTATAATTCTTAAGCTCATGACATACTCCATAATCGCGTGATGCAATTTGTCGCTTACGCACCTTATAAAGAGTGCTATTTACCAAATAAGGGGTGTCAGTGGCAAATCGCTCCGAGCGATTGGGTAGTTGGGTAGTATGTCATAGACTTTATAACAAAATGTGTTTGAAAATCATAGTACAAGGGCTGTCATCTTCCATATTTCTATTCAATTTTCCATGTTCAGATTTAACTGTGATTACATTTTGAATATTTTTCCGGTCTATTTTTAATTTATTAGTAGTCTGCTAGTCTAGAGGTTAGACTCTGGGGTATAAGTTTCCAAATCCAATTCCATGTGGGGTGATATCATAGCAATTGAATGTTTTGAATCTAAAGTCTACATAATAGGTATAGTTCAGGAATGAGGCTCTTCAGAAAATTAATTTGAAATTTGGCAAATGAACAATTAAATTGTCTCATTCTTTGCAAAGGATGTGCGTTTTGTTTGTTTGTTTGTTTGTTTGTTTTCTATTCCCAATAATGGAACATTAACATATACTCCTTGAAAAAGTTGAGGTAACAAAATTATTTATTCAGATTTGGCACCTTGACTGGTATAAGCATGATTAATGCCTATACGCTGCCAATTGGAATTCCATGTTTAAATACCCATTCCACTCCTATTCATTAATAATACTATAAATATGCCAAATTAATGTGTTAAAGCTGTGTGATATTCCTATCCATTTGGATAATTATGCCCATTGAAAGATCTATTTTTCTATCCCACGATTTGTTTAGGTATACAGATTGATTATTAATAAGCTTTCGATGAATCTTGTGTAAATGAATTGGAATGATATTCATCATGTAAATCTAATTATTGACAGAAAATATGGTGGCCTATCAATAGCCAATTTGTATTAAAGGTAGATGACCCGATCACATTTTCGTAACACAGAATTTTTTCAAACATACGGAGATTTTCATATCATATGAAAGCTCATATTTTTCTCATCATCATACTGAAATTTGACGGCCTAAATCGGTATAATTACGGAGAAATCGATGAAATAACGTCGAATTACCGCGACTGGTGGTAACCACCGATATAGTTTGTGTACTACTCAATGGGTACAGTTCACAGCATCTTGTGCGTCTAAAATAAGAACCATTAGCTATGCAACTCAAACTTTGGAACACAACTTTTTAAGGATGACCTTTCATGTAGAATAGAAAACTTCAAGTTGAAAATCGGAACATCTACCTTTAAGTCTGGACATGCATATTTTATAAAACCTTGCATTATTTGATTCAAGAGTATGTTTTGTTTTGTCATGTAGAAATCAAATAGGCAGATTATGATTGCCTTTTTTAAATACATCATTTACTGATAATTTCATGATCTCGACGGCCAATTGAATCATGAGAAATAGGGGTGATCAGTGCTGAGAAGTATGGTATTATATGTTTTTATATAAGATATGAAGCATTGATTACATTGTTGGAAATCGGTGAAGAGTGCATCTGAACAGTCATAAGAGCGATGAAGACATTCACAAACACCACACCTTAGATGTCTAATTTGGTGTCTTTGGATGGCTTAGCCTACAATCTTGTTCAAAACCTGTTGGGACATGATTTTTGTTCATGTTTTGAACATGATTGTAGGTGTTTGGCTAAATGTGTGCTTTAACACTTATATAGTGGATCAAAATCTGCAAAACAATGACCAAAGTATAACACATTGGTTGCTTTGGGGGTATTGGATTCGGTAACTAACCATGAAGTTAGTATTTATTGCTATATGTAAATGAAAGACATCTGGCTTTACTTTCTGATAAGCAAAACAGTTGTGATTGATTTGGATACATTTTTGTGATGTGTTGTGTTGTGTGAGGTGAAAGGCAAGATAAGATGAATATGTGTAGTTATTGTAAAATGTAAACTAATATTGTTTGTTATCAAGTAGGTTCATTGTGAACAAGGCAGAGTTCCTAATTGTTTAGTAGGGACATAGCGACTTTGGCAAAGTTTCTCTTATATGAGTCGTACGCTGTCTCATGGACCAAATTAACCAAACTTTTTGGTTTATGATTAATTTTTGAATGCAATTTTCTGCATGCATTATTTGCCAAGCGATCTTTTTTTATACATATCTGTAAATAAAATATGTACAGAAATTATGATTAATTTGTTTTTAAACTTACTGAGTTAAGTATGTGTCTGATAACTATACATATCAAATGTTATATGTGATTATATTGTGAGGATACACATTATGTTATGCTGTTGTGTACAGATTTACATCAACCAAACAAAGCATTTTTTGGTGACTTACAACCTTGGTTTACAGGAAGAATTTTGAAAATATTTGTAATATTTTGAAAAATGTTTGCAAGGGTTGGTTAGGCCTTTGGAACAAGTTTTGTTTCTTTTTTAAACTTGGGCATATATAATAATTATGCCATTAAAATAGCATCGATTGTTACATTTTCTTTTATGAAAGATTTTGTAGTCTGGATTTTGAAATAGCTAAGAAAGCTTTCAATTTACCTACAATTATTCGAAATATATGCAGACATTGAATATGATTATATTTGACCAACATTATTTTACCATCATGCGAGGGTCCACTATAGATCACTTTCTAAATTGATGGACCAAGTCATTCCGTTCTAAATAAACATTTTGACAAACATGCAATTACGATGGAAACCATTTGAGACCCGTTACCACAAAATGAGCGTTAAGTCGCATGGTGCATTAGGAGATATGGTCCAATAAACATTCCAAATGTCAATAGAAAACAAAGGAAATTTGCAGCTTCAATCTGAATTTTGACAGGGAAATCATTTAAAGCTGTTTTTTGAGCATTAACATTTTCTGAATTAACTCTCATTTTGTGATGACAGGTCTCATTTGGTATTACGTGGATTTAGAAAGCGATTTAAAAAGTGATTTATATGATATATGCCCAATGACCAGATTATATTACTAATCCCATACCCAGCTCAGTAGCTATACAACCATCTTTCTTTCATTGTTGTTTCTTTTGTTATCATAATTGAACACAATTGTATAACAGGAACATGAAACCACACAACATGATATGAAAGTAAAGAGACTGGATATTTAACATATGGCTTTACATGTAATTGGATGATGTTATGATATTTGTGTTATACACATGTTGTTGAACTTTTGAGGCTTTTCAGCCTAGTTGTTACTGAAATAAGCTTAGTAAATATTTAACCATGAGACATTGATAAAAGTATACATTTTGTATTTATTTTTAATGCAATTTTATGTTTGATTTGGAATATTTGGTATGAAAAGTTGACATGTAAATTGCAGATATTTCCATATACTTATGAGGGTTCAATGTTACTATAATGCTATTCAAGTGCCATTGATACACACTCTCCATTCCAAAAAAATGCAGGACTATTGTTTAAAATGAATTATATCTAGAGAAATAACATATATATATATATATATCTAATAATACATCTTGTGATCTGATGTCATCTTGGGGGCCAAAGGTCAAGAAGTGATATTTTCACCTGTTCTTATAGTTCAAATTCCTAAAATAAGGTTAACTTTGTTGAATTTGAACATATCTTCCCAAATAATAAGAATATAGGATAATGGTTTGACATTAATTTGAAGGGGGGAAAATCCCCTGCTTGATTATTTTATAAAAAAAGAGTTCGGCATTAATCTAGAATAGTTCTGCATTTTTCTGGAATAGGAAGCATATATATCAACAAATTGTTTGCGAAGGCAACACATGTTCACAAATACTTATGGGTAATTGTGGTCATTACAATTGTTTTATTACTATCAAGTTTCCTTGTTTTAATGTTGACTTTATTGCACCTCTACTACCGCTGTGTATTGTTAAAAGAGGAAGTTACTGGTCAATTTTGAAGTACATGTATATGGGGAAAATCGTTGACATGGTAATTTTTCATCAAGAGTCTTAAAAATAATTTTGGATGAAAATGTGTGTAAGAGAGATATTCAAACTATTGGAAATAATACAGAATTGTTTAATTTTTACCCATAATCCCTATTTCACTTCTGACAGCTTTTCCCAGAATGCCACATTATTATATTGTTACCATTTGTAGGTTAATTTCAATTCAAAGTTGCTGAATGAATCAAATATTAATAATGTGGAAAGAAATGATCGTAAAAATTAATTAATATAGAAATGAGATGCATTTTTGTTATTAATTTAAGAATAAGAAAAAATGCACTGATATCAAATCCAGCCCGGTTGTGTTAGACCACTGGAATTTTCATAGCACATTAAATGTAATGCTCTGGACCACAATGATTGTTACAAAAATAAAAAGATTTTCAACATTTCTCTTTAGGAAGTACTGGCCTAAAGAAACACACATTTGTGAATTTTTAACTACATGCAAAGCTGTTAAACATTGGCATAGTGCAAAAATTAATTGTGTGGAACACAACATTTTCACAATAAATAAATTTGTCAGCAGACCAGTTGAGAGTATTAAATGCATTGTCTTTCATTTTAACTCAGCTAATTAAATGTGCGCTAATCTATACAAAAATGATTAATTTTGAGAAACAAATTAAGATGATGCATGGGAAACCAGTGATATTTTGACAACCTAAAATGGCTAACGCTAAGTGCCTGTAATGTAATAGCAATTGATAGTTTATGGAATTTCATACCAGGGTTGGGATGGACACTCATATATGACCAAGTATAGGTGGGTCACACCGGCATAGTGCAGGTGACGTCACACCGGGAAATTTGGTCGGCAGTTGCCATTGTTCTTTGCCCGGCTGTTTGCGCGCATGATTTGTTTAGGACCTGTGCTTTTAAAACTCGCGCCAAAGCATTATAAAGGGCAATAAGGCATAGTTGACTGTGTTGTGGTCATATGCTGTTCCCTCAAGCATGTATCGACAGTCCAGTCCCTTTGACAGTTGCGTTTGTTGATAAACATTGCAGTCACCACATCTATACTGCACACAGTGAATTAATGGATAACCGGGACAATAAAATCATTAATGGATAATGCCCGGACAATAAAATCATTCTTGCAGGGTCAATCTATTTAACTAAATTTGACCCTTAGCATATGGAGTTCAAACATAATCATTTTGGTCTTTTTTGTAAACAAATCAAAACCTGCCAAGTTCAATCAACTTTTTAACAGCTGTAATAAATATGTGCGTCATCAAAATGTGATTATTTTCCACATGATTGTAGAATTGCAAATGGTGTATTTATATTCCCTGCAAATAAAATGTAAACAGCTGTAATATATTTGTCTGCATGTATGCTTCTATAGAGCTTTCATCACATTTGCCATAGAACAATGGCAAGAAGAGACAATGGTATTAAGCTATAGGAAGAATCCTTCCTGTTCTATGGGCAAACAGATCTCTCATGTAGGGTCGGTTGATTGGTCAGGTATTTTTTCTTTTCTTTTTCTTTTTCTTTTTCCAAAAAATCATGGTATTTAGTGAATTTTGACCAATTTAAAAAACGGATTAATTAATTTTCTCTTTTTTTAATTTCCAAAAAAATTCCAACGATTTTCAAAACAATTTGTAAAAAATGGGTTTGTCGGGCCCATAGGAAAGGGTTTTCCGTTGCCTTACCATATTACCATACAAATCTATTGCCATTTAAACAGGTATTAGATTCAGAGACACACTCATTTTCAAATGTATAAATTTCAGACAATTTAAAACATTAGTGGCCATTTTTCTGATGCCCATGTAAACACAGCCTCTGTGGTCTAGTGGGTAATCCTTAGCCGCAATAGCGAATTTGGACGACCGGGTTCGAGACTTTTTTTTAAGGTCTTTGTTGATTTAATCCACTTCAGTTTGTCAGAGTCTATATATTACAATTTAAAACAGTGAATTTTTACATTTGATTTCAATCTAACATTTTGATTGCATTTTGAACTGCTAGAAAAAAGTATATCAACCATTTTATTTGCAGGGTTGTAATTGTTTGTGTTGTAGTCATGCAGTAATGCCCAGACAATTTTTATTTAAAAAGATTTTCTTACAAATAATGTTCCAAAAATCATGGCATTGAAATTTGAATTGCTAATATTATATGGGAAAATGAATATGTATTGTAACATTCCAAATTCAATAATAACTTGTGATTTCAGTATTAGCTAAACTGTATTATAATGCTTGTGTAGTATAGCGATATTTCCTCATACATTGCTGCATGATTAACACTGCTGTTTTCCCATTCATTTGCTGATGGTGTTTTTCATTAGATTGTCCATTTATTCAGAATATCCAGTTTGTTTAGTTATGTATGTCTTGTTCCCAATATGATTTCCCACCTATCAGCAACAGTTTAATCTACATCCCCTTCAACTTCCCTTAGACCTATAAGTAAATGTCAGTAACGCAATAGAGTTGAATTCAAAACTTGATCTTCACCTGTTGCTCAATTTGGAACCATTATCAGGTGATGTATTTTGTTATTACCAAATTGCTCTGTGTTGCATGGGCATGGTTATGTTAAAAGACAGGTTTTTTATTCTTACCCAATATACATACACAGTAATGGAAATACCCACATGACTGTCAACCCGGGGTAGATGATCATGTGTATTGCAGCTTCATTCTTAATATTGTGTGTACTGATCATAATAGTAGTATTGCTTTATACCGTAATGTTTAAAAGGGATTAAAATCATGTCTTTGCCATTTCACCCCTCGCTAGTCTGGAGGTTGAGAGACATGCTTTGCAGTGCAGAGATCCATGGTTCGATTCCCACTAGGACCACCTTTTAACTGATTTATTTCCTTTTGTAAAAGTTAGGGTTAGAAATATATTCTAAGTCTACAAAGTGTGTAGTTCCTACCTAGACACCCCCAGGTAGACAGTCATGTGGGTATTTCCATTACTGCACATATATATATATGCAGCGATGGAAATACCCACATGACTTTCCAGAAAGGAAATAAATCAGTTAAAAAAGGGGTCCTAGTGGGAATCGCTCTATATACCTCTGCATTGTAAGGCACATGACTCAACCACTAGACTAGCGAGGGGTGAACTGGCCAAGACATGATTTTAATCCTTCTTGTTTTTACTGAATAAAGCAATACTACTATTATGATCAGTACACATAATATTATTAATAGAGCTGCGACACACATGATCGTCAACCTCGGGTTGACAGTCATGTGGGTATTTCCACTACTGCATATATATACAGCAGTAATTTAGTTGAATAGAGATATGAAAATGGCACTATTGAGATATTTAATTTTCCTGATATAAAGACTTTAAGATATATCTAAATGGGGAGTTAATGTTCTTTTAAAAAGTTATCTTAATCTTAAACAATTTAGTGCTTTATATTTACCCCACTATATTCAAAGGCGGATATCATCATTCATCCTTAATGAAATAAATTTGAAAAGGTATGCAATTTATGTAAATACTTTGTTTCAGGGATATCAATAAGAAGCAAAAAATGAAAAAAATCCCACTTTTGAGCAATGAACTAAAAGAAAAGAAAATATGTTTAAAGTTAAAAAGTAGCAGAAAAGTTTGGTGAAATATTTATTGACTGTATCTGTGGGCCTCAAGGAAGAGTCTTGTTACGAGTCCATTCTGACTGAACGTACCCAAACATAATATCCACCTTTGTATACAAGTGGCCCCCCCCTGGATATTTAGGAATAGGAAAAAGTGTTAGTGTACTGTCGTGGCAAAAGGGTGCACTTGTCAGTAAAATGCATTTTGAGTTACGCTTGGGAAAAACAAAGAAAATATAGACAATTTTACAGTTTAGAAAGCAGTATCCAATCTTAACCACATATGTCATTTTGAAGCATTTGTTGGTATTAAGTTCTCAACCTTTTCTTGAGAGACAACTGCACCCTTTTGCTGCGGCTGTACACAATTGTTAATCACATCAAAATAATGATAATATGATTATAAGTAGTATGAGTTCTGCAGCTGTACCACAGGTTTATTTTTAGTATAGTGTATTTGTATTGAATCTAATGTCCCTTTTTTAAGTGCAGTGTATTTGTATTGAATCTATCCTTAATCGGTCTTCTCAAAAATAGACAGTAGCATCAATTCCCTTTTTTTTGAAATCTCGCCTCATGACCATCCAAGCTTATGGTTTTTAGTTATTCGTAAATAAGACCAAATTTAAACAAAATCTTCAAGTAGGCATACTACTGCAGTTTGAAGTTAAATTTTATCTCCAACAAATTTGAACAAGTTGTAGTCCAAGCAAATCTCACAAAATATAGCTGTATCAACATTCTTATAGAGGATAATATTTAGAATTTTGCCTTATACGATAATATGTGCATCGAATATGTAAATCTCTTTACCACTGATTAAAAAAATGTATACATTATGATAGCTTTTGTTATTGTGATGTTTCTAGCTTCTAATACCATGATTATTTCTAATTTTGCTGCATTATGGTTGTTTCATGTGTGTAATTATATTTTGATTGTAGTCTACAAGCAAGACTTTTCATCAGGTTATTTGTGTTATTTTGCTGTGAGTGTTGTACTGTGTTGATAATTTTTGCATCAATATGTTGCCTTATGTCTTGGGAAATGCTCATTTCTTGGATGTATATAGTGTTCTCTCTTCAGTTTGCTCAATAAAACAGGCTCATATCTTTTTATTGCTGTATTCTTTGTTACTTTTACTTAAATGAATGGACCTACGTAACATATTCTCCAGGCCATAGTCTGACATACGCGGGCACACTTCGATCAGCTTACTGTGCATGCTTGAAAACTCACAAAATACAGCTAACCAATCAGAGCCATGAGGTCAAGCTTACGTATTGCGCGCCACGGATGTCCGATGCACAGTTTTTTGGGTGAGGTTGACCTCGCGTATTATGTGGCGTGCGTCCTTTACACCTTAAAATAAGACCCAATAGGTCTATAATTTAATGTGCCACACACGAGTACCATTGTCAATGAGCCCTTTTTCTAGGCCAATTTGTATTAGGTAAGTAGTTAGATCAGTTTGTCAAAATGCTCTCACTACTTTTAAGGGCTGGGGGTCAGTAAACATACCAAGCGGGTACAAATGCGCGTCCAAGCACCTCTGAAATGGACCCTAAATGGCGTAAACCAGAAACTATTTTGATACCCCTAAATGGCGTAACACATACAAACCCTACCCTAAACGGCGTTACCAACACTCAATACCCCTAAATGGCGTAATATAGTAATGCTCAAAATAATCTGAATTCATAATCAGCAACTTTTTTGATGTACCAGGGATATACAATTATTAAAGTAGGGAAATATTGAAGATTTTGCATGTTTATTGAAAAGTCACACATAAAACAATGTTCCCCTAAACATCGATACCTCGATGCTGTAATGGATACCCTAAAGTGCGGTGCCCCCTAAAAAGTACCCCTTTTTCAGAAAGACGTCGACGTTGACGACGTGTGGTGAAATCTGGACCCTTTTCAACGTTTTTTTTGGACGCAGATGCGTACCTGCTTGGCATGTTCACTGACCCCCCCCCATGACTGATGTTTTTATAGCAGATGAGCAGTGATTAAGAAATGGAAAAGAGTTGGACTGTGGGAAGTGTTTTGGTATACGAATTAAAAAAAGTAGGAGTAGGCCTACATTAGCAATTTATGGTATAGCCTCGACACGTGGAAGGAAAGCAAAGCAAATCATGCAGGTAGACATTTTTATCTTTTCATAATGAAAATATGAAATGAGCACGTATTTTACAATAATTATTGAATTATAAAACTTGGCTTCAAATTGAAGTCTATAATACGAGATCTGAAATGACTATATTGACCCTAGCCGTTTCAGTGTCTGTATTTATTCACCATCAATACAGGGTGTCTACTAACCTAAGACCTAAGCCCTAAGACCCAAAACCTAAGACCCAAAAACTAAGAACCAAAAACTAAGACCCAAAAACTAAGACCCAAAAACTAAGACCCCCTCTCAAATGTCCCAAAAATCAGTTTTAGATACACGAGGATAGTGGATAAGTTGTTTAGAGGGGATGAGAGATCATTTGAATCCATTTTGGCGCCAAACATCCAAGGGTCTTAGGTTAGTAGTTGAGAGGGGGGTAAACTACTAACCTAAGACCCCCTCTCAAATGTCCTAAAAATCAGTTTTAGATACACGAGGATAGTGGATAAGTTGTTAAGAGAGGATGAGAGATCATTTGAATCCATTTTGGCGCCAAAAATCCAAGGGTCTTAGGTTAGTAGTTGAGAGGGGGGTCAACTACTAACCTAAGACCCCCTCTCAAATGTCCTAAAAATCAGTTTTAGATACACGAAGATAGTGGATAAGTTGTTTAGAGAGGATGAGAGATCATTTGAATCCATTTTGGCGCCAAAAATCCAAGGGTCTTAGGTTAGTAGTTGAGAGGGGGGTAAACTACTAACCTAAGACCCCTCTCAAATGTCCTAAAAATCAGTTTTAGATACACGAGGATAGAGGATAAGTTGATTAGAGAGGATGAGAGATCATTTGAATCCATTTTGGCGCCAAAAATCCAAGGGTCTTAGGTTAGTAGTTGAGAGGGGGGTAAACTACTAACCTAAGACCCCCTCTCAAATGTCCTAAAAATCAGTTTTAGATACACGAGGATAGTGGATAAGTTGTTCAGAGAGGATGAGAGATCATTTGAATCCATTTTGGCGCCAAAAATCCAAGGGTCTTAGGTTAGTAGTTGAGAGGGGGGTAAACTACTAACCTCCAATCCATTCCAGTCATTTCGACCCATTTCGACCCATTTCGATATGTTTGATACGTTACTAAATACATACAAATACCTGTTGCCTATATGCATATGAAACCCCCTGTTGATTTGACTTGGCATTTTTGTACCATGTACCGGGTGTCCCTTAAAAAGGGTGCACGTGTTTACCCAACTTGTTGACCTTGAAGTTCTAAAATTTGGTGTAAAATGTTTACATATAAATAATATTAAAAGATTAAATACCTGGCTTTCAGATGCTGCTTATTTCATCTGATTTGGATTTGTAAATCCTGAGATATGGACAATTAACTAGAGCTACCCAGAATCGATGTTGTGCCATTTTACAGTTTCAAAGGTTTACTCCTAAGATACTTCCACTTGTACGATTGCCCTTCAGCAGTGTTATGCAAAATAACATTGTTGTATAGAGATTGAATAGGTTTAAATAATAGAATGAGTGCCTGTGTATCCAAGCAGAACCGAATATAAAGATGTTTGTTACTTGATTCGAACCATGAAGATTTATTTTGGATAGGTGACAACTTTTGTAAAATGTTTGCAATTTTGTTGAATTTTTTTTATAGAATTTATTATTTTTATTTTTGTTGTTGAAATTAGGGACTTTTTGTTGTTGAAATGTTTTGTAAATATCAGTAGCTGCTGAAAATGCCCCCAAATTTTACAAAGTCACTTACTGTAAAAGTCAATATTTTCGCGAGAAGATATTTTCACGAAAATGGTCATAACAGGCATTTCGCGATTTTTTATTTTCGCGATTTTCAACATTTGTGAACAAAACAGTTAATAATAATAATTTTTCGCGAGTTTATATTGTCGCGGTTGAGGATTGATTCGAGAAATTCGCGAAAATAAAAACCTCGCGAAAATTTCTACTTTTACAGTATCCAAAATATGATTTCTTTAAAATTTAAAGCACATTACATAGACGGTCATTTAGTATATGGATGACGCATGTCTCTTTTGGACCCGGTTCATGCATATACTCAAAATGTAAATTTTAAAGGAACATCTTATAGAATATGTCAAATATAGGTATTTCCTCCGATTTCAAACTTATTGGAGTGAAAATAATTGCTTGGTGCATTATATTGTTTTAAAGAAAATTTGGAACAAATTCCAGAAACAAATATTCTGTTTCAAAATAACTTGATGTAAGGGGATTTCCACTCAGTTAACAAATATGATCACTAATGACTTCTGTTCACATCATATATCATGCCTATTTCTATAGAGCTGGGGAAATCCCGAACCAATGTAGAAAAACCTATGGAGAAATAGCATATGTGGTGCAGTAGTTCTTTCAGTATTGCTTCTTCAAGAAAAAGGCACAATATAAGACAACTTACCACTAAATGGTGGAAAATGTGCAATGGCCAGCACCTGACTTGTAATTGCGGTACGTAGTGAATGGATAATGGATATATGGGTCTAACTTTCCAAATTGGAATTACCACAACGATTTATACTAAGGAAATTCATATGATCATTTGTTATCTGAAGAAAAATCATTTTGTTCAGTAATGTTTAAAAGGTAAGTTACTGTAAAAGCCAATATTTTCACGTAAAGATATTTTCGCGCATTTTGATATCATAGATGTTTCGCGAATATTTTTTCGCGGGTGACCTGGATGCATTGCATGAATGTTGAAAAAAAGAAGACGGTATATTTTGAATAGGTGACAACTTTTGTAAAATGTTTGCAATTTTTTAGAATTTTTGATTTTTGTTGTTGAAATTTGGGAATTTTTGTTATTGCAATGTTTCGTAAATATCAGTAGCTGCTGAAAATTCCCCAAAATTTCCAAAAGTCACTTATCCAAAATATGATTTCTTTATTAAAATTGAAAGCACATTACATAGACGGTCATTTAGTATATGGATGACTTTGGACCCGGTTCATGCATTACTCAAAATGTAAATTTTACAGGAACATCTTATAGAATTATGGCAAATATAGGTATTTCCTCCGATTTAAAACTTATTGGAGTGAAAATATCAGAGATTGTTAATTGCTTGGTGCATTATATTGTTTTAAAGAAAATGTGGAACAAATTCCAGAAACAAATATTCTGCTTCAAAATAACTTAATGTAAGGGGATTTCCACTCAGTTAACAAATATGATCACTAATGACCTTCTGTTCACATCATATATCATGCCTATTTCTATAGAGCTGGGGAAATCCCGAACCTATGTAGAAAAACCTATGGAGAAATAGCATATGTGGTGCAGTAGTTCTCTCAGTATTGCTTCTTTTCAAGAAAAAGGCACAATAACTTACCACTAAATGGTGGAAAATGTGCAATGGCCAGCACCTGACTTGTAATTGCGGTACGTAGTGAATGGATAATGGATATACATGTATGTGTCTAACTTTCCAAATTGGAATTACCACAACGATTTATACTAAGGAAATTCATATGATCATTTGTTATCTGATGAAAAATAATTTTGTTCAGTAATGTTTATAAGGTAAGTTTATACTGTAAAAGCCAATATTTTCGCGCATTTTGATATCATAGACATTTCGCGAATTGTTTTTTTCGCGGGCAACCTTCTGGATGCATTGCATAAATGTTGAAAATATAATATTTTCGCTTGTTAACATTTTTGCGAAAAGCGCGAAAATAAAACCACCGCGAAAATTTCAGCTTTTACAGTATCTGTTTTAAAGGCATATTATGTGATCTTTTCCAAGGGCGCCCTCTATTCATCATTTTGTTAGAAAGTAGATTTTCTTGCAGATTTACATTTATGATGATAAATCATAAAATAGTCCGAGTTACAGAGCGATACAATTTCTAATTACTTCAAAATCATGGTTTTAGAGTGAATTTAGAGTGAAAAATAATTTGTTTCAGCAGACCTGACAGTTTATTTTCACTCTTTAAAATGCGTAGATGCAATGTTTAAAAAAATGTATCAATAAATAGGCCTATCGAGCAATGTAATGCTATAGTATAGTAATAGTTAATAATTTGTTGAGTAGAACAACTTTTGTTGCATTGTTCAGTGTACAGCTGTGCACCATTGGACCATGAAGCTGGATGGTGTGTGAAGCATACACAGGCAGCGTGCATGGTTATAGACGGAATTTCCCAAGGTCATACTGTTATGGTATCATTGATTTATGTGTATCGCCCATGCAGCGTGCATGGTTATAGACGGAATTTCCCAAGGTCATACTGTTATGGTATCATTGATTTATGTGTATCGCCCATGACTGACTAGTGATGTGTGCAATGTTGAGGTCCAGAGTTCGTTCAATAAATTCTACGCAAATACCGCAACAATACTGAGGTATAAGGCAAACAAAAAACTGTTTGTTTGCCCTCAGCGACCAACCCAAAAATATGAAAATCTCATGTCGCTATTTTTAGCTTTTTGTTGACGTCATAAGATGTCAATATTTTTGTATATTTTGTTTCCCTTAAAAACAATGTTTAATAATTATATTGCGTGTTTCAAGCCGCAATCCATCGATTTTAAGCCAAAGAATATTGCTCAAAATTCGTCAAAATTTTACTTTCTATATACATAATTATATAGACCTATGTGTCAAAATGGAAGAAGTGAGAAAAAAAAAAAAAAAAAAAGGAGCGACCTAACAGCCCTCCAAATTCATGTCCATTAAGGGCAAAAAAGGAAGAAATTGATAGGCTTTATAGAAAATAATCAACCTTCTAGTTTATGGTGAACAAAGTTCAGTAGTCTGCCACTGATTCCGGTAAACTATGTGATATGCAGGCCTCTACAGGGTGTCTCAATAAAAACCGTGCACGTGTTTACCCAACTTATTGACCATGAACTTCTAGAATTTGGTGTAACATTTGTATACTTATTGATAGGCTAAACGCTTAACTTTCATATGCCGTTTATTTCATCTGATTTGGTTTCGTCAGTCTTGAGATATGACCAATTAACTAAAGCTACCTAAAATCGACATTGTGCACTTTACAGCTTGCAATGAATAGAAAGGGTTACTCCAGAGAGGGGGTTGGGGGGTTGTTACCACCCCTAAACAAATCTAATCCGAAATGCAGAGTATGCTTATTTGGGTACCATGGTATAGCTAGAGGTTCTTTCTATCCATACATACCAAAACAAGTATAAACATCATACGCATGACGTCACCAAACACGGCCGACCTCAAAAAAGTTCCAAATATCGGAATTTCACCCGGTTTTTTGCTTATAAGTGAGGGAAATCGTGTTTCTAACAGGCCTATGCTATAATATTCAGGACCACACAATTAAAATATTTTTATAAATGGCAATTTTAAAAAAAAATGTAAGGTGGTAACCCCTCCCCCTCTGAGAAAGTCTTATTTTGATTGATTTCAGAGTCTGAAATTTATTTTGATCCACCCCCCATATGCCAAACCACACTTCTGTTAGGTTTGGTGGGGTAATAACGGATGACTAAAAATAGAGTCAACAGTGACTCGAGAGACGGACCAAAAATAAAGACAAAAGACTGCCAGTGCTTGAAATTTGAATACGAAGTTTTGCAAGCACAGCCACGTAAAAGAAACCAAGCTTCAAATGTTTACACTTTTTACAGTGTTTACTTGTAAGGATTGTAAAACGAGACGAATTTGAGACGAATAGAATGTTTGGGACATTTTAGAGACAAATGTGAGACGAATAGAATGTTTAGGACATCTTAGAGACGAATTTGAGACGAATAGAATGTTTGGGACATTTTATAAACACGGCACAAATCTCGTAGCAAACTTTCTCCCAAATTTGCTCCCAGCTTGAAATCTCGCAAATCTTCGGAGCAAAATTTCTCCAAAATTCAATCTTCAACAGCCTTTAAACATAGGCGTATAGCCAGAAGACTTGTTACCCGGAGGGCACTGACCAAATCAGCGTAGAGTCCAGGGGTCCGCTTAAGGGCCCCGGTGGCGTCCAGGGGCCAAGGCCCTGCAGGGGTGAAGGGAGCAGCAGCCCCTTAGAGCTGTAGGTTTTCTGACCTGATACCTTACTAACAGGCGCGTGTAGCGCGAGCAAAATTTGCTACTTTACACTTACTTTTCTATGATTGAGGCTTGCCTTCACTTCATAAAAGCTTTATAAAGCTAAAGTAAATGTATGGAGGCCCATGCAAAATTTGTTACTTTATACTTTTTTTTCATTAAGCGAAAGTTAATGTTTGAAGGCACATATATGTTTTATGTTTGATATTTACATATGACTATATTTTTATCAATTTAATGGTGCAAAATTGTTTCTTTTCACTAATTTTGTCATGATTGGGATTCATTTTGGCTTTAAACTAATCATCCCGAAACGTACCGTAATTACAGTAAGGGGCACACGCGCGCAATTGTCTACACCCCATGAGGATCTGAAGTCCCCTTTACCCAAAAATTATTGTTAAAGGGGTATTGAGAGATGTATATACTAAATGAGCAAATAACGTAAAGATAATCATCAACATAGCCCAAATCCAAAATGTCATACAATTCCAACATCGCCTTCATGCCAAACTAAGCAAATAACGGCACTTCCGGGTTGAGATTTGCCGCGAAAGTCCGTGAGTAAAACAAAACATAAATTCCAAATTCAGCACCTATTCGATATGATCATATCGAAACTATTAGAAAACCATGTAATTTTATATGATAAACGGCGAATGTTGGTAAATGTTTCAGATGGTAGTAAAGTATTACTTTGATGAAAAAAACCCTGATTTCCAGGATAATTGAGGGCGCACTCCCATAGGTATCTCTCAATGCCCCTTTAACAAGTATGGTTAAAATTGAAATCTGACTTTTCATATGATAGCAATGAACAGGCCGAACCTAACCAAAATGGAATATATACATACAGACCTACATGACAAGATCACATCGCCCTCTTGCTTTTCAAGCCAGTGGGATGATAAAATTGAAGTACAAATCTTTGTTTGAAAATTACTGAATGTACCTTTTTAAGCGTTAAAAAGTTTTAATATATAAATTAGAACAAATTGATCATCAAATCATCATAACTATCTACATTGTAAATTGCATTATGTAAATGATCAACCATTTCACTATTTAATTCATTGCTATCTTCAGTAGATAGCATACGCATAGCTCTTCAGTAGATATCATAAACATAACTTTCAGCAAAACTTCTTTTCATTATTAATATTTAAAAAAAAGCTGCTTTGATATCTCATTGTACAAAGACTAAAAAGCTAGGAAATATTGAAAATGTTGGCGAGTCCAAAATAGCCAGCATTTGGCAGCCATGTTCAATTGAATGTCTGAAATGAGGAAAATGTTATATTTGCAAGTATTTTAGCTTCAAGTTTAAACAGAAAAATATTAACTGTTTTTTTTTACTAAGATTGTAGACAGTTTTGAAAATGCGACATTTCTTGACCAAACATAGATTGAAAGACATTCATACACTCGTAGTAGTGTTGAACCAATCAGAAAGCAAGAAACTAAAATACGAGGAGTGCATTGAAAGTGTCTAATGCACTCCATGTGTGCGCTGTGGCAATGCGCGCACCGCACGCTTTGTTTTGATTCGTTGTTAAGGAATCGCGGGTTCGCCGGCTTTCACTGCGGGTGTTAACAAAGTAGTTCACATACTTTTATTCGTTTTTACATATATATCAAAATTGTGCTTACATTGTGAATTTTGATTTGTATAGTATAGTGTTGTGTATGAATTAGGTCAATACATATGTTTTGTTTTCTCGAAAAATTAGACAAATCAATGCACTTGCGCAAATGTTGATATACTCACAATAGCACTCCCCTGCAGGGTAGTGCCATTATTCACACATCAACATCAGCGCGCGTGCCTTGATTTGTTTAATATCTCTTGAAACAATACATACGCATTTATTAACCTATAATCATTGTTCGGTACGAAGTACTGGTGTAATTTGATACCCAGTGAATAATAGGTTACCACCAAAATGTCAATATCTTTTGGCAAAAGGCCATTGGAAGAATAATTTGTGCATGAATTTTGAAAACTAAACTTGGGCAACACCTTACTTTTATTACATACAGTCAATCAACCAAATGGTAAGGCTTTTATTGGCCATACACCCATAGGTTTAAAAAGCACATTAACAGGATTTCTTGTTTAGGCCTAGTAAAAAAATAAACATGTTTCCCGTCTCCGCCCGCCTCCTTTTTGGCCGCCGCCTCCTTATTTTTTACTATTTACTATTTCCGAAAATTCTGTATTTTTTTTTTTTTTAATTCATTTTTTTAGTGATTGATCCTTTGCCCATAGGAATGGTAGGTGTAATAGAAATGCTGTATCATTTCATAGCATGTTCATGCCATACATGACACAGAATTATTGACATGGCTTCTCAAATAGTACCATGGGGACCGATATACCTAACTTCACGTAGCAATTGCTTGCAATTAGGGGACCGACACATGTAGGCCTACATCCTTTCGATCAATGATGTTTTGTTCCTCATTCAACCTGAAAAATGACGAAAACATAAAGAAACAATGTGTACTTGGCTCTATATATTAGGTAAACCTTTTCATATTTGTATTTCTCTGGCAATTAGAGTGGAAAATCCTGTTTAGGAGTGTAGTCTGCAACACAGTCAGTTGGTCACTTTCGACTTGGCGGCCATCTTGAAAAAAATAGTAAAAAATGGGAAAATAGTAAATAGTAAGACCCTCCCTCCTCCTTTTTTTAAAAAGTCCGGACGGGAAACAAGTCATTTTTTTTACTATGCCTTATTTGTTTTATGCATAGTGCTTAAAGGTTTTGGGCTACAGGAAGTAGAGACAAGTTTAAGGGGGGTCTATGTTATTTGCACCAATTTTGGAAACAGATTTTCTCAATGTTACCGTGGGTTTACTAGAGTCATATATCAAATTTAAGCTTAGGTAACAGCGTTTCAAAAAATGTGCGTTATTTTGATCTGGTTGCTATGGTTACCAGTCAAGGCCTCTGATTGGCTAAATACGGGAACTAGAACACTAGAATGCTGAGAACTGCACTCAACATTAGTTGGAAAGACACGGTACCAAACAAAGACCAGTATGGAAACTTACAGTAAGTTTCCATACTGGTCTTTGTTTGGTACCTTTACAAAAAGGTATCAGAAAACATCACAGATCGAAGGATGAGATTTGCCGGGCATTGCATGAGAAGAGAAAATGAGAGTGTCTGACCTTCTGCTATGGAGACCCAAACATGGACACACATATGTCGGCCGCCCAGCTTTAACATACTTTGGACATCTTGGCGAAAGACACAGGACTGAACGATGAGGAGATGAAAGCAGACATGAGGGATAGCCCTTATGAAAATCGCAACCTTTATCGCAATCAATTCTGCAACCTTGCGCAACTTTAAGTGTGGAAAAATACAACCTTGCGCAAGGTTAAATGTTGAAAAATACAACCTTGCGCAAGGTTGCGCAAGGTTAAATTTGGAACATGCAAGGTTAAATTTGGAACATTACAACCTTGCGCAACCTTGCGCAAGGTTACATTTGGAAAAATACAACCTTGCGCAAGGTTGTAATGTTAGTGCTGCAAGGTTGCGCAAGCAACTGGTTAAATTTGGAACAATATAACCTTGCGCAACCTTGCAGAAACATCTAAAGCTTGCGCAACCTGCCGCAAACAGCTAGTGCTGCAAGGTTGCGCAAGCAACTGGTTAAATTTGGAACATTATGACCTTGCGCAACCTTGCAGGAACATCTTAAGCTTGCGCAACCTGCTGCAACCAGCTAGTGCTGCAAGGTTGCGCAAGCAACTGGTTAAATTTGGAACATTATAACCTTGCGCAACCTTGCAGAAACATCTAAAGCTTGCGCAACCTGTCGCAAGCAGCTAGTGCTGCAAGGTTGCGCAAGCAACTGGTTAAATTTGGAACATTATAACCTTGCGCAACCTTGCAGAAACATCTAAAGCTTGCGCAACCTGCCGTAACCAGCTAGTGCTGCAAGGTTGCGCAAGCAACTGGTTAAATTTGAAACATTATAACCTTGCGCAACCTTGCATAAACATCTAAAGCTTGCGCAACCTGCCGCAACCAGCTAGTGCTGCAAGGTTGCGCAAGCAACTGGTTAAATTTGGAAAAATATAACCTTGCGCAACCTGTTTGCAACCAGCTAGCAACCACCAAAAAAGTGCGTCAAAATGGGGTCAAAATTCGGAACCAATACCAAAATAAGCTTATATGTTTTAAACTTACTATTTTTCAGCATTTTTATCTGCAACATCAGTTTCCTTCAAAGAGTAGAATATGATTCACAACTTGTTTTTCTAGCATACCTCATTTTCATTATGAAATTGATTACAAAGTATGGGTACAATTAATCATCAAAGTCACTACAATTTTAGTAAAGGTTACAATGACAGCAATGTTTATTTCACATGTTTGACCTTTTGACCTGACCTTTGAACATAAGAAGAAACCTTGCGCAACCAGTTTGGTGTTTCTGAAGAGGTTGCGGGAGCTTGCGCAACCAGTTGGTTGCGGGAGCTTGCGCAACCAGTTGGTTGCAGGAGCTTGCGCAACCAGTTTGGTACTTCTGAGAAGGTTGCGCAATCTTGCAGCAACCATCCGCAACTATGCGCAACCAGTTTGGTTCTTCTGAGAAGGTTGCAGGAGCTTGCGCAACCAGTTTGGTTCTTCTGAGAAGGTTGCGCAACCTTGCAGCAATCATCCACAACCTTGCGACAACCTTGCACAACCTTTTGCACATTTTGTACATTTTGGTGATTGCATTTTCGTAAGGAGAGTAATATGGCGATCCATCACGAAGACTGATTGAGATCGACATTAAGTATGTGTTCCACTGATGATAATTTTTCCTCAACCACAATGTTCACCATTTTCTAGATCGTCATTAAAGACACATTTTGCCTATATTCTCGGAGTCCTGAATGTATGTAGTGGCTAAACCCAGGTGATAAGGGGCTAATAAACCCAGGTTCAAGGGTCAAAGAATCCATTGGAATCATTATTTAATTTATATAAACTGCTCACAAAAAGTTAGGAAACTTTTTTGAATCAAGTATATTTTTATTATTTATTACCCTCTTTGTATCTGTTATATATCAATGGAAAGCTGAAGTGTTCCTCTTTAAAATGATACCACATTTGCAATGATTACATGTTGCTGAACTTGGCCATATGAATGAGAATGAGGCAAAGTCACAAATCAAATGTGCCAAAATTACCGTTATCTGTGCTAAATAGTCAATAGGTAATGATCAATAATCAAACCGGTCATGCTTGAGAACCATGAATGGTTTACACAAAGATTAGCACCAGTGAGCACAACACACACACCCCAACCCTCATCTCTTTAGAAAACCATTATTTGGGTATTTGCAAGACTGGGTTAACAATGACTCCAGGTGGAAGGTCATGAAGGTAAGTGATGAAAGGTTTAGGCCTACAACTTGTACAATTTTCTGAGACACGGTAAACGTTTTGCAGTTTCAATATGCCGCGTTTAACAGATTTGGAGAGAGCCCGTGCCATTACCTATTGACTGTTTAGCACAGATAACGGTAATTTTGGCACATTTGATTTGTGACTTTGCCTCATTCTCATTCATGTGGCCAAGTCCAGCAACATGTCATCATTGCACATTTGGTATCATTTTAAAGAAGAACACTTCAGCTTTCCATTGATATGCAACATAATACAAGAGGGTAATAAATAATAAAAATATACTTGATTAAAAAAAGTTTCCTAACTTTGTGTGAGCAGTTTAGTTGCAGCAAACTACTACAGATCCAAAGTGGCACAAATTATCTGGAAAAACATGTTTGCATCTTTCAGAGTTTTGGTGTCTCACTGGTGTTAAGTCTTTGGTATAATTTTATAATATCTTAATTAAGCAGTAACCAAATGATTGCAAGACACAATGTTACTGATTAAAAACACCAAGAACTAAGTATTTTGACTCTCCTTTAGAAATCCTTGAATTCAACCCCCTCAGCTGATTTCAGTGAACTATAATGTACACATATTATTATCAAAACAAACACAGTAATGCATATAATATATATTGAAAAAATGTGTTAAAAAGTTTATTTTACAGACATCAAAAAATACAAACAAACTTGTTTGCAAACAAAAGTGTATATCATTATTATACCAAATACAATGAACAAATATAATAAACAATGTGTTGAGACTGGTCTTTTTAGTAGTATGCATTATATTGTAAAATAAAATTGCCTATTTAAAAGTCTTTATTGCAGTGCTTGCTCTCTAATAGAGTGACAAACTCTCACTCCAAAAGAGTGAGAAGAGTGAAAATCACTCCAAAACTAGAGCAAAATCACTCCAAATTGGTCACTTATTTAGGAAATTGGAGAGATTTTCACTATTTTTAGATTGATTTTTACTTTTTTGGAGTGCATATAAAGTGGTCATCAAAAAGTCAGTGGAGCAAATATGTTTTTTTAATTTAAAATCATTGAAAGCGGACCAATTTAAAAATGTTTTTGAAATGAATAAGTTTGCTTGAATAGATTGCTTTTAAACTATTATCACACTAGAAACAGTTTTAGTCAAATTGACAGTTACCAATTTTGTCTTGTCATGAACCACGGTCTGTCAGTAATATTTGTCAGAAAAAAAAGAGGAAAAAAAGGAAAATTGACCGACCGACCGACCGACTTCAAGATTTTGGCACTTGAGGGCAACACAACAATTTTAGTTTTTGGCGTAATGTAAAATATTAGCTTGGGACTTTAAAGACCCCTCTTGTTAACAGGAATCAAAACTCATAGCGAGACCAATATATTTGTGTATCATGCGAAAAAATCCATCCAATTTTATCATTATTATGCAGTGAGAATCTGACTGAACAAAAAAAATCAAAAAAATGAAATCACTGGTATATTGTAAAAAGTATCAATTAACATTTTTTTTTCCCAAAAAAATTCTCAATTTCTTTTTAATAATCCAAAAAAAATCTCAAAAAATTGCAATTTAAAAAAAAAAAAAATCTAAAAAAACCAAAAATTGTTTCAAAATATTTCAAAAATTAGTCTCGACTACATTTTCTGCATGCTACACATCGGCGTATTGGCACATGCTTTTAGTGGATTCGTATATAATAATCTTTTAATGTGTTAAAGAGGCAGGTAACCAACTGACCACTTCAGTTGGAAGGATATCGGTCTGGCCAAGTTCGCTCCAATGACATAATGTGCAGAATAGGTCTTTACTAAATGCATTGCAAGTATAGGACGGAAGATTCAAACTGCATAATAATGTATCAACAAGGTTCCACTGTAATACCTGAAAACTGACAGAATCGACAAAATATAAATATGATATCAAAGTCATTGTTCAAATTATTGTTTGTGTCATTAAATGTGCAAACTGCATATCAATGAATATCATGATTGGTATGCCAAAAGGTAGCCTGATGAATAACCATCTGGTCACCAAATGATTCCTGTCACATGTCATTTTTAAACATATCATCAAACAGATAACATTCATCTGCATTCTTTTTACTTTCTATCTAGACCATTGAATTGAAATGAATATTTTACATTAAATATTAAACATTAAAGGCATATTATGTGATCTTTTCCAGAGAGCGCCCTCTATTCATGATTTTTTTTAGAAAGTAGATTTTCTTGCAGATTTACATTTCTGATCATAAATCGTACATACATTCCAAGTTACAGAGCGATACGATTCCTAATTACCTCAAAATTATGGTTTTAGAGTGAATTTAGACTAGAATAAAATAAGTTGTCGGATATCCGACAGTTTATTTTCACTCTAAAACCATGATTTTGAAGTAATTAAGAATCGTATCGCCCTGTAACTTGGAATGCATGTACGATTTATGACCAGAAATGTAAATCTGCAAAAAAATCTGCTTTCAATTTTTTTTTGATGTTGAGGGCGTTCCATGGAAAGATCACATAATATACCTTTAATTTGGCAAGTGCAATTACATGTAGCTTATTAAAAAATCAAAACATATTGAAAGGGTAAATATTCCAATACTGATCCCTTTGTTTAGCACACAACAAATCAATAGAATTAATTGGAATGGACGGTTTCATCATAGAGAAATCCATCTACACTGTAGGTGTATAACAACACTTGACTACTTTGTAGTTTTTTATTCTCACCTACACTGTAGGTGGATCTCCTCCACTGGCCCCATGCTCCCTAATCTGGCCTCCACCTCCTTTCTTCAGACTGTATACCAATACCATTATGCAAGGGCGCATACAGGATGGTCGCACCCCGGGGTGCTGTAAAAAGACGATCCCCCAAAAATGCAATTGATCCTGGGCCCTTTTCTTGTTAGTTGTTCTATAGCGCCCCAATATTGCCTTTCTTTTCCGTTTCCTTTTCTTCGCTATCTTTCCTTTTTTGTCTCCTTTCCTTTTCCCCTTTTCCTTTTTCTTTCTCCCCTTTTTTCTTTTTTCTTCTTCATACCCCGGGGTGCTGCAGCCACCGCAGCACCCCCCTGGATCCGCCCCTGTCATTATGATTGACAAGATAGTGAATAAATTGCCTCATTCTGGTATCATACAGGTACATGTAGGTGTATTGATTTTTTCTTCAATTGATCCTTTCCCAACTTAGTCTTCATAATACCGATCACCTGTTAGTCATTTACACATCTCATCATTCTATACCTTGACATTACATAATTAGTTATTAGTACAAAATAGTGTTCACAAGTGCATTGTTGGACGGACATAAATGTGGCAAGTGCAAAAATAGTAGTTTTAACAAAAATATGTATTGAACTGTTATTGCCTTTGATGATGATGACCATGTACATTTTAAGCATGCACAATAAACCAATATCACCATAAAGGAGAGTGTTTAAATATAATAAAGAAAGCCATCCAGTAATAATTGGATGTGGCTCTTAATACACTCTCCTTCCTTTCTTAATGTGACATATCCATTCCCATAAGTGTTTGGATTACTGACAATGGCAGTTTGTTTCATTCAGTTGTGACTGCAGGTGGTGTGTTCACATCTCGTTCTTTCTTCATCTTCTGAAGCTCTTCCAACATGTGGTTCAATGGATCCTCAGGTCTGTGGTATATAATCTCAGCCGTGAGTTTCTGTACGAAATGTAAAAATAAAGAACAATAATGATTGGTAAACGACTTAAATCAATAACTAAATTACCATCATGCCCACCAAAAATATCACATTTTCCAGACCCTGGCCTATGGTGGTCTAGTCTACTTGTACACTTTGTTTAATTTCACTGTCACACTATCTAACAACACCCTCTGATACTTCGCCATGCCAAAAACCTCTTCCATCCGAGAACCGCCACAAACAAACCTTTTTCCGGAGCGAGCCCTCTATCGGTACATACACCACAGCGTGCGTCACAGGCCAGAGAGTGTTGGTTCATAGAGTGACAAGGAAAAGAGTCGTACGAAGCAGACTATGGTAGTCCAGTTAGTCTTACCACTCCTACCATATCATACGACTACCCTATCTGAGTCCAGAAACAGCACTCAATCTAAGAACTGCTATAATCCGAGAGAACCAATCAATCCGAGAACCTCCACAGCTCTGTAGATATTCTTGGTAGACCTTATCAATAAGGTATCACGCCAAGCTTTGTAAAACATCACATCCGGTGGGGTATTACAACAACTCAACAAAAAACAATTTAGAATATGCCAACTGCGTCTGGAGCCCATATCTGAAAGGAGACATTGACAAGTTGGAAAAAGTTCAGCGTAGAGCCACCAAGATTGTACCAGTCCTAAGAAAGCTACCATATCAAACTAGATTGAAGATGCTCAAACTCCCAACTCTAGCATATAGATGTCTCCGTGGAGATATGATCCAGGTGTATAGAATCATGAATGGCTTCACAGATGTTCAACCCAACAAATTCTTCGACATCGAGGCCAAAATTGATGGTTTGAGAGGACACAGCCTTAACATCCAAAAGACCCGCAACAAGGTGAAAATAAGACAGAACTGTTTCTCCCAGAGAGTTGTCAACCTATGGAATAGGCTCCCAAGCTGTATCGTCCATGCAAAAACAACCAACGGTTTCAAGAATGCGATCGACTCTTTCCTGGACAAGCACATCAACAAATGACTACATGGGCAGCACCATTCTGGAGCAGGTCACATGTAAAGTAAATTAATATTACAAACTCTATTGCAGTCAAGTAATGATGAATATGGATGGGCGTTATAGGCTATAATATAAAACCTACCCTAAGTGCCCGAGACGACAGGTAAACAGGTAAACAGGTAAACAACGTATCACTCCCATCATATGATATGATGAAATAATAACCAAAATAACGTGCTATTGTTGAAGTATACGATTTATTCCGTCAAATCAATTTATCCCTTAAAATATAGGATTGCCTAATTTTTATTTTATTTATTTATGCTTATTTATTGAGGGTAAGATACTTCAGTGTACAAACACTGCTTTCCAAGTAGGCCCTCATTTTATGCATACATAAACAAGATTATTTACAAAGAAGAAAGAAAAGGTATACACATATATAATACTATACTAAATAATTATAATTTAGTTTGAAGTAGTGAAACATGACTTAAATTGACATATTCCTTAACTCAATACGTATTTTGGGTGAAACATTGTTCCAAAGAGAAGCTCTGGCATGAAATGTACGTTTACCAGAATTGCTATTAGATTTGGGAATCAATAGAGTATTTGATGTATGATTTCTTGTTGTATTAGTATGACTATTATGTACAAAATCAAATTGGCATGATAAATAATCTGGACTGATATTTCTTAAACATTTGAATACAATGGTAAGCATTTGTTTTGTCCACCTTTCATTTAGTTTTACCCACTTGAGTAAAGTCATCATATCATTAATAGGTGTTCTAATATCAGCAGATAAAATTGTTCCAGGGCTAAACGATTATGGAGAGTCTGTACATAGTTTAGTTTGGTACGTCTGAGAACAGTTAGACCATACTTGGCTAGCATAATCAAAGTGAGGCATTACAAGAGCATATGATAACATCAAAAGAGTATTATGTGGGAGAAAATGCTTAACACGTCTAATAATACCAATTCTTTTTGAGATATTATAGTAGGGGGGTCACAACATTGCTCTTTACATTCTTGCAAGTTACTGTACACAATTACTATACCAATATTGTCAATGTAATGTCTATAAACAGCCTTCTTCAAATTGATTTAAGGCCCATAGCACTACTATTTGGGACTTTGTTGTCAATATGAAAAGTGTTTGTACAAAGCAGATCTATATTTTGAGATTCATCTCCAGGGGGTCACACCCCTGATAGCACACTGAAGTCGGCCCGACGTCGGGGAATGGTAGTCGACGTCGGGGAAAGGTCGGCGTCCTTATGTTGAAGTCGGCTGGACGTCGGGTGGACTGTTTGAAAAGGACGTCCACATTAAGACGTCATATGGACGTTGAGCCGACGTTGCAAAAATACACTGAAAGTCTCGTCGGGGTACTGACGTTTTGCCGACGTCGGAACTACCTCCAACGATAGGTTAACTTGCTATACGTATTATTTTTTATAAAGACAAATATTCAATTATTCAAATTGTAATACTTTTGTCGCCTACATAATTGAAAAAGATATAATTGTAATAAATAAATTACTGATGATTTAGATAATCATTGTTTTCATCTGCAACAATTTTAAGATCAATTTGATGATTGAATAAATATTAAAATTAACGAATTACGCGTATCAAATCATACACTCACTTTACCACGTGCAATTGGTCGCCACGTTGCAAAAATACACTGAAAGTCTCGTCGGGGTACTGACGTTTTGCCGACGTCGGAACTACGTCCAACGATAGGGTAACTTGCTATACGTATTTTTTTTATAAAGACAAATATTCAATAATTCAAAATTGTAATAATGTTGTCACCTACATAATTGAGAAAGATATAATTGTAATAAATAAATTACTGATGATTTAGATATAGATGTTTTCATCTGCAACAATTTTAAGTTCAAATTGATGATTGAATAAATATTAAAATTAACGAATTAAGCGTATCAAATCATACACTCACTTTACCACGTGCAGTTGGTCGCCATTTTGTACTAGACACGTTAGCGATACTTCGTGTTGTTCTCAAATGAATTGAAGGAATTATATGTCAATTCAGCGAAGATGATGGTATTTGATGGTAGATTTGGATGGGGAAATAATGCAGCATCGCAATATATTCAACACATGAAGTGCATTTTCCAATGTTGCATGGGATACCCGCGATTTCCGGTGTGTTATATTCTATCAGAAATCGCGGATATGTCTTGTACATCGTGATTTTTCAGCATACGCCGACACTGCATGGTCACAGATGTCATTGGAATTGAATTGCAAGTCATCAGATAATGAATCGTGAGGAATAGCTGAGAATCATCCAAGGAGATGAGACTTGTTTCGGTACGTTTTGCATCAAAATAGATTCTGAATAACTGGGAATAATTAAAAGAAATGAGATTTGTTACGGTATGGTACGTTTTCTTTTTCATTAAAAATAACTATAGCTAAAGTCGGCAGAACGGTCGGCAATTAGTCGGAGATGGTTCAACTGACCATAGCTAAAGTCGGCAATTAGTCGGAGAATGGTTCAACTGACCATAGCTTAAGTCGGCCGAAAGTCGGCAATTAGTCGGAAAATGTTCGGGCCAATGTTTCAAAAATATCCATCATTAATTTGCGTGGAAAGAGTCAAGGTAGTTTGTTCAAAAACGAGATTTTACGTTACTCATATTGTGATAGTTGTTCATACTTTCCACGCGGAAGACGACTGCAGACGACAGTATGTCGTTTTTCCAGATTTGTTCCGAATAAAAAAATGGGGAAAATATGATTTGTTTAGTATATTTATGGTGTACATTTTCTTTTGTGTCAAAATAACTGTAGGAAACAAGTCGGCCCGAAGTCGGCAATAAGTCGGAAGTACATCCAACGGACCGCGGCTTAGCGCTAGCGTAGCTTAAAACCGTAGGAAAATAGTCGGCCCGAAGTCGGCAATTAGTCGGAGGTACGTCCAACGGACCGCGGCCTGACGTTGCTTATATATGGTCGGGCCGACGGTGCATTGCAGTCGGCAGGTCAGCGTCAGCTGGAAGTCGGCCCGAGGTCGGCACAACCTCCATTGGACGTCGTCGGCCCGACGTAGGCCGCGTGAGCAGCCGACTGTAGAGCCAACGTCCGGCCGACTTCAACTGCCGACTATATCGCGACGTCGGGCCGACTTCAGTGTGCTATCAGGGACTCCTTTATAACAAGGTTATGCTAAAATTAAAGTTTTAACTCACTTAATATCAATGTTTTGAAGATACCAAGTTTGGCAGATTTGTATAATTTCGAAGCTTGATATATTACCATTGTATTGGAAAAAAAAAAATCACCTAATTGTAAAGGCTACATGCCAGAAATATGCAAATATAATGCAAAATTATTCAATTTTACTATAAACTGGTATTTGCCACGGACCCATCTGAATTTTGATTGAAAAAATGAATTCTACGTCAAAAAACACATTAAAAGGGTAATTTACACAGCTCAAATCTGTTAACTATCACCATTATAAGGCTTTTACTATTTCATTATGCAAATTAGGCTAATTAAATATGCGAAAATCTGAAAGGTGCATTTACCGAAGAATAAGCACTATTTTGACCTTAAAAATGAATTCTACACCCAAAAAAACCTTATATGGGTCAGGGATATGTTTCAATTCCCTGATTTTGTATGAAATATAGCCTTCGCATATTTAATGAGCTGGACTTATTCAAATTTATTGGAGGAATGTTGGTTGACAGAGGCATTTACGGACATTTTGGGGCTTTTTTGACATGCTCTCACACAAAAACACTGTAATTTCAACCTTTCATGTAAGCAGAAATGTAGAATATCCAAGTTATACTCCTAAAATAAGTTATTTTCAGACTTGTAGGGTACCAAGACTTGATTTTATGACATTTTTAAAAATCAAAATCTGCAAAACTGCCAAAATTGGCCCTTTTTCGCAAGAAATTGGGTCATTTTCCGAAACACATTTTTGGTCACAACGCAAGAAATAATGCTCCGATTTTGACGATTTAAACAGTATTTTTCATTTCTGTACAAGTTTTAACCAAAGAAAACAGAATGAGGCCCCAAAAAGCATTTTGAAAATTTCCTTTGACCCCCCTAATTATCTTATATATAATACGGAGTTGCCCATTTTTGTCCAGAGATGTTCTCCCCTTTCCGCACCTTCGATTGACTTCAAATTTTCTGTGCGAGTGCGTATGGGTCCCACAATTGTCCAGTTTATGTTTGATTTTCTTATTTTGGGTTAGATTTCGTGAAATTTGGGATTTTTTAGCCCGTTGCTATGTTATTGCTACGCGCCGCGTATACGCTGGACACGCCATGGCGATGGCCGGCGCACAACTCGCGTAATCGGGCGATTGTCGGCGCGCGCGTATTCAGGCGATTGCCGGCGCACGCGTAATCGGGCGATACCGGAGCACGCGTGAGACGGTTTGTTAGCTTACAAAGATCATGAATGATGCGGGTCATTGTAAAATGGATGAGACTCACACCAGCTAATAGATACAGGTGTTGGAAACAATTGATGATGTGAGATGTGGATACTTTCTTTTTGTGCAGTGTTTGTATGAAAGACCCACTATAGAATATGGAAAACATGGCAAATTTAAGGGGCGTGGGCATCCGCGAAGGGGGTCGTGAAATCTAGGGATACTCTACTATAAAATTCAAAATCCTAGGCCACATATGAACACTTGAGGTTGGCCACGGGGCTCACGGGATACATGGAATATTAAGGGTACCTGTGATAACTTAAAGGTGTATCATGGGGCAGGGCCTATTTTAATATGTATCTTGTGTGTGTATTTGGTACCATGTTTTCTAACTGACGTCTGTATTTTGTTCTCAATTAGATATTGTCTCTTGACAACTTTATTGAGTATATTCATAGATAGATGTAGAAAGACTACGCTCTGATGACTAACTGCACACTTTCTTCTAGCGGCCGTATAAGGCGCAAACCGTAGGCATGCATGCATCTAGGATAACATGTGTTTTAATAGTGACAGGGAAAATGCGTGTATTCGACAGTGCCTCAATCCCATCGCGGAACCATCCACAACGCGGGCCACGGACAGGGCGCGCTATATAAACTGCTCACAAAAAGTATCGAAACACTTAGAAATGATCCAATATATAACGGCTCGAAAGGGTATGCATTAATCGAAGCAAATAACCAAGTGCATACTTTTGTTCTGCGTATTTTGACACCTCGATCGATAAGATACGATATTGCAGAGCGGAGTTATTGTCATTTCAATGGTCGTGGGTCCAATTTCAAAAGTGACAATCATCCTATAGAAAGAGGTTTGCATTACTGTTTAGAATGATCAGATTCGTGATTTTCAATAGGGATGAGTGTCACTTTTGAAACTGGATCCACGACCATTGAAATGACAATAACTCCGCTCCGCAACATCGCATCTCAACGATCGAGGTGTCAAAATACGCAGAACAAAATTATGCACTTGGTTATTTGCTTCGATTAATGCATACCCTTTCGAGTATTTCGATACTTTTTGTGAGCAGTTTATAACATAGATAGGCCAGCTAAAACCGTGATATCATATTATACATGGGGGATATGCCTATCAATAAACAAGGTATACTGTTAGAGCAAAATACGCATGTAGAAATACACTTACGTACAACAAGCCTACTGGAGAAATAATTTAATGTCAATAGGCCGGAAAATAAAATAAAGGATGGCTAACACTGAACTGGGTGGGTACAAAGTGATCATGGTGAGACCTCGCCTCCCGCCAACTATGAAAGACTCACTATAAAACTTAATAAAGCCATTTAATAAAACCAGTGGCGTCGCGGACCTAAATCTATTTAATACGTATGTGTTCTATGAGAGACTTGAAAAAATTAGGGGGGGCGGGGCGTCCGCGAAGTGGGTTGTGAAATCTATCCTGTCTGGATTATTTATAAGGTTATACCATGGGTACCTGGAGTATGGGTATGGAATATCAGGGGCACCTGTGGTAACTGAATTTTAAGGATGTATGGGATAGCGCCTATCTGAGTGGTTATTTCAGGTCTTATTGTGGGATACCTATAATATTTAGCGTTTCTGGGTAGGTCTTATAAATATCCTTGGATTATTAAGGGTGCCGTGGCACCGATATTAGAAGGGCACCCGGAGTATCAACGACCTCTTGCTATTTCACAATAGCCTATACGCTTTGATCATGTTGACGACACCGCACTACGTATACACTATATGGGGTATGGGGTTGGTACAGCTTTTTTTTTTGGGGGGGGGGGGTGTATGGGATAACTATAACATTGTTTCTCTCCTAAATGGGGTATTGAAATTGGGTCCGAGATTCAAAGATATCACAAAACTCAGATTTCTGTGAACAAAGTCTATTTCAAATGAAAACAATTATTCAGGGATCTACAATTTTGAACTCATTTATACCTATGTCCATTTTCCAACAAAGCATGAAGGTATCTAATTAAGATAATACTCAGCTAGCGAGTGCCCGAGCGTAGCGAGGGTACGCCGCTAGTAGATAAATAATCTACAATATAATCATGTCCCTTTTGTAACTTACAATTTAGATCAACAAATCCATCACTAAATGGAAGTTCATCGTTAGACATTTTGAAAAAACAACAATCGCAAAACCAATTTTTGGTCAGCTCTACCTTAGTTTTTTCAACGCAATTAACATGGAAATCTAGTATAGTACAGTTATTACATGTTAAAAAATAGTTATACTTCACAATTTTACGAGCACATTTACCACAGAAAATGTTGTGATTAGTGTCATTGGATAGATTTACAAGTATTAGATGAATATTCATCAGATTTACAGTTATTGCTATTGTTATTGCTAATACAGCAGTTATGCTCACCTGAAATATCTGCATAACATTGTGATTTTCCATATATCTAATGGCCCTTGCGTATGGATCAGGAACTGGAGAAACATATACTGGCTCTTCATCCTCATCTTCGTGTATACTTATTTTATCGAGCTTTTCACTCAGAGTTTCCTCAATGGCTTCTTGTGTCTTTTCAGTGATTGTCTGATTTGTTTCTTTCAATATGTCAATTACACTTTCTTCTTGTTTCAACGACGACGTCTCTCCTTCATCAATGAAACTACCTTCTGTAAGCAGTACAGGATTTCCTTGGCTCGATTGCGGCTCATCTGTCGATGTGGACGTTTGGTCTGCCATGTTTTGTTTCAATATGCAGGACAGGACTCAATGTGTAGTTAGTGAACTCAGTCTTTAAAATATGGATATTTATAATAAGCTTCTTAGTTTTGGTAAAAAATAAGCTTTTTCACTTCAGGCTCAGGCCTAATTTTTATTTTTTCCAACAATCAAGATGTACTTCATGACTTTGTTAGTGCATTTTGATTTGCCTTACGAAGCCTGCATCAGATGTCAAGTCTGCGACAGCCCTTCTTGTTGATAATATAAAATCGACGATTCCACTTTCATAGCACATGAGCAGCAGTAAACGTGTAGGCATTTCGTTGATCGTTGTCATGATGTTACCAATCAATCAATCAATCAATTAGACAGGTCAAAGTGTGGGGTTTTGCATACTCTCATTAGACTGAGTCGTAGTCCCTCTATCTATGGCTGCTGTAGAGACTGTTGTGTGCGCATGCAATCTGTTGTGCGATGTGAATGGAGAATGGAGTATGAAACTGAAACGTCATATCCTGTTGTAAAAAGGGAATAAGCTGTTTCGCTAATTCCCGCGCGCAAGGCATGATGGGAAGGGTCACGGGGTCACGGGGGATATACAAAGGATATCCCCGATAGCAACGCTACGCAAACGAATACAAACACACACTTTTAATCATAATAATTTGCTATATTTTCCACTTTCGAGGCAATGGATGATGATTTTAATGATTCAATGACACTAGAGGACTTTCAGAGATGGAAAGTGGTCGATATCAAGAACTACTTGACTGATCGTGGCCTCCCAAAATCCAACAAAACAAAGACTGAACTGGTGGCGTTGGCATACTCTGCACACATCCAAGGTACACTGTGTGTGAATACTGTATCGGAAGAAAGAAAACAGCGGGCCGCCGAATACAGAGAACTTTTAAAGGTCGACGGCGATTATTTGCCAGATCCTTTGGTTGATTTAGAGGAGGATACATGGCAGCGTGAGAGCCAGAGTGTTATGAACTGGCCTCCGATTTCATATATAGAAATTGCCCAGTACCTCACAGTTCCTGCCCGTCTCCCATCATCATCAACAACAGTACCACCACTACCACCAGGTCAAACAGTTCAGGAGCAAGCATTCCAGCAGCAAGTGGAGCAAGGGAGAGCCTTATCATCGCGGATGTTAAGCGACTACAAGGAGGGCAAGGCGTACAGTTATTTTGATGCTGATTGGTTGCGAGAAGTATGGTACCATCCAATCTCACCGTCTTCCCCATTCTGTGTACTGAAAGCAGAATGTATGCCTTCTGAAAGGATTAAAGATCCACCGCATGACGTGTGGGTGATTGTGGAGAAAACGACTGGCAGAGTAAGAAGTGCTCACTGCGGTTGTTTTGCAGGGTAAGACTAAATACCATGTAAAAATATATAATTCCAATAAAATAAAAGTCATAAAATAAAATCAAAAATCTACAAAACATATCAAATTCCCTCAAATTAAATTTACATTTTATGTTGGCTGAAGATTAGCCATGCCATGGTAGAGAAACCAAACAAAACCAATTATGAGGCTTGCAGGAAAGAACGGTAAGACATTGGTATCCTCCGAAATCCCATAAAATTGAAATTTATTATTTACGATGGAAATCAGATCAGATTTATTTGAGTGTTCACAAAATAGTTAAACCCAATCGTACCCCGTAACCCTATCCTTATCCTCTCCCCAGGCCCAATCCATTAAATCTACCAAATATATGTAGGCCTTTCCCATTCTTCTGATAATAATGTTAGCATTTTCTCCTTATTCCAGGCTTGGATCTACTTGCAATCACGTTGCGGCTGTTCTGTTCAAGGCCGATTACGCCTTTATGAGAGGATGGACAACACTATCTTGCACATCAAGGCCATGCGAGTGGAACACGTACAAAGGTGGGGCAGAAGCCAAAAAACTACTAGAAGGAACCAGAATCTCTGATATGAAATGGAGAAAGCCTGACTACAAAAAGAAAGGTAAATATTTATATTTTTTACATTTTACAAAAAGATGGACCTAATATGTGACCTTGTGGACAAAATGCAATTTGATTTATTTGCAGTACAAACTGATTTGAACATGTTTCGATTGTGTAGTTGTTTCAAAGGTTTTAAAAGAAACTGGTGTGGCACATATTCATAAATAATCAAAAACAAATAAGGTTTGTCTCACATATCTGCTTCTCTGCCTGCATGCTTAATAAAATATGTGAAATCCCTTTTGCTGCATAACCCTGGCCTTCAATATATGTATTGATGAGCTCAATTTTGTAAAAACAACTACAAAACTATTGGAATCTTAATAAGAATCATTTAAATTAAAAGTATGGAATATAACGTGAACATCTCTTTGAGGTAAATTTGTTTCTGTGAGGTTATAAATCAAAATTGACATTTGACAGTAAATTTGTTTTAAATTTTAAAAAAAAGTTGTGCATGATTTAGTTCTAATGACTTAGTTTTAGTTTTAATTACTATTGTTAATCTCTTTCAGGCTCAAGAACAATTATCAACCCACCTGCAAGACAGCTGTTCCAACCATCTACAAAGTACAAGCCGAGCATCTCTTCACTAACCAATGGGTTATTTCAAACCTTGAAAGGATCATGCATCGAGCCGTACATCAAATTTGACAGGGTAGCGAACTATAGAGTATTTGACGATGTCAATGTGGCAGACACGGTGGAATGTAGTACATCGTCTGAGCCTGTTCTGCCTCCCACAATGTTGGAAATGGCCTCCAGATTCCCAAATGATCGTGAACAGTTCTTGGAATTTGTATTGCAGCATGAGACAACTGTGGAAGAGGTGCAGCTTCTCCACGATTTGACCATTGGCCAGGCCATGGTACCACTTTGGCATGCCCAAAGACAGGGACTGATCACAGGATCGAAGATCCACAGTGTTCTTACGAGAATGCGAACTGTGCGGCGTGACCCAAATGCTGACTGCTCCAACTTGATAGCTAACATCATGGGTTATGCACCAGTTGACCCATCACTGCCAGCACTAAAATTTGGTAGATTACAGGAACCACATGCAAAGGCAGCCTACTCAAAGAGTTATGTTGAGGATCACATCAATGCTACCATTAGTGATGCAGGACTCTTCCTCAGACCTGGTCTTCCAGGAATCATTGGAGCAAGTCCTGATGGTCTTGTGGATTGTGACTGCTGTGGACATGGACTTATCGAGATAAAATGTCCAATTTCTATAGTTGGTGAGATTCCTACAGCTAAGAATTTGCAGTATTTAACAGAAGAGAATGGCAAGTTAAAACTGAAACGTGGACATTCGTACTACTCCCAAATTATCTTTCAGCTCCACATCGCACAAAGAGAATGGTGCGATTTCTACATCTACACAGGCGACCATTCGTACACAGAGCGGATTTTTCGAGATGACGAGGTATGGAATTCATTGAAAGAGGCAGCAACATATTTCTTTGCCTTCTTTCTGTCCCATGAACTAGTTGGTGGTGTAGTGAAAGAACAAATCAAGAAAGGTGAGAAACCAAGAAAAACTGCAACAATGCCATCAACAGCAGCAGTCGCGTCATCAGTCATGACTCCCCCCGAGCCTCCCAAGAAAAAAACACGGAGGAAAGTTAAGAAAGTCAAGACAAAGCCTCTCTATGTTTGTGCTTTGTGTACAGAGATTTGCAAGGAAGGCGGTACATTTGAGGACGATAAAGAGAACAGTGTTCAATGTGATTCCTGTCGGATGTGGTTCCATTGGGGTTGCGTCAGCTTTGTGGACAATGATGATGATGCCGAGTGGTTGTGCGATGAATGCCTTGCATGAGCTCTTACATGCCACATTGTTTCAGTGAGCTTTATATGGTGTTTTTTTTAATTACTTGTTGAAAAAAAATAAAAAAATTGCTTACACCAAAGGAATGTTGAAATGTTATGTAAATAGTCCAAACATTTTCAATTATTTTTAGACACATAAATGAAGCCATGCACTGGTATTATTGTGGGGAGGTGGATCTATTGTGGGGAGGTGGCGAAGTGAATGTTTTGAATCGATGTACCATAGTGGCTGATGATCAACATTGTTTAATTCTATTTACTATTATATTAATAAGGAAACAAATGAATAATTTTTCAGGTTACATTTCAAATATATTTTATTAAATTGCAAGACAACTCCACTTCAAATGCTGTAGCAAAATTAATTGCACTTTGTACATGAACTTATTTACAAACAGAAAGTAAATAATATTAATTATATAGTGAGACCTTTGATCATATCATCCATTAGTACTGGACAAAAAGACTATACAATGTTCTAGGATTCTTGGCTGCATTGCATACAATGTAGAATTTTTGTTTTCATATTTCACATTCTTTATTTTAATATGTGATTCCAAGCAGAAAGTAAATTGATGTTTTTTACTACCACATCATAATTGGTGTGACAATTTCATGGTGCTTCCATGCAATACAATTTCTGGCAATCTGAGAGTTACTTTAAACGTTATAATTAATTAAAGGTAGATGTTCCGATTTTCAACTTGAAGTTTTCTATTCTACATGAAAGGTCATCCTTAAAAAAGTTGTGTTCCAAAGTTTGAGTTGCATAGCTCTAATGGTTCTTATTTTAGACGCACAAGATGCTGTGAACTGTACCCATTGAGTAGTACACAAACTATATCGGTGGTTATTTCATCGATTTCTCCGTAATTATACCGATTTAGGCCGTCAAATTTCAGTATGATGATGAGAAAAATACGAGCTTTCATATGATATGAAAATCTCTGTATGTTTGAAATAATTATGTGTTACGAAAATGTGATCGGGTCATCTACCTTTAAGCTAAATCAATTTGTTACCGGTTTAACCCCCCCCCCCCCCACCCACCGAGCTGGCATTATACTGCCTTGAATTTCACAGCTGTCATTTTGCTTTAAATAAGTGTATAACCTGTTATTGCTTCACGAAGCCTGAATTGAATATTAAAAACAAAATGTATAATTCTTTTTATATTAAAGCAACAGAAAATAAAAAGAACCCTTATTTTAATATAAGCCTTATCGCGAATCGGAATAAATCAATTGATTATCCTTTTTTTGCATTGTTGGATTGAAATATGCCTCCTTTTCTAGCCCACAAAAGCATCAGAAAGGGATAATCAATCATTTTTTTCCGATTTGCGAAGGCTTTCTCTACAGGCTCAACTGACCAATATTTTATATAATTCAGTGGAAATATTTTAATGAAATATAACATGTACTTGAAAATATCATATCTCACATTGTATAAATATCGAGTTGCCTTGCCTATGTTATTTACAAATTACAATGTATCCATTATTTATTGTTTTCACAGATTACAATCACTTACCACAATACTCTAGGGTTCTTGGATGCAATATAATCTTGCTGTTGGTATTATTTTATAATTCTTTTATTCAAATAAATGATACAATATATCTTGATGGTTTTATTTATACATGTACACATGTATTATATGTGTACCAGAAGTTCTTCCAAACTATAACATGGCGCAGATAGGCAACACTGGAACAAGGCTTGGGTTGCACATTTTGAAAAATGACTGCAGAGTGAATATAGTCTATTGTATTATTAAATGCAATTCAAAGTGAATATATAATATCTATGCACAATTGGCATTGTAATGTACTGGGAAATACAACAATTATTGTGTTTATTAAATAAAGTTAACTGAACATTCAGTGTTTGTATATAATATATCTGTATAGTTTTACTCATTCAGTTTACTTATTAATGGTGGAAGCAAATTGCTCAGTGCACTGCACACAATGATGATGTCGTCAATCAAAGGTATCAATGATATTGGCAAAGTGTGGCGCAAAATAGTAAACCACTTAACACGACCGATGGCTCTCTCGACGTGTATTCTGATGTTTGCCACTTTCTTTGTCTGTAGTACTTTGGCTTTCGTCATTTGTTCTTGACCACTACTGGCTGGTGGTATTTCAAGAGTGCACTGCCTCAGGATTAGATCATTTTGAATTGGAAAACCCCGATCTGCCATGATCCTGTCACCGCAATCAAGTTTCTCCAAAAATCCACTTTTATGTACTATGTGTCGGTCAGACGCTCTGCCACCCCAAGCTTTGGAGACAAAAGTAATCATGCCATTCGGGGATATACCATACAACACTTTGGCCGTGTTATGGTGCTTGTAATCGGACCATGTCAGAGCTTGTAGCCGGAGGTGTCTTGGGCGCTCGATGAAGATCTCCGTACAATCAATGATGGAACGAAGATTTGGGCAGCTGACCTTTATCTGAGGTGGTTGTGATTGCCTAATAACATCACGTTCAGGCCAGAACACTAATGGTTTCAGTTCTTTGGCCAAGAGCTTTATCCAAGTGTTGAAGATTTGGGAACAGCTGCTCTTGGTTATTTCAAATAGTGTTGCCAAGAAGTCCATTGTCACTGCGAGGCGAAGTTTCATTAGTACTAGAACAAACTCCTCCTTGAGAGGAAGCTTACGCTTACGCCCTTGGCGTTTCGGGGATTTTGCAGTGAATTTCCGTTTCACTTTTGTTGATCTGATGGCAACTTCACTTTTCCCTCTCCAATATGTCATTTTTTTGGCACGTGGCTCAACATGAGCAAACAGATTGTCCAAAGTCTTGCGGGTAGGCAACCCAGTTATGCTCTTCACCTGCTTGTCTGTCTTGAGAGTGTTCGATGTGAACGGTTGTTTGGTTGCAGCTACCTTCCTCTCTAAACAGTCTTTCTCATGTTGCAAGATGTGTAGCTCTTGGCGCAACTTGAGAATCTGTATATGTCTGTTAAGACAGCCATCACATTGGCAATCATCGGAGCAATCGCACTTAAATGTATAGTTCATGTGATCTCCGATATCTGGTGGCACTGTAGCACTAGCAGTCTCCTGTTGGTTGGGTGTAGAGGACCTTCTGCGTTTTGCGTTGGGATCACCCTTGCGTCCTGGAAGATTTCTCGGTGCAGCAGGACGTTTCCCCAACACTACATATCCCAAATGTAACGTTGGGTCCGGGTTGTTTGGACTTGGCTCACCATCTACGAAATGCCGCCCACACACGCGGCTGTCTTTGGCTGGTTGCCAATTTTTCCCATTCTTCGCCTTACGGTTTACAAGCTTGGTCCAACGCTGTCGACCCTCCTTGTCACGTCGTTCAGTAGGAAAGCAGAACAGCAGCACAGGCTCTATGCAGTCGCATTTGCCGGTCCCATTTCTGCAGTGGTGGGTTGGGCAATCTTCTTCCTGCCAACGAGTGTTGATCCATGTTCCATTTGTGCAATTTAAGAAGGCACAATTCCTCATGATCCAAAATCTGAAGATAAAAATGAATAAATAAAATACAGGGCTTTAATATACTTGTTCATCTTGAAATTTCAAGTCAGTTTTACTTGGAAGTTAAAATATTTTTATTTTTAAAATTGTTGCATGCAAAACTTTGACACATAAAATTTAAAAAAAATTAAAAAAATTGATGCAAAAAATGATGCCAGGATTCAGATGAACTTTCAGACCCAAGGCCTATAACATCATCATATATATATTTGCAAATGCCCCATTAGTCTGATCCCTGAAATAAAACAGAATAAAAAGTTGGGAGTCCAGGTTTGCAAAGTTTAATACTAACTGAGTAACTCGGGCCATTTTGCACTTGAAAAATTGGGGGGGGGGGGGGCTTGGAGTCCTTTTTGTGTCCCCCCACCACCCCACCGCATTTTTGTTTGGGGGGGGGGGGGCTGAATAAAATAAAAAGGGCCACCTTGGAGTCCTTTTTAATATTTTGGTGAAAAAATCAGAATTTTAATATTTTTGCCTAAAAAGCATAAATATGACTTTACAACTTTTTTATCTATTTCTTGGTATTTGGTTTCGCTTGTTAATGAAATGTTCTTCCTTAACCTTAAACTTAACCACTAGAGCTTTATAGGTCAACATTTTCCATTCAAAGCTTCACAGAAACGGTATGCCTACCATGCACTGTCTACTTGTCCGGTCTATACACTACAGTACAGTAAATCTACACAACAAAGGATTTTTTACTTCCGTCACTCTCGGCCGAAATCAAAGTAAAAATCTAGCATTTGGCTGTAAATATATTCTATACGGTCAAACGTAACTCACCTGTAAAAATGAATCAATTGAAGCAACGTTATCTGGTGTAAAAGGAGTTTTCTAAATCGGGAATTCGCGTGTGTATCTGTATAGCTGTGGGTGTGGCTCGGGCTTTGTTTATCCCCCGTGACCCGATGACCCTTCCCATCATGCCTTGCGCGGTTGAATTCGTGAACTCGCTGAATTATGTGCACCATTTTGTTTAAAATTTCAAGACAGAACAGAACAAAAGCTACCAAACATGTATGGAACTTTCACTCGTTCGAATAACCCGTACCGAAGCCACTAAAGGTCAGTGTGTACGGAGTCAGTGTGTACGGAGTCAGTGAAAAAATATTATTAGTTCACGATGAGTCATAAAAGTTTTTATTTTTTATTTTGGGGATTTTGATGCGTGAACGGCCAACTGCTGTAAATGTGATGCACATGATGATGACTGATTTATGATGCACCGACTCTGATCCACCCAAGTGTTTCTTTGTTGTCGTTCTGACCACATGATTTACATGATTTATGTTCCACTTTCCTTTATAGTACATGTACAAGGTGATCCCAAGGCCAAGCACTGCCAATCATAGTATGCACGGACGGATGGATTACAACATTATGAACATATGATAGGCCTACATCAAACTGAAAAGTGAAATCAAAAGTCATGAAAGTACATTGTCAGTGTCACACCTGAAACGAATCGGGTCATACTCATAATTGTCACCACAATACAATGCAATTTACAACAACAATGACAATGGGAAATATTTATCTTATCTATCATGATAATCATGTCTACAAATAATAGTATGACTAAATTATATCTTTGGAATTTCCCAATAATTATTGCGAAATCCTACTCCTGACCTATTTTTCCTAGGTAAGGTAGTGATGATATGATTTATTATAATTTGTAAGCACATGACCAGTTTTAGTCCCTGTGATGATGACCTCCTAGCCAAAATCCCCAGTCTCAGTGGATGTTTCAGGAGAAAACCAACAAAGTAAGTATGTTATATTTATAGTACCATATGATATATTTTGAAATTGTAGGCCTACTGCACTAGGCAAATGATTATATGATGACTATTACAAGCAATACTAAGCTGTGGTGTGGCGAGTTATTTTTAATATTATAATAAAACATTTAGACCTTAGTTTATGTATCGCAATTTTAAAGCGGATAAAGTGAATTATGATCAGATTAAAGCGAAGATTACTAAGATTAAGTGAATGTACCTATTTATAAAGACTAAAATGAAGTTGACAAATGCGTGTCAATATTATAAATTTAGGACTAATTTGTAGCTGCTATGACCAATTTACGCAATTAATGTTTCAAAATGAACGGGAAAACCTATACTATTAATTATTAAGGAGAACAGCGGCCTTTCATGAAACCAAGCATTATATACCGGTAACTAGTAGGAAAATATCGACCAGTTTAATAATTAAACACATCAAAACTACAATATTCAATAAAACAAATTTAAACTACACATCCCAACCCGTGATATTTGAAATTCGCGCCCGGTTGTCTGTGTTGAAAGTGCTAATGGGATAGCCATACCCAATATTGTAACGTCATCATTACTAAAGACGTCTCATCAGCAACAGGTCGCTGGACGGTATCACGCAGGAATGCAATGCATAAATCGAAAATATCAATGCATGAAACAGAGATGTGGAAATCTCGTAACTGCTTCATCATCATCATCATCGGTCGTCCTTGGACAGAATAGTGGAAGCAGTGGAATATCACTTAAAAGTCAAGACCCATGTCGGACCAGCAATTTCACTGGGTTCATTTCTTGAGGGTGAAAAAACAAAATGATGGGCAAAATGTGTGCTCGCGCAGTATTTTGGACAATAAAACAATGAAATTGTCAAAAATTTTCACTCTTGAGAAAATGTTTGAAGGGTGAAAATCAAAAGTGAAGCTTTTCTTTGCTTTTGGAGCTCATGCAGCCGGAGTTTAACTTTTGCTGTGATGGTTCTAGGGTCTGATCCTACTGTTGCAAGTGTGCTATAAGCTTCAACATTTTGAACTAAGTTGATCCATTTCTTTCTTACTAAGATGTAATCTAGTTGAGCCTTTGAAGAATTTGGGTTCTGGAAGAACCACAGTTTTCTACATGTGGTTTCCTGAATTTGGTGTTCGTCACAACAAGATTGAACCCAGCGGGCAAAATGACGTTGTAACAACGTTGTATCAACGTTGATTATCAACGTTGAAAAATCGTTGAATTAACAGTTGGATTTGAAAGTTTGTACCAACCATAGATTTCAACGTTGATTCAACGTCATATGTCAATGTTGATTCAATGTTGAATTTTGGTCACATAGTTGAAATTTGGTTGATATACCAACCAAATTTCAATTACTTAACCCGAATTCAACATTGAATCAACGTTGAAATACGATGTTGAATCAACAGAAAATGTGTTGATTTCTTCTTAAAAATGTACTTAATGAAGCTTTTATATCGCTTGGCAACCAAGGGAATGGGGGGGGGGGGGGGGGGTGGGGGCTGGGGGCTGCAAGGGCATTGACTCATGGATGTTTATGTTCTTGCACAATGTGTATGCATTTATTTAGTGAGCAATCACCTATCTTAAAAATAGTGCAAAAATATGCATATACAAGTGTAGGCCTATATCAACATTCCATAGTGTTAAATTAATGCATCGGCTTAATTCAAATAAAATATTATAGGTTTAAATGAATAAAAGCTGCAAATTAACTCATTAGCATAAGTGGGATGGTACAAACGAGCACCAGTGCTAATGTTTGTACCATTGCAGTTATGCTAATGAGCGATAAAATATGCAAATTAGCTCTAGACTGATTTTTGGAAACATGATTTTTACAAGTCTATTCAACAACGTTGAATCAACGTCAATATTCAACGTTTATTCAACAGAGCACAAAATGTAGTTGAAAAGATGGTGAAATCATGTTGTTCAACAACGCAATCATATTTCAACGTTGATTCAACGTTGAAATATGGTTGAGTGCCCGCTGGGAAGCTATTGACAAAGTCCAGTAAATAGGAGCCATTCCGATTGGTTGATTTGTGGAATGAAAACAGAACATCATCAGTGCCTAGACTTATATGGCTTTACCTTTAGACAGCTAAGTGTCACAGTGTAGATTCTATGAAGATGGCTGCAATTCACTGATTGGATTATGGTGAGGCCATGGGGGCTGTATATGCTGGAAGTTCATTATTAGGATAATTTCTGACCAGGGCTCAAATTAATCAAAGGCATAGATGCCCCACCTAGTAGCCTTGATGCCCTCAATTTCTGGCTGCTTTCACTCCATTTAAAAGTACATAATTGCCTTGGATAAAGTTGGTGCCCCTTTCAAATTGATTTAAATTGCATGCCCTCTTCATTTCTTATTTTGAGGCCTGCTTCTGACATTATTTCAACATGATCAACACTATGGATTCAATGTTGCTTCACCACTCTCTGGAGATTATATTCACAAAAATATGTTTGTGGTTCAATTCTCTCAACTACCTGTTCTTGGTCAAACTTCACCCTATGGAAAAATGCAAATACATTATTCAAACTTCACTTCTCAATCAAAAATGTTATGACCTCAAAATGTTGGCCACAAACAAGCATTGATCCTTGACAAGCATTGACCCTTGAAGGAAGGAGGTCCAAGTTTCTAACCGAGATGTGCATTTTTAAAAGCTGAAATGGTCAAAGGAACAGTGGGTAGACTTTTATAGTTGCCCGGTGCGCACATGCATAGAACATCCCCAAATCATTGATACTTGCTTCTAATCATAGCCAAAACTAGTAAAACCTTAGAATATAAAGTGCCTTTTATCCAAACAAAGCAGTCATTGATTCAAATGAAGCTATATAACCGCATGTCCCTGATGGGCTTTAGATCTTTATATTTTTGAAATTAAATTATAACGAGGGTAAAACCATCCAATGGAAGAGTGCTCAACCCTACAGGGAAGCTTTAGTAAACAAAAATTTTAGATTTGATTTTTCTTTGCTTTACAGTACTGTTTCGTGGGGGCCTGAGAACAGACCCTCACTCCTCAGAAGCTAGATGTATAATGGTAGTGTCACACAATGGTACATATTATAATACATGTTCACAGAAAGTGATTAATATATGTCAAATATTATGTAAAACAAGTCAAGTGGAATTCTTTTCTTCTTTTTTTCTGTTAGGTTGAATATTACATGTACTGCAACACATTGATAGCATTGTAATCATTTAAATCACTTTTAACAGGCTTTTGTATGACAAAGTTTACTTGAATCATTTTTACTATCTACTGAAGATAGCATGCAGTATGTCATACAGTTTGTCTTCATTTTAATGCCTTCGAAGCATGAATTGACCAGTTGTAATGATAGTACTAAATTGAATACATTACAAATTTAAAATGTCCTTTGTGTGTATACTGAGATGAACGGGGGGGGGGGGGGGGGGGGGGGGGGGGGGGGGGGGGGGGCAAGTGATACATTTAGATGTATATGAAATTATAGGAATAGTTCAAATTAGATCAACCTTTCGGGGTTTACCTGTCTGTAAGAATTCAGTCAAGAGCATGACAGAGGCTACCAGAGACACTTCATTTGCATAACAATGAACAATAAGAGTGTTAACTCTTGGCTGGCAAATTCCTCCTTCTTTACACACTTCTCAATCCTTACACGGAGATCTTTGAAAAATGTCAAATCCTGGGTTAGGCCTACACGGTTAGCCATTCTGTATTGAAATTTCAAAAAGAAAAGAAAAAGATATGGTATGATGATCAGTGTATAATACAGTATAATAGATAACCCCTCTCCCCTCCCTTCCCCTGTATGTATTAAAGCTGTGACTTATACCCGGGTACTCGCATACCCGCCCGTTATTCCGGGTACCCAGGTACCAAATTGGGTATCCTGATACCCGAAATGTAAAAAGAAATATATATATTTTTTACATTTCTTCATTTTCAAAAGTCCAGAACAGTATTTGACCCTAAATATCCTAAATAATCCACATAATACTCCTTGACCCACACCAAATAGGGATGGTAACTCCTAACCCAAGATTTTATACTAAATGATTTAACCATTCTTATCAAAAGTATGACTGTTTTCTGTATATTCCCTCCTACCTTCTCCCCTCCCTTCATGGGCCTGGCCTCCCCGCTAGGTACTGGCTATTACACTGGACCCTTGACTGTGGGTCTGATGATCATGATAACAACCCAAACAACTATGACTAAATAGCTGCTTTTTCATCTTTATATAATTGTACTTGGTGTATTCGGTGAAGGGGGAGGTGGGGGGGGGGGACAATATTTTGACCTCTATCTAATATGAGATCATGCTATAATGGATAGGCCCTATACATGGACAGCGAGACCTATTACTTGAGCAGACATGATATATATAATTCCAATGTTTTAAATTTTGAATGAATATCACTTGATCTGTAAAAAAGTAAGCTTATTTGAGCTGTGTGTGAACCGACAACTCGATCACTGTTCGATCTATCTGTTAATTAGCTTAATTACAATTTCAAATCAGTGTTAATTGACTTTGATTGAAGTTTATAAAGTAGTAAGTATACTAAGCCTATACTAAATGTCCCTAAATCAACAGAAAACTTACATTAAATGGTAAAAAGCCGAACAAATTTAGCGTATTAGCAATTTAAAAAAATTCTTTTAAAGGTATATTATGTGATCTTTCCAGGGAACGCCCTCAACATCAAAAAAAAAAATAGAAAGCAGATTTTCTTGCAGATTTACATTTCTGATCATAAATCATGCATATATTCCAAGTTACAGGGCGATACGATTCTTAATTACTTCAAAATCATGGTTTTAGAGTGAAAATAAACTGTCGGGATTCCGACAGTTTATATTTTTCACTCTAAATTCACTCTAAAACCATGATTTTGAGGTAATTAGGAATCGTATCGCTCTGTAACTTGGAATGTATGTATGATTTATGATCGGAAATGTAAATCTGCAAGAAAATCTACTTTCTAAAAAATATCATGAATAGAGGGCGCTCTCTGGAAAAGATCACAATATGCCTTTAATATGACCATGGTAGCTAGAAAGCCTGTAAGATAGGTGTGGGTGATATTAAATCTAAATTTTCATAAATTGACAAATGTTCATGTAGGATTCACACCGCTAAATAAATCCCCTATACCTACTGTGTAAAATGGACCATAATTAAATGCCATTTTCTTGCTTATAAAGCAACTGGTTGCTCCAACTTTGCATTTTGTATGAAGTTCATCGTCTTTGCTTTCCTACAAACAACAAAAATAGATAAGGTCAAGGCAAAGTTTTTGAGATATGCGTCGTCGAAGATAAGCATGTTTGTAGAGTGCCCAGGCCTAGCCTAGGTCTAAGCAATTCTATTTAATTATTGAAAGTCTCTAAAATGACTATAAAATCATACAAAATTGGTCAAAAGAAGAAAATTTGCACTGATTTTGTTTTTGTTTGATAATCATCATCTAATAATCATCCGATCAAAAGTTTGGCCAACAACACCACTTTTGGAGCATTTTCATATCTCGTATTTCACTTAAAGAAGAGGGTCATCCCACCCAATTTAACAGGCCTTCTGTGGACTGTTCCATTATTTATTTAGTGGTAGGGATCCTTTAGGTTGTCTTCAGCAGCAGGTGATTGAAATTGATTACATATTTTCATTGATGTGTTTAAAAACATTGAATTTCCTAGTTCATGCTTATAGGTTGCGATAGTCTGGAAACATATTTTGTTGCTTTTTAATTCAAAATATAAAATGTTTTCTTTTTTTGTGTGCAGGCATGAGTGCTGTGGTGAAGAGCTTAATGACCAAATGACATTAATTTGAGTTACTGACTGGACGGCAAGGTTTTGAATGTAACAAAGATGGCCACTCAACACAATAAACTTGATGACAATGTGAACCATCTATCCAATAGAAAGCAGCATGAGGATAAAGAAGCTGTTCTCAGAAGGAAAGAGGAGGTACGATAATTACACAACGAGACCAACAAACATTGATGTACACTCTGCTTTCAAAAGTTTTAGATTTTTAATTTTGTTGGACTTGAAACTGCCCTGCCTTGAGAGTAGGGAAAAAACTCAACACTTTTGAAAAATGGGGAAGAAAACCAGTTATTTTGCGGGGGAAAGGAGGAGGAGGGAAAAGGGGGGAAAATAAGTTGGGTGGAAAAGGGGGAAATGGATAAACTGACAAAAATATTTGTAATCTCCATGTTTCCAAGATTTGAAATTAGGAACAACTTGGAACAAAACTATTGTGCCCTCAGTGTCATACTGGGTTTAGCTTTTGGCTTCACCCGGTATACTTCACACACAAAACGATTAGTAATAATTCATATTTCATTTACTTGTTGTCCATATGAGACTTAATTCATCACTTGTTATTGTTGAAAGAATTAGCTTGGTTCACAAGACTAAACCACTTTTCCAAAATTCCAATGACACAGCTTTTAGGGGGTGCAATCAGACTTTATGCATAAACAAGTCTGGGAGTGCTTCACACTAATTTCACTGGCAAAAGTCTCTTCAGATTACCAAAATTTACCCTGAAATGGCTGCTGAATCTTCACCTTTTGTGTGCATGAAAAATGTATGTTTTGGACAATTGAAATAGCCATGCCCCATATACGAGGGGGTATCAAAAAGTTCTTGACATCACCCAGAAGTGAAGGAGTCAGAAACTTTTTTTTGTTATGTGACCCTTCAGACATCTTTAAAAAGTCACTGTGCAAAGTCACACATCTCTCCCACTATTTATTCCCTGTCCACAGACCGCCATTGTAGAACTCCTCAGATTGACCAACATTGATTAATCCTCAGATTGCCTCAGATTGCGTTATTCCCAAAACAGCAATAAATAGTTTAAAGTGTTGCCAGAAAGGGGTCAAAGGTCATGTAGGGGTCTGCGTACACCCCATGTTGCCCACAAGATTATTGTTACCAAGCTTGTTTGTAATGACCTTTGACCCCTTTCTGTCAACACTTAATCTGAGGAGCTCTATAATGGCGGTCTGTGGACAGGTAATAAATAGTGGGAGAGATGTGTGACTTTGCACAGTGACTTTTTAAAGATGTCTGAAGGGTCACATAACAAAAAAAGTTTCTGACTCCTTCACTTCTTGGTGATGTCAAGAACTTTTTGATACCCCCTCGTACATGTACACTCGCCTTCCTCACATCACATCAGAACGATTTACCACTGCAACTTGAGGGTCAACATCATTTTTCTTGTTTTTACCATGCTCAAATTTGTAATTGTCTGTAAATGAATAACACTAACAGCCATATGTTTTTTGATTTTCTTTTCAGATACCAAAATGCAAGGATACTCGCATATATATTCAAATACACAGAGCCATATTCCTTATGAGAACCCTTATCAATCCAAATCTTGTGAGAATAATTTTGGATTGGTATAAAGAAATAAAAAGACTTTGGAAACCCTGTCATACACCCTTGAAATGCCCCCCATATTGTAAGCCACATGTTAGCAAGGGACATTGTCAGCATTGCATTGATTGGGTAGCTACATTAGAGGGAGAGTTTTATTCTACAGACAAGGAAGGCTCACTTCGGTGGGAAAATGCAAGTCCCTCTAAGTTTTACACCAATCCTGTCGAAGTATTGAAGGTATTCCTCCCGCCGCAAGATGAAGAATTGGATTCTTTAAGCTTGGATGGGTTTGACAATGCAATTTATTTGCGCTTTCTTTATAATTTCACACCATTTCACAAACGGGATAAGGATACAGTAGCTCTTATTCAAGAGGTAAGTTCGAGAAGTACACAGGAAACTACAATCGAGGAAATGTGGTGTTGGAACACAGAGTCCATTTCTCCGCTAATATCACACATTAAGGGACAATTTTAAAGCGCTGATTTTGCAACAAACCTCGCCCTCCCCAACCAATCAATGTTGAGGGTCCCAACGACCGTGGAGATGAAACGGTTTTGAACAACATTGAACGGGGGGACTGGGGGGGGGGGGGGGGGGGGGGGGGGGTTGATTTCAAAGAGGTCCACAAAGTGTTCCAACAATTATTTCCTGAATTGTAGAAGCATAACAAGAAGTACACAGGGAACTAGAAGTATAACAAGAAGTACACAGGGAACTAGAAGTATAACAAGAAGTACACAGGGAACTAGAATTATAACAAGAGGTACACAGGGAACTAGAAATATAACAAAAAGTACACAGGGAACTAAAAGTATAATAAGAAGTACACAGGGAACTAGAAGTATACAAGAAGTACACAGGGAACTAAAGGTATAACAAGAAGTACACAGGGAACTAGAAATATAACAAGAAGTACACAGGGAACTAGAAGTATAACAAGAAGTACATAGGGAACTAGAAGTATACAAGAAGTACACAGGGAACTAGAAGTATAACAAGAGGTACACAGGGAACTAGAAGTATAACAAGAAGTACACGGAACTAGAAGTATACAAGAAGTACACAGGGAACTAGAAGTATAACAAGAGGTACACAGGGAACTAGAAGTATAACAAGAAGTACACAGGGAACTAGAAATATAACAAAGTACACAGGGAACTAGAAATTTAACACAAGAAGTACACAGGGAACTAAAAGTATAGCAAGAAGTACACAGGGAACTAGAAATATTACAAGAAGTACACAGGGAACTAGAAGTAAAACAAGAAGTACATAGGGAACTAGAAGTGTAACAAGAAGTACACAGGGAACTAGAATTATAACAAGAAATGCACAGGGAACTAGAAATATAACAAGAAGTACACAGGGAACTAGAAGTACAACAAGAAGTACATGGGGAACTAGAAGTATAAACAAGAAGTACACAGGGAACTAGAAGCATAAACAAGAAGTACACAGGGAACTGGAGGTATAAAAAGAAGTACACAGGGAACTGGAAGTATAAAAAGAAGTACACAGGAAACTAGAAATATAACAAGAAGTACACAGGGAACTAGAAGTATAACAAGAAGTACACAGGGAACTATAAGTATAACGAGAAGTACACAGGGAACTAGAAATATAACAAGAAGTACACAGGAAACTACAAGTAATGCAAGAACATGTAATGCAAGAAGTACACAGGGAACTAGAAGTATAACAAGAAGTACCGTACATGGGGAACTAGAAGCATAACAAGAAGTACACAGGGAACTGGAAGTATAACAAGAAGTACACAGGGAACTGGAAGTATAACAAGAAGTACACAGGAAACTAGAAATATAACAAGAAGTACACAGGGAACTAGAAGTAAAACAAGAAGTACACAGGGAACTAGAAGTATAACGAGAAGTACACAGGAAACTACAAGTAATGCAAGAACAAGTAATGCAAGAAGTACACAGGGAACTAGAAGTATAACAAGAGGTACACAGGGAACTAGAAGTATAACAAGAAGTACACGGAACTAGAAGTATACAAGAAGTACACAGGGAACTAGAAGTATAACAAGAGGTACACAGGGAACTAGAAGTATAACAAGAAGTACACAGGGAACTAGAAATATAACAAAGTACACAGGGAACTAGAAATTTAACACAAGAAGTACACAGGGAACTAAAAGTATAGCAAGAAGTACACAGGGAACTAGAAATATTACAAGAAGTACACAGGGAACTAGAAGTAAAACAAGAAGTACATAGGGAACTAGAAGTGTAACAAGAAGTACACAGGGAACTAGAATTATAACAAGAAATGCACAGGGAACTAGAAATATAACAAGAAGTACACAGGGAACTAGAAGTACAACAAGAAGTACATGGGGAACTAGAAGTATAAACAAGAAGTACACAGGGAACTAGAAGCATAAACAAGAAGTACACAGGGAACTGGAGGTATAAAAAGAAGTACACAGGGAACTGGAAGTATAAAAAGAAGTACACAGGAAACTAGAAATATAACAAGAAGTACACAGGGAACTAGAAGTATAACAAGAAGTACACAGGGAACTATAAGTATAACGAGAAGTACACAGGGAACTAGAAATATAACAAGAAGTACACAGGAAACTACAAGTAATGCAAGAACATGTAATGCAAGAAGTACACAGGGAACTAGAAGTATAACAAGAAGTACCGTACATGGGGAACTAGAAGCATAACAAGAAGTACACAGGGAACTGGAAGTATAACAAGAAGTACACAGGGAACTGGAAGTATAACAAGAAGTACACAGGAAACTAGAAATATAACAAGAAGTACACAGGGAACTAGAAGTAAAACAAGAAGTACACAGGGAACTAGAAGTATAACGAGAAGTACACAGGAAACTACAAGTAATGCAAGAACAAGTAATGCAAGAAGTACACAGGGAACTAGAAGTTTAACAAGAAGTACACAGGGAACTAGAAGTATAACAAGAAGTACACAGGGAACTAGAAATTTAACACAAGAAGTACACAGGGAACTAAAAGTATAGCAAGAAGTACACAGGGAACTAGAAATATAACAAGAAGTACTCAGGGAACTTGAAGTATAACAATAAGTACACAGGGAACTAGAAATATAACACAAGAAGTACACAGGGAACTAAAAGTATAACAAGAAGTACCGTACATGGGGAACTAGAAGCATAACAAGAAGTACACAGGGAACTGGAAGTATAACAAGAAGTACACAGGAAACTAGAAATATAACAAGAAGTACACAGGGAACTAGAAGTAAAACAAGAACTACACAGGGAACTAGAAGTATAACGAGAAGTACACAGGAAACTACAAGTAATGCAAGAACAAGTAATGCAAGAAGTACACAGGGAACTAGAAGTTTAACAAGAAGTACACAGGGAACTAGAAGTATAACAAGAAGTACACAGGGAACTAAAAGTATACAAGAAGTACACAGGGAACTAAAGGTATAACAAGAAGTACACAGGGAACTAGAAGTAAAACAAGAAGTACATAGGGAACTAGAAGTGTAACAAGAAGTACACAGGGAACTAGAAGTATAACAAGAAATGCACAGGGAACTAGAAATATAACAGGAAGTACACAGGGAACTAGAAATATAACAGGAAGTACACAGGGAACTAGAAGTAAAACAAGAAGTACATAGGGAACTAGAAGTGTAACAAGAAGTACACAGGGAACTAGAAGTATAACAAGAAATGCACAGGGAACTAGAAATTTAACAAGAAGTACACAGGGAACTAGAAGTACAACAAGAAGTACATGTGGAACTAGAAGCATAAACAAGAAGTACACAGGGAACTAGAAGTACAACAAGAAGTACATGGGGAACTAGAAGCATAAACAAGAAGTACACAGGGAACTAGAAGCATAAACAAGAAGTACACAGGGAACTGGAAGTATAAAAAGAAGTACACAGGAAACTAGAAATATAACAAGAAGTACACAGGGAACTAGAAGTATAACAAGAAGTACACAGGGAACTAGAATTATAACAAGAGGTACACAGGGAACTAGAAATATAACAAAAAGTACACAGGGAACTAAAAGTATAATAAGAAGTACACAGGGAACTAGAAGTATACAAGAAGTACACAGGGAACTAAAGGTATAACAAGAAGTACACAGGGAACTAGAAATATAACAAGAAGTACACAGGGAACTAGAAGTATAACAAGAAGTACATAGGGAACTAGAAGTATACAAGAAGTACACAGGGAACTAGAAGTATAACAAGAGGTACACAGGGAACTAGAAGTATAACAAGAAGTACACGGAACTAGAAGTATACAAGAAGTACACAGGGAACTAGAAGTATAACAAGAGGTACACAGGGAACTAGAAGTATAACAAGAAGTACACAGGGAACTAGAAATATAACAAAGTACACAGGGAACTAGAAATTTAACACAAGAAGTACACAGGGAACTAAAAGTATAGCAAGAAGTACACAGGGAACTAGAAATATTACAAGAAGTACACAGGGAACTAGAAGTAAAACAAGAAGTACATAGGGAACTAGAAGTGTAACAAGAAGTACACAGGGAACTAGAATTATAACAAGAAATGCACAGGGAACTAGAAATATAACAAGAAGTACACAGGGAACTAGAAGTACAACAAGAAGTACATGGGGAACTAGAAGTATAAACAAGAAGTACACAGGGAACTAGAAGCATAAACAAGAAGTACACAGGGAACTGGAGGTATAAAAAGAAGTACACAGGGAACTGGAAGTATAAAAAGAAGTACACAGGAAACTAGAAATATAACAAGAAGTACACAGGGAACTAGAAGTATAACAAGAAGTACACAGGGAACTATAAGTATAACGAGAAGTACACAGGGAACTAGAAATATAACAAGAAGTACACAGGAAACTACAAGTAATGCAAGAACATGTAATGCAAGAAGTACACAGGGAACTAGAAGTATAACAAGAAGTACCGTACATGGGGAACTAGAAGCATAACAAGAAGTACACAGGGAACTGGAAGTATAACAAGAAGTACACAGGGAACTGGAAGTATAACAAGAAGTACACAGGAAACTAGAAATATAACAAGAAGTACACAGGGAACTAGAAGTAAAACAAGAAGTACACAGGGAACTAGAAGTATAACGAGAAGTACACAGGAAACTACAAGTAATGCAAGAACAAGTAATGCAAGAAGTACACAGGGAACTAGAAGTATAACAAGAGGTACACAGGGAACTAGAAGTATAACAAGAAGTACACGGAACTAGAAGTATACAAGAAGTACACAGGGAACTAGAAGTATAACAAGAGGTACACAGGGAACTAGAAGTATAACAAGAAGTACACAGGGAACTAGAAATATAACAAAGTACACAGGGAACTAGAAATTTAACACAAGAAGTACACAGGGAACTAAAAGTATAGCAAGAAGTACACAGGGAACTAGAAATATTACAAGAAGTACACAGGGAACTAGAAGTAAAACAAGAAGTACATAGGGAACTAGAAGTGTAACAAGAAGTACACAGGGAACTAGAATTATAACAAGAAATGCACAGGGAACTAGAAATATAACAAGAAGTACACAGGGAACTAGAAGTACAACAAGAAGTACATGGGGAACTAGAAGTATAAACAAGAAGTACACAGGGAACTAGAAGCATAAACAAGAAGTACACAGGGAACTGGAGGTATAAAAAGAAGTACACAGGGAACTGGAAGTATAAAAAGAAGTACACAGGAAACTAGAAATATAACAAGAAGTACACAGGGAACTAGAAGTATAACAAGAAGTACACAGGGAACTATAAGTATAACGAGAAGTACACAGGGAACTAGAAATATAACAAGAAGTACACAGGAAACTACAAGTAATGCAAGAACATGTAATGCAAGAAGTACACAGGGAACTAGAAGTATAACAAGAAGTACCGTACATGGGGAACTAGAAGCATAACAAGAAGTACACAGGGAACTGGAAGTATAACAAGAAGTACACAGGGAACTGGAAGTATAACAAGAAGTACACAGGAAACTAGAAATATAACAAGAAGTACACAGGGAACTAGAAGTAAAACAAGAAGTACACAGGGAACTAGAAGTATAACGAGAAGTACACAGGAAACTACAAGTAATGCAAGAACAAGTAATGCAAGAAGTACACAGGGAACTAGAAGTTTAACAAGAAGTACACAGGGAACTAGAAGTATAACAAGAAGTACACAGGGAACTAGAAATTTAACACAAGAAGTACACAGGGAACTAAAAGTATAGCAAGAAGTACACAGGGAACTAGAAATATAACAAGAAGTACTCAGGGAACTTGAAGTATAACAATAAGTACACAGGGAACTAGAAATATAACACAAGAAGTACACAGGGAACTAAAAGTATAACAAGAAGTACCGTACATGGGGAACTAGAAGCATAACAAGAAGTACACAGGGAACTGGAAGTATAACAAGAAGTACACAGGAAACTAGAAATATAACAAGAAGTACACAGGGAACTAGAAGTAAAACAAGAACTACACAGGGAACTAGAAGTATAACGAGAAGTACACAGGAAACTACAAGTAATGCAAGAACAAGTAATGCAAGAAGTACACAGGGAACTAGAAGTTTAACAAGAAGTACACAGGGAACTAGAAGTATAACAAGAAGTACACAGGGAACTAAAAGTATACAAGAAGTACACAGGGAACTAAAGGTATAACAAGAAGTACACAGGGAACTAGAAGTAAAACAAGAAGTACATAGGGAACTAGAAGTGTAACAAGAAGTACACAGGGAACTAGAAGTATAACAAGAAATGCACAGGGAACTAGAAATATAACAGGAAGTACACAGGGAACTAGAAATATAACAGGAAGTACACAGGGAACTAGAAGTAAAACAAGAAGTACATAGGGAACTAGAAGTGTAACAAGAAGTACACAGGGAACTAGAAGTATAACAAGAAATGCACAGGGAACTAGAAATTTAACAAGAAGTACACAGGGAACTAGAAGTACAACAAGAAGTACATGTGGAACTAGAAGCATAAACAAGAAGTACACAGGGAACTAGAAGTACAACAAGAAGTACATGGGGAACTAGAAGCATAAACAAGAAGTACACAGGGAACTAGAAGCATAAACAAGAAGTACACAGGGAACTGGAAGTATAAAAAGAAGTACACAGGAAACTAGAAATATAACAAGAAGTACACAGGGAACTAGAATTATAACAAGAAGTACACAGGGAACTAGAAGTACAACAAGAAGTACATGGGGAACTAGAAGCATAAACAAGAAGTACACAGGGAACTAGAAGTATAAAAAGAAGTACACAGGAAACTAGAAATATAACAAGAAGTACACAGGGAACTAGAATTATAACAAGAAGTACACAGGGAACTAGAAGTATAACGAGAAGTACACAGGGAACTAGAAATATAACAAGAAGTACACAGGAAACTACAAGTAATGCAAGAACAAGTAATGCAAGAAGTACATAGGGAACTAGAAGTATAACAAGAAGTACCGTACATGGGGAACTAGAATTATAACAAGAAGTACACAGGGAACTAGAAGTATAACGAGAAGTACACAGGGAACTAGAAATATAACAAGAAGTACACAGGAAACTACAAGTAATGCAAGAACAAGTAATGCAAGAAGTACATAGGGAACTAGAAGTATAACAAGAAGTACCGTACATGGGGAACTAGAAGCATAACAAGAAGTACACAGAGAACTGGAAGTATAACAAGAAGTACACAGGAAACTAGAAATATAACAAGAAGTACACAGGGAACTAGAAGTAAAACAAGAAGTACACAGGGAACTAGAAGTATAACGAGAAGTACACAGGAAACTACAAGTAATGCAAGAACAAGTAATGCAAGAAGTACACAGGGAACTAGAAGTTTAACAAGAAGTACATAGGGAACTAGAAGTATAACAAGAAGTACACAGGGAACTAGAAATTTAACACAAGAAGTACACAGGGAACTAAAAGTATACAAGAAGTACACAGGGAACTAAAGGTATAACAAGAAGTACACAGGGAACTAGAAATATAACAGGAAGTACACAGGGAACTAGAAGTAAAACAAGAAGTACATAGGGAACTAGAAGTGTAACAAGAAGTACACAGGGAACTAGAAGTATAACAAGAAATGCACAGGGAACTAGAAATATAACAAGAAGTACACAGGGAACTAGAAGTACAACAAGAAGTACATGGGGAACTAGAAGCATAAACAAGAAGTACACAGGGAACTAGAAGCATAAACAAGAAGTACACAGGGAACTGGAAGTATAAAAAGAAGTACACAGGAAACTAGAAATATAACAAGAAGTACACAGGGAACTAGAAGTATAACAAGAAGTACACAGGGAACTAGAAGTATAACGAGAAGTACACAGGGAACTAGAAATATAACAAGAAGTACACAGGAAACTACAAGTAATGCAAGAACAAGTAATGCAAGAACAAGTAATGCAAGAACAAGTAATGCAAGAAGTACATAGGGAACTAGAAGTATAGCAAGAAGTACCGTACATGGGGAACTAGAAGCATAACAAGAAGTACACAGGGAACTGGAAGTATAACAAGAAGTACACAGGAAACTAGAAATATAACAAGAAGTACACAGGAAACTAGAAGTAAAACAAGAAGTACACAGGGAACTAGAAGTATAACGAGAAGTACACAGGAAACTACAAGTAATGCAAGAACAAGTTATGCAAGAAGTACACAGGGAACTAGAAGTTTAACAAGAAGTACACAGGGAACTTGAAGTATAACAATAAGTACACAGGGAACTAGAAATATAACACAAGAAGTACACAGGGAACTAAAAGTATAACAAGAAGTACCGTACATGGGGAACTAGAAGCATAACAAGAAGTACACAGAGAACTGGAAGTATAACAAGAAGTACACAGGAAACTAGAAATATAACAAGAAGTACACAGGGAACTAGAAGTAAAACAAGGAGTACAGGGAACTAGAAGTATAACGAGAAGTACACAGGAAACTACAAGTAATGTAAGAACAAGTAATGCAAGAAGTACACAGGGAACTAGAAGTTTAACAAGAAGTACACAGGGAACTAGAAGTATAACAAGAAGTACACAGGGAACTAGAAATTTAACACAAGTACACAGGGAACTAAAAGTATAGCAAGAAGTACACAGGGAACTAGAAATATAACAAGAAGTACACAGGGAACTTGAAGTATAACAATAAGTACACAGGGAACTAGAAATATAACACAAGAAGTACACAGGGAACTAAAAGTATAACAAGAAGTACCGTACATGGGGAACTAGAAGCATAACAAGAAGTACACAGAGAACTGGAAGTATAACAAGAAGTACACAGGAAACTAGAAATATAACAAGAAGTACACAGGGAACTAGAAGTAAAACAAGGAGTACAGGGAACTAGAAGTATAACGAGAAGTACACAGGAAACTACAAGTAATGTAAGAACAAGTAATGCAAGAAGTACACAGGGAACTAGAAGTTTAACAAGAAGTACACAGGGAACTAGAAGTATAACAAGAAGTACACAGGGAACTAGAAATTTAACACAAGAAGTACACAGGGAACTAAAAGTATAGCAAGAAGTACACAGGGAACTAGAAATATAACAAGAAGTACACAGGGAACTAGAAGTAAAACAAGAAGTACATAGGGAACTAGAAGTGTAACAAGAAGTACACAGGGAACTAGAATTATAACAAGAAATGCACAGGGAACTAGAAATATAACAAGAAGTACACAGGGAACTAGAAGTACAACAAGAAGTACATGGGGAACTAAAAGCATAAACAAAAGTACACAGGGAACTAGAAGCATAAACAAGAAGTACACAGGGAACTGGAAGTATAAAAAGAAGTACACAGGAAACTAGAAATATAACAAGAAGTACACAGGGAACTAGAAGTATAACAAGAAGTACACAGGGACTAAAAGTATAACGAGAAGTACACAGGGAACTAGAAATATAACAAGAAGTACACAGGGAACTAGAAGTATAACGAAAAGTACACAGGAAACTACAAGTAATGCAAGAACAAGTAATGCAAGAAGTACATAGGGAACTAGAAGTATAACAAGAAGTACCGTACATGGGGAACTAGAAGCATAACAAGAAGTACACAGAGAACTGGAAGTATAACAAGAAGTACACAGGAAACTAGAAATATAACAAGAAGTACACAGGGAACTAGAAGTAAAACAAGAAGTACACAGGGAACTAGAAGTATAACGAGAAGTACACAGGAAACTACAAGTAATGCAAGAACAAGTAATGCAAGAAGTACACAGGGAACTAGAAGTTTAACAAGAAGTACATAGGGAACTAGAAGTATAACAAGAAGTACACAGGGAACTAGAAATTTAACACAAGTACACAGGGAACTAAAAGTATACAAGAAGTACACAGGGAACTAAAGGTATAACAAGAAGTACACAGGGAACTAGAAATATAACAGTAAGTACACAGGGAACTAGAAGTAAAACAAGAAGTACATAGGGAACTAGAAGTGTAACAAGAAGTACACAGGGAACTAGAAGTATAACAAGAAATGCACAGGGAACTAGAAATATAACAAGAAGTACACAGGGAACTAGAAGTACAACAAGAAGTACATGGGGAACTAGAAGCATAAACAAGAAGTACACAGGGAACTAGAAGCATAAACAAGAAGTACACAGGGAACTGGAAGTATAAAAAGAAGTACACAGGAAACTAGAAATATAACAAGAAGTACACAGGGAACTAGAAGTATAACAAGAAGTACACAGGGAACTAGAAGTATAACGAGAAGTACACAGGGAACTAGAAATATAACAAGAAGTACACAGGAAACTACAAGTAATGCAAGAACAAGTAATGCAAGAAGTACATAGGGAACTAGAAGTTTAACAAGAAGTACACAGGGAACTAGAAATTTAACACAAGAAGTACACAGGGAACTAAAAGTATAGCAAGAAGTACACAGGGAACTAGAAATATAACAATAAGTACACAGGGAACTTGAAGTATAACAATAAGTACACAGGGAACTAGAAATATAACACAAGAAGTACACAGGGAACTAAAAGTATAACAAGAAGTACCGTACATGGGGAACTAGAAGCATAACAAGAAGTACACAGAGAACTGGAAGTATAACAAGAAGTACACAGGAAACTAGAAATATAACAAGAAGTACACAGGGAACTAGAAGTAAAACAAGAAGTACACAGGGAACTAGAAGTATAACGAAAAGTACACAGGAAACTACAAGTAATGTAAGAACAAGTAATGCAAGAAGTACACAGGGAACTAGAAGTTTAACAAGAAGTACACAGGGAACTAGAAGTATAACAAGAAGTACACAGGGAACTAGAAATTTAACACAAGAAGTACACAGGGAACTAAAAGTATAGCAAGAAGTACACAGGGAACTAGAAATATAACAATAAGTACACAGGGAACTTGAAGTATAACAATAAGTACACAGGGAATTAGAAATATAACACAAGAAGTACAAAGGGAACTAAAAGTATAACAAGAAGTACCGTACGTGGGAACTAGAAGCATAACAAGAAGTACACAGGGAACTGGAAGTATAACAAGAAGTACACAGGAAACTAGAAATATAACAAGAAGTACACAGGGAACTAGAAGTAAAACAAGAAGTACACAGGGAACTAGAAGTATAACGAGAAGTACACAGGAAACTACAAGTAATGCAAGAACAAGTAATGCAAGAAGTACACAGGGAACTAGAAGTTTAACAAGAAGTACACAGGGAACTAGAAGTATAACAAGAAGTACACAGGGAACTAGAAATTTAACACAAGAAGTACACAGGAAACTAAAAGTATAGCAAGAAATACACAGGGAACTAGAAATATAACAATAAGTACACAGGGAATTTGAAGTATAACAATAAGTACACAGGGAACTAGAAATATAACACAATAAGTACACAGGGAACTAAAAGTATAACAAGAAGTACATAGGGAACTAGAAATATAACACAAGAAGTACACAGGGAACTTAAAGTATAGCAAGAAGTACTCAGGGAACTAGAAATATAACAAGAAGTACACAGGGAACTAGAAGTATAACAAGAAGTACATGGGGAACTAGAAGCATAACAAGAAGTACACAGGGAACTGGAAGTATAACAAGAAGTACACAGGAAACTAGAAATATAACAAGAAGTACACAGGGAACTAGAAGTATAACAAGAAGTACACAGGGAACTAGAAGTATAACGAGAAGTACACAGGAAACTACAAGTAGGTATAGCACATTCGCTACACTAGGGTCTGCCACACAGAGTGTGTGCACACTCAGGTGAATTTACTTGTTTTCAGCCAAAACTTAATGGACTGGTTTGAAAAAAACTTAATAATTTATAAATGTACACTCTTCACCATAAATTAGATTGATCTCTTCTCTATCTGAATCTAAAGTTTGGTGATTATTCTACACCTGGAAGTATTTTCTTTTAAAAATATCTTTGCAAGTACTTTTTATGCCTTGCCTGAAAGTCACATACTTGGGTCCCATTGACGGCCCACACTAAGCAATGCAGCTCAGCATTGAAAAACACCCATACCAATAATTGACCATTCTGTTATGATGCACTCCTTATTTGGCACTGAGCTTGCTGTATATGGTAGCTATGACCTCTCTGTACATGACCCTGCATCATACATATCAATCGAATGTTATTCGGCTGAGTTGTGGCTAGTTACATAATGTTTGGGAATTTGCTCTAAATTTTGATATAATTGCCCGATTTGAAAATTTGAAGGCCCAATTTGAAAGGTAGAAGGTACCAGATGCTAGTAAAAACTCTCTACTTTTGGCTGATATGCTTAGTTTGTATATCCATTGAATGCATCATACCAGAAAAAGACCCCAAAACACAGAATAAGCTTGTTATGGTAGCTTACTGCAGACCTCTCCACAGCAATTGCACTGATCGATAGCAACATACTGGAAATGGCTAGAGAATATGTTCAGGAATAAACTTATGTAACCAAAATGCGAGTCAAACTGACATAATTTGCATATATGCAAAATTTGAATACATAATGAGCTCATTTGCATATTTAATGAGATAATTAACTAAATTTTACATTTTAATATACGTCTTGTCACAGGTAAACAGTATACCAAAGCTCATCTCTCTACTGCTTGTAGTACTTCAGATATTCACATTACGCATATTAATTAGCTGGACTTAGTCATTTTTTGACGATTTTCAGAGTTGCGATTATGACTTTTGAATAAAATGGAATATTCTGGAGTCTGCTGTACAAATATGAAATAAATATCATGTCTGATTTTAATATAAATGGATAAACCTATGGCCAGTATCTTGCATCTGTGTTTTGTAGCTACTGTATGTACATAGTTTTATAATTAGAAGGGTGTAAACTTGCTAAAATGTCAGTTTTGACCATAAATGGCACTTTTTGGCAGATTTCCGGTCATACACTTCGGTGCATTTGAATTTTTTGGGTGCTATACCTACTACAAGTAATGCAAGAACAAGTAATGCAAGAAGTACACAGGGAACTAGAAGTATAACAAGAAGTACACAGGGAACTAGAAGTATAACAAGAAGTACACAGGGAACTAGAAGTATAACAAGAAGTACACAGGGAACTAGAAGTATAACAAGAAGTACACAGGGAACTAGAAGTATAACAAGAAGTACACAGGGAACTAGAAGTATAACAAGAAGTACACAGGGAACTAGAAGTATAACAAGAAGTACACAGGGAACTAGAAGTATAACAAGAAGTATACAGGGAACTAGAAGTATAACAAGAAGTACACAGGGAACTAGAAGTATAACAAGAAGTACACAGGGAACTAGAAGTATAACAAGAAGTACACAGGGAACTAGAAGTATAACAAGAAGTACACAGGGAACTAGAAATTTAACAAGAAGTACACAGGGAACTAGAATTATAACAAGAAGTACACAAGGAACTAGAAGTATACTAGAGGTACACAGGGAACTAGAAGAATAACAAAAAGTACATAGGGAACTAGAAATATAACAAGAAGTACACAGGGAACTAGAAGTATAACAAGAAGTACACAGGGAACTAGAAGTATAACAAGAAGTACACAGGGAACTAGAAGTATAACAAGAAGTACACATGGAACTAGAAGTATAACAAGAAGTACACAGGGAACTAGAAGTATAACAAGAAGTACACAGGGAACTAGAAGTATAACAAGAAGTACACAGGGAACTAGAAATTTAACAAGAAGTACACAGGGAACTAGAATTATAACAAGAAGTACACAAGGAACTAGAAGTATACTAGAGGTACACAGGGAACTAGAAGAATAACAAAAAGTACATAGGGAACTAGAAATATAACAAGAAGTACACAGGGAACTAGAAGTACACAGGGAACTAGAAGAATAACACGAAGTACACAGGGAACTAGAAATATAACAAGAGGTACACAGGGAACTAGAAGTATAACAAGAAGTACAAAGGGAACTAGAAGTGTAACAAGAAGTACACATGGGAATTCTTTATAAAGATGACAGCTTAAAAGGTAACTATTATGGATTACATTTACATGTAAGAATGGATGATCCCAACTTAATATCATATTTTCAATATTTACACCTTGGTGATTAGTCACAAGAACTATATGTAACATCTCTCATAATTAAGTTCATTGTTCCTTGTCAATAGCATTCTCATTGGTACTAAGAAATGTCTATATTCTTCCATGCTTCAGGTTTCATACAGCTCACCTCTGATTTTGCTATTCCACACTCAAGTGAATGTATAATGATATCATGGGGTTTTCTTATTACAGATTATCAATATCCGTAATTTGATGGTAGAACAGAAGGGAGATAACAGACCTTGTCTGTCTGAGCCAATTTTGAAAAAGTGTTCCATCAAAATTGACAAGCTGGTATCCTGTTTGCTGAGAATTCATCCAAATTTCTTACAGAAGATGGAGTTAGACTTCAATAAGGTAACTAACCCAGGCGGCATGTTTTGGGGAATATAACTATCGGGGGAGAAAAACAGGTCACATTTGGGTGGAAAAACAGGCTGCAGGGATCGGAACACGGGTGGCAGTCTGCCACCTATCCAACTGAGCTAAGGGGCAAACTTGCAAAAACTTAAATTTATAATGCACATATGATAGCGCGGCCGGAGGCAGACTGGGGAACCATGCGCTACTGGGACATGGTAGAGTAGTATTTTTTAGCATTTAAGTTTTTAAGGTGTACACATACATGTACATGTAGATAAATTGCAAAACATACATATTCAATTGAAAGTTAAAAAATAGCTTAAGATACGCTTATATCTCTTGCATACAATATCATGTAAGCAGTGACTGTAAACAGAGCTACATTTTAAACTATGTATTATGCTTTTAGAAAGAACTTTAGTTGTATATGTCTTCGGTTTACATTTAAGAGTGGAACTTGAATGTCGTTTCAGCCCTCATCTTTCTATACGGTCTTAAATCCAACCAAAATTACCATTCACATAGCATATTTTACCCAATATTTGGAGGCCTTGTATCCATCCCTGTTGCAAGCATTTTTTGTTTCAATTTGATTATTTTACAGATAAAGATTGAAGACTTTGAGATCAAGAGAGAAAATCTTGAAATTGATCCCCCAATTGGTAGTGATCCATATAGGAGAGCTATCTTAACCAAGTCAACAGGAGACAAGATTGTTGTTGGGGTTAAGATAGACGGATCAGTTGACAAGGATAGGTTGGGTTTGATGAAATCATTACAGCACCTAAATCTAATACGGTGCATTGGTGTATGTGAAGATGTGTATGACACCATCATTGTAGATGAATGGGCATCTCATGGGGATTTGAGATCATACCTTGATAAAGTAGAGGGTCCTTATCTTCCAATCAATTTGGCCAAAAAGTGGGCTGCAGAAGTTTGTTCTGTCATTGAGTATTTACATAAAGCAGGTTGTGTACATACTGATATTGTCTCATCAAATTTTCTCATAATGAGCGATGAAACCCTGAAATTGTGTGACTTTGGAAGTGTGAAAGGATGGGAGAAAACCAAGAGCGCAAGTGGGTCAAAATACCAACCAATGATGCCTCCAGAGATAGTGACAGACAAACGTAGATCCATGTTATCAGATGTATTTTTGTTAGGCGTCATAATATGGGAGATTATTACAACACAAGTTCCATTAGCTAAAACAAAAACAAGTGTCTTTAACAAGATTAAAGTGGTAGTAGATGGCAAGCGTCCAGAAATACCAGACAACTGTCCCAAATTGGCTAGTCTACTGGATCAATGCTGGCAAGAAAACTACAAACAAAGACCTAAAGTGAAGGATATCATCCCACTTCTGGATGATGGTAAGTACACCTAACACAAATAGTTACTGACTATAGTCTAATCAATTCCAAATTGGTGAGAATTGTGGGAGGCTTGTATTTGTCCGTGCAAAAAAAGAATCAATGTCGTTGCTCATATTTATTGGTGAAGGTGTGCATTTGCACATCATAAGCAGGTATCAGCAAGCGGTGGACATGTAGGTATTCCATTTGGATAAATATTGGCCAACCAATTTTCGCCAATTTGGATCAAATTAAACTATAGGTATGTGTATGTTATTTATTCAAAATCAAGAGATTATATCAATTCAGAGACTTACAGTAAGTGGGCAAAATTCATCCGTGTAATTTGACACATCGCTCATTAAAATCGAGTAGATAATTTGGAAGTTACAATTGTTTGTTCAACAAGACATAGTTAACCCTAACCCCCCTGAGTGCTAAAAAATGCTAATCCAAAGTCCCTCTCGAAACGCATGCGCCGCCGGCTTTCGATGACGTAGTCAACCAAGCCTATATAATGAGCGCAATATACTGCGCGAATGTGTAGCTGAGGGCCGTGGCTTAGTGGTTGTGACTTGGGGCTTCAGAACGGAGGGTCCCTGGATCGAATCCCGGCAGGTTCCCGGAGATTTAGTTGGTGTTTTTTCCTCGAAAATTGTGATCCTGGTCAAAAACCCTTAACCGGGGTTAGGGTTATGGTAACATTTTGTTTTTGTTTTTTTGTGCTCTATTAAGCCTAACCCCCCTGAGTGCTAAAAAATGCTAATCCAAAGTCCCTCTCGAAACGCATGCGCCGCCGGTTTTCGATGACGTATTCACCGAGCCTATATAATGAGCGCGAATGTGTAGCTGAGGGCCGTGGCTTTGTGGTTGTGACTTGGGGCTTGAGAACGGAGGGTCCCCGGATCGAATCCCGGCAGGTTCCCGGAGATTAGTTGGTGATTTTTCCTCGAAAAATGTGATCCCGGTCAAAAACCCTTAACCAGGGTTAGGGTTAAGAAAATTTGCTCCAAAGCAAATTTTCATTAGGATGTTATTGCTTTGTGTGCTCAATCATCACCATGCAGTTGTACAGAGTGACAATGTGTGTGATTATTTCCAATAAACCCAAGTACGTGCCATTTGTTGAATTTGTTTTTTCTTTTCCAAATTTCTTCTTCTGTACCTGTTACATAGTAAGCTTTTGTGATTCTTTGATTTTTGGGTTAGAACCCTAAGTGTAATAACCTAATCCAGATATCAAAATGCCCCTGGTTCTTGATGTAAATTGTTTCACCAGGTGCAAGAGCAACTTTTACATTAAAAATTGCCCCTGGTTATTCCTTCGCACTCATCTTCAGGATAACATATTTCTGTGGTTTTACCTTGTAATACACCCTGGTGTGTGACAAATTGCCTTTGGTCCTGAAGGAAAATCAGTGACCAGGAGCAAATGTGTGTAAAAAGTAGCTCCTTGCTCCTTAATTCCTTATTTCAAGCCCTGGTTTGAGCTCATATAGTATCTTGTTTATACCTGCAGCAATAGAAGAGTACTATGAAGCCCAGATGACTGAAAAAGTGGACAATGAAAGCCAAGTACCTAAATCCAAAAGTACATCCATAGTTAGCGTACAAGATGATGCCACAAGACAGAAGATAGTGGACCAGTGTAATGATGAAGCTGACAACAGTTTATCAGATGCTACAACAGAGGGTATCATGATGGCTGGAGCTCGATTGCGTGATATTGGTGATCAGTTGATGGAGAGGTAGGCATCAATGTGTATAATGTGTAACTATCTATATCAAACAAAGAAAAAAGAAACTTGATAGGAAATTTGTCTTTCTTCTCTGATTACAGCCATGTATACCCTACCAAACAGATTGAAAATAGAATAAAAAAATATTTTGAAACAGAAACACACACATTTTACGCTCATATTCAGTATGGAATTCTTAAAAATTATAGGCAATTGCCATTCATTGGTTGATCAGAATTTAAGCTTTTTCAAATCTAGATTTTTAAAATTTTATTATTATAGACATGAAAGCCAAGAGCAATTTGAAGTGGCACCATATTAATGGTGAAGCAGATGCCTATCAATTTAGTCACTTGTATGATCATCTGATCTAGAAAACATCCTACAATTTCACTAGAAATTTAACAGTTCTTGTTACTGGATTGATCAGTCGTTCCTGTACCACAAAGGAAGCCATTAATGGATGTCAAGACTGCCTGGTACATCAAACTCACTTTTAAAAACAATCAGTTTTTTGAAAAAATTAATGCGATAACTTTAAATGATCCTGATGAAATTACTCACTGTGCCACATTCATGGCCTTTTAATTGTGATTCTACTTAACTAACCCATATATTTCATATTTTCTTTCTAGATCCATAACACCAGTGAAAGTGACGATTGATGTGATGTATTCAGAGATGATACATGATCCCACTACGGTGCTTTTGGTCTTCTTAGGGTTTCGTAATTCAGCAGCTGAAGGAACCATCAGTCTTGTCAACAAAACCGACAAGAGAGATGAAGCGGCTTGTCAAAGATTTGATGCTAAGCTGTATCAATTGTTAAACGAAAGAGACCAGGCATCTCACTATATTATAGAGGGATCATATCAAGATGATGTACGTCACATACAAGTAAAACCCATGCTACTGACACGGCTCGTACTAGCCTTGTCTAATGCATACAAGCGCACAGAAAGTGGGACTGAGCCAATCATTCACACAGTAGATCTCCTGAATACAACCCGTCATGGTTCGCCACAAAAACTGCCAAATCTTCCTGAAGAATTGGCGTATAAGCAGAGCTATCCTGAAACAGAGAGTAACATGAATGAATATATAGATTCGTCAGAGCAGTCAATCATGAGCTGCTTTGATGTAGGTCAAATTCAAAAACATGCATCTGCCTTTGCCAATACCTGTGGCGGTCGTATCTTATTTGGTATTGATCATAATGGTATAGTCTCTGGGGTACAATGCACTGAAGACAAACAGGAACTGACCAAAAAGGTGGATGATGTGATGAAGCAGATGCATTGGTATCTACCAGACCAGGGCATCATTGAACCTCGGGAAAACACACATTGGATGATTAGATGGATAGATATCGGAGGTACTCCGCAAGCTTCACACCATCGTGTTGTTGCGCTGACCATCAAACCTGTTGGGGGAGGATGTGTGTTTATTAAAGAGCCACAGTGCCCTCTATGGGCTCCAAAGTCCGATACAGGCTATCGGCTGATGACATTCAAGGAATTGTGTCGGTATCTGAAAAAGATACATGATGATCAACATGGAAGAAATCAAGGTATGGGTTGCATAATTATGGGCTGGTTAATGTTTAATCACATTATAACACTTAATATGGGTGTGTAGAGTATGTTCCTACTGCAAGTAGTTGTAATCCATTTCAAATCCTTGAAACTTTTAAAGCGCAGCATTTTGTATGCTTGTATAATTATGCACGGAGGAAGATAACTGAACTATGGGTTATAAATTCTACCTTCATAAATCAACACACACCTGAAGTTGCCCATGAGCTTGCTGTGAAGAATATTGACCTTTTACAAAGTTGGTATACTGAATTCTCGATAAAGGAATTAAATTGCAAATCTGATGTCACATAATTTCACCATGTTCCATGCTGTAAACTTGCTGAAAATGATTGCACTCCAGACCAAATTTGTAAGCACGCATGAACAGTGTTGCGAAAAAAAGTATTGCGATCTACGTCTGAGACAGTTCAATGATTAACAATTCATTGCACTCCAGACCAAATACGAGGGGCATTCAGTAAATAATGAAAGTGATCATGGTATGGGATGCATGAGTGATTCTATTGAGGGATAATGTGATCAATACAAAGTATGAACCTTTGTCTTTCAAACAATACACTTTTGGAATGTTAGATACCTTTGGTTATGTAATGTCATTAACATAAACACAATAGGTTTCAGACACTGACTGAAATCTGTCAATTATTTGGCTGGATATGTAATATGTTGAAAATGGGTTGATCGATACATTTGCGTATATCTCGGCAATGCAAGCATAAAAACAGATAACACTTGGCACATAGTTAGAACACACACTTATCTCCGCTTGACATTATTTTTTAGACCTGAATTCCTTAACGCAAATAAGAAGGGACCATCTCAAATGCGCTTTTATTTAGCAAAATCCGCAATAATATACCTTTGAAAACAACAAAGGATAAAGAACAATGGAGGGATTATAATTTAGTAAATTTGTGTGGGATGTAAAGCAATAATAGTGGGGATTTTAGAAGGAGCTGTTCATAAAATTTCCTCAAACCATTGAAATTATGTGACGATTACTTTAACAATACATATATAGTAGCTCTAAAGATAACAGTAATAAGAGAGGTTGTGGCAGCCATCTTTGATTGATACATTCATGTATATCTTTATTTTGACTATCACAATATTTAAACACATTGATTTAAGCATTTTTAATTATTTCTGATTAGAATTTGAAGGCACAGTAAGCTTTTATCTGGTAAATTTCTTGATTTTAGCCATTTGTGGCCCTGTTCAAAATGATCTGCCGTCTGCGCATGCGCACATTTTCTGCAGGTTTCATGCGAATAAGTTCAGAAAATTAGTTAACTATCATATGGAATCTCCCAAACTGGTTAATTGCTTGGATTTTTCATAAATTGTTTGATTTTCCGCAATATTAGTGATTCGCTGACTGGGCATTTTTCAATAAAAATTGGCTATTTGAAATACTGATATTTGTATACTTTTTATTCGATTGCCTCTCCTTACTTTTTACTCATATACTACATACATCAAATTACACAGGGATTTAAGTTATTGTCTTTTTATCATACTTACGTGAAGAAAAAAATGGGATTTACCTGCTTCTGGTGTCATGTTATGCAATCTTCTTATCACATGTTTCATACAAATAATTCAAATTTCCCGCCAAATAACTGATTAAGTAGTGTCCCAAGTGTACTTACTTTGAGACAATGCTATGACGTCATAGTTCACACTTATAAATCCAAAACTGTACTGTTTGAAAGATAAAGGTTCATACTTTGTATTGATCACGTTATCCCCTCAATAGAATCACTCATGCATCCCATACCATGATCACTTTCATTATTTACTGAATGCCCCTCGTATGTAAGCACACATGAACAGTGTTGCGAGAAGAAGTATTGTGATGTACGTCCAAGCCTCCAATTAAGCGAGTCTGGACCAGGAGCCACATATTTGGAAAACATGGCTCCTGGTCCTCTAATTTTCTAGTGAACCAGGAGCCATTTCAATAGAACCAGGAGCCATTTTCAAAAAGCATCAAAATGCTAATATATTGATTTTTTCTGCAGCTTAAAATAAATGTTTATATTAAACGAGTTATGAGCATTTAAACATTTCCTTTAACATTGTCTTTCAATTGAAAAAAGAAACTTTAAATCCAAATATATCCCTTACCCTTAAGTATATTACCACATAATTGATACGCCCTGAAAGTATAGTTGATTAGGGATAACAAAATAATTGGAAAGGATTGCCCTTCAATGAATGAATAAAGATGAAAGATATGGAAAATAAAAAAACCCATGCGAATGGTTTAATATTAAATACTAGTTTTGGCGACTGCGCCGCCGCCGGTGTATTTTGAGAGCCGGGGAATCCCTTTTCTAAATGTAAACAAGAGCGATGTTGTTGTTGACCCATCGTAGCAAAAAGTTTGAAGTTCATTAATTCTGACGTAACACCGTATTCCCGGTATCTTTTTTGTATCCGATGTATCGCAGTAAATTGGTTGGTCCCTAAATGTTCAAAACCTCGTGCGAATGGCGCAATCGGAATTTCGGAAGAGAAAAAATCTTTGACATAAAAAAAGCTGAATTACGGCAGCTCTTAATTGGAATATAATGAACATCATGAAACCTCTTGATCCTGAATAACTTGCATAATTAATATGTTGTGATGTAGGTAAGAAAATCGGACTAAAAAGTAAGCTTATTTACTTTTAAAATATAATTCAAGGAGCGATATTTTGGGGTGGTTTTTCAGTCATGACATTTTTACTATTGCGTGAGCTGAGTGACAGCATTTGGTTTATTTTCGCGCGATTTCTCGGTTTTTGATTTCTAATACTAATAGCGAAATCTCGGGTTCGTTTGTTTGTTGTTTAAACGGTCAGTCCGTACGGACACACGCTAGTAAGCTAGTTTAATACTAGTTGTATTCAAGCAAGATTTGGTTAGCTTTTAGGTATTTTTGATTGAGCTCAAGCAATGAACAATCTTCACTTCTAGTTCTTTAAAAATAAAGGCAAATGACTGGTCATTGGGTACGAAAATTTGCCGGCGCTTAGGTATGTATTTTTGGGAAATACCAGGCGCCAAAACTCGGGGACCATGGGGTAAAAAGCGCCCGGCGCCCGCTTAATTGGAGGCTTGTGTACGTCTGAGACAGTTTAATGATTAACAGTACGAATAGCCGGCATCATAATGTTGCCAATTGTGACCACCTGTAAGAAGCATAAAGCCAATAGGCAGGGACAGCAAGGATTGTATGTGTGAAGCAAGTGCCTCTAACAGATTGAATTGGCAGTACTGAACATAGTGCTTACAGACTGGAAAGTTAACTACTATGACACTGTTGTTTTAAGTAAAAAAGCTTTGGTTGTTTTTTGACTGGTTTCCAATTGCTGATATACTCATTTGCTGTCTTCACCTACACTATGACTAGACATTCCCGAGTGTAACCATCTGCCCCTCTTATTTCCACCACTTTCATTTGGGTTTGTCAAATCTCTCTTATTATCAGATGATGAAGGTGTTTTGGAGACTGATTCTGCCATTGCCAGACCAATGTCCTCGCCAGGTTTGACCAGAGACACCAGGGAAAATCATTCAAAGATGTCACCATCTACTAGCCCTACATCAAGCAAATCAAATGATACCAATGATGTCACCATGACCAACATTCCTTACCAAGGTGTCACAATTGTCAAGACACCACACCAACTTGCTATACAAAGCTACCAGCAAAATATGCTCAAGAATATCAAGAAAAAACCTTCAACAGATGCCAGGATGGTTTTTGCTGTGTCAGTTAAGACAAATGGATTGCAGTTTGCTGCAGAGTCTGGAGACTTCTCTGATGCAAGCAAATTGAAAGGCCAAGTAGCCCGTGATGATTCGTCAGTCCCTGCCATCAGGGTAAGAATAGGATATTTTGACTCTTGTCTGTATTATTTGTCATGAGAGATGTCAAAGATTTTTGTAACTGTAGCTGATATTGTTTTTGTTATACTTGGTAGTAAATTCATTTTGTCAGGTTGTTTGGGGAAAGATAGGTCATTTTACTTCAGTGACTTTGCCCTTTGATATGAAACAGCCGAACCACTATTCAAGATTGAAGAATTAGGATTGGTTAGGTTAGGGCTCTTTTTAAATTGAGTAGCTTAGGCGACGGAAAAAACAACCCTGTTCTACGGTCCCGACAGACACATTTTTTAAATTTAAAAAAAATTGCTGAAAATTGCTGAGAATTTTGGGGGAGAAAAAAACCTGCCCGACCGACCAAACGACACTACCTGAGAGGTCCAGTTGACTGTAGAACAAGGTTTTTTTTCCCTTCATTGTTGCCTTATCCGTTTTGTCACATAAATGTGAACCACATTGCCGTACCAGACCAATGTCTGTGTCCTTTGTCCAATGGCAGGCAACCTTTTCTATAGGAAAATTATTATTCTACTTAGCTAAATATCAATCAATGAATTAGCTCTATGACCTGATGATCTCCTATACTATAGTGGATATTGGAAAGGATCAATGTGGATTAGGATCAACATTTCTATGATGAATCCAGACCTTGAAGCAAACAGAGAATGGAATGTTAAAAATTAGTCTTTCGGATAGGTGTATTTGAGCTGTCATTATGGTAAACTATTTTAGTATTGACATGAATTCTTTGTCAAAGTAAAACAACCACATGGTCAGTCCTCTTCCAGGGATGCAAGACTTCTGGAAATTCCGGAAATGAGGCCATAAAAAAAAATCCAGAAATTATGTTTTATTTTTTTAAATTTTTTTATTTACCTTTTTTTTCTTCTTTCCGGAATCAGATGATCATATTTTGGCATAAAAAGAGGCAAACATGTGGTGGTTATTGTTTTGTGGTTTTTTTGGTTTGGGGGGGGGGATACCCTGTAGCCTGTAGCCTGTTCTCCAGACAAGCCCCCATAAATGTTCAAGTGCGCAAACGCTCGGGCCCTTCTGGCCAAGCTCGCATTAAAAAAATGGAAATGGATCAATCACCCACTTGCATCCCTGCTCTTTCAATGAGAATATACACTCTTACATGATTTACAAAGTTGCCCGGCCCAACTCTCTCCTCTATGTTTGTGATACAGCTCCTGATATATTGATCCAAGTAGATTCTCTCATACTTGTAACAACTTTATCATACTCCTTACCAACACTTATCACATTTTTTTGCAGTTTGTAACATGATCTTTTTAAATGTATAGACAGCCATCATCTTATTTTCTCCCTTTTAATGCCACTTTTTCTCCCCTATTTGTCATTATAACTGTTAACCACTATTCTATACATATTCAGGTGCTGAACTATGTAGGGCGAATACTAATTGTAACCTTGCTAACCACTGAGGAAGGGCCACAATGCCTTCATCCCAACAGGCTAGTAGGGCCTAACTGTCAGAATGGGCTATTTAGTCGGGTTGTGAGAGTCGATACTCCCAGCCAACTCCTCAGGTTTGTCAAACATCTTGTACTTTTTTGTACCCTGTGCCTGTGATTGTATAGTTTAGCCATAATTTATGGAAACATTATTATTTTGTATATGCTTGCTGTTCGTTCATTCAATCAGTTAGGTTCGATTTCTCGCTGGTTTTGGTTACTATCTATTTATGTTTTCTTATAGTTTTAGCTGCATAAGTTTTTATTTACCTTCATGTATATAACCTGGCACAAAATTAGTCTAGAGTAAAAACTTAATTTAGGGGTTATAAGCTTTATTCTGTATAATCCCTTAATGAAGTCGTTACCCTAGACTAACTCCAGCTCTCTTGGAGCATGTTTCTACTGCCCAATAGAAATAGCCAGATAACGGTAATTAACGCTAAGTTTTGTAACCGCAAAAACCTTCACAAACCAGGTTTGTTAGCAGTAATTAATGGTAACTTTCCCAGTCTAATCAGGCACCCGTTAAATCTTAACGTTAAGTTCTGTGACCTGGACGTATACACATACACGCTGTATTCTACGCATTGTGAGGCAGTCTTTTTCTGGTGGGGCGGTATTGTTTGGTATAACAAAAGTTCAAATGTTGTGATCCATAGATTAGGATCAATAAACTTAACGGTAACTTTTCGCGAGTAGAAACAGTGGGGGGGGGGGGGGATTAAAAACTTAGCGGTAAAACTCAGCGGCAAAACTTAGCGTTAATTTTGCAGTGCCCCAGTAGAAACATGCTCTTACATGAAGGTAACACCAGAAGCTGATCAAATAGTGACCTTGATGTTCTTGTTTCTACACATTGGACAGGTTTCCAAGTCTTCACATTGTGGGTGTGAATAAGAAGAACATAGGTACAGAACTAGACCAGAGGAAATCTAGACTGCAAGTATTGTGTCCAGGTAATTAAATTGTTCCTGTTTTTCCTGATATTGTAATATAAACTTTGGTTGTTATTGAAGTCTTTTATCCTGTCACATGCATGAATACATGTACTCACTCCTTTGGCCAAACAAAATTGCAATGACTCATCATTTTGTTTGTGTTTTGCGGGGGAGCGTGTTGGCGCAGCGGTAGTTCCCTCGCCTTGCACCAATGAAATCCGGGTTCAAATCTGGGCACGACCGGGCTTTATGTGCATTTGGTTTATCACGATCCATGCACGCTCTCGCAGGTTTTCTCCGGGTTCTCCGGTTTCCTCCAGCTTTCAAAATCGGTGATCAGTTGTTTCGGTTATCAAAAACCTTCCTTGACCCAATGGTATTTGGGGAGCTGCATTGAAAAATGGTGGATGTTACAATCTAAGTGCGGATAGGTTTGCGCTAGAAATTGGCAGCACCCTAGTTGATGCGACCTGATTCTGATGATTCACCAGCAGCGAAATTACAGCGCTTTGAGCCATTTTGGAAAAGGCGCTATATAGATACTGATTATTATTATTATTATTATTTATTATTATTATTCACACAGACATGGAATTCCACACCATTAAGAATGAAGAATACGATCTGAGTAGAGTACAGCTATGTATCATTGGCTTCATACCTGTTGAGGATAACCCAAACTACTTCACCATACCTTTACCAACACTGTCATCCATCTGTTTAAGTGATAAAGGTAAATTATGTCCATTGGCCTAGTAGAAATTCAGGAAGGGTAAAGATTGAAACAAATGTAGGGAATATTTTGACCTTTTACCTCCCCCAAGCTACGGAATGATCTTGAAAAATCTTAAGATTTTCCTACGCATACAATAACCCGCCTGATAACCCCCACTGAAGAAGCACGCGCTACCAGCAGCTAGTAGTGAAGTGTTTTGTAGTTCTGAGAAAGGTTAGTGGTTGGGCGATCCCCTTAACAAGTCTTGGGAGTTAAAGTTAAGGAAATATAGCTGAATATGCCATAAGATTGCTGGATATAATGTTTGCACATTTGGTTTAGTTGAAGGAGGACAGGGTTATCTAGTAATATCATAATATAAAGATTAGATTGGTTTATTTAATTGTATTTGCTGAAACATCAGTAGATGTACAAAGGTTGCCCTTAACAGTTTATTGTACATTGCACTGTTTACTTAAACCATTTTAAATAAAGATTAGGAAAGTTAAGAAAAAAGAGTCATCAAACTGGTGCCCAGTGTAATTTTGGTTCCTTCTGACCATGGAAATATAAATGTTTTGAACCAATAAGTTTAATGACACAATTTTCTGCTTTCAAAATTAGGCCGGAAGGGTTTTTATTAACTCAACACTTGGATACCTAGTCAATACAGGCAATAATTGTGACATCATTTCTAAACGTATGTGGACGTGTTTGTATAAGAATAAATGTGACCAGGCAGACAGTCACATGATTAACATGATTAATAAACTGAATGGTAGTGATCAATGTGTTGACTCTCACCAAGGGAGATGAATGTTATATTAATATTGACATCTATCAATCTTTGACCACAATTTTATTTGATTGCAAATATTCAAATCTATACATGTATATATGATATAGAACAATACAATAAAAGTAACAATATAGTTCAGGGACACTGTGTGGTAATTCCCATGACATGGTTCAAAAAGTCTGTTATGTCTTAAGTTTAAAGCATAAAATGTTTGCAGGCTAGACACTTTTGCACTTTTCAAATTTAGAACAAGGAAATGTCCCACTCATTGGTCCTCTTCCTTCAGAAGTCAATTCTATTATAATTTATTAACCAATTTGCAGGAAATTATTGATTAAATTTTAAGTTTGAAAATATAATAATGTAAAAATAGTGGGGTTTTTTACTTTCATCACCTGCTTAATGGTTACAGTTTAATTGGCTTCCTTTGAATTGCATTGTGGTGTTATTTCACAATATAGTGTTGGGTATTTTCCCTTTATAAATAGCTCTCTGTATTTTACCACCTTTGACCATAGAATAGAAACTATCTACTATAAAAACAAACATTACATTTACTATGAATACATCTTTTGTGTGAAATAATACTAGAGATTTGGTTGTTGGAAACAGTTATTAGCATTTTGAGGAAGTTTGCATCTTTCAATTTAAAGAGTATCACAATTCTATCTTCATCGATTAATTTTTCTGACCAAATCAACCATAGAAACATTAAATGCTGAAGTTTAATTAATTATATTGTATAAAATGTGAAGATTATTTTTAGATACACCAACAATAAAATCACTTACCGACTTACCTTATAGGACTGCTGGCCTGTAGAACAGGATGGGTGGTTTTTTTGGAGTGTTTGTTTGTATGTTGGTTGGTTGGTTGTTGCTGTTTTTTGGGAGGGGGCATTTTTTCAGAGAATATATTGTAGTTTAATTTTATGGAAAGGTCACCTTTTCAAAAAACTGCCTACAATTTGCCTTTTCGCCCTACACGTTTACTTACTCCATTCCACCTGAACTTTATAGAGTGTTTTCCATGGTTCATGGGTAATGTGACTCATATGAGCAAAGATAGATACTTATATATATTGGCATTTAAATGGTGCATCAATCACTTAATAAATAGGTACTGATGTCATATTTATACTTTGAAAACCGCAAATGGAGTATCGGAAATTCAAGTCCATAATGAAATGTATCTTGAATAGGCCAATATACAATATTATAAAATTAAAAAAGACTTGAGTATCACATATTGCTTGACAGAACTGTTACGTGAGGGTCTGATAGACCCTCACTCTTCAGAAACAAATTTAATACTGGTGAGCGTGTGTCAAACAAGGTTATTATATACAAAAAACCACTATAATACAATATACAATATTCCCTTATGATATGATATTGAAATATTGATAAGTATCAGAAATTTATGGCACTTGTTAGAAATCCTAATTTAAATTTAAAAGCTGAATATCTACATGATTCATAACAGATCAAATGAAGCCAGATGTCTCAGCGATAGATGTCAGAAATGGAAGGAAAATGGGAAGTCTGGGAAGCTTGTGCCCAGAAACTTGAGAGGGGAGGGGGGGGGGGGGCTTGATGTAATTGCCTTCAAAACCAGCCAAAAAGAAATTGCATGGTCAAAATCATGAATGTATCGACGGCATGCGTTGTGTACCGACGGGGTAATTTTAGAAAGGAAATGACCCCCTGGCTACGCCACTGCATGGTATCATAGCAATACTGTTATTACCTAGATATATTATAGGATTTTGTAAAGATAGATAAGTGAAGTGAAAGTGAAAGTGAAACTTGATAAGGATGAGTTTGTTGTCAATTTTAACACTTAGGATACCCCTCGTACAATAAACACTGACAGTTGCAGGAATTAAGATCACTTCACATTGTTGAAAGTGGTTAAACAGGAAAAAGAAACAGAAATCATCACTTTATAAACTTAGTATACTTGACTGTTCTATTTGTCTATAGGAAAACGCTTGCTGCTGGAAGAGCCCCGGATCTTAGAGATGAATGAATGTAAGGGCCCAGTCAATGGAGGACAAGAGCTAGATCTACAGATACAAAGAATTCAACCAGGTTTGTTGTCTTATTTACTAAACTTGCTGTAGAAAGAATCTAATCAGTCTTATTAACTTAACCATAACACCACAAAATACCACAAAATACCACGACCCAGCCTCCTAGCTCTTGCGTGAACTATTTTCCATGACGTAATCGACCGAGCCTATAATAGTGAGTGCAATATACTGCGCGGATGGAAGCTTATAGTCGTAGCTTGCCTATGCAGGCCGGTCCTTTCATTAATTCCCCGTCGGGGAGCAGCAATTTATTTGTTCAAACTTCTTTGAAATACTCGGGGTTTTTTAAAACAGGCTGGTCGGGTAAGGTTAATTACAGTTACAGATTGGTGTGATAAAAATTGTGTCATTCAATTGCTGGAAGATCCAAACATTCCAAGATATGATTTCATTTACATTTAATAAAGTTTACCCTCCTTTTAGCCAACAGAGTGGAAATTGTTAGTGTTGACAAGTTTGCTGGGCACCCATGGTTACCAGTTGGCCATTCACTGATCCATGTTGGTGTCTCTGCGCCTTAATCACTTTCCAGTGTACATTCCAAGAGGTTATAATTTAAAATATTGAACTTTTGTGCATGTCAATGTCCGATGTCTAAGGGTAAATAAGTATTATTGATTTTCAGTACATATAGACAAATTGATAGCACGTAACAATTATACTAGATTTCTAACTTCATTTCCACTTGACTGATATGCCATTAATTTTGATATGTTATGTTGTGTATTCTAGGTAAATACACCATTGTGTTCTCTGCGACCACTATGAATCCACCAAGCTCATGGCAGACTTTGGCTCCAGTGACATCAAGTAGTAAACAACGGTCAATGGTAAGATAGAGATATGATCATTATTTGCAAGGCATTCCAAGACCACCTAGTTGTCATCTTTTAAGGGGCAGAGATGACAAGGGCCACAATTTGTTTGCCATCTAATTTTGATACATAAACATATCATCGCTGTTCTGTCAAAACATTTTTCCAGCCCTTCAACACATATAAAGTACAACTGCCCACTCGTTATGCATAGGAAGTGTTGCTTTAAACATGTTCAGGGGCAAGAACACTCACAAGGTTTTGATATATTGTGTTTTTGGCCCTTAAACATGTTTAGAGCAGACTGGCCAAAGCTTATACATGGGAAACATTACCTTTATACATACTGAAGGGTACAAGATACAAGGTTTTGACAGAACAGTGACAATTTTTAAGGTATTTTTAAAATGTGACCCATCAGTCACATCAAACAAACCAGTTGTCTCCAAAACAAATTTTGTGAAGCTTGAAAGCTGATAAATCCTTTTATTTATTTATTTTTCTCATCTCCTTCTCTCTGCAAATAAGATAATAAGGTTTGCTGACAACTGGTCTGTTTCAATGTGATGGGTCAAAAATGATCAGGATCAGTTGGGTTATATATGTTTCACAATATTGTAGGATGTAAAATTACATTGTTTTCCTCTATTGGTATGGTATTTTTTTCCATTAATATTAATATTCAATACAAAATTAAAACGGAAAAGAATTTGGGGAATTGTCTCCAATATTAATTGAATGTTGAAATAATAATGAGTTATTTGTTTGCTCTTAAAACAGCATTTGGTTACCATCAGTACACCTGGTTTCCATAAGAAGAATGTCAGCGAACCCACCAGTGTCAAGGTTCAAGTCAGAAGATCAGATGGCTCTTACAGTAATGCCATGCCATATACATACATGCCAAGACAAAGCAGTAAGTTATGGATTATATACATTGTTATTATGCCTAAATGGGAAAATATTTGCAATAAATACTTTGTTGATCTAACTGTGTGCAGTGACATCAGAGCATATTCTAGTGATCTACATGTACATAGCATTTAAGCCCAAGTACTGGGACTTTGATTAAGTTTGTATTTACACCAGGGCATTACAATCACGCCAGCTGTGTTGAAGTGCTGTCCTTGGGATATGCTCTGACGTCACTACACAGACAGTGTTAAATGAATGAAGCATAATAAGCCAGTATCTTATGATATTAAATTAGATTCCATGCCGGTAGAAAATGTAACTAAACTGTCAAACTCAAACTTTGCACACTAAGGATACTTTATATACATTGATCCGTTGGTAATTGAAACTATTTACTTGTTTTAGACCCAATTGATCTTAGAAATAATTAGAAAAGGCTTCACCCATATCCTTATTTGACTTCTCAATTGTAACCATGCAAATAACGTTAAACTTCTTGAAGTAGCTCTCCACTGTGATTATGAGTAGACTCACATGCACAAAGTCAGAAAAAATGACTAAAACAAAGCCTCGTTCTTCTCTTCTTGGTATTTTATTAGAATTGTGACCAAATATTTGTACTGGCGATTAGAGAGAGTGGTCATTAAGTTAAGAGGCCGTCAGTTAGATATGACTTGAAGGAAAGACCGTTGCAAACTGTTGTAAGAAGGAGTTTGTTCTGTGTGGCTGTTGTGTGAAACATGAAATTACTTATGCATCAGTTTTATCTTTCATTTTGTTGAACTGTATTTCAAATGATCATAGTGTTCTTCTCTTAATGGCCTGTGTTTAATATTATCTGGATGCTATTTTTAATTGTAGAAAAGGGCAATACTAATGGCCTTTTCACACATTTCATTACAGAGTCTGTGTCAATTAAAGCTAAAGTTGACAAAAAGAAAAAGAATTTTGGAGTACATTTCTGTTGCATAGGTGCTGCAAGCCCAAATTGTAAGTACTGATGGTAAATTGGAATATCATGTCTTAAATAATGTGGTGCTCTTGTCATAGGCTGCAAAAGCGGACGGGGGAGGCAAGAAATGTTCATGTTGGATGGATACCCCCTCCTAAAAATCACAGGTGCCGTACGCCCCCTATAAAATTACAGGTGACATGTTTTTAATGCCACACTGGACCATTCTAGTATTAAAATTGCTAATCTTTGTGTGATTCATGCGAAGTAGTTTCAATGTTGAATAATGTAAGCTAAAATAAGTTCAATTTGTCACTCAAGATGTTTTCAGGAAAACAATTCTGTCCCATTTTATTTAAAAAATGAAAATGTTTCAACATTATAGAAAAAGAATTGGGCTCGTCCATCCTTAATGTGTGTGCTTCCACCACCTCTTCCATAGCTCTTATACTATTATGATGCAAGGTTTTTAAAAATAATTGGTTCTCAGCGACCCGCTCGCATCGCTTTTAAAATGAGCTTTTGCGCATAGGGCTACGCGCGGCAGCCATTTTCTTTTTCTTTTTTAAATAATTTTTAAAATTTCTATAACTAGTTTGTTTCGGCGATACTCTGCAACTTTGTGACCGAGAACACACATTCAACTAACTTTGTGAAATTAAGATATAAAGAGAACACAAGCGTACAATGTTCATTGATCATGTCTGATTACTTAGTTTATACATAGTTTACTGGAGAATGAGAAATCAGTAAACAGTACTATCCTGTGTATATGTGGTTTACATGTACACTCCTATTCTGTATTCAAATATCTCTGTTCTAACAAACTACTAGTAGTATTAACTGTACAATTTGTTTCTGTTAACCTAGTTCTTGAGTGGGATGAAAATGAGAGCAAAATGGGACAAGAAAGGAAGACTATGCCTGATTCTGGAAAGCAGCTGTCTTATCAAGAAATAGCTCAAAGAGAAAACCTGCGTTCAGTCATAGATCGACTACCACAAGCAAAACCAGACAAACCCGCTGCGAGACCAAAGCAAAAGTCAAACAGCGCACAGCCTGCAAAGCAGACTCAACAAAGACCACAAAAAGAAGTCAAACAAAAGAATTCTGACGAGAATTTCCGAAAGTTTACTGCATTTGCATCTACCTATGGTTATATGGATACAATAAGCTTGGTTAAGGATGTTAAAGAAAATTTCAGCATACCTGAAGAGGAAGCAGTTGCCGAGGCAATGAGCAATGTGCCACCGACCGGGGAAGATAGGAAAGATGAATATGTCAGTGATTGGGTCACTTCAACAGTCTCTGCTACAAAAAGTGATGAGTCTGTATCTGAAGATGAAGTGATGAAATCTTTTCATGAAGCAGAGATGATGAAAGCTATTGCTGAAGGCAATGTCCAGCCGGGTGAGGAAAGTATCAACACAACATCTAATGATGCTGCAAGTAATACTGAAAGTGGAAGCGATGAAAGTGATACTGGAAGTGGAAGTACCCAAATAAATACTGGGAGTGGACGAAGTACTACCGGAAGTCATAGTCTTTCATCGACACAAGGTCAGTTGGAAGAAGCATATGAAAGGCAGCTTAAGGTCAATGATGATCCTGATGCATGTCGAGAACTAGGGGAAATTGATGATGTTAACAGTGGCGTACACGATGTTGCAGATGCAGAGATGAGTACCAGTGAGGTAACAAGAGAAGCAATTGTTAATCAGGGTGAATCCGATCCACCAATGCATCAGGAGCAGTCAGAAAAGTATCTTGATAATCAGGTTGTAGATTGGCAGGAAGAGCTTGGCAAAGGCAAATATGGTTCTGTTGTGTATCAGGTGAAGCTTCAAGATGGCAACCTTGCAGCAGCTAGACAGGCCACTAATCCAGATGTAGCAGAAGATGATGTGAATTCACTGAAAAAGCTGGATCATGAATGCATTATGGTAGTCTATGGATTGATTCATCATAATGGTCTGCTATATATCGTTCTAGAATACTCCAAATATGGGTGTCTTCGGAAATACCTCATCGATGGCTCTTTACCAAGCAGTACGGTCCGCATATCCCTGGTCATTCAAGTGGCAAGTGGCATTGCATATCTTCACAGGATGAATATTGTGCATGGTGATATTGGGACTCATAATTGTTTTTTGATGCCAGATGATAAGCTTAAAGTCCGTATATTAAGTCTAGATGTTAACAATCAGCAGAATGTCGACGTGGAAATGTTTGGAAATCTCTTGTGTGACGTATTGTTTCCTCAACATGCTGATAGTACACAGAATATCGGGGCAACCTCAAGGAAGGAAATACCGAGTGATTGCCCACCAGGATTGAGGGCGCTTATCAAGACATGCTGGGGAGACGATTCCCATCCCTTGTCGATGGAGGAGATACAAGAGAAACTAGAGATTCATGCATCAGAAGTGGACAAACAGAATGAATGGAAAAATCTGGATGAGCCAAAGCAGTATGAAAATGAATTGCGAGGTAAATATGTTATTTTATTTATCAATAATACAGCAGAATCTATGTCGTGGTATATATTCTTATTTTACTTATCTTATCAAGTCTTAAGGAAAGTCTAATTTGGTTGCAGTGTTAGTGGGGGCATTTGCCAAAGCGTCTTCACGAGTTGATGTTCTTCAGGGGTATTTTTGTAATTTGAATATGGTACATAGTTCAATCAAAGGTTAGGTATTCAAGTACATTTTTAAATATTAAAATATTAAATGGAGAATCATTGTTGAATGAATACTATGAAGAGTTGAAAGATCTAGGCAAAATAAGTTTATATGTGTGGACTTTGTTTATAGTGTGCCATATTCAATAACAAGAAACTATTAAAAAAAGAAAGAGATAAAAGGTTTAATGAAGGTTCTTTTTCTTCAAAATATTACGTTGTTAATAGTACATCTATATCCATGTTAGTCATTTGATTAATCCATCCCATGTCATCTTTAACTTGCAGATAATTTCAACGAGGAGCTTCCCACATTTCCAAATGAGCACTTCAAGATATCCCAAGAAGATAGTGGTTGCATATCATCATCAATGCTAAATGTACACCCTTCTGCCCAGTATTCATCAGTTGTTAGATCTGATATTGCTGCCAATTCTACACCAGAGAGCGGTACATTTGATATGGGATTGTCAAACTGTAATTCTCCCAATGCCACCCTACAGGCTGTCGATCTTAAGGCTACTATCACATCAGATTACCACAGTTCTTCTGATCCGAATCAACAAGACCAAGAACCCAGCATTGATGATCAGGGGACTGATTCAAACATGCACGAAGAAGAATGTGCACACAACCTGGAGAACTATTCGGATGATTGGGCAGATTCCATTGACGGAAGTCCAAATTCGGAAGTCATGTCTGATACCAAGGCTTCTAGTTTCCAACAAAGATCTACTAAACAATCAATCAACTGTAAGAAGTCGGATGGAAAAAATGTTGCTGATTGCCCAGTTGCTCTCAACATTGAACAACAAACCAATGATGCTCACTCACTGGAGAAGATTCATCATCACGAATCTCTACCAGAGAGAAGAGGATTCAGCCTTCCAGTTATAACCAAACCACAGACTAACAAGTCTTTGACGAAAGCAACAGAAGCTAGGACCAACCTAGAAGGCAGTGTAAATACTGTAGAGGAACACCAGAGAACAAGGAGTAATGGGAAGAGAAGACCACCTGTGGCAACTAGGGTAGTTGGCCAATCTGGTGGTACCATCGAATTGGAAGGATATGGCATAGCTCTAACCATTCCACAGGATGCGCTACAAAAGCCAGAAGAAATCACTTTGACTGTAGTATGGGATGATTTACCACAGCTTGATCAGGAAGAATGTAATGTATGTCCGATAGTACGTTGTTTGCCCAGCGGACTGAAGTTTGACAAAGCCGTAAAGATCAGGATACCACACTGCGCTGTGCCAATATCCGATAAGAAAATGACCACACAAATCCACTGCAATCAGAAGGATCCCGGTAATTTGTCTTTGTTTTCTGTAGATAAGGTTTTGGGTTTTTTTATTACAATTTGTGATTTGCAACATAATACATCAAAATATTTTAAGCTAACTTAAATGATACCTGTATAATATGTTACAAATTTATATTAACACAATAGACAATGTACATTAACTATAAGGTTTTATTTCTCACTAAAATCTACAGACCATGAGAAATGATTGGCTTTCATATCATTTTATGAAAAACACATACAAATTACCAAAAAAAGAGGATCAAAATAAATAATTATATTTGATGGTCTTTATGATTTCCTTACCTATTAATAGATGAAACTCCAGATTGGCAGAATTTGTCGGACTCAAGTGATAGCTATCCCATAACAAAAATGATGGATGATCATCTGCTTCTGTTCGTGACCCACTTCACTGATTACTTGGTTAATATAGAAGGGGTTGATTTGAAGAGAGTGAAACTGGTGGCATATGCCTCTCCAATATGCAAAGAGTCGGATCAGGTCGTCCATGTGCATGCACACAATGACCATCCAGCCGCGTTACAGGTACTGTAACCGTTTTATACATTTTTTCTGTTGTTATATGTAATATAATCACTGATCATTTGAGATGTCAGATACAAAATTGTATATAAAGAAAAAGGTAAGAATAAAATATGAATGTACACTGGATGGGGGCCTTGTGTATGTACAGCAGGGCACTAAGGACATTGTTGACTATTTCTAGAACTGGGCACTAAGGACATTGTTGACTATTTCTAGAACTTCTAGAATTTTGCACGGTAGGCATGCATTTTGATCATACTATGGCAACTTTTCAGGCACTCTTACTCAAAAAATCAGGTAAAACATTTTGCACATAATAAACCCATAATGGATGCCAAATATGCCCCTCTTTCTTCAGTGGCATGTCCAAAGGGGCAGGGGGGGGGGGGGGCTGGCACTTTTGACAGTCATTAGGGGGATTAATTGCATCCATTTGGGGGAACTTATGGGTTTTTTCTTCATATCTATCCAATTTGAAGACGTTTTATTGGCGGGGGAATCAAAACCAAATTAGTATTAAAAAAATACATTTTCATTTTCATGGGCTGCACACGCCTATGTCCAGAAATATCATTTTAGAAGCCCGGTAAGACCAACTTAATAGCCATATTTATGTAAAAGTAGTAACAAAAAATGTGCGTGCAATCCGGCAATATGGTGTGAAGTCATTCGGGGGAATGGAGAGTCTGGCCCCACCACCACAGAAATCCTGCACACATCACTGTCTTTCTGAATGCAAATCATCGAGACAAAAGAGAAGAAATAGTCTCATCGACATGTACCTTTTCCCACTGGCCAACATGCTGCAGTACGGCCCTGCATATTGTTGGCCTAGCGGCATGTTTAATTAAGAATTGCCCAGTAACATTAGTAAACTAGAGCGGTTCTCGGGCTTCGCGGTTCGCGGGTTTTGCGGTTATCGGGTTGCATGGTTTTTGGTTGAGCGGTTTCGGTAGACATGTAATCGGTTGGTACTTTAGGATCCCAGCGGAACCAGATTCGATGACTGTCACACTCACATTGTTAGCGATGTGTTGTTATAATGGATAGTTTGATTCTCGAAATGTCTCTAAACATTTGATTTGAAAATTATCCATAATTTCATTCATCAAAATAATAAACAAAAATAATAAAAATAAGCTTACTTAAAAACACCTTTTCGGCTAAATCACGATTATTTAATGTAAACTTATATTGGAGATAAAATTTAAAATGCGAACATCATTTGATACGTCAAATGTGTTGCGGTTTGATCAGTTCATTATACACATACTTTACACGTAGCTCAAAAAGTGAAATCATATCAAAAAAATCAAATCGGGACACATTTTATGGTGTCCGTCATTTTTTAGGCTAAATTGCCGGAATTTTTTTCTCCATCAAATTTGTTGCGGTTTGACCAGTTAGCTACACAGACTTTATACGTAGCTCATAAAGTGAAATCATATCTAAAAAATCAAATCGGGAGACATTTTATGGTGTCACTCATTTTTTAGGCTAAATTGCCGGATTTGTTTTCTCCGTCAAATATGTTGCGGTTTGACCGGTTAGCTACACAGACTTTATACGTAGCTCAAAATGTGAAATCATGTCCAAAAAGTCAAATCAGGACACATTTTGTGGTGTCTGTCATTTTTTAGGCTAAATTGTCGGATTTGTTTTCTCCGTCAAATGTGTTGCAGTATGACCGGCTAGCTACACAGATTTTATATGTAGCTCAAAATGTGAAATCATATCCAAAATATGAAATCGGGACACATTTCATGGTGTCCACCATTTTTTAGGCTAAATTGCCGGAATGTTTTTTCTCCGTCAAATGTGTTGCGGTTTGACCCGTTAGCTACATACGCAGCTCAAAAAATGAAATCATATCCAAACAATCAAATCGGGACACATTTTATGGGGTCTGTCATTTTGTAGGCTAAATTGCCGGAATTATTTTTTCTCCGTCAAATGTGTTGCAGTTTGACCCGTTAGCTACATAGACTTTATACGTAACTCAAAATGTGAAATCAAATCCAAAAAATCAAATCGGGACACATTATTATGGTGTCCGTCATTTTTTAGGCTAAATTGCCAGATTTCTTTTTCTCCCAATCAAATGTGTTGCGGTTTGACCCGTTAGCTACACAGACTTTATAATGTAGCTCAAAAAGTTAAATCATATCCAAAAAATCAAATCGGGACACTTTTTATGGTGTCCATCATTTTTTAGGCTAAATTGCCAGATTTTTTTTTCTCCGTCAAATGTGTTGCAGTATGACCGGCTAGCTACACAGACTTTATACGTTGCTCAAAATGTGAAATCATATCCAAAAAATCAAATCGGGACACATTTCATAGTGTCCGCCATTTTTTAGGCTAAATTGCCGGAATTTTTTTCTCCGTCAAATGTGTTGCGGTTTGACCCGTTAGCTACACAGACTTGATACGCAGCTCAAAATGTGAAATCATGTCCAAAAAATCAAATCAGGACACATTTTATGGTGTTTGTCATTTTTTAGGCTAAATTGTCGGATTTTTTTTCTCTCCGTCAAATGTGTTGCAGTATGACCGGCTAGCTACACAGACTTCATACGTAGCTCAAAATGTGAAATCATATTCAAAAAATCAAATTGGGACACATTTCAAGGTGTCCGCCATTTTTTAGGCTAAATTGCCGGAATGTTTTTTCTCCCTCAAATGTGTTGCGGTTTGACCCGTTAGCTACACAGACTTTATACGCAGCTCAAAATGTGAAATCATGTCCAAAAAATCAAATCAGGACACATTTTATGGTGTCTGTCATTTTTTAGGCTAAATTGTCTGATTTTTTTTTCTCCGTCAAATGTGTTGCAGTATGACCGGCTAGCTACACAGACTTTATACGTAACTCAAAATGTGAAATCATATCCAAAAAATCAAATCGGGACACATTTCTTGGTGTCCGCCATTTTTTAGGCTAAATTGCCGGAATGTTTTTTTCTCCGTCAAATGTGTTGCGGTTTGACCCGTTAGCTACACAGACTTGATACGCAGCTCAAAATGTGAAATCATGTCCAAAAAATCAAATCAGGATACATTTTATGGTGTCTGTCATTTTTTAGGCTAAATTGTATGATTTTTTTTTCTCCGTCAAATGTGTTGCAGTATGACCGGCTAGCTACACAGACTTTATACATAGCTCAAAATGTGAAATCATATCCAAAAAATCAAATCAGGACACATTTTATGGTGTCTGTCATTTTTTAGGCTAAATTGTCAGATTTTTTTCTTCTCCGTCAAGTATGTTGCGGTTTGACCGGTTAGCTACACAGACTTCATACGTAGCTCAAAATGTGAAAAAAATCCCAAAAATCCAAATCGGTACACATTTTATGGTGTCCATTCATTTCTTTAGGCTAAATTGCTGGACATTTTTTTTCTGCGTCAAATGTGTTGCAGTTTGACCCGTCCCTTATGAAAATCGCAATCAATTCTGCAACCTTGCGCAAGGTTAAATTTGGAAAAATACAACCTTGCGCAACCAGTTTGGTTGTTCTGAAAAGGTTGCGCAACCTTGAAGCAATCATCCACAACCTTTGTGCAACCTTGCGACAAACTTGTGCAACCTTACGCAACCGTGCGACAACCTGTGACAAACTTGTGCAACCTTACGCAAACGTGCGACAACCTTGTGCAACCTGGTACCACCTTGCTGCAATCACATTTTGGTGATTGCATTTTCGTAAAGGGAATACAGTACACAGACTTTATAAGTAGCTCAAAATGTGAAATCATCCAAAAAATCACATCGGGACACATTTTATCAGGGTATCCATCATTTTTTAGACTAAGTCGATATCCCGGGGCCCATTTTGGGACCCGAGATTCCCAAAATGTCTCTAAACATTTGATTCTGGAATTATCCATCATTTCATTCATCAAAATAAAAATAATAAAAAATAATAATAATAAGCTTATTTAAAAAAAAATTGTCGGCTAAATCACGATTATTTAATGCACATTTAATGTGGAGATTCATTTGAAATTGATTTATTTTGTATTTAATCTGTGCATTATTTTTACTCTTTCGCTAAAATGTGATTCTTCGCCGGGTATTTTCATTTTCGTAACTGATGTAAGCTCTAGTTTCGATAGATTGGTACCAAATCTATAATTTGGGTATCGGGTAAAAGTACAATGTTGGAAGGGAATCATTTTTATGGCCCACTTGGTCCCACCGTCCATGGACTCACTCACATTTTTGGAGACTCAAACTTGTCCTTTTATGTTCTCTTTGGAATTCATGACATTGCTATGAAACTAAGAGCTAGCAAAAGTGGTTCAGAAAAGTCGCATTGGATCTTTTTATTTATGACTAGCAAGTAAACAACTGTGGTATTAATACAAAATCCTGAGAGTGGTATACGTACTAGTCTCAGACAAAATCTTCGTCGGCCATCTTAAAAAACAATAATCACATTGGTAATTTTGTTTTTCTGTGTAAGCATGTAAGGCTACCGGATTGAATTTCATCCGGTCCGATATGTCCGTGAAAAACCGAATTTAGACATTAATTATTATGTTAAAATTAGTCACATGATAGCCTTGTCTTTTTGGTATGGTTCCCCCTTATTCATTTGCCTGAAGAAGTACTGAAAAGGACTACGTGAGCTCATGGTATCAATGAACTCACGCCAGCCGATTTGCTTGAATTATAATTGACTATAACTATCCGCATTCATTAACGTAGGCAAATAACCTTATAAATAGCGTATAAATGACAACAAACACCAACATATTATGCCAGTGAGAAGAATGAGAGGAAAATGATTGATGAAATACAATAAATACAAACACAAACCACATTTTAATTCCATGTAATTCGGGGTCTACTTCTTTATGCGTAGAAACTATCGTAGGGGCGCATCACTGTACATCCTAACACATATACCTAAATGTGAAACAGAGAACGTGCCTTGGTTACGGCCCAAAAACATCTTAGTAACGCCTAATTCTGGACCTCAAAGATATGCTCATGCAGTAGGTATCAATATAATACACAACTTATCAAAATTTCCTTCAACCAACGTCCTTACTTTTCAAGATTCTTGTGCCACAAAAAATACGATAAAAAGCCACGATAAAAGGCAGTAACTGGTCTGGGATAACACAACACATACGGACAAAACCCCCTAAAAATGGCTACAAATGGCCATGTTCAGATTCATGCTACCGAACACAGTATTCGAGACTGTAGTCATCTCATAAAAAGAGGCTTTTCAATTTACAGTAAGGCAGCAAAATATACCCTGTTCTACAGGCACACAAACTACCAGCTGATTTTAGGTCTGTGTCCACAGACATTGATTTGTTGTAAGAATACTCCCTGATTATGCTCTCATGTCCCATTTAATACTTTCAGGTTGATATATAGAGTTCCAGAACCCATATTTAAATTAACAAATCAGAACGTACATTGATATATTAACTTGTTGTTCATGGTTTTAGCAATATTTAGCAGGACTTCATAATACAGCCAGTTCTCTTAATTACCTATTTTTTACCAATAACTACTTTCAGCGTGTGAAAGAACAACAAAAGGAATTTGTTGACATGTCAAGGACTGGCTTATCACCCACATATTATATGAAGAAGTCTAACGAAGATTTAATTGTGAAGTTCAACCTTGTACCTTTAGGATGGCTACTTCTCTCAGATGAAAAAAAGGTATTGTATGCATTGGCATTGTTTCTTAGAAATCTGGACATACTTTTCTCTATTGGATCTCAAGAAAAGTCTTAAATATATAAGAATGTTGGTCTCTAACACAACCATAGTCTGGACGGCACGCTTTATAATGCGTGGGACTCCAGAAATCTAAAAATCAACAAAAGCGCCATCTTTAAATTGACAGATTGAGTTTGTTGTTATATAGCGCTATCTATTGTTGGAATCTCGACATTTTTTCAAAATGGAAACTCGCCCCGAGCTTCCGAAAGTGTCGTACGTGGCGAAATATCACATTTTAGCGGGCATAAGAGAACAAAATGCACTGATTTGATGAAATAAATCCATTTCAAATGAATCTCCTCTATTCTCTATAAATGTGCATTAAATAATCGTGATTTAGCCGACAAGGTTGTTTTTAAAGGTAGATGACCCGATCACATTTTCGTAACACAGAATTATTTCAAACATACGGAGATTTTCATATCATATGAAAGCTCGTATTTTTCTCATCATCATACTGAAATTTGACGGCCTAAATTGGTATAATTACGGAGAAATCGATGAAATAACGTCGAATTACCGCGAATGGTGGTAACCACCGATATAGTTTGTGTACTACTCAATGGGTACAGTTCACAGCATCTTGTGCGTCTAAAATAAGAACCATTAGAGCTATGCAACTCAAACTTTGGAACACGACTTTTTTAAAGATGACCTTTCATGTAGAATAGAAAACTTCAAGTTGAAAATCGGAATGTGATCGGGTCATCTACCTTTAAGTAAGCTTATTTTTAAAAAAAAAAAATTATGAATAATTTCGGGAATCCCGGGACCCTCCCGAAAAACAAAACGGGTCCCGGGATTACAAATTCCGAAAATCCCAGCCCTATAGCAGACAGACGAATAAATAAAACATTACAAACAAAAGAGATATTATAACACTTGAAACTATTAAACAATTGCAAGAATTCTTTGGCTATGTTTCTGTCACTTTGTTCTTTCTTCCAATGAGTGCCTTTTCAAATTTGAATGCACAAAATGATCAAAATGTCCCCCTTTTTGGTATAAAGGGTGAGGGTTGAACATTCCCAAATAAAAAGGGTGGCTCTGTAAAAAGGGTGGGGCAAAAATAAAAAGGGTGGGGGTCTGACCCCTGTCCGGACAGTGACAACTGTTGTTCACCCTGTAGGCAATATCAACATAAGCAAGAAGAGGAGAGAAAACAAGATTTGCCCTTTTGGGCCGGCAGAATAGTTGCTGAGAATTAAACAGGAACTTGAGGGGCACAAAAGCTATTTGAAGATATTTGTCCAGTTCCTTTATTACAAACCTCTAAACATGATACCCAAGAGGGATGAAAAATATCTCAACCTGAGTAGAGACTTGTCTATTGATCTGATTTGGGCAATTTAGGGGTAAAGCAACAGAAGAAACTGTCGCCTGGCACTGCTTTTTCACGCCAAATATTATTGCCTGAACTTGCTAATCCCAGTTTTGTTATGATACACTAATGAATGATAAATACCACTTAATGCCCAGCGGAAACATCCGCCCCCTAAATGTTATGTTGATAGTTCGCCGGATCGCGCCAAGGTTAGGGTTAAATGCACTAAGAAATGTATATTTGTATCATGCCACCATTCCAATACTGTAGTAATACAATGTCAATTTATTGAGAGTTCCCAAATCAAATGGAGCCAAAGATATAAATTGTATATTGTTTGAATGGTTGTTTTTAGGTCCTGGATTTCTTCAATGTCTGGTATGATGAAGTGACCAGTTGTCAGTTCACTCTTAAAGTGATTAAGTCTGTTGAACGTCTTTTCTGCAAGATATCTGCAAAACAAGAAAGAAACCCCAGACGTGATGCAGAAATTGAGATTAATATTCAGGTTAGTATATAACAAATACAGATTTTGAAAGTGAAAGATTCCCCTCTATAAATTTGTCATATAAATTTGTAGCTAGCGTTATTTTGTATCTCCCTCTTATTTGAAATATTTGGATGAATGTTGATGTATTTTTGTAAGCACATGCTGAAAAATTAATAGAGAATTTCGCACCAACTGGCAAAAGAGCATTCTGTGCAAACAAAATACTGCAAGCAAGAATTCTACGTTTGCAATTTTTAACAGAGAAAACCCTTAGTAAATGAGACCTGTCACCACAAAATGAGCGTTAAGTCGCCAGTGTGCATTAGGAGATATGGTCTAATGAACATGCCAAAAAACAATACAAAACAAAGGAATTTTTGTCTTTCAATTTGATTTTTGATCAGGAATACATTAAGGAATAATGACATATAAGTCTTGGAGCTCATGACTATTTTCTATCCTGTCACATTATTGTTGGTTGTATTGGCATAATTACATGAGCACCAATGATTTTTTTTTTAATCTTCTGCAAAAATTTGGGTCAGGCGGGTAAACCCCAATAACGCCAATACAGCAACAAACATTTGTTGGCCTTGGTCAATTGGGGTTGGATATGTGAAAGCTTGTCATTGTATCAGTTTTATTTGTTTAACACTCACCAAACCAGAATACCAATGGCAGATCAAAAGAGAATATAGATCAATTGTCTACTCACTCTCTTTGTACTCTGTAACCCTGTAGCTTTAATGTTAGTTTTAAAATGCTATTTGTGTTTAGCCTGTCGCCAACACTTTTAACTCCAACGCGACTTGATGTACATTTGTTAGCGCTTTTTGTCTGTGTACTGTGCGCTCGTCTGTTTAGTTTTTGGCTTCTTGTGCATTTGGTTGAAGAATGTAAGCAATTCTTTCATTCAATAGTACCTGATGAAGGCAGATGGCCAAACATTTGTACCATACTACTACCTACAATATTACTTAACCTTTCACTTCTATAACTTATTGACTTATGATTAGATACATCACATGCTGATTCTATTATTGATCGTTGTTGTACCATTGACATTTTATCTTCTCAGGAATCTGTTACAATGACAACATCAGCATCTGCATGTGAACCAACCCAGTCAGGAGTAGTAATGTCATATCAACAACAAACTGCACAGATAACCACCAACCATCAACAGTCCTTTCAGAGTACCACACAGCAAGGGATGGTTATGGCAGTGAGTGCAGCTGCAGAGTATAATTCCAACCCATTTGATTCAGGCAATCTCTCTGCCATTTCAGATCGAACTTCTCCATTCCAGCAGCTTCAGATACCAGAATATTCACGAAACCAATTTGGCTATAGTAGAATACCAATAAAACCACTTCTTCCCTTTCCTTTGGAACTTGAGGTGTGTAACATGCTTGACACTAAAAGTCCCCTTGGTTGTGATTATAGGATGCTTGCATCCCATCATAATCTTACCAGATATATTGATGCTTTTGACAGAGAACAAGGCGGTCCAACAAAAGCTATTCTCAAAGAACTACAATCCCAGAATCTTGTTACAAACACACAGCAACTGATAGATGCAGTGACTAAAATCCCCAGACCTGATGTAGTTCACGTTATCAGAGAGTACTATGAAAAGTACAAGAGGCAATTTTCAGATAGTAGTTTGTCTTTGCCTACAAGTGCACAACCATATGCAATTGAAAACACACCACTACCCAAAATACAGGGCATTGTTGATAGACCTGAAATTGATCACTCTGTAAACTCAAGAAGTCAGTTGAGCTTGCAGCACGAACCTAGACCATATACTGGTCCCCAGGTTAATCAAAGTCACGGTTTAACCTATCCAAATCTAAATCTTCAACAAACCTGTCAATCCAATAGCCCCGCGCAGATGGCAAGTCCTCCAGCTGCCAGCTCGCCCGGCCATTTACCGAATACACCTGGTTGCGATTCAGCTAGAGTTCCAGAAGAACCAGCACCTGTGTGCACAAGCACTCCCTCTAGAGGGCAGAATCAAGAAGATGTGAATCTGTTACCCTGTGACAGTGAGACACCTTGTAAAACCAGTAGTGGACCAACCAATGTTCATCCTGCAGAAAGCACTCAATATGATAGTGGTGAGCTCGAGGTTGATGGAGGTTTAGTAAATGATAAGCATAATTCATCCATCACAAGTGGTTCCAACACTAACCAGACACTAGATGATAGTGGATTAGATGACAACAGCAACCAAGTTGGCAATTCTTCAGGGGAGCTCAACTGTGGTGATCTTGTGGAGAGACTGGACAATGTGTCTATCACTCACAGTGGATAGTGAAAGAATGTTTCCTACTGGTGACTTTTATCCTGCCTGGCAATAGCAATATCAAATGTAGCTCACTATCATCCTAGAGCATGAGGTCATGCCCAGTGATGAGTTACCTAAATGCTGTAATGACTCAAGTCTGCTGTGGATCTAGCTCACGGTTATCCTTTAGCATGAAGCCATGCCCAGTGATGCTGTAATGACTCAAGTCTGCTGTGGATCTAGCTCACGGTCATCCTTTAGCATGAAGCCATGCCCAGTGATGCTGTAATGACTCAAGTCTGCTGTGGATCTAGCTCACGGTCATCCTTTAGCATGAAGCCATGCCCAGTGATGCTGTAATGACTCAAGTCTGCTGTGGATCTAGCTCACGGTCATCCTTTAGCATGAAGCCATGCCCAGTGATGCTGTAATGACTCAAGTCTGCTGTGGATCTAGCTCACGGTCATCCTTTAGCATGAAGCCATGCCCAGTGATGCTGTAATGACTCAAGTCTGCTGTGGATCTAGCTCACGGTCATCCTTTAACATGAAGTCATGTCCAGGGAGTTACCTAAATGCTGTAATGACTCAAGTCTGCTGTGGATCTAGCTCACGGTTATCCTTTAGCATGAAGCCATGCCCAGTGATGCTGTAATGACTCAAGTCTGCTGTGGATCTAGCTCACGGTCATCCTTTAGCATGAAGCCATGCCCAGTGATGCTGTAATGACTCAAGTCTGCTGTGGATCTAGCTCACGGTCATCCTTTAACATGAAGTCATGTCCAGGGAGTTACCTAAATGCTGTAATGACTCAAGTCTGCTGTGGATCTAGCTCACGGTCATCCTTTAGCATGAAGCCATGCCCAGTGATGCTGTAATGACTCAAGTCTGCTGTGGATCTAGCTCACGGTCATCCTTTAACATGAGGTCATGTCCAGGGAGTTACCTAAATGCTGTAATGACTCAACTCTGCTGTGGATCTAGCTCACGGTCATCCTTTAGCATGAAGCCATGCCCAGTGATGCTGTAATGACTCAAGTCTGCTGTGGATCTAGCTCATGGTCATCCTTTAAAATGAGGTCATTTCCAGGGAGTTACCTAAATGCTGTAGTGACTCAACTCTGCTGTGGATGTAGCTCACGGTCATCCTTTAGCATGAAGCCATGCCCAGTGATGCTGTAATGACTCAAGTCTGCTGTGGATCTAGCTCATGGTCATCCTTTAAAATGAGGTCATTTCCAGGGAGTTACCTAAATGCTGTAATGACTCAACTCTGCTGTAGATGTAGCTCACGATCATCCTTTAAAATGAGGTCATTTCTAGGGAGTTACCTAAATACTGTAATGACTCAAGTCTGCTGTGGATCTAGCTCACGGTCATCCTTTAGCATGAAGCCATGCCCAGTGATGCTGTAATGACTCAAGTCTGCTGAGGATCTAGCTCATGGTGATCCTTTAGCATGAAGCCATGCCCAGTGATGCTGTAATGACTCAAGTCTGCTGTGGATGTAGCTCACGGTCATCCTTTAACATGAGGTCATGTCCAGGGAGTTACCTAAAATTCTGTAATGACTCAACTCTGCTGTGAATGTAGCGCAATTTAAGATGACACTGAACACATTTTGTTTGTCTCACCTCATCACAATCCAGATATGTGCAATGCTTTCAGTACTTCATTTGTAATAGAAGACTGGCTGTACCTACCAACTACTTACACTAACTACTGCACCGTATTAGTAATGACAGATTCATAACTGTAAGTGTATGTAATCTGATGTAAAATACTATGATTTAGGCTAGTATGATGATTGAAGTTAGTTTTGTGGTTATCAAATACCACTGATTATAGAATATTAGATATCATCAGCAGGACAATTATTATTGTGGTAATAATTTTGAAGCAACTTGGAAATGTAATAACCTATACAAACATTGTTGTTATCTTCATATGGCAAGGTGCCAAGGTTATGTTTATTTATGTATGGGCAGTGAGTATTGGAAAAATTGTTTTTTTACAGCTTGTTCGCATTTAACCAAGATGTATTTGAGAGCAGTATACGTTTATGGAGTATTTGATGATATTTAACGCTGAAATAAAGATGCACATGTTTGGCGTGACACCGCATCTTCATATTGTAAATAATGTATGCATGTTTATGAACTGATGTCCATTGTAGGACAATTAGGACAAGAGGAGGATCAGGATTTTGATCTAAAAAATCACTTTTGAAAAAAGTGGAATCGAGCCCGTGCTGCGTGGGTGAAAAGTGGGAATCGAATCCCTGGCTATGGCTGTGTCTGGGTGGAAAGTGGGAATCGATCCCTGGTTATGGCTGCGTCTGGATGAAAAGTGGGAATCAATCCCTGGCTATGGCTGCGTCTGGATGAAAATAGAGAATCGATCCCTGGCTATGTCTGTGTCTGGGTCTAAAGAGTGAATCGATCCCTGGCTATGGCCGCGCTGCGTCTGAGTGAAAATGGGGAATCAATCCCTGGCTATCGCTGCGTCTGGGTGAAAAATGGGGAATCGATCCCTGGCTATGGCTGCGTCTGGGTGAAAATGGGGAATCGATCCCTGGCTATGACTGCGTAGGTGAAAAATGGGAATCGTTTCCTGGCTCTGGCTGTGCCATGGGTGAGCAGAGTGAATCTTTAGAAGAATAGTTTCGGTAGGTTTGAGGGGAAATGACTGCTTTTACAAACTTTGTATATAATAACTAACACAGAAAGGATAATGTGTGTACTTTAGGCCCATGCATCAATTACACAGTAGAATCAACTATATGATGCCCTTTTTACAACAGAACAGTTCCAACAGAAAACAAATGAAGGATCATTAATGCACTAAAATAACCAAATGCAAACTGCAATACATTCTTGTATGGATATTTGTATGGAGTATGTGCCCCTCTTTCACGGATAATTGGATAGAAATTCAAGACATCTACAGGTTAGTTTATAGAAGTGAAGGGGGAAATTAAGACTTGACTGCTGTGTTTGAATATATCATTATGATGGTTATGTATTAAAGATGGGACAACTTTATTACATGAATCAAGATGTGCTGAGTAGAAATATAAGGACAAATAAAAACAAATTTGTCTCAGAAAAGCACACACATAGCTTTTCAAATTTACATTTCACTGCATAATTTAATGTCACATTGTGAAGTACCATATCAGCTTCAATTTGTTGTTTCACAGAGCTCCTCTCATATTTAAAAAAAATACTGCAATTTCGCATAGCATTTTTTGCTAAAAAAACAAACACATTTCGCATAGCCTTTTTTCAGTTCTCTTCTGAGACCAATTTTATTTTTGGTGCCTAACCTATGTAACCTCATGAATATACATGTGCATCCTTATCCGATGCCACCATTTTGTGAAGCACATACGTGCGCACACATTATTTTAACTTACATGTGTGTTCATTGTATGAAATATGAAACGGAGAAAGGAGAGAGAGGGAGGGAGAGAGAAAGACGTTATAGTACAGGACGTCATATTGGTGGAGGAACATGGACCTTTGAAGTCAAAATGGTGCATATCGTGGGGAAATATGCTTTGTCCCCCTGATAAACCACCCTAGGTATGCCACTGAAAGGGTGGATTAAACTAGAGTTTTTAACTGGTTACATTGTTTTGCTGACCAAGGATTTTTTGAACTAGGAATGCCTAGTCAATTCTGAAGACTTTGAAGACTTTTGAAGTCATCGGCTTGAACTCTATAGATAACCAAGTGATGTGTTTTTGCACAATTATATTTTATGTGGATTTGCAATTAATTATCATGTGCTCATCTTTAATCTATTGTTATTTAATGATTATAACTCATTTTCTTGTTTAAGGCGTAAACAAAAAGTGTTGGATTGCCCTTTCCCGACCGATCGTAAAAATCGGGAAAACTCAGTCGCGTTTTTTTAAATTACCTCAATTGGGTCACATGACCCATATGTGACCCCACTCTGAAATGTTTATCCATGCCACCAGACTTTGTCTTTTTAATATCAAATTTAGTTAGATTATAAACCTCAGTGAATTCCAGTGTGATTTGGTCATTCTTTGAAATTAAAAAAATTGATCTAGGCTACTGACAAAAAAATGGATGTGAAAGGGCAATCCAGCAAAAAGAATTTAAGGCCTAATAGTGATTACATGCGCTTGTTATTTGATGTTGAGCTATTACGTCTTATAATGGCTTGTCTATATATTAAGTTCATTTGTGAATGCTGGATTGCTTAGCTAGCTTCATTTTCAACTTTACTTAAATTTTACGTTAGGTTCCAAGTATCTATCAATTTCACTGTAATCATTTGATGCACTGTAATTTAAGTCGTTGATTGGGCGTTGTGATAAGTCTGAATCATTTACAGAGGTCTTCGTAATTGACATTTATTTTTAAAGCAAAAGGTAGGTGGTTTTTTTTTAGTACATGTCTGGATCCAAATTACCTACATTGTTATAAAAGAAACAAAACATTTCATAACGATAAAAAACAAGAAATTTGAGCATGGATAAGCTTTTTGTAAAAAGACTAAACTGCAGGTAGGGGTGTTCTAACACCCAAACTAGGATATATATTATATCATAATTATAATAATACAGTGTAATCATATAAATATATAATATTTATATTAGTCGAGAAACGACTAATATACTGTATTCGTCCTGTTTCCTTCTTCTTCTTCCGTCATGGGACCTATAGCTCCGTAACCATTGACCCGATTTTGACCATATTTGGTCACAAGTACCCTTATGTGCACCACTACTCAGGTTTTAAAGCACAAGAGGTCAAAGGTCACACAGGGGTCAAACGCGATTTTTCACTTAAAACGTCCTTGCTACTTAGCGAAATGACACAGGATGCTGAGAATTGGTCAACATGTTCCTTTGGACAGTACGCATGTATAATAGTTCGGTTTTTAAAATCGAAAAATATTTGGCGTCAGTAGGGGTCAAAATGTAAATTGTCACTCCAATCACTCAAAATGCTACTTGTCCGAGAGGAAATGACTAATGATTGTCAGAATTAGTCAAAAGATTCCTCTACAACATGTACATAAAGGGTGCTTCTGCACTAAAAGTAACATGTCACACGGGGTCACTAGAGGTCATTGAACTATACAGGTGAAAATCTGAAGACATGCTCTGATTTTGACCGGACTACTTTTTTCTTGTGCGCATTGATAAGCCAAGAAAAAAAGTCAATCATAGGTTTGGGGTCAAAGGTCAAGAAAGGGTCACTAGGGTCAAAATGTAAATTTTCACTCCATTCACTCAAAATGCTACTTGTCCTTGAGAAAAGGACCTATGATTGTTAGAATTAGTCAAAAGATTCCTCTCATCCATGTTCATATAGGGTCCTTCTCCACTAAAAGTGACATGTCACACGGGGTCACTAGAGGTCATTGAACTATACAAGTGAAAATCTTAAGACATGCTCCGATTTTGACAGGACTACTTTTTTCTTGTGCGCATTGATCAGCCAAGCAAAAAAGTCAATTACAAGTTTTGGGTCAGAGGTCAAGAAAAGGTCACTAGGGGTCAAAATGTAAATGTCCCTAAATCTAGAATGATTGTCCTGTCCAGCGCTGTCATGTCATGTTGATATCCGTATAATGTCATACACGGCATTCCATCAACACATTTGTAATAGAAAGTATGAATTAATGCAAAAAAAATAATATCACAAAGCGGAAATGGAGTTAGATTTCCATTCAAACATCTTCGGACTCAGTACTACAAAAGACATAAGTATTGACAGAATCAGCAAATCATATAAAGGATTAACAAATTATTTGAGAAAAATGGGATGCACATATAATCTTTTCTTATCATAAAAACGTGCCAAACTATGGCACGCCCCAGAGGACAAAAACGTGTTGAGACTAATATATATTCGTGATCTATGATCACAGTTCATATCTCTTTCTTCAGCCATGGGACCTATAGCTCCGTAACCCAGGGCTGTCAACTCTCCCGCATTAGGCGGGAGTCTCCCGCATAGACACTCTTTCTCCCGCACTCCCGCATAGCATATAAAATCTCCCGCATCAACAAAATTACCTAAATTTACAATTAAAGTGTGTATCAACACCTTTATACTAGCTTCCGTCGGTACATTTGCGATTTTGGGTACATTTGCGATTTTGACCATGCAATTTTCGTGCGGATTTGAGGAAAACATCATCCCTACCCCCCCCCCCCCCCCCCCCCCCCCACCACTTATCAGGATTTCAGCTGCTGACAGGGAAAAAATTGTGCATGTTTTACGATTTTTTTTTTTGAGTATGTATCTCTCCCTCCCAGCAAATCCCAAAAGTTGACAGCCCTGCCGTAACCATCAACCCGAATTTGACCATATTTAGTCATAAAAATCCTTATGTGCACCACTACTTAGGTTGTAAAGCATAATGGGTCAAAGGTCACACAAGGGTAACTAGGGGTCAAAACGTGATTTTCACTAAAAACGCATTTGCAATTTAGTGAAAAGACCTATGATCGTCAAAATTAGTCAACATATTCCTTTTGACCGTACGCATGTATAATAGTTAGGTTTTTAAAATCAAAAAATATTTGGGGTCACTAGAGGTCAAAATGTAAATTTTAACTCATTCACTCAAAATGCTACTTGTCCGAGAGCAAATGACTGATGTTACTCAGAATTGGTCAAAGGATTCCTTGGATCCATGTTCATATAGGGTGCTTCTCCACTAAAAGTGACATTTCAAACGGGGTCACTAGGGGTCATTGAACTATACAGATGTAAAACTGAAGACATGCTCTGATTTTGACCGGACTACTTTTTTCTTGTGCGCATTGATAAGTCAAGAAAAAAAGTCAATTATAAGTTTGGGGTCAAATGTCAAAAAAGGTAATTACGGTTCAAAATGTATTTTTTTAACTACGTCGGGGCTGAAATTTATAAAAACAATTATCAAATATAGTACAATTTAAGGTTATTGCCCTTCGACAACATATACCAAGGTCAAAGGTCAAAGCCCTCGACTAATATCCGTGATCTAAGATCACAATTATCTCTAGTTGTTATTGTTTCCGTTTCCTTAGGCCAAATAGGGAGTGTTACTTGCTTTTTTCTTTTGGATCTTTGCGGATACATTTTTTCTGGTAAAAATGTGTGTAAATTAGTGCTAAGTGCACAGGAAGCTGTGAAATATAAATCTTTTTAATGTTATACATTTAGCACACCGCCAAAGGAATGCATGTGTGCATGCTTATTAGCTGATCTTTTTATTGGATACATACCAATTTATGGTGGTGATGCAACCTTGATATGCATGTTGATAAGCTTATTTAGTATAGAATAGAGAACATCTTCTCTGGTAATAAAAATGGCTAGAAATATGGAGAGTGAATATCTTAGTTATGATCATAATTTCAACAGCTGTTGAATTGTAGAATAATTAAGTTGAAAATCCCCATTGCAAGTAAAATACATTTGTTTAGCTCCCTTTAAAGTATTGATTAATGTGTACACTATTCTAGTTTACAACATACAATTTATCTGTTACTTTATTTCCAAATATTATATCATGGTTCATTTGACAGCCTATTGTTACTTTATCGCTGCTTCAAATATGAGAAATTATCAGTACTTGAAATTATATGCTCAATAAAAGTTGTTAATCAAACAGCAACTCCTTGCATGGTCAGTCTTTTTGTAGATTTATAAATGGATGTGACAATTAATCATGTCATTGTAAGATTGCTTTGATTTCCTATGCCCTTAGGGGTCGTCCACAATTATCGCCATTTTCACTTATGTACAGAGCGTACGTAACTTTTTACCCCCCTCCCCCCCTCGAGTTACGTACGCAATAAATGGCGAAATTTTATTTTATTTTGTACTTTAAAAAAAAAATCCCGCCTCTCAAGATCGCCATTTAAGTTACGTACGGCTAGGGTATATTTCGACCCCCTCCCCCCTCTTACGTACGCTTTGCACATAACTGAAAATGGCGAAAATTATGGACGACCCCTTATGGCAATGTATGAGAAATGTGACACAAGTGTACAAGGTGTCCGAAAAATGTTAATACCATTTTAAAGCCTTATATCTCTATCTCTGGTAAAATAATCCGAGGTATAGATGAGGTGACCTATGATGTCATGTATTTACAAATGGGACACCCTCTGTTGTTTCCCTCCAGGCAGAATATACAGTAAAGTTAATGAAGACAACATGAAATTTCTTTCTAATGAATTGTAAAACTCATTTAGTTTTAGTTTTTTGTGTGAAATGCGATAGCTTATAGCATTCCTAAGCAAGTTTAAAGACAGTTTTGATAACAATTTGCTGTGACACCACAATCTAGTTAGAAAACCTGATCTGGCCTATGTAAACTATAGGAACTCTTGCCCGGTGTGTTTTGTCTCAAACCAACAGAGGGCGTCCTAAATGTCAACAAATGTCACCTCATCTATAATACTGAAAACTTGGATAGCGAATTATTTTGATTTCATATTTGTCCCCTTTTCTAAGGCCCATTAATTTATAACACACGTTGAAAGGTTTGGTCACATAAAGGTCCGTTCATACTCGTGTCGTTGGGAACCGGCCGATGTCACCGGATAAAAGTTGACATTGCTTCACTGTTGGGCGATGCACAACGACAGGAGTATGACTTTAACTCGTAATACCATAACTTGTACAATGTGTAGGCCAAAAGAGAGACTTTGCTAAGGCTATATTAAAAATATTTTGTCTCAAAGCTCCCGCGCGCGTTAGTTAATCAATGCGCGTTTGAAAAAAAGAGCTATTTTTTTTTTTTTTTTTTTTTCCTTTGCAAAAAAAAAAAAATCCTAAGTTTCACCGATTCACCGATGTCATAGCAGATGGAGAATTTGATAGTTGTAAGCAAATTGTTCTTTTTACAGGACAACAAACCTTTTGATTTGTTTGGGCGATTTTATGCAGATTCAACCCATTAAATTAATTCAAATTTGACCCAATTCACTTTATCTATGAATTTGCATTCAAATGTGTGCATTCATAAAATTAAAAAGCAAACATTCTAATTCTATTGGAATTTATCACTTTTCCACGTCATTACTCGGTATGTGGCTGTAATCTTTATATAATTTGAAATCTAAAAGATAATTTATAGTAGATTCATAAACATTGGCCGATCAGTTATTGATTTATCGCAATGGAGCAATTCCAACGATAGATCAGCATCTTTTTTTGAAAGAAATCATCAATGTGTAAAATTGCTGTTATGTTTAACGCATAAAGTATTTCTTAATAAAAATAGCACAAATCTGACTTGTAGTAATCGACTTCTCAAGGATCTATGTATATTTTTTGATAGGATAAAGCAAATGAGACAAAACAAATGGCATTTGAAAGGTAATTAATTAAGTCATTTTTATAAACATTAATATGCTAATTATTAAAATGAGTAATATGACTTTCCACACACTTTTTTCCCCACAAAGTGGCACAACCTGTTTTAAAGGATCCATTATTGATCAGGCATATCGTTGGAGCAAAATGACTTTCCACAAGCATTTATTTCCCTACAAAGTGGCACAACCTGTTTTAAAGGAACCGTGATTGACCAAGCATATCGTTGGAATGGGAAGAGTTATAACAATCAAACTAACAGCATTTGAAATCCAATTAAATTATCTACTAGCGTATATAAACATTAATACCAAACATGTGAATGTTTGATGAGAGTAATGCCGTGAAACATGTGCACCATTTTTATGGGACACCCTGTACAGTGGTCATACTTACAAATTGGTAAATTCTAAAATATGTATAATGAGGACTGATGAATTTTGTGAACATTCAGTTCTACATATTAAAAAAAATTGCTCAATAACAAACCACAGGATGCAAGGGAATCGGTGCCAACTGTCTCTAGTTAGGAGGGACTGTCCCTCTCTTTTTACTTTGGAAACCATAAAAATAGGGACAGTCCCTGTTTCTGACAATTCTAGTAGTGTCAAATTAAGTAGTAAAAATTGATTATTTATATGTTAAATTGTTAATTACAAAGAAAATATCCCATCATTAATACATTATTTGCTTACTTGAGATAACATTTGATTACTAAACTATATCTAAGTGTTCATCATGATCATTCTCCAAGTTGTGTGAGGAGTCCAGTTTCATTAACTTTTAGCCTCTGGGCCTGGGATGAGCCTCTTTCTGAAACATAGACTGGAGTATATACATACAGGGTGTATCAAAAAAAATAGGACTCTCTTTTAGCTTGTATTTAATCCTTATTAAACCACTGAACCATGACTAATTTGATATTATTGTAAGATACAGCTAATAAAGTTAATATCCTGAAAAGGTGAGAAAAATCCATCATCGATTAAGGAAAGTGACCAATTATGTAAGTCGGCCTATTTTGTATAATGTACAATGGTAATTTAAACAGTAAAGGTAGAGTAACATGACAGTGGAAGATTACATACTTAAAAGGCTAATTCAAAGGGAAACAATTTGTATTCTTATAATGGTAAATTAATCTTATTTTTATCATGCTTATGGCAGAAATTAAAGTTGACTTAAAAGTCTAAAATGTCTTTCTCTAAATTATTGGAATATAGGCACAATATGATTGGTGCTTTCTCATGAGAACACTGAGCAACTTAACATAGCACATAGATATCCAAGCATCAAATTTGTAGATTATGTAGCTATTAATTATTTGTGCCAGAATTAAGAGGAATACCAAACTAATCTTTGCTATTGTTATTGATAGAAGATTTACAATGTTTATGAAAAGTATTGAAATGTAAACCATGTCATTCTCTGGTTTGTATGTGTAAATCCCATTGTACAGACTAGTAAATGACATGGTTTACGCAAATTAAGCTAACAGTCTTATTTTTCATTGGATTAATCTCAGATTTTCAGGATTGTAACCTTATTAGTTTAACTTTACAATGAAATCAAATTAGTCATGGTTCAGTGGTTTTAATTAGGATTACATCCATGCTGAAAGAGAGTCCTAATTTTTTTTTGATACACCATGTATAACCTATTCATACTGAACCGTCCAGAATCAATCTTTGAGATAAGCAATCTGAACTAAAATTCTGAAGAAAAGCACACAAACAAAATACCACAAGTAAATTTGGCATTGTCACCATTGACTAAGATGTCAATTTATTTAATATCTGTTAAGATTACTATATAATTATTACATTATGTTTTTCACTTTCAATTGTTTTATTGACATATCTTGCAATTGATACAACAGGAATTTGAATTACCAGGATTTAGCAAACCAATCAATATTATGATATTGGGTGGTTTGTTATTGACTTCGAAAAGTACTAGGGATATTTTACCAATTCCAGTCCTGATACTAATTCCTACTAGGCAATTTTGTTTGAATAATATACCCGTCTTCCAATAGGTGGTACATGGAGAGCTCTACAACACTGCAGCAAGGTGAACCAATATTCCGTGATACATTGTTTAATTTTAGAATACTTGTTTTGAGCCCTTCTCCAAAGCAGAAATAAATGCTTTATATTAATCTAATTAGTACCTACAGGCTAGGAAATTTGATATTTGATAATCTGCTTGCAGCAAAAAGAGTTAGTATGTAGTAACAAAATGTTCAAATCATATTTGCTGCTATTGTATACATAATGTATGTGAATTTGGATTAACCATAGCATACCATCTGTTTTGATCTTTCGCTGTGTAAGCATAGTTCATCACAAGCATTATAAGTCCGTTACAAACATTGAATTGTTAGTGTTCTGAGGCCTACCTACCATATTCTCTTTAATACATGCCCTCATACTTTTTAAGCTTACACTTAATTACATTATTATAAGTAGCAAATGAGTTGCACTTATTAACACAATCATAAGACTAGGTGGCTAAATTAAAGCATCCACAGTTACCAACATTTTTGCATTTTACTTAATAAGTTTACGATGCATGTTTTTTTATATCAACTTGTATTACTTGACAAAATAATTGAGAATAAGTTATTTTGCACTGAAAAATTAACTTTGATACTGATCAGCCTGATTATAATTGTGTCTTGTCGTATCAAATTTGACAGACTGTATTCATAACATAAATGTTGATAAAAGAGTTCAAATAGATATTTAAATTATTGATAACAAATAAGTTCTAAATATCTTTGAGACACTGGACATATGCATAATCAGTGTCATCTAAAGTTAGGGAATTATATCATTGCTAATGTGAGTGAATGCATCATAATGCTATACACGCACATGACTGCAATGCAACGGCATACCTCATATGATCACAGGAGAAAGTTGGCTTAGCACAGAGATAACATGCTGATATAACCTGTCAACTTAAGGTGACGTAGTACAGACATACATTGCTATATTTAAAAAAAAATTGTCTCAAAGCTCCCGCGCGCGTTAGTTTATTGATGCACGTCAGAAAAAAAATCCCAACATTTCACAGATTTTCATCATTTTAAATACAAAAGGTCACTTTTACAAAGATTTCAATATTTTATATTTAAAATTTTAAAAAAACTTGAAAAAAACCCAGCATTCCGCATTAGGTTTTGAAAAACTGGAGAGCTTTGAGACAAAACATTTTTTTAATGTAGCCTTATTGACATATTTTAATACAGTATAATAAACTGTAATCTCTGTTTATAGAATAAAAATACATTCAGTTGTAGGCATCATAGAGTTAAGATAGAGAGGATATTAATGAAATGCTCATAATTCCTCATCAAAAAATAAATAGTTTGGAATAATAAATTCAGATATGGTTTTTGAGTTACATGGTTAATGTTTTTCTCTATACAATTCATCATCACTGACTGCATTGCCAACTTGAGTGGGATACATAATAGTGTACACGTAACCACTGCATACAATATGTGATGCAGCACATCAAAAGGGAGACTTTGCAGCTGTGTGTTTTTCAAGATATAGATGAAAACGGACGGGGGAAAAATTAAGAGTCATTTTCACTTGTAATATCTGTATGCCTTGATAAATGTTGTCCTTTTTAAGCTTAGAAAAAGCTCTGAGGGCACACATAATCAACTCAAAATTGACTTCACCTGCATAAGTCCCCCCTTTTGATGTGCTGCACCACATATGTTTGATTTCTATATGGAAACAAATATTGGAATGATTATTCAGTAAAAGTTGCAGCTTTACCTCTATACAACATTTTAAAAAACATGACTTGCTCCAGCATTTTAAAGACTTTCAAAATACATCAACAGCTAATGAGTTTATTGTCAATACAGCCATATGTCCTGGATGAAGATCCCTCAATAGGAACCATCACAATGAAACATAATGATACATACATACACCCAAACAAACCTACACATCTACAAGTGTAGAGTAGGGGATCATCCCTGGTCTGTTACCTGTCACAAAAACTCATGTCCCTAGGTTTCAGGGGCCTTGGCGCGATAACAAGTTAACTTGTTCTGCCAAGTATTCTAAAGATAGATAGACAGTGATGTGCCATTTAATTCCCGGAGGCTCAAAGCGCTTACAAATCATCAGAGTTGCCATGAATGTCATTCCCAGGATTAATTTTTAATTACATTTGCTCTAAATAGATGTGCTCATTGTCCTTTTGCATTTGAGTTTGAGTATAGATAGATCGATTTAAACACAGGGTGAAGCACTTGTATAACGTATGTAATACATTTGTCAATCGCGTTGATGAAGAATATGCAATAACTTAAGTCCCAATACTGTTTTCTTTTTACACAAGGAGAAATATATTCGCATTTGGGCAACTGTTGCGTAGCGCCAAAATAGTATACCATAAAGAAGTCTCCATTCTTTACAGTAATACAGTCTTATTCTTTCCAAAATTTACTCAAATTGTAACTTGTTGTAATGGTGCCTGTCATATCAAAGCCATATAGATATGGATTCTAACCATTATTAAATAATATCCTACATAATGTTATCAAGTTGAGCTAGAGACAGCCAATTTCTTGAGGTGATCCATAAATACTTGAAGGCTAACATCATCTGTCAATACGGGAGCACCACCATCCTAAATAGAGAAAGAAAAAACAGAAATGAGTAATATAACTAGTAAACATGTTTGCTAGCAAATAAATCCATCCACAAATCCACAATTATCTTGTTGTAAATGTTCAATACAAACAGTGGTGTAGCCAGCCCGGTCATTCAGATGGGCAAGACACAATTTTAAAGAAAATTGTCCTGATCGGAAGGAAGGTGAAAAGGTCTAAAATTGGCTGATTTAGCAGGGTATGTATTCTTGTCCTTTGGGGGAGGGCACTCTGCCTGCCCCTAGCTATGCCACTGAATAAAAAATGCGAGCGTTCTTTGTCATTGATATTTTAGATCTTATATAAATAATGACCTGATACTTCATAAAGACAAAATGTCACAGGTGAGCAAATATCATTATTTTGAAACTTAAAAAGCTTGTGATCATCTGAGAGTCACAGATTCTGAAGGTAACCATATATACACCTTACACAAAAAGTTCCTGACCAAGTTTGTATGTTAGCTAATTCTTAATAAATAATCAGTACCGATAATCTGAGATATACTTTGAGGAACTTTTTCCCTGTTGAGGTGTAAAATTGAGTGGATACATTTTTGCTCGCCTAATGTATATCTCAGATTTTTGTACCAATTATTGATTTTGAATTAGCTTACATAAAATCACCTAGTCAGGAACTTTCTGTGTTAGGTGTACACTGTCTTAACTTTAACAGATATTGTTTATGTTGCCTGCTAATATAATTTTGAAGTGAATTTTGTAGGCAACTACAAACCTGCAGAATGAGGCAACTACAACACGGCTGTTTGACTGTCCGCTTTATAATTAAAATTATGGGATAAAATAAGATTATATAGTGGCCCTTTTATGGTTTGACCTAATTTAGGTAGTGCTAATGAATAAGAGTATACGGTGAAAATTTCAAGAAAATTATCTGCATTTTCTACTTGATACATATTTTACATGTAACTCTATGGGAAATGTGTCCGATGAGGGCGCTATTATAGTAAATAATAATATTCAAAGCTCTATTTCTCAGAACTGGCACCAACAAATGTTCTGAAATTTCTACAAAAGATGGCCGGTATATTCAGGTATTTGAATCAGTTAAAAACAGAACTGGGCCAGCAAGTTACGGTGTTCTCAAAATAAAACGGACACATTATGTGGGATCAAACAGCCGTGACAAACCTGCAGAATGAGGCAACTTATTCAACTTGTAAATTCCCGCTCTGGTTGAAATTTTGTGTTTTTGTGATTTAAGGAACACAGTTGAGCACATTATTATAATCAGACCAAACATGGTTTGTATTGGGATTTATGGCAACCAAAATGATAGCCAATGATAAGACTGTAATCAATACACTCACCTGTCCCCAAGCATACATGTTGTTATGAGTCTGAGATGGATTGACACGGCATAGTAGGAAGCGAGCCTGTATGGGGGAAATGCAAAGTCATTTATGAACAAAAGATTATTAAAATGATGAAAAATAGATTGAGAATGAAAAACATATGTAGAACACATCATTCACTTTCGAGTAGAAATTGGCACATTTTAAAAACGACTAATAAATTCAATAGATGTATGCTTATTATGGTAATGATTATAAGTATGTAAACAAAATGGAGTCTTAATGGAGCAAATTAATTCTAGTTTGCATAGTTATGATTAAGTACCAAAAACGTTAGCGTGATGACAGAGCAAAATCATTTCTTTAATTCTGCATCCCAAGTGCCACATATCTTTACTATTGTTTAGGAAAACAATATAGACAAACATGGAAAACTTTCAAATAAATAAACTTTCAAATAAATAAATAAACTTTCAAATATATCTAGTTTGTGAAAATTGAAGTAATACTTCATTGTCAAAGATTTAAAGAAAACTGTGACTTTGTTCTATATCATGGGAACAGCATCGGGTACATATAAAACCATGATTTGTTTGCTCCCCATGATCTCTGCAACAATTTGATAAAAACATAATCTGGTCATTTTCTCATTTTGACTTCTACATGATTTATGACCTCTAATAAATATTTGAAAATCTAGCAAGTAAACTTAGGTAGAGATATTATACGATTTGCTCAGTGGCGTAACAGCCGGGGGCAGGGGGGGGGGGGGGGGGCACAGTGCCCCCCCCCCCTGAAGGTGCTCAGCAGGAAATTCAAACCTACCCACCAGGAAAAATGGGGGGGGGGGAAGGGCGATTTATTTTTGTGACCGTGCACATTTTTTTGACCATCCCCCCCCCCCCCAAAAAAAAAAAATTGGGGCAACCTTTTACGAAAATTTCTGTCCGGTCGAATTGGTGTTCACCAGGAAAAAATATCCTTTGCCCCCCTGGAAAAAATCCCAGATACGCCACTGGATTTGCTTCAACAAATGACATGGAATCAAACAAATTTTGCACTTATTAAAAAGTTAATAATTCATTCCATCTCAAGCCTGAGTGAACAATAGTGTATATCCCAGTATGAGATAAATGATTTATATGCCAATGTCAGGGTACTTCCTAGTTTAGTTGCTTGATTTCCTATGTCAAGCACATTAGAATCGTGCCCCAAATAATAGGTCACACTCACTGATATATGATCTGAAGTCATGTGGTACTTTAGTAAAGTATATTTATAGATTTAATATAATACTTTTGAGAAATGATAGAGAGAAAAATCTGTTCGATAGGCTGATCTCTCAGGTTAGGTTGGTTCGTCTCGGGGGTATCTTTTTTCAAAACGTTGGTTATTTTGGCACATTTTCATACATTTTCAAACTGTTTAAAAAAATGCTAAAATGTTCAAGAATTTCATTTTGTTTAATTAAAAATTTAATCTAAAAATTCCAAAAAGATCTCAAATGAGAAAAACTAGGGTTAATAACAAGTTATTTTTCATGGTGTTAAGGGAGTCCACTGTATTATAGTGCAATATTATAATATAAGTTGATATTCTCACCTGACTGCTACCCTGTGCACATACTATATAACGTGGCATGGGGAATCGGTTCTGTAGGATTTCTTGTGCATCATCTTCTGGAGCATTCAGAAGCTGCTTGAAGTTCTCATGGCCTTCCATGTCTTGGTAGTTCTGTTCCTTCCATGATGCAACGGTCTAAAAAACATTAATATATTTTGAAATCATAGTTTTCTGTCGATAGTATAACAAGAGGTGATTTTTATAATATCTTTTCATGTAGTATTTAAAGGTAGGTATTCCGATTTCTGGCCCGATTTTCTACTTGATGTTTTCTATTCTACATGAAGGGTCATCCTTAAAATAGTCATATTCCAAAGTTTGAGTTGCATAACTCCAACGGTTCTTATTTTAGAAGCACAAGGTGACATGAAATTTGCCCATTGAGTAGTACACAAATTATCCATGTGATTTACCACCAACATTTGGACCAATGTCAAAATGGAACATATCTTGCGCCTAAAATTTTACAGAAATAATTAGAAAAATATGAATTTTCTTTTGATATCAAAATATGTTGATGTGAAGAAAACAAATCGAAAGTGATCGGAACATACACCTTTAAACAAAATAGGCAGTTAAAAGCGTGAGTGAGGACTTCCTTATAAATATTGAATCCTTTCAGCATAAAAGAGCTACCTGGATAGTGAGAGTGTTTAACTGAATTTCATGACTACTTAGTTTGACAATTTAGTTAATTCTGACCTTTCAAATTTTAAATAATTTGATCCATTTGTCATTAAACTATATTAAATACTTTTATGGGCAGGGTTTTGACTTATCAACCTAGAACCTCTAGCAAAACAATTACAATCTAATTGAATTTTAGAGGTAGAAGTAGATTTATCTGGAAGCAATTGATTCATGGATGTAAAAATGATATCAACTTATTATTTCAATAAATATGCAAGTTATTATTTGTCTGTCGGTTGTCGAACAGGATGAATATTTCATTGGTAGTGATGCCCGCAAAGAATATATCATTTATTTAACTTAATTTAAATACAGCCACTAGTGTAACTAAGTATCTAGAGAAATAAATTAGTTTATAGCAATACACCTAGAGCAATTGATTTAACTTAATTTAAATACAGCCACTAGTGTAACTAGTTAGTTTATAACAATACACCTAGAGCAATTGATTAGTGGATGTAAAAACAAGACATTAACAGATTACTTTCTAAAGCTATTATTAAATATTTTGTTATATATGTCTGTGCCAAATATTGGTATATTTCATACTATGCCGTCATCAAAAATGTAAATTTCATTTTATGTAATTTTACAATATTCCTACTTGAGGCGATTGATTACGGGATTATCCTAATATTTACTAAAGCTACTATGTATCTTTAAGATATTGCTGGCTGCTAGTCAAACATGATAATGTCCTCAAAAGCTTTTATTTACAGTTTTAATCATATGCAATAAACATAAATCTGTACATCTCAGGATGTGTTCAGAGATTGAAAACAGAAACTATCCAGGGACCACATCCAGCATGTTTTTATTAAGAAATAACCTGGTTTTTTTTCAGTTGAAAAAAGCGGACAGTTAACCGGTTTTGCGCACGATTGATGTGTTCTTTTCTTATTGCCAGCTGATTGCAGTATCAACAGGCAATTGCCGGCTGCTGATGACCTCAGTACTTAAATTAACGATGAAGCACCAAGAAGAGTTGTATTTTGTAGCACCTAGAGCTTCTATAGTTAATATTTACGATAGCAATCAGCCATTAGGTCCATTTCCGTAAATAAGATTTTCAGTACTATTTAACTATCATAAATCTGAATTTCACAAATTCAAAGAGTAAACTGCACAAATATCTGGACACTTTAGATAGATTTGTATATCTATATTATGAATACATACCTCGCCATGGAATATGAGAAGCTGGAAGAAGGTATCCATGAGAAGAATCTTGTCAGGCAAGATGCTGCTGGTATCTAGTAATACAGGCTGTTAATAGCAAGAAAGAGGGGGTTTGGTTATCATCTATGATAAATACTCATTGTTGATCATTCAACCATGTACTTCTTGAATACAATTTGTTTTAAACTTAATTCAGACAGTATTGTTATTATTTCTTGATTTCAAACCTCAAATTAAGCAGGAGCTGAGAGGTTTTTTTTACCCCTGGTTGCTAAGATTTATTAGCTCCTGGTGTTTTTTTAATTTTGCACAGCAATTAAAGGATCAGGAGATTCTTTTGTCAAAAGTAGCTCCTGGTCCACATATGCTTAATTTGAGGATTGCTTGATTTTATTTATGATATAACCGCTGTTGATAGAACCCAAATACACATTTATTTATTAACTCCATCTAGGTATCTGGAACAAGAATTTGCTCCTATGTACAACCACCAAAATTCCTGGATTAGGCGATGAAAAAAAAACTGCCCTGACCATCCCATTTTTTTTTAATCTTTATTTTTCCAAATTGTCCTCATTGACTGGGGAACAATGACCGTGGTCGCAAGGGGCCCCCTGTCCCTGTAGCACCGCCACTGACAGCAGCCTTTTTCCTAGTTTGCAAATAAAAAACATAGCAATTGTAAGACTTAGACTTTCAAATCACAATCTATTGTGTTGTGAGACATGTGCTAAAAACAAAAACAAAAAAACATCCTGTGTAATAAGTGGTCCTCAAAGATGTTGACTTGCAATATTTCTAATAATATCAACAATGATTCCTTCCATTCAAATAAAGAAAAACTTCTTTTCAAACAAAAAACATAATTGACATTTGCAAAGAACATTTGAATTACACTTACAGGTTTATGTTTGTTAAAAAAGAATTTCTGAATTGATTTGATTACATTTTCTCAGAATAATAATTTTTCCATCATTCAATTTATCTTGGCCACCAGGAAATGACAAAAAAACCATCAATACTTTTACTCATACTTGAAAAATTTTCAATTGGCTTTTCACCTTCATGTCTACACAAATTATAAGACAGGTGGCTAAGTCAGTTTCAATTACATTACATTTATTTTCTATGCAAACAATAGTCCCTCTCATAATGCTCTGGACACAATGTAACCAAACTCACACACACACTAATGGCTATATTTCAGCACAAACTGTAGTTTCGGTTCCAAATTGGAGATGATTGTGAGGCTAGTCGTCGCTTTTCTTTCAAAACCTTGTATGTTTTTCGGCCCTTCAGCATGTATCAAGTAAAACTGCCAACGGTTATGCATAGGAAGAGTTGCTTTATACATGTTCTGGGACAAGAGAACTTACAAGGTTTTAATAGATGTGATTTTGTCACTTATAAATGTTTAGAGCAGACCGCCTAAAGGTCATACATAGGAAGTATCACTTTATACATGCTGAAGGGCTGGAATGAGATACAAAGTTTTGAAAGAATAGCGACGTAATAGTTATCCACGGACCCAAATGGAATACCTACTTGACTACCACTACCTGATTATGATGTGCAAACGCACACCTTCATCAATAAATATACACAATGACAATTTTCTTTTTGCACACAGACAAATACAAGCCTCACAATTCTCGCCAATTTGGAAATGATTATAACTATAAGAATACATATTTGTTACGTGTGGAAAATCACTTCTTAATTCACACATTATCAGCTTGCTTGTTAGGAATTTGTCCCGATCATTATGACAGCAACTATGGAATGATGACATACGAAGTAAACACATGATTTATACATCACAATGTAAAGAGACAATATCTATAGCTTCATCCATCTCACGTCAAAAGATGATTCTAATCATGAGATCTGTCGCTTGGATTTCTTTTCCTTCCTGTCAATACATTCAAAACATGGTTCCAATGTTGCTAAATGAAATGTCTCCCAAACCATGATGCATGTGTGTGGCCTACAAATTACTGTTTACAGGCTGCGGCATGAGGTTCAAAAGTAGCCAAATTCTGCAGTCTAGCAACAGGGTTGACAACACTGCAAGGTTTGGCTATTTTATTAAATCTCATCAGGATAGGGACAACTCATTTACCAAGAATTCTGATTAGTCCAATACATGTAGATGTTAACTATTCTCAATATATTTTTTCCTTCAAATTATTAAGCGAAATATCAGAAATGTGATTTAACCCTGATCTATACACTCACCTCTGTTCCATCAAATCCATAGGAGTAGAGTATAGGCTGAATCATGATAAGAGATTGTGTCAGATCTTCCCTCAGTAGAATATGACGGTAGTAAGATGTCTCATCTGGACTGTTATTGAACACTTGAAGGAATTGAGAACGTCGCATGTGGAACATGAACTGGAAACAACAAAAAACAAATTGGTTAAAATGGCCACCAACTAGGCAGTGAAATATGATGGTAGAAGGATGTCTGTAAATACAAATGTTCAGATAATGATTCAATCCTAATAATATCTGTTTATAGTGGATGTCATAATGCTATTGAACAAATTTTACCAAAATTGCACTTGCACTGGTCCAATTTTGTTCAAAGCATTAGGACTGCAACTATAGGTGTTTCTTTAACCCTAACCAGTAAAGCTAGTTTTTTGTGCGTATCGGGGGAGGGGGGGAAAAGTTCTATTTTTTTTACCCGAAAAATCACCCAGCACCCCCGGGATTCGATCGCGGGACCATCCGCACCCAAGTCTGTCCCTCTACCAACTGAGCTAACTCCCTAGCGCATATGCGGCCACAAACTCCGTGACCACATATGCCTGCGGTAGGTGACGTCATCGCGGCAATGCAGCAGCACGTGCTTGGGGATAGTTTCTGGCAGTGAGATTTAGTGAGATTCAGTGCGGTTAAAGTTAAGGCACACACATAGTTTTAGGAAATGAAGATTTGTAATAACTTATCCAAACAACAAGCAATTGATTTCCTCTGATCATCGATAAATTTCTTCCATTTATAGACTGCATTATTGCTGTATTCGATAAATTTCTTCCATTTATAGACTGCATTATTGCTGTATTCGACAGTCAGACACACAACCTTGACATTCCACATCAGCTATGACGGGACTGTTGTCAATTGTTGCTACTTGATGAGACAGATATCTCTTTTGCGTATGAAATTATAATTTATTAAATGTTTAGTTCATTTCAAGCATAAAGCGTATGAATCTTAATAATATTCATTTCCGATCAAGGATATTTCAATTTTCAATTGAATTACATTACGTTATCAAAAGTACGTCAATTTTATAAGTCAACTTAGTTTTGATCAAGCACAGATAAGGGGAAATAACTCTTTGCTCTCAAAGTCAACACTTATGTCTAGACTAAAAAGTTTCAAGTTTTCTTGACATAGTAGAGCATACTGACATCCCAAGTGCTTAGTCCATTGGAGTAAGTGTTCTTGACACTCATTGTGTCCTCACACTATCAGTGCCCTGGTCCATACTTTACAATGTCAGTAGTACTGATATGTGTCCAGATTCAAAAACAATCGGGAAACCAGGAGGCTTCCTGACAGGATTTTTAGTGCGAATAGTAAATTTTACTTTCTAAAAAGATAAGAATAAATCATATATTGAATGCAAAATTGCAAAAATCTCTCTATTTTAACCCTAACCGGACCCCTGGGTTTTTAACAAAAATGAGGAGAGGGGAGAAGATGAACAAATATAAATTGCGGCTCTTCGACCAGAAATCAATCCGAGGACCCTCTGCACATGGAACCGCTGGCCCGCATAGGCAAGCCATGACTATCATAGTATACCGCTCACTATACAGGGTGAATCAAAAAAAATTGTGCACGATTTGAAACGGCCATTTTACCTTGATGCGTGCATTGAACCATGGAATTTTTGTTGTTTATATAAAGCGTTGTTAATCTAGTTTATCCTCCCAAAAAATGAAAGTAAAAAACTGAAATTAAGCAAACTGTGGCAAGTTTCGTAAACTGACCGTGTTTTTCGCCATTCCAATGGGACTTACACACAGTAAAATTGGTTTTGCTAAAATGGCCATTATCATCACATTAGTTGTCAAAATGTTCCTGAATAATCATTATTTCACTCTGGGATAAGTAATTAATAGTCTGATACCGAGTTATCAATGAAAAGTCAAATCTGAATACAAGCATCACCTGTTATAGAACAAGAAGGCAAGAAGTGGAGGCATGTGTCTGAGCCGAAGTGACAGGCTACACCGCAACAGGGGAATGGTTAGACGAGCTGTTCGCAACATGTTGGCCAGGGCACATACATGTCTTCGGCAAAATGGTGGCCATGTCGAAGGAAGGCTTCATTAAAAAAACTTAATATCAGCAAACAACTACATGATTTCTACTTTAAATTGCAAGGAAGCTAACATTTAATTTTATGTCTTAAAAAAAACCTTTTAGCAGAAGACTAACTCATACCGTATTATTTGTGAACCTTAAGGCAAATGTGAATGACTTTTCAGCGCAATTGTCAAGAAACAAAGGGTCTTCAGAACATTTTATTTGCGCAATATTTTAGTTTGTCAAGTATTATTTATTTCTACAATGTTTAACCACCTTTGGCTCATTTAATATACCAGGAACATGTAATAAATTATAGGCACACCAATACCTTGCTTGTAGACTTTCACTCCATACAATCATGCTGTAGTAATATTCATGTCTTAACTGTGTAAATCCCATTGGTATGGCGAAAAATGCTGACAGTTTACTAAACGTGTCACAGTTTGCTAATTTTTTAGTCGATTACTTTCATTTTTAGGGAGGATAAACTAGATTATCAACGCTTTATACAGACAACAATAATTCCATGGTTCAATGCACGCATCAAGGTCAAATGGCCGTTTCAAATCGTGCACAATTCTTTTTGATTCACCCTGTATAGGCCCGGTTAATTAAGGCATGGAAAACCGTCCACGCATGCGCTGGGGGATAGGCTGGGTCGTGATATTTTGTGTTAATTTGTTCAATTAGGGTTAGGCAACGAAAAAAAGAAACCATGTTGTACGGGCAAACGGACCTCTCAGGTCGGTCAGTCTGGCTTTTTTCTTTCTTTTTTTCCCTTGAAAATGACTGCAAAAATCACAAAAAGCTGTCAAAATGTAAACAAATGTAAACATTTTGCCGGTTTTTTTTAAAGTTCAAAAAATAATGTTGAGTTGGTATTCATTTGCACATGATTTTTTTCTTCACCGATTTCTAAAAAAATAGGTCGGTCGGCCTGTACATCAGGGTTTTTTTCTTTCGTTGCCTTAAAAAGAAATGGCTGTTTTCTTGCTAAGAAGTTCAGTTTTTCCTGACTGGCTGTAACCAGAAGTCCAATTCATTTTATATAACATTATTGTCGGATAGCCTGCAGGCAGAGAACCAATTCATTTAATTAAATGTTGCAAGACAGACTATGGGTAGATAACCTAACTATAGAATTGTGTCAACATCAAACAGCCTTTAAGCAATGACCCCATCTCATTTAGCAAACTCATGATTTACAGCTCAAAACAATAGGACTTAATTAATTCTGTTGACAAAATAAATATTCAAATATTTTGCTTGGTAAATCAATTGATGCATTTAATTTAACCTGAGGAGATAATCATTTACATAACCTTTACAAATGAGACTAAGAGTTCAGTGTGGTTATATGTGACATGATCCAGCGAAATGAGTCACATGTCAACAATTTCAATTTTTTAAATTTGTGTGCATTATTTAATTGCACTTTGTAAATGCTACAGTATGGTCCAAGCCACACTAATATTTATATCTATAGTTGACTGGTGGAATACATGTATATTCACACAGTAGAAGTGAGTGGTAACATTTAAAGGTATATTTTTTGAGGCTATGATTTTTTTTTTTTTCACATCAAGATATTTTGGTATCAGAAGAATCCCTATATTTTTCTCATTATGTCTGTAAAATCTTAGGGGCCGGAAATGTTTCATTTGAAAATTATAGGCTAAAATGTGGTGAATTACTGCTAAAGGTGGTTAACCACCAACCAGTCTGTGTACTACTCAATGGGCACATGTATTTTGACCTTGGGCTTCTAAAAATAAAACCATTGGAGTTATGCAACTCAAACTTTGGAATGCAACAATTTTAAGGATGACCTTTTAGGTAAAATAGAAAACATCAAGTTGAAAATCGGGTCAGCAATCGGAACAACTACCTTTAATTAATTAACATCCATCATGTATCTAATTGACATCTCCCTCACTGCCAATCTCTCTCGCGCTATCCTGGATACGGCCAGCCATAACTCCTTCAACAGACACTATCTACATCTCCATAACAAAACCAACAAAATCAACTGCAACAGCATCAATTAAGTCATGTTATCCTGAAACTCTAGCATGATGGGGAATATCATTCATCCAGATCTAGACATTCAAAATTAAACTCCTGGGTACACACACCTGTTACTGCCGACAAAAAAACCATTTTGATATGACTGCTCACATTTGGTTAGCATCAACAAAGAGTGAACAACTGCAAATAGATTCTACATTTTCTGTGTCAATTGACAGAATTAAGTGCAATCTTATATAAGACCAAGTGGTGGTGTTTTAAATTGCAGATTTATACATTTTGAACAACAATTTACTGGTCTGTTTACGTTGGTAGCAATGTGCATTTTTTCGCTCTACTCAACTTGCAAGTGTTTTGAATTACACATTTATTACATGGTTAACAATTTATTTTCCTAATGTTTGTTCCATATACGCACATTGAATGCAATGTATGGGTTCTTCCTATTACTTTAACATATCAAGGCGATGGTGGTGTTTCGGATTATAAATTTAATACTAAAGTATCAATCAGGTTGCAGTGTATGCAGTTTCTACTTAGCTAATTTATTGGGGTGATTCTGATTTGACATACAAAGTCTGGTGATTTCTCTTGCATTGGTAGCAATGGGCATGGCTTCTAATTAAAACATTCATCATGGTGGTGAGGTGTTTTAATGCGGCAGTCGTAGATGACATTCTCTAATTTCAAATGTTTCAAAAATGTCAAAATGATTGAATTTTATTACCATATTTGTATCATTAACCTTGAGATAGACTTTGAAAATTGGGAAAGGTTTCTGAAAAATCTGTTTTGTATATATGAAGAGGTTTTTTGCAAAAGGGCCTGCATCCACTTTGGCTCTTATTGAGAAAAAGTCAAAAAACTGTTTCTAAATATTCAAGTTGAGCAATTGAAAAAATGAATGGATTATGAAAGAGGTACACTACATACTAATTTAAATTGAAATAAATTTCAAATGTGCTAGTTTTCAATTTTTTTAAAATCATGTTTACATTTTTGGAAAATTTGGATGTAGGCCCTTTTGCAACAAAACTCCTTCTGTTTGTACATTAGGCTATCAGCTAGGGGGGTCAACCGGTACCAAATTGAGGGAGTAAGGCTAATAATGAATTTTGACAAGGTTTTTACCTCTAGAATAAGAAAATATGTGATAGCAAATTCAACGATGTAGCTAAATGTGTGTTAACACCCATTTTCAAAATGGCCGCCAAATTTCTCAAAATATCAATGGTTATTGTAGTGTTTTTTCCCTATTCACCCTATACCCCAAATTTGGGCATCTTATACCTAATTTTAGGGGTTAGAAATGATTTTACAACTTTCTAAATGTCATTAGATATTCATGAGAACTATAAATCCAAGATGGCGTCCAAAATGGCCGCCATAACTCGTCAAATCTCATATAATGACATATAGCAATCAAATTGTATGGTGAAAGTATAGTTTTAATAGTGAGATGTATGTATTAGACCACTAGACACACATATCCAGAACTTTTGCTTTGTTAACACACCTAAATCCAACATGGCCGCCAAAATGGCCGCCAAAATTTGTAAAATTCTATGTATTGGCATATAATATAAACCAACATGTATGATCAGAGTATAGTTTTAACAATAAGATGTATGTGTTAGACCACTAGAAACTCATATCTAGTAGTTTTGCTTTGTTAACATACTTTAAAACCAAAATGGCCGCCAAATTGATGGCCGAAAGTGGTCAAAATTCCATAAAATAGCATCATATCAACCGAAATGTATGATAAAAATATAGTTTTAACGATAGGATGTATGTGTTAGACCACTAGTAACTCATATCCAGTATTTTTGCTCTGTTAACATAGTTCAAAATCCAAAATGGTTGCCAAAATGGTTCCCGAAGTGGCTGCAAAAATGGTCAAATTCCATAAAATGGGATAATATCAACCTAAATGTATGATGAAAATAATAGTTTAAATGATGGGATGTATGTATTAGACCCCTAGTAACTCATATCTAGTATTTGTGCTTTTTTAACTTACTTAGAAATCCAAAATGGCCCCCAAAATGACTGAACAAATTGATGGAATTTCATAAAATGGGATAATATCAACCAAAATGTATGATGAAAGTATAGTATTAACATTGGGGTGTATGTATTAGACCACTAGTAACTCATATCCAGTATATTTGTATTGTAATAACATACTTTACAACCAAGATGGCCACCAAAATGGCCGCTGTAAATGTAAAAATAGTTTACAGAGTTGATGCAGCTAAGGGCCGAATTCCTTGATCATCTTCGTCACAACATCGGACAGCTGTCAGAGTACTGGATGTCCTACATTGACACGGTAGGTAGAAGAGGTCCTTTTTGGTCTACTTCGTAGAAGTCGCCAGTGATCTAAAGAGGGCAAAAGAAATCGGCGAGAAGGCATACAACTCATTCGTAAAGGAGCGGTTGGAACACGACTCACCTGAGAAGAAGTTCCACGACCCCATAAAAACCCAGAGGCTTAAAACATTCAAAGACATGAACAAGAAACAGGTGGTTAAAGCAAGTGGAAAGGGGGTTATCCTCAAAGCTGACAGGTCGCTGTTTGGTCGCATCATAGTGGTGGCGCAAGGATGCAACCTGCATATGGAAGATGTCCTCATCCATCCACTTGGTCCTATACCATGGTCCCTTTGTACAACCGAAAGAACGTATCAGATTCAGCCGTTGATGAAATTCCAGATAATTCTGCTACAATAATAGACAAATGAGCCTAGTCCAGAAGATAAGAGGAGACCAAAGTACTTACAGAGAAGTAGCAACCACAATGGCACTAAACGATGGAAGAAAGAGCAACCGGATAGATGTCGTTTTTGATGTGTACGTAGAGAACTCAATCACGAATAGCGAATGATCACTACGGGGTGAAGAGACTGGATTCGAGGTGAAAGACATAACAAGTAGTCAGAAAGTGAGGCAGTGGAAAAGCATCCTAACACGAATAAGCAACAAACCCCGTCTTATCTCATTCATCGTACATGAATGGCAAATAGACAAGTGCAGAGACAAGCTCGAATGGAAAACCCTTTATGCAACCGGCGGTGACAAGTGCCACAAGATAACCTCCAAAGGCCATGAGGTGGTTCCAGAGCTCCAATGCCAACAAGAAGAAGCAGATGGAAGGCTTCTCTTCTATGCTGCCCATGATGCTAAGGAGGGCTTCCCAGCTGTAGTACTCTCTTCAGAGGACACAGATGTTTTCATCATGTGTGTTGCTTTCCAGGACAAGTTTGGAGCACCGTTATTCCAGAAGTTCCATTCTAAGACCAGACGAAGAGTAGTTGATATGAGGAAAGTTGCTGGGTCACTTGGAATAAGTACATGCAGAGCTCTGCTTCGAATGCATGCATACACAGGATGCGACACGACAAGTGCTTTTGCTGGTAAGGGGAAATCAAGTTCCCTGACACTTCTAACCACTGACAGAGATGTAACAAGTAGGTAAAGATTGGATTCTCTCTCCAGAGCTCATGGTCCAGTTAGAGGCCTTCACATGCCGCATCTATGCACCCAAGACTCTATCCACCGAGGTGAATACTCTCAGATATCATCTGTTCTGTGCAAAGAAAGGCGAGATGGAGAGTAATCAGCTTCCACCATGCAGGAACTGCCTTGTCAAACATGCACAGAGGGCAAACTATGAAGCTGCAATATGGAGAAGATGCTTGGAGAAGGATCCCAAAGTCCCAAGTCCTGTCGGAGAGGGATGGAAGACTGTAAAGATTGAAGGGAAAGATGAACTTAGAGTTGACTGGATGGATGGTCAGCCCGCACCTGACGCTATGTTGGATCTTCTCACTTGCAAGTGTACGCGAAAGTGTGAGCTACCACGCTGCGTATTCTTGGTAAATGGACTCAAGTGCACCGATTTGTGGAAGCTGAAGGACTGCGATAAATGACCTTCAGATGATGATATCAACCAACCAGATACAGATGAAGATTAGGACGATGAGGATTACTAAGCAATTGTTGAATGCTTGCTCAAACCTCATGCATAATACACAAAGAAATGTGAACTGAGGTGAACTAGACCAAAACTCAGTATAGGCTATTAGACTTCAAGACTCGCATTTCTCTTCACCCCCACTGAGGGTCAGTCGCTCTTTTAATAACTAACAGTGTGGCTATATATTCAACTGTTTAAAACCCTAAACATGTTTACAGAATGATCTAATGCAATAACAATGTCCCCCATAACTACGGCATATACTTGCAAATCTACTGAATGCCAGTTATTTTCGTGCATATTTTGTGCATAAAGTTGTTTGCTATGATGGCAGCCATTTTGTATAATTGGGCGCCATATTGGATTTTATCTTCTTGGATTAAAGTTCAGATGATGTATTTCATACTTTAAGAGAGTTGTAAAGTCTTAAACATCTCAAAACGCAATGCTATGTGTTACAAATTCCTACAAGAATATGAAACATGGTGATTTTAATAGAAAAACATGCATTTTGGCGGCCATTTTGAAAATGAGGTGATAACACCCATTTAGCTACATGGTTGAATTTGCTATCACATATTTTCATATTCTAGGGGTAAAGACCTATCCAAAAATCAATATTAGGCTTACTCCCTCATTTTGGTACCAATGGACCCTATTTTGGGGTCTGGCTGATAGCCTACATAGAGAAAAAATACCACACAAAAAAAATCATTTATTTTAATCATTTAAAAAAAATATGTTTGATATAGAAATGTATAGGTCACAATCATATGTTTCAAGGAAATTAAATTGCAAATTTGTTACGTGTTTAGCCACTTGTTAGGTTTATCTTTTTAATTTCCCGTATCACATTGGTAGAAATGTCAGGGTTTCCACTTCCAAACCTAACCGCGGTGGTAATGTAAATTAAAATTAAAATACACATTTGGAAATGTCCCGATTTATTTTCTTGCATCACATTTATAGAATTGTGCGTGGGTTCTACATATTTTATTATGGTGGTGGTGATTTAAATGTCATTAACTAAATACCCACATTGGTTAATGTGTGTTGTCACTTTTAATGAAACATATCTATATTTATAAGATCTCAACCTGATATTTTGAATAAAGTGATACTTAAAAGATTTACCTGTGATTTGATTGACTTTATCGAATTGAATATAAATGAACTTTTAAAAAAATGGATACTTTACTTTTACATTATCAATATTCTTAGTAATTTACAATCTGATTTAAATCATACACAAGAACAAAATGATTATAATTATTATGGATATTGGTATTTAGTTGTTTTATCCATTTGTTAGCTTTCTTTATCAAATGATGGCAAATCTACTCGGGTATGTCAAATTCAGCAATCAGCATTGACCACTTTTCATGTGCAGAGTACTATTTTATTAGAATCCTCAGTCATTCAGTGTGTAATTGAACATAATCAATCAAATCAATAATAATCTACCTACTAAATTGTTGATATATTTTCATCCATATCAGATGGATTTAAAAAGATATTGATTTATCCTATATAATATTCATCAATGGAATTTCAAACGCACGTTTTTTCAGTTAAAAGTCCAATTCTTGTTCAAAAGTGGCCAAAGTGGACTTCGCACTGTTATTACTGAGTTGATCTCTGGAGTTAGGTGGTGAAATTCAGTGGCATAAAGTGTATTTGATAAAAGACTAATAGGGCTTTCCAACAGTCTATTTCTTTGAAAACAAAAAACAGGTATGTATTTTTAATTATATTATCCCCATGGGAAACTTTTTTATATACACTCTATATACTGTGCAAGCAAGCTAAGATTAAGGCTTAAATCATCAGTATTAAATACAGTACGGCTGCCAATTCAACAGACCTAGGCACCAATTTAGAAATCTGAAATGCAGGATCAATTAATCATTCCAATTTATCTCATCTTTTGACAACTTGTTCCAATCAATGTTCCTATTCACATGATCAATCAATCATCACATCTGACAAGGTGAATAAGTCACATCTCATATTATAAGATCATCAGTCTAGCATTAATGATTTGAAATTATCTTGTCAAGGATGCCATCTGGTGGTACAAGTGTCAGTGTTTTCTGATAATTACAAAAAATATAAAAAGTATCTTTCAAACAGACGTTGTTTTAATTTCCATGGTTAAGTAAATCTAAATGTTGATTAAAATTGGGTTTGAAATGGTCTAAGTTCACCTTCATATCTTTAGTTTTTACTGTTCTTTAAATCTATATGATCCAAATCTGCTGTTGGATACTTCCATTATCTCATGTCCTTTTTTAAAATCTATTTTCCTAATAAATTATGTTAGCTTGGTATGGATAAAAGTCCCATCTCTGATCTCCCTTGTCTTTCAACCCATAATTTCAAAACAAAATACATGGGAGTCAAAAATAATTTCAATATACAGGATGATTTAAAAAAAACTGCAATAGTGGAAGGAAGCCATCTTTTTTCAAAACCATGATGAAGTTTGAACTTAATGCATAATATATTAAACCAATCACTCTCTACTAAAATGATCCAATTATGCCATACTTCAACTGATGTTGATCTATTATAAGAGCTTCTTAAAGTTTATGACATTTTAATAACTATTCAACAATCCATTGAAATGTCAACAGGTTGTTTAAAACAACCACGACATTATAAAACACGTAGATTGACAACGCCTAGGGTTTTTAATTTTGTGTCAGCCACCGTATGTGTGTTCAAGTTAAGAAATACTGAAAAGGTTGACCAAAAAACTCTGTTTTATGGGGCCCGCCGTCCCTTGCTTTTCCCTTTTTTTTAGATCAAATTTCTCCTCATTTTTCATATTGTTTGAACATTTTCTTTTTTTTTTTATTGTTGAAATTTTTGATTTTTTGGGGGGATAATTTGGAGAAAAAAAATTGAAAAGCATTTTCACATAAAAATTGAGAACCCCCCCCCCCCCCCCCCCCACCAAAAATAGATGGGTATGACTTCAATATGTTCAAGGGATTGCGTAAATCAGAAATTAATACATATTTATTCTATCACCAAATATCTCTATATTTGTTTTATTTATATTACGTATGTTTGTCCTTAGGCCCAAATTTTTTTTCGTTATGTTGTCCTCGACCGCCCGCTCGTCATTTTAGGGCCGCTCCGATTTTTTTTTTTTTTTTTCAGATTTTTTTTTTTTTAAAAATCATTGGTTTTTTTTTTTTTTAAATTGTATTTTTTTTTATTAAAAAATCAGATTTTTTTTTCTTCAGATTTTTTTTTTTCTTTTTCAGATTTTTTCAGATTTTTTTCAGATTTTTTTTTAAACAGTTTAAATGGCATTAATATTAAATTAAGTGTTTATAACATATATGTGCGGCTCTTAGAGTGATTTTAACTTCTTGTTGGCTGAACTTTGAGCTTCTGCTGGTAAAAGAAGAAAAAAATGAAAAATGAAAAAGAAAAAAAAAATTCCGCCCGCCCGCCCCTCCTCTCTGAAAGCTGTCGAGGACAACATAACAACAAAAAATGTTGGCCTTACCTGCGGGTAAAGTGAATAGTTCTCAGCGAATCTGAATGAGTTGGGATCATCTTTGTGATAGTCTCCAAACTTCTGACATAATCTAATGAGCATCCTATCCAGCCAACGTAACACATCTGGACCTTCTTCATTCTCTGCCCTGTACACAGCAATACGAGCCATGAAGGCAGCAGCAGCTTCTTGGTCAAATCCTGCAGAGATGTTCGAAATGTTTGTCTGTGCATCTGCCCAACTGTTTCATGATGAAAAGAATTAAATTCAAATATTATTTTACCTGTTATGTACTCATGTTCTCTTTACATTATTGCACCAGTGCCCTATTGCATAAAAGTTAAGATTCTTCATAAGTGACTATAAATAAAAGAGATTTTTGAAATCTTAAAGGGGCATTGAGAGATACGTATGGGAGTGCGCCCTCAATAATCCTGGAAATCAGGGGTTTTTTGCATCAAAGTAATACTTAGGCATTATACTAACTACCATCTGAAACAGTTTACCAACATTCGCTGTTTATCATATAAAGATTTCATGATTTTCTTAGTTTCGATATGATCATATCGAAACTAGGTGCTGAATTCGGAAGTTATGATAGCGTTTTACGTGCGGACTTTCGTGGCAAATCTCAACCAGGAGGTGCCGTTATTTGCTTATTTGGCTTGATGGCGATGTCGGAATTGTATTGCATTTTGGATTTGGGCTATGTTGATGATTATCTTTACGTTATTTGCTCATTTAGTATATCGATAAATCTCTCAATGCCCCTTTAAGGAATAATCTTAACCCTATGTGGGTGAATATGGGTTCTGGCTAAAAGCCAAATATCAATTAAGTATCAAATTACAAGTGTGTATCATTATTTCCACTCTTTGCTTGAAAACATGTGGGATGTGGCACTTAGCTGACGCATCACACCAAAAGGTTAATCTTGTCAGCATGGCTAAGGAAAATACCACATTTAGTTTTTGGATGATTTATTCATGAATATAACTTCAATTTTCATATAACATCACTTATCGCTCTTAAAACATGTGAGTCAAAATAGAATGGAATCAAGAAGAAATAATTTAATCATATCGATTTACTCACACGATGAACATTTACGCTTATATATTATTAATTATCAGGCACTTATAGAGCGCGCTTCAAAAACACAGCGCTCAACTCCCAAATAGCAACACAACATACACAATATACCAAAAACAATTACACATTTTGAAATAAATAGGTCTTCCGATAACTCATAAAACCAGGGGGAAAGTAGCAGACTACGCCATGTAAATGGTGATTACTATTTTCTAAATGTCAAATTTATTTTGAGCATCAGTGAGTGATAGTGATAGGGCAATAGTATTGACAACTATTATATTTAACCCCCACAATGATGTCAATAGTCAAATCACCTATGGCTATTCTCCGAAACGATGGCGATTTTTTGAACTTGGAAGACACATGAACCACCTCGGTCTTCGAATCATTGAACATGAGGCACAGTCCCAGCTCTCTGACATAAACAGGAAGCTTATTCCAGAGCTGAGGCCCGAAAAAAGTGAAGCAACAATCACCAGCTATTTTGTGAGAACGAAACCGTATTGAGCTTTGATATGTCAGATGAGGAGCGAAGTCTGCGTCTACTTCTAGCAGTATCAGGATGATTGTATAGAGTGACCAGATTCTGTAGACAAACCAGAGCAGTATTGCAACATGATTTTGAAATTAATCCTTTCGTAGGGTATTCAAAAATTCGACGGCGCACCTCTGTCTCGTCTACATGCAAAGACCAGCCTAGCAGCTTTATTTTGCAGACGCTGCAACCATTTAAGATCCGCTTCACGAGCTCCGTACAAGAGGGAGTTGGCGTAGTCAATGCGAGACAAGACAATTGCTCTTTATAATATAATGATTATGGATTAATTTCTAAAGCTTCTTGGCTTCGAAGATGTTACAGGTAGGATTAAACTGAAGGCATATAGATAGTAAATAAATTCACATCTGACTCATTAGCACAGTTGGTAGAATGTCTTGTGATCCACAAGATGCGGCTTCAAATCCTGGTTGGTCAATGAACAAATTTCACTGACTATCATTTATGATGTATGGAGTTAAAAAGACATAATTCACAAGCCTCATTAACATTACTTATTATACAGAGTTAAGACTTACTTTCTTGCTAGTGTGGTGACCCTAACTCGTCTCTGTCCACTAGAGTGCTGATATTGTGTCACAAACTGCACGCATCCTCTACCTCCTTGTGGTATGGGAGCATTGTGCTGCATAAAAACAAATATACATACCATAAATAATTGCAAAAGCATCTATTTAATTTAGAACTGTTTTTAACATTTCAGTTATAGATACGATTTTGAAAGTGTCTAATCAAACACACTTATCATGGAATCCCTCAACATCTGTATTCTGTATCATCATTTTAATCAGTGCATATTTATGTATACCATATAATTATGAAGAAGCAAACTTCTCCTCTTCTTTATTATAAATGCATTAGTGTCACAATAGAACATGTTTTTTCAAGAAAAGATACAGTAAATGTCATTTGTCCAAACACTAAATTGTCACAGTTGTGTCATGACCAAACTATGCTGTATCTCTTACAAAAGTAAGGGCTTTGCGCCATAATCATTTGCAAATATTACTGCATATTATCTTCTATCAAAATTTAAAAAATTGCCATGGGCCCGAGAATCTGCTACCGTGGCTACCACCTCCTTATATTTCACTGCGGATTCAATCATTTTAAGATATTATAATAATGGTGGAACATCTCAGTAGACCAGCCAAAGGCAATAAATGTGCTTTAAAATAATTTATCACTGCATTTTTTGTTACAGCTTGACACCCAGGCTAATACAAGTCCTTAAATGGTTAGCTTTCGAATGAAGGGGGGTGACAAAAATAGAAATAGATTTTTGGGCCGCTTTCAGCATAAAAAGACCATTTTGGGGGGAAAAATATGTTTTTGCATTTTCTGTGTAAATTTTATCTTTGAACAATTTACTATCCACCAATAATCAGTTCAACGTCGTTTGATGTATATTTAAGGAATAATTCGTACCTAAAGCTGCTAAAATATAAAGAAAATAAAGGCACAAGCGAGTACAAAAGGGCGCTTTTCTCAGTTTTATAGTTTTATTTGCCACTTATATTCGCTAGTTGATTAATCAAGTTTATGAAAGGCCTACTTTCATAAACCAAATTATTTATTGGAGCAGACAGTCGCCCTCTGGGCTGGGCCTATCAATTTGCATAATAATGCGTCAGTGTTTCTTGGTTACCGGGCGCCGGGCCAATCAATGCTCTTGCTTTCATGCCCGCGATTTTTTGGCCTTTGTTTTTGTGCAAGTGTCAGGCTTTGTGTTTTTTGCTTTTACCCATTTTCAATCACTATTCTTGTCGGCTTCAACGAGATTGGTTGATTCTAAAAAATTGCAGTGGATGGATCTGATTACTCAACAATTCTACCGTTCCGATTTAATTATCTTGGCATTTTACCAGGTTTAATTGGAATTTTAGATCGCCATCTATTCGTGTTTGAGAACAGAAACAAGTGATTTCACCTGCTTTTTATCTGGACCGCAAGTATTTTATTATAATAATTTATAATATATATTCAAATTCGTAATAAACGTCATAGTTTTATTTACGATTTCAACATGGGCCGGCCCAGAAAAGGCACTAAAAGGAAAGCATCCACTGTTTCCTCATCATCTAGGAATCAACCACAACCGCAACCGATTGCCAATGAAAATAATAATGTAATTAGACAAACGCGATCGCAGGCGAGAGCCATTGACGAATTGGTAATTTCCGGTCGTCGTAACCAGGGCAACGCCTCATCGGCATCATCATCAACAGCGCAGAATCAAGGGATTGTAAACAATCACAATGCTTTTGGCCAAACTACGGCATCTTGGAACGGCGCGGATCGGATCCAAAGAAGTGGCACGAATCGTACCCAAAGAAGCGGTGACAGTTCGGATAACAACAATGCCCAAAATGGCGACGCGTTATCAATCAACGTTTCTAGGGAGGAAAGACGAGAGCTGTTTGACGAAATAGAAGATAGGGAGGATGGTTTCGCGGCCGTAGAGACGGAGAGAAGACATGAGACCCATCAGAGTACTGCCGTGGCTTCACCACCACCACCACCACCACCACCACCACCACCAGGCATCGCTGAACGTCGGGTCGTAGGCCTAGGTGCCAATTTCCGTGCATCCGGCAGCGGTATGCAACAAGTTAGAATTCCAGAAGGTGAGCCACTTAATAATTTTAACTCTCCTCAATTTGGTTCCGGTTTTAATAATAGTGATAGTCTCAATCTCATGTCAAATCGCCAACCTGAGCAAGCTCTAACTGCCATCTGTAATCCCCTCGGTAGTGATATTTCTCAGTCCATTCAGGATAAAATTACTAAGGGAGATTTCGTTGAATTCAACACTCTTCTTGACAACAACAACCCGGGCGATCTTAACTCCTCTGATAACGTTTCCTTTGGCATTAATTCATCTGGCCAAATAACCGTCAATCAATCCAAGCCCCAACGTCAAATAACAACCATCCATGCTTGGACTAACGCCTTCCTTGTGTTCACCGCAATTTATCTGCGGGCACATCCACATAGAACACAGGAACTTCTAAAGTATGGTCATATTATTAGGATGGCCTCCGCAAGATTTCAAGGGTGGGGATGGAGGACATATGATAGACAGTTCCGCCTCCGTCAAAGATCTCAGCCACATAGTTCATGGGGCGTCGTTGATGGGGAGCTATGGACATTTTACGTGGCAGTCCCTCAACCATTCACTTACGCGGCTCCGGGGGGTCAAACCAGTTCTTTTCGTAACTCAAACTCAAAGAACTTTCAGTCAAAATCTGTTAGAGGGGCAAAAACAAGGGGTGCTCAGCGAGGTTTCCACCAGGCGTCACAAAGAGGCACTGGTAAGAACTCCTCATTCAGAGTTTGCTATCATTTCAACAACAATGGTTCATGCCCCCGCAGCGACTGCAAATTCAGACATGCTTGCTCAACCTGCTTCCAAGAGGGGCATGGTAGCTCCACATGCGGCAACAAATAGTTGCGCTGGGTCAAACACTGTCAATCCTACAGTTTGCAAATCAGTTGGCCATATTAATTGCTTATGCTGCCCATACCCTTCACCTATCATTGTTTCTGAATTAATTCCATTGCTTGATATTTATCCATTAAAATCAGCAGCCCTTACGTTAAAGGAGGGGTTTTCTAATGGTTTCAGGTTGGGTTTTGAAGGTTGTCGTGAACCAAGGGTCGCAAATAATTTAGTGTCTGTACAGAATGACCCTCCTACCGTTCAGAAAAAATTACAAAAGGAGGTCGACCTTGGTCGTATGGCAGGCCCATTTGTTCATCCACCTTTTTCTGATTTAATTGTGTCTCCCATTGGCCTCGTGCCCAAATCTGTTCCGGGAAAATTTAGGCTTATTCACCATTTGTCTCACCCTAAAGGGGAGTCGGTCAATGATGGCATCAATCGAGATGTCTGCTATGTACGATATTCAAGCTTCGACGATGCTATTAATTTAGTAGTGAGGGCGGGCAAGGGGGCACTTATGGCTAAAGCCGACATTGAGTCTGCGTTTAGATTACTTCCTGTGCACCCTGATGATTTTAGTTTACTAGGCATCACATTCAATGACATGTTTTTTGTTGACAAAGCCCTCCCAATGGGGGCTTCATGTTCCCCTGCATTTTTTGAATTATTTTCTTCATTCTTAGAATGGGTTGTAAGAAAGGAATCTGGGTCGGACATGATAGTCCACTTCGTAGACGATTTCTGCCTTATTAGCAGCGCGGATGTATCAAGTAGGCTGTCTTGTCACAGACTAGTCTCATGTTTCGGAAAAGTGTGCAAAAAACTTGGGGTCCCCTTGGCTGCTGATAAATCTGTTGGTCCAACAACTAAAATGGTTTACCTAGGCTTAGAAATTGATTCAGTTCGCCAGATTGTATCCATTCCATATGATAAACTACAAAAGATTTCTGTCAAAGTACATTATGCACTGAACTGTAATTCAATTACGCTCAAAGAATTACAATCGTTAATTGGCTCCCTCTCATTTGTGTGTAAGGCCGTATCACCCGGCAGGGCTTTTTTGCGCCGTTTGATCGACCTAACTTGCGGCATCAAAAAACCATGGCACAGAATTAGGCTATCAAAAGGGTCCAAATGTGACTTAGGGATGTGGTCTATGTTCTTGAAGGATTTCAACGGTTGCGCAATTATACCTGAACAATTTTGGAGGGATCACGGGGACTTACAGCTTTTTACAGATGCCAGCGGTGGTATTGGTTTCGGGGGGTTCTTTCGCGGTAAATGGTTTCAAGGTAAATGGCCGCGAAAAGTGTTGCGCAAGAAACCTTCTATCGCTTGGCTTGAATTCTTTCCAATTGTAGTCGCGGTAGCCCTATGGGGCAATATGTTAAATGGCAAACGCATCATTTTTCGCTCAGACAATGAAGCAGTTATTGCGATTATCAACAAACAATCCTCTAGGTGTCCCGCAATTATGAGTCTTGTCAGATTTTTTATTCTTCAGTGTTTAAAATCAAATATTGTATTCATGGCCCGTCATATTGCGGGCAAATCTAATGATATCGCGGATGCCTTATCCCGCTTTCAGATGACACGATTCCGAGAGGTGGCGCCAGACGCAGATGTGCACGGAACACCAGTCCCGGATACTCTTTGGGTGCTTTAGAATGTGAAACAGATCGTTTGTTGACAGCATCTATGTCCACAAATACTCATACTACTTACAAAAGGGGCACTGCATCCTTTGAATTATTTCGCTCAAAGTTAGGTTTTGATAATCAGTGGCCTGCTCCTCTGGATCATATTATTGCCTTTATCTCCAGCTTGTCAATTGATGGTAAAGCCCCATCAACCATTAATACTTATATTTCTGCCATCGCCTATATTCACAAATTGAATGGTTGGTATGACCCTTCTGATAACTTTATCATTCAGAAACTCAAAGAAGGTTGTAGACGGCAAGGTAAACGAGCTGATCCCCGTCGCCCCATCTCCTTACCCATTCTCCGTCAGTTATCATTATTATTGCATGGTTTATGTAGTTCTACTTTTGAGATATCCCTCTTTAGGGCTGCTTTTCTACTTGCCTTTTTTGGATTTTTAAGGGTGGGGGAGTTCACAGCTCCATCTAAAAAAGGGGACACTAGTAATATCCTTGCTATTGGGGATATTAAATTAGAACAAGGCCCTCCCATGTGCTTGGAGGTCACGATCAGATTCTCCAAAACTGATCAATATGGGGATTCTACTGTCCTTCACTTTGTTTTGGGGACAGATACTCTCTTATGCCCCGTCCGTGCCATGTTTGATTTTTTAAAGGTACGGCCAGCGAGGGAAGGTCCATTGTTTATTCACTTTGGGGGAGATCCTCTGACTCGCTACCAATTTGATTGCATGTTAAGGAAAGGTATCCAAGCAATGGGTCTTTGTCCTACCAATTTCAGTCCTCACAGTTTTAGGATTGGCGCAGCAACTTCTGCAGCAATCAGCGGTATTCCAGTCGACATGATTAAGAGTATGGGCCGCTGGCGTTCATCAGCTGTTAAATTGTATATCAGACCTCATAGAATGTTGCCCTTACCATAGTTTTGTTTTCTTTTGCTTGCCTATGCTTTGCATCCTACTTTTATTTTTGCTTCATTGCTTTGCCTTGTTACTGCTTTGTTCTTTATTTTGTTAATTTAATACAGGGAAATCACGGACTTGGATCATTGGTGATTCCTTCATCAAGTATGCGGGAATTGGACAGGTGCAACTACGTGGTGGGGGAACGGTCTTCTGGAACGGTATTCCGGGTGCTCGCATCTCCGGTGTAGCCGGTTGGCTACGGGATATCAGAAGACCTTTTCCCCACACGTTAGTTATACACCTTGGCACGAATGACATCTTCACATCCCATATTCATGACGTTCGTCAGCGCGTTGAGCTCACCTTGTCTGGCGTTCGCAATTTATTTCCTCTTACGCGCATTGTTTGGTCGCTGATCGTTCCTCGCTCTTACTTCCATAATGAGAAGAAAAGAGGTGCAGGTACTGGTTGCGCGCGCAACATTAACAAGCATGTCATACGCATCTGCCGTTCTATGACGAACACCCATGTTGTAGGGTATGGAAAGGTCCTGCCAATTAGGTCAAGTCATTTATTTAGGTTTGATGGATTGCATCTATCCTCTCAAGGGCTCATTATCTTCAGAAACCATTTGGAGCAGGCGTTGGTATTCTTCAATGAAAATCCAGCAGAGTTGGCATTTCCCAAACAGGACTGAAGGACTGATTATATAATTGAAGGGTTGATTTTTCTTTTGACAAATCCATGGTGTAATGTATGATACGCTTTTACGTACAATTTACGCGTATTTAATATATGTATCTTTTGTCCTCAGGTACTCCAGACAAGCTTCGTATGAACAATGTACCCACAATTCATCATACTCCACTGGGGGGGGGAGTCTTGTTTTTTGGGCCAAGTGTTCATATGAAAACTTGTTTGGAAGTAAGTATATTTTAGAGTCAGCAATTTATATCTTGTATTCATTCTATTGCCATTAATACCTTATAAAATTGATATAAAAAATTGGAATGAAAAATTATAGGACATCCCATATGTTGTCCCTCGGAGCATAATTATCTAGGGGTAGGTAGGAATTGTAGGCAGTTTACTACGTCCAAATCATATGTGTGTACAATGTGGCCCATATGTAGATATCTTTATGAGCTATTCTCAAGGGTATGGATTTAGGGTAGTTTTCCCAATCTTCGAATCATATGGTGGAAAAATTGTATAATGGATTTATGGTCCTATATCAATTCAATAATTTAGCCATAGGTTGTTATCTTTATGAGCAATTCTCAAAGGTAGGGATTAAGGGTAGTTTCACCAATCTTGTAAGCTTATGGTTAAAAATGTATCAATAGTTTATGGTCCTTCAAAAGTTAAACCATCTTACATGGTCAATGTGAACATTCATTTTCATGGCTTATTATTAATTTTACAAACGAGCTTTGTCACCCATTGTATCCATGGACGAGCGTTTATTCATGATAACATTATCTCAGTTAATTATTATGTAATGACATTAATAAATTAAATTATGCTAGACATTGATAAATGTTGGTAGACAAATCAATAATTAATTTGGTACTTTAATTGTATATGGTCTACATGCAGTATCATTGTGAATTATTAATTAATTAATGATATTTTGGAGCACGGAGTGCTCGGTAATAAAACTCGTTTTAGCCGACGAGCGATACACCCAATGTTTTTCTCTTGTGTTTGCTATCTGTAAATAATCAAGTTTATGAAAGGCCTACTTTCATAAACCAAATTATTTATTGGAGCAGACAGTCGCCCTCTGGGCTGGGCCTATCAATTTGCATAATAATGCGTCAGTGTTTCTTGGTTACCGGGCGCCGGGCCAATCAATGCTCTTGCTTTCATGCCCGCGATTTTTTGGCCTTTGTTTTTGTGCAAGTGTCAGGCTTTGTGTTTTTTGCTTTTACCCATTTTCAATCACTATTCTTGTCGGCTTCAACGAGATTGGTTGATTCTAAAAAATTCCACTCCCACCCACCCAGTGCTTTGTTTACTTTTTGCTCTTCCTTCCCTTTAGTGGGGTTCCTTTTGTCACATGCTGGGGTGGGGAAGTAAGTATATTTTAGAGTCAGCAATTTATATCTTGTATTCATTCTATTGCCATTAATACCTTATAAAATTGATATAAAAAATTGGAATGAAAAATTATAGGACATCCCATATGTTGTCCCTCGGAGCATAATTATCTAGGGGTAGGTAGGAATTGTAGGCAGTTTACTACGTCCAAATCATATGTGTGTACAATGTGGCCCATATGTAGATATCTTTATGAGCTATTCTCAAGGGTATGGATTTAGGGTAGTTTTCCCAATCTTCGAATCATATGGTGGAAAAATTGTATAATGGATTTATGGTCCTATATCAATTCAATAATTTAGCCATAGGTTGTTATCTTTATGAGCAATTCTCAAAGGTAGGGATTAAGGGTAGTTTCACCAATCTTGTAAGCTTATGGTTAAAAATGTATCAATAGTTTATGGTCCTTCAAAAGTTAAACCATCTTACATGGTCAATGTGAACATTCATTTTCATGGCTTATTATTAATTTTACAAACGAGCTTTGTCACCCATTGTATCCATGGACGAGCGTTTATTCATGAAAACATTATCTCAGTTAATTATTATGTAATGACATTAATAAATTAAATTATGCTAGACATTGATAAATGTTGGTAGACAAATCAATAATTAATTTGGTACTTTAATTGTATATGGTCTACATGCAGTATCATTGTGAATTATTAATTAATTAATGATATTTTGGAGCACGGAGTGCTCGGTAATAAAACTCGTTTTAGCCGACGAGCGATACACCCAATGTTTTTCTCTTGTGTTTGCTATCTGTAAATAATCTATCACACGATGCTTGATTAAATCAACAAACTAGTTTGACATGACCTGACATGGTCTATGACATTTATAGATATTTTTTATGACAAATAGGGTAAAATTTAACATTCAAGGGTTATTTAACATGAGTGTAATAGAATAACTAATAGTGAATTATAGGAGTATCTAGGCGAAGTCTTCCATACACCCCAGTACTCCCTAAACCAACTTTTTGAACTTACTTTCATGGTCCTAAAACATATTAAGGGCGTTACCAACATTAATTTTGGTGTTCTAAAGGGTTATTCAAGATGGCATCCAAAATGGCCGCCAAAATGATCAAATCTCACCCCCCCCCCCCCCCCCTTCATTCGAAAGCTAACTATTTAAGGACTTGAATTAGCCTGGGTGTCAAGCTGTAACAAAAAATGCCGCGATAAATTATTTTAAAGCACATTTATTGCCTTTGGCTGGTCTACTGGCTCTCAATATGGTCAGAGAGACAAATAATTCACTACCCCTATTAGTAGGGCTGTCACTCGCACAGCGCGAATGCACTGGACCGCTGTATGCATAGCATAGCACAGGCCAATTTGGTCATGTATTCACCTGACTGGTCGATCTTTCAACCAATATTGCTGGTGGTTCCTCTTGCCCCTCATTATAATGTTTAGTACGAAAAAATTGCTGGGAACTTCGTGCCAATCATCCCGTTAGCGCCGTGTTTATACATTAGCTACAACCTGAGATACAAAGCTTCGAAAGAAAACCTCACCGATTTGCCGAAAATCATACTATTTTCGCTCCAACGCATACATGATCCGTCGAAGTAATGTCTACTCATCATGTTTTATATTGAAGTTTTAATCATTGGAACTGAATTTCCAGCAGTTAAAAGCCGATCAAAACCTGCTATTTTTTACTTTCCATTGCTATTCACACACTGTGCAACCACATGCTTGCTGTAGTGTTGTTGACATGCAAGCACGGCGAATTCGACAACTGGCTAAATATCACGCGGTTACTGTTGCCATTAAAACTGAAATCCAACGCATCCTCCGTGAAGATGGACAGTATATTGCTTGTTTAATATTTTATTAAATACGTTAAGATATTAACAGACTTATGGAATGATATTTACTTATTATTAGCTTACTACAAGTAAGCTAAAGCGACCTGACGCGAAAGGTCACGGTATAGGTCAAGGGGAAAGTGCGACTGTGAAATATGGTTTTATCTTGGTCACACAAGTGGTTATTTGTCGGGAAATGTACTTGAGATAGTGAAACAATATGATCGCATAAATATGTTAGAAAATGGGCCTGATTGCCATTCGACAAAATAGGCAATTTCGCGTTATTTTCTTTATTGTCATAACTGTATTGAAAATGCATGTAAACGCTATGATAGAAGAGTTGATTCAACACATGGCACGCATGTATCATGACGTACAAGCGTGATTGTCTTATTGTGATTGGTTTAACTACTAGAGATCATTATTATTCATGATACGAAATAGCGGAAAGTAAAAATACAGCCGTCAAAGTGAAAAATAGGTGGGGAGGTCGTTTTTCGTTAATTGATGTTAATCGCTTCTGTATATATTCTTCAAACTATTTCTCCGATTTCAGCGGCCAAAATTATTGGAAAATATTGTTTTCAAAGGTTTTTCATCATGAGGTGCTGTTAGAAATTCGCGAAAAAGAGTAAAACTTACGAATATTGCCTTGCCAAAATGTTGAATTTGCGTGATTTATCGTGCCGTAATATCTTTTATTACCCCCACCAGTTTGGTATCGTCTGCCATTGATCAAATGTCAAATCTACATATTATAGTCCGATGTAAATGAGGCAATTACATTTACCGAGTTACCCCGTCTGTTTCAATGTGTCGTGAGCTTTCCTCAAACAGTTGCACGTGCGAATATGTGAGGGTGCAGTGTTTAATAACGAAACAATCGGAGCTCTACGAGTTCACTCATTTTTTGAAAGTCGTGTTATAACGGGGGAGGGTTGGGTTTAACGGCACATTTATGTATTATATTTAGATATTGTGTAACTTCCGCCATGTCGAAATTCCACATTTAATACAAATTTACTCAATAAATATTCATAATGACATGCCGCATGTTTATATTATAGCTCAAGTAATTTATTGAAAATAAAAACATTGTTTAAATAAAACATGACACCCCTTTCAAAAGTGAAAGCGTCCAACCCCCAAAAAAGTTTTCAGTCCGAGCATGCCGCGGATGTGTGTTCTCAGAAAATAATGGCGTCTTCTCACCTTATTTCATGTTCTGTTTCTTGTTGTTCTGTAATACTTCAAGTTGTTTTCATCTGCATCTACTTTGACGTTAATTTTTAGCAGATAAAAAATGACTACGAGTGAGTCGAAAGGCTGATATAGCCTAGACGTGAGTACAAAATAAACCAAATATAAAATGAAAAGGGGGTACTTTAAAATAAATACTACATCATCGTCCAACCCCGCCTGTTCCTGATACGGTTGTTCTCCTACTAAAAAAGGAACCCAAGAGTATGGCGCCGCTCACATCGCTAGCGGTGTGTGTTTACGCCGTACGCACGATGTTGCTCTAAAATTCGCTTCATTGTGCACATTTGGTTGCACTTATGAAAGTTTTATGCATTTTGGTAGTACACAAAATTATTCTGATGGTAAATCTTGAACGAATCGCGATTTTAATATGTAAGCTGATTAAAACCGGTGCAGATTTGACAATAATAAAAGGCAAATGAAGACAACACAGAGAACAGAAGTACATATCTACTGTACAGTACAGTACACTTTGGTGGACATTTAGTATATTTTATTGAGTTTTCACTTCCTCGAAAATCTGGACTACCAATTTTCGTAAATCCTGAGTCCCGCCCGAAAAACAAAATCGAGTCCCGGGAGCACTGAATTCCCGAACATCCTAGACCCAATGGTGGCTATACTATCGTTCATGCTTCACTATACTATAGCCACAACACCCTCTATAGACACACGACGTCGCGAAAATCACATTTTTAATTCAAGATTTTCACATCAAATATGATTTAAATCAATCAAAATGCACTCACATGTTGTTCCTAGAACTCTTAGTAATACATTGTGTTAATTAATTTTGATCAAGCGGCAGTCGGCAGTGCTGACACTCGATGTGAATTTCGCGACGTGAACAGTCAATAGGGAGTTTTGTGACCCTAGGACAGGTCACTATTGGGACTACGAACATCCCAGCCTAGCCCTATGCCTATAGGCTATAGCCTAGGCTATGTAGCCTATAGCCTAGGCTATGTAGCCTAGGCTATGTATGGTTTAACCAGGGAGGTGTAATATCTCTCTGGTTAAACTATATGTAGTAGTACTATTTTGATATCAGAAGAAAAGCCTATCTTATTTTCAATATTCCCCTAAACCAATCACCTCGGTAGATGTTATTGTTACTTATTGAACCATCCAGAAGAGAACGCCAATTCGCCAACTGGTTTTTGTGGCATTACCAAAGTCAAAGTGGCGCACCATTTAAAAGGCCAAATAAAAAATAGTAGTTTCTCTTCCCCGCGCGTGCGCATCCATTTTGGCCGCCACGTCAAAAAAATAGTTTTTTTCTTCAAATTTTGTTCAAATTTTGTTTTCTAATTTTTTTTAATTTTTTTTTTTTTAAATTCTTTTTCTTCAATTTTTATTTTTTGAATGTTCTCAAGATCACACTGATGTTGTCAATGGAGAACGTGTCAATATTTTTAAAAAAACCTGTTAAAATGAAAGAACAACATAACAGGCAAACTGTTAATATCAAAACATGATACAAATTAAACTGTATCTGCATCAGATGATATAAATAAACCGTGAGTAAAACTGGTGTTTTAAAATACCAGTGTGGTCTTCGCCTTCGGAACATTTGTTTGTCGTTTTTGGCTGGAACTGATTTATTTATCAAGATATTCCCGAGATCACACTGATATTTTGTAAATCTAGAATACACATCTTTTCTTATTTAGCTTTGTATTCCTGAAAGAGAAAAAATAGAGAATAAATCCTTGTGTTATCTATATAATAATACTCTACTCTCTGTCTGTCTGTTTTTTTGTTGGTCTGTTTGTTTGTCTGTCTGTCTGTGCGCGCTTTTTCGTTGCCTTCCCGGGGTCGGGCGGCGTTCAAACTCAGTGGGTGGGTGCAGCTCGGTCCCCGCAAGAGCAAGTTCGCATTCGCTAGAGCGTACGAGGTCAAAGGTCATATAGGGGTCAAAGGTCATATGGGGGTCAACTTTTTGAAGTTGGTCGGATCATGCTTAAACTCGGTGATCTCGATGCGAGGCGAGCGTGGCAAAAATAAAACGGGTTGGCGTTTGTCGGGTCTTCCGGGGTCAAAGGTCGTCTAGGGGTCGAATTTTCAAAGTTTGTCCGATCGGGCTTAAACTCGGTGACGGGAAGCCTGAATATGAGTCGAGCGTGGAAAAAATAATACGCCTTTGTTTTTCTTGGGTCGTCCGGGGTCAAAGGTCATCTAGGGGTCAAATTTTTAAAGTTTGTCCGATCGGGCTTAAACTCGGTGATGAGAAACTCGGTGTCTGTTTGTTCAGTCCCCGCAAGAGCAAGTTCGCATTCGCTAGAGCATACGAGGTCAAAGGTCATCTAGGGGTCAACTTTTTGAAGTTGGTCGGATCGTGCTTAAACTCGGTGATCACAATGCTCGATGCGAGGCGAGTGTGGCAAAAATTTAACGGGTTAGCGTTTGTCGGGTCTTCCGGGGTCAAAAGTCGGGGTCACAAAGGTCGTCTAAGGGTCGAATTTTCAAAGTTTGTCCGATCGGGCTTAAACTCGGTGACGGGAAGCCCGAATACGAGTCGAGTGTGGAAAAAATAACACGGCTTTGCTTTTCTTGGGTCGTCCGGGGTCAAAGGTCGTCTAGGGGTCCAATTTTCAAAGTTTGTCCGATCTGGCTTAAACTCGGTGACGGGAAGCCCGAATACGAGTCGAGCGTGGAAAAAATAAAACGGTTTTGCTTTTCTTGGGTCGTCCGGGTCAAAGGTCGTCTAAGGGTCGAATTTTCAAAGTTTGTCCGATCGGGCTTTATGCATGCATTCTACAAACCACCAAACCCGAGAACCGACAAACCCCGGGTGACCGCCCAAACCCGAGAACCGACAAACCCCGTGTGACCGCCTAGTATTAAAATAAACATGTAAAATATCGCGAGCAGTTTCCAGTATGTACCCATTTTAAGGTTACAAAGCTAGTCTTAGAAAAGTGGCAGCCATTTTGAAGCAAAAACATTTCCACCATGTTGGAAAAAGCGAAACCAGTTTTGGAAAAAGGGGCATTCGCCATTTTGGGAAGAAGAAAAAAACAAACTCATCTTCCTTTTTTCAAAAAGTTAGCACGAGAAACTAGTTTTATTTTTACTTGGCCTAAGATCCAGGGGCCATGGGAGTTTGGTGACCTGTAAATATTATTATTTTCATTAAATGATGCATATTTTCATAAAATAGGTGTTTGTATTTTGCCATTGTTATGTACCGAAGTTATTCATCTCTGTACATATTATTTATTGAACCTTCACACATTACAAAAGAGAACAATCATCTACCATTAGGTCGCACCATTTAATATCCAAGGTGTTTGGCAATAATTTGTTTTAATATCAGAAAGAGACTATTTCTTGATCTTGAAATCTCAACCGAAGCATATAGAAGGGCAAATGTGCTTACACGGTGAACGGTGAATGCATAATAATATATATATATAATTGTTTCATGTAAGATATAATATGGATTCGAGCTTTGCATCATTTGTTATATGCTGGACAGATTATAGTGGTTTACAATATGAAGAGGTTTTTTGCAAAAGGGCCTGCATCCACTTTGGCTCTTATTGAGAAAAAGTTTAAAAAAACCTGTTTCTAAATATTCAAGTTGAGCAATTGAAAAACTGAATGGATTATGAAAGAGGTACACTACATACTAATTTAAATTGAAATACATTCCAAATGCGCTAGTTTTCAAAAACAAACAAAAATCATGTTTACATTTTTTGAACATTTGGATGTAGGCTCTTTTGCAACAAAACTCCATCTGTTTGTACTTAGAGAAAAAATCATTTATTTTAATCATTTAAAAAAAAAGAAGTTTGATACAGAAATGTTAAATGATACAATCATATGTTTCAAGGAAATAAAGTCATTTTTTTTCAAAAAGACCTACATCTCATTGTAAACTATTGAAGTTGTTGTTTTGTTTTAAAAGGGCCTGTATCCCGATTTAATTCTGGACACAGGCCCTTTTGCAACTTCAATGACTGTTTACAATGAGAAAAAAAATGACTTTTTGAAAATGACTTTTTGAAAAATGTCTTTTTGAAAAAAAATGACTTTGTTTCCTTGAAACATAAGATTTTCCCCTATACATTTCTATAGTAAAATCAATTTTTGAAAAAAATGCACCATAGCCCTTTTGCAACAACGCTCTTCATATATAGACATGAGTTATGAATTTTCCCAAATTCTCAGCTGTAGTCAGCTTCTGCATCATTGATGCTCTCGTTTTAACTATTTCAAGCTGTTGTGTTTACGAATAAGTTCAGTTGTCCGCCATCTTTGCAAACAGTGATTCTGTATTTTCCTCCCAACACGTGCGCGCCCAATACACGGGCGGTGAGTGCTGGAGGATATCATTGCTGGATATCAAGCACCCAATTTGGGCTCTATTCAAACTCAATGTGGGAACTAGCTCTACACATGGACTAAATAAGTGGGAAGAAAGTTGAAAATTGATTTTAATTATTCAGTTACTAAAGTAATAATACGATTTAAATTAATCAGTGGTTTTAATATTTAAAGGAATATTTTTATTTACTAAATTCTTACACATAATTATTATGTTGATATGTAGGTGTGTTCATAAAGCCTTAGAAATTAATATGCTTTGAGTTTTTGATGGCATATTTATCGATAGCTCTGACGTCAGAGTTAGGTGCTGAAAATTTGTCGATAGCTCCGCCGTCTGATGGCATTTTCCAGAAAAATGCCATCGAAAACTGTCAATATTTTAATTTTTGTTTTCTAAACTTGAGTTTTAGATGGCATTTTTCTGAAAAATGCCATCAGACGGCGGAGCTATCAACAATTTTTCAGCATGTCTGTAAATTTGTCGATAGAGCTCCGCCGTCTGATATTGTCAATATTTTAATGCTTGTTTTCTAAACTTTTGAGTTTTCGATGGCATTTTTCTGGAAAATGCCATCAGACGGCGGAGCTATCGACAAATTTTCAGCATGTCTGTAAATTTGTCGATAGCTCCGCCGTCTGATATTGTCAATATTTTAATGTTTGTTTTCTAAACTTTTGAGTTTTCGATGGCATTTTTCTGGAAAATGCCATCAGACGGCGGAGCTATCGACAATTTTTCAACATGTCTGTAAATTTGTCGATAGCTCCGCCGTCTGATATTGTCAATATTTTAATGTTTGTTTTCTAAACTTTTGAGTTTTCGATGGCATTTTTCTGGAAAATGCCATCAGACGGCGGAGCTATCGACAATTTTTCAGCATGTTTGTTTTTCTAAACCTGAGTAAGATATTTGAAATGGCTTAAAGAAATTGAACAAAAACCTATTTTAAATTAATTGTTCATGTAAAATAATTTGTCAATTTTTTATATTAATGAGGTAAAAACAAGGAACAAACAGGCCCTTCCTTGTCACATTCAAAAAGCAAGTGCTATTTTATTTTTTATTTTGAAAACATATCAACTAACCATTTGCTAACATATATCAATTTATGATGCATAACACCTGTTGAAGTACAAAAAATATAATATGCGCATATTAATTAGGTGTAATCTTATGAACAAAATGATGAATTTACCTGGTTAATTTACCAAAAGTAGACATAATTTTGTATATAAAGTCATGTTGCATGTAGACTGATAAATAGTTTGCCATGAAAATTCAACCAAAAAAAAAAAAAAAATTGTTTACATGTATTTCAATAAATTGTACACATTTTAACAATTTGTCAATTACGCATATTAATGAGGTAAAACAATGACCTAACACAGGCCCTTGTCACATCAAATATGTGTGCTTTTTGGTGTTTGTGATTTGAAAAACATATCAGCTAACTATTAACTAACAGATCATATTAATTTTTGACTCGTAACACCTGTCTGTGTACCAAAAATTTAATATGCGCATATTAATTAGGTGCATATTTGTGAAAAAATGATTATTTATCTAATTAATATGCGAAGATTGGCAATATTGCATTTGATTGATATATTTTATGAATTGTTATCAAACAAAGAACCTACATGCCAAGTTAGAGCTTAATTGGTCAATAATTGGCTTCACAATTTCATTATGAATATTTAATTAGCTGGACTTAGTCTCCAAAGCCAAATTTACCCTAATTTACAGAGTTTAGCTCATAATTGGCATCCTATTTCTCCAATTTCAAAAATACTACATTAAAATTGGTCAACATGTGATACATTTGGTATAGCAGTGATTTGAAAAATCTTTGAATGGTAATTTATTTCAAAGAGGAACATTAAAAAAAAAATCATTTAAATGCCTTCAAATTGGTAAAATTGCATTTTTCAGGTGGAAAATCATGTTTCGGACCCACAAAGTTGTTCTAAATGGCTATTCAAATTTCAAAACTGAAATTAATTAATGTCTGTTAGTAACTTTTCTGCAAAATATGTACTGCAATGTACATGAAAATGACATTAAGAGATGGTTTAAATGTTTAATTAAAAAGATAGAGCAAGTTGAAATCACTGTTTTGTGCTGTTTTCCCTTAATTTGTCAATTTTGTCCCAAAACCCCGAAGTTTTTCAATATTTGTTTCTCGCATAAATCAAGAACCCCTTGTCCAATTTCAAATATTCAAACTGTTTTGTAAAGCATTCAATGAGATCTTCAACATGAGCTATTGAGGAATGCCACAAAAGCATTTTAAAATTTTGGTGTGACAGCCCTACTATTAGTGTATACAAATGAAAACATTAATCTTGGGAATCGAACTCAATGACCATAAATCAGCCATCCGTCAGCAAATAATTATTAAAAGGCGGAAAAAGCATGCACTTGATTTCATCCGAAGCAATTCATTATGCATATTGATTTTTCATAATCAATCAATTTCTATTCTGTCAATCTAAATCATGATTTAATCATTATATTACTTTCCAATATAAAAATCATAAGATGTGTTCAAGTATGATTCGCACACAAAAAATCCATCACATCCAGGAACAGTTATGCTGGTATATGTTATTCTCTGTTGATTTTCCTCTGTGCACTGACAATAGTGTGTATTCAAGTTTATGGATGAGCCGAATATACCACAACAAAAGAGACTGGCCGGTTTACCATTTCAGTATAGGTATTATCTTCCAATTGAGATTGAGATCTTAATCTGATCATTGACACATGGTTCTATGCTTCCCTCATCCAAATCACATATTATTTTTATCAATGTTTTAATATTTAATAGGCAGTTAGTTATATAAACAATAGCGAGCCCTCATATCCAGTGGCGCAACTAAATGCCAACGGTCTCCCCACCCCCCCCCCCCCCCCCCCCCAATTGAAGACCCTACTTACGCCACTGCTCATATCTATCTAGCACAGATTCGTTGTTATGATAACATTTACATTTAGCGAAAAGCTATTGAGGCAGATGAGACAATGTCACCGTATGAGAAGAAATCAATTTGTATCCTCTCCACAATATTTTGATATTTCACGCTTCATGCACATTGATAATAATTGTAATAGGTTTCACCTCTTAATGCGTATGACATGCTTTCTGATAGGGAAAAAAAAAAAGTTGTTTGCTTGTCCTCGTCCGACCGACCGTGTGAGTCAGTCCCGACTGGTCAGATTTTTTTTTTTTAAATTTAAAAAAAAAAAAAAAAAAAAAAAATTTTATTTTTTATTTTGATTTTTTAAAACATTCATTTGAATGACCTTAATTGAACCCTACATTATTCCTCATGTGAGCCCATACCCTTTTCATGTCACCTCCATGTTAAGGACCAAATAATTCAGAAATGGTACACGACAAAAGTTTTACTTTTGAACAGAATAAAACTTAATAGGCCTACTGTAGTAATTACGATCAAAAGATAAAAGTTTCTAACGCTATGCTGTGGGTCATGGGGTATAAATATTATATGTTGGTTATTTCAAATCAAATGTGGGCTAAACCATGCTAAAATTAACCATTGCCATTAGTCTACCATTGATAAAGCTCAAAATGGTGCATGCTTGTTATTGTGTTTGTAGGATAGGGCCAGAACATCCAATGTTAAAAAAAAAAAATTAAAAAAAATTCCGACCGACCGACCCAACTTTTTTTGACCCATCTATGGACAAGCAAACAATTTTTTTTTTTGCCTAATGGTTGTAGCAATTTTCTTCTTGTTGCTTGAGTAGAGTATGAAACAAAATTGCTGCTGGCTACGTCACAGATTTGATTGGCAAAAAGCCCACATGTTTGATTGATGGTGATCGAGTCCCGCCCTGTAATCATGGTAAGTGACCAGTAAAAACTTTCAGCCAAGTTGCTGCTTACCGAAGCATGTGTTTATTTGATTGAACAACAAATAACGTACTAAAACTAGTTATCGGGACCCACTGAAATCGTTCACCAATGTTCCTATATGTATTGCTGTGTACTCTTAACAGCATTATATTATTTGTCTAAACGATAAATCAATTCACACTCACTTTTCCGCCATATTATTATTATTATTCTTATTATTATAAATCTTTCTTTATTGAGGGTAAACATCTTCAGTGTCAAGCACTGCTTTCCAAGCATGCCCTCATTTCACAGAGAAAAATACATAATTATTTACAATATATATACATGAAATATAACAACTATTTACATAAATATATATACAGCGGTAGAGTAGAGCTGAATCATTGCACCACTAGATGGCTTTATCATCGACCAATCAGTAGATAGGGTATCTGATGAATATTCAAAACCACCAAGCACTTTGCGCTAATGGTTGATCTAGTCGTGCCCACTGAATCACTGCACTTGTAAAATCTTGATATACAGACAGGTTACCACAGCCATGATTTATAGCATATTGGGCTCCTTTAGAAGACAAAAAAGCTCTATTTATACTCTGTTCATCATGTCCATGCAGTGACATCAGAGCGTATTCAGTGATCTATGCATCATTTTACCAGATCACCCATCTGTGCTGAAAAACACTTTAAAATGCCAGATTAAACAATGGCATATCAAAATCATGTGTGCAATCAACTTTAATTCCTGTAATACACACCGATGCCACTGCATCGAGGTAAATTAATGGAATAAAGATATGGAATAAAATGAAAGTTGGGCTACTTTTCCCATCTTGTCCTGATGAAAACCAATTATTTGGGCAACTATTTTAGCAACACTGACAAAAGACCATGCCTTGAACGAACAGTGTCATTTAAATTTGATGTGAAACCTTACTGCTGAAACAAATGCATCAAATGCCACTATGTGATTACACATCACTTTTATTGTAATGTGATGGAGGTAGTAATTGCTGATATTTTGGGATTTTATATACACGATGCGACACAGTGGTGACGTAACTTGAAATCATGGTTGAGTATAGTTGGTAAGTGTTGTTAGACAGTTTGCGTAAAGTAATAGTATGGATCAGTTTAGAATAGAGAATGTCTTGAGTGCATCAAAATGCAGCTTTGATAGGATTTGATATGTGATAGGGATATGAACATTTATAAATAGAAATATCACTGACATTTGATTAATCTGTGTTATGTTATTTGTGTTTATTATGTTATATAAATATAACATAATTTCATTTTTTGTATCATAAAATATTTAAACATATGTATGTAATTTGGCACATTTCTGGCATATTAAAATTTAAATTGATTGATATCAGTCATACAATATTGCACATGACTTTAAAATTGGAGCAATAACGTGAGTTGTCTAAAAATCTAAATGATACAATTCAATGTGCTCACTGTTTACAAAAGCAGTGACATTAAGAACAAAGCTGTTGGGGGTCTAGTGCATTCTCTGACATTTAATGACCATTTGATAAATTGCCTGTTATATATTGTTGCATCCAGACCTATTATAATTGATTTTAATACAATATCGTAAGTTTAATAATATTATGATTTAGTGAGTCCTAACCCCTGTTTATGCAAATACATTCTCTACCACACACAACCCTTCCCGTGAAATGAGCAGACTTGTTCCCTTTCCCTTTCCAATACCACCACCAAGCAATTATTTTACAAATAAGATTATAACATCATACAAGCGTATGGTTTTTCCTCTGATAAAACCATTATATAAACACCAAAATTTAATTTCCTCTACAATTACTAGCAATCTTATTTCCTCTAGAAATGTTGGTTTAGTTGTGCTTCTTATTTGTCCATGACATCTTTCAGAAGAACTTCTGGTTTAAAGGTACAATCAGTCATTTCGCATAAAGAAACACCTTTGTTTTTCTAAAAATCTAGGCTTTTATGGTTTTAGTAATATAGTCGGACAAGCAAAACCCAGAGTTGAATTATTATGCAAGAAATAATCAGAAAGAAGTGCATATTTGTTTCACACAAGTGCCACTTCACCAGGGTGTGCACACTACTTCTGCACAAAAAGCGCCACTGTCACAGAATTAGTATTCTAGATTCTCATGCGTTGAGATTTTAACTTGAGGGGCTTGAGGGGCTATTTCCTTTGTCTTCGGACTATCAAGCATACTTGGTAGGTATTTTCCTTTGGTTTGTTGTAATAATTATATGACCTGACAGTGAAGTGACAGCTGTTCATAAAACTGACCAATCTCCATCCAAATCAGCTTTTGGTGTCTGTCATCCAGAATTGAAATTCATATGGTTGAGTGCCAGCCCTGTGTGGGGACAGGGAATGTTGATTTTTGGGCCCGTGGGATAATCATCTACACGGTTTGCTTCATAACCCTTACCGCACTGAATCTCACTAAATCTCACTGCCAGAAACTATCTCCGCGCACGTGGTGCTGGCATTGCCTCGATGACGTCACCTACTTCAGGCATATGTCGGCGGTAATTCTTAGCCGGCATATGCGCTGGGAGTTTAGCTCAGTTGGTAGGGGGACAGACTGGGGTGTGGATGGTCCCGCGATCGAATCTCGGGGGGTGCTGGGTGATTTTTCGGGTCAAAAAGATAGTACTTTTCCCCCTCCCCCCGATACGCACGAAAAACATAGCTTTACTGGTTAGGGCTAATGCAAGTTTCTAGTTCGAGGATGGGCATGCAACTACTGCTAGGACATTCTAAATTAAAGCATTATCATGTTGTTCTTTTTAGCCCATCTTAACAAATTCTTGTCATATTATGTCCTCCTACACATTCCAAGATAGTTTGATGCCCATGATATGCATTTGGAAGGAGCCTCACATATTTTATAATGCATCATATCAAAATGTACATCTTGTCAAATTTTGAAGAAAAACAATAGATTTTGAAAATATCAGATATCAAACAAACTTGTCAATGATATAAAGTTTTTGAGAGAGAATTGAACTTATATATTTTTCAATATGATGAAAAGAAGGCATGTATTTTGTATTTAGTTTCATTTTCTTTATATTTTACTAACTATTTTCTCTGTATCTCAAATTAAGCATTCCCGACACTGTGCACCATATGATGGTGATGTGTCACATTCTTTCTAAAAACAGGTATAACATGAAAATGGCAATGATGATGATGCTGATAAAAGCTACAAAAATGTTACTATGTTTTCTTACTCTACTTTTTTCATAATTTTTATACTCTTCTTTTTAAGCATGATGCATTACAATATCGCGCAACATATCGATATTAAATAAGGTCGTACATTTCAAAAACAATTAATGCCTAGTCAATCATTTACAATGATTTAAGTGAGGTAAGAAGTGGCCAAGCACGCAGGCAGGCAGGCACTGCACGTAGGCAGGCAGGCAATAGTGTGAACGAGATACGGAATGATTTATAGTAGCTATAGAGATACAGATTTTCTCTGAAATAGCCAGTACATACACACGCTAGATAATATTACAAACGTCTCCATATTTTTCAGATGTGATAAAAAGGGACTTGTTTAAGCTTCCACAGGACTAAAGAGTGAAAATCATAATTATCCTTCCCATTGAGAATTTTTTTATTAAAATCAAAGTAACCCATTAACAATTTTTAAAAAAAATGTCAGGATTCCTCTAACAGGTAGAGTTACATCAACACTTGAAGACAGAATATTCCAAACGCAGATATATGATAACGTAATCACACACTGATTATTTTTGAACTTTGCAGATTTCTTGGCATCTTTGTTTTATTTTTAGAACGTTATGATGAGACTAACAGGAAAATTAGAAATTCAATCCGATATTTCTGAGTGAAAATAAATTCCCGTGTATGAAACCTGAGATGTTTATCAAGAAGGTGCCAAATCCACATAAGGCCTTTTAAGGCGAAAAAGAAAAGAATTTAATTTCTATTTGGAGTTATATCGCCTTGGTGTTTGTACAACTAAACTTAATTCTGCAAAAAGGCTCAAATTTCTCAAGAATGTCACAACTTTTAGTCTGCAAAGTTGCCATAAAAATTTGTTTCCATGTTCGAATTTCATGTCTGATAGACATTTTATCACCTTCACCCACTTTATTACTAAAGCACTATATATAGAATATAAGATAAACACAATATTTTGGACACTATTTAAAGATACAAATATTGGGGGCACACAAATAACAACATCGTTCCAGATAAAAAATATCTCAAGGGTTTGTAGAAATCCATTTTAGCTAACAGTTGCTTCAAGTATTGTGTTTAAATTGAATTCTACTTTCAGATTAATAAAATCATGACCCTGTGGATTGCTATGAGACTCCACATATCCAAGGGCATATTGCTCTGCAAACAGAAATCAATTTGTACCATTGTTTTAAAACAAACTAACAATGTTACATTGTGATTAGTGAGAGTGAGTCTGTTTGCAAATAATTATAATAAATGTGGTAGTAAATGAAAAGGGTTGGTTCTTCAACATTTGTAATTGGTTTTATTTATATTTTTATAGACCAATGGGCCAAATGGTAATAATTCTTATCAATGAATAGACAATTTATGTTTAGGGTTGTCCCCATTTCCCCATGCATTATTCCATTGTTGGCCATTAGCATTTTGTCATAAGGTCATCTTGTGGCTACTACCAAACTATGTTTCAAATTTCCTGGACATGAACCCCTGAACAAGTAAGCATACCTATGGCTGGCAGACAGTCAAGTGAATGAGAAGTGTAGGTGCGACTCCTGTTTACAAATTTACCAATTGTTTGGTAATGTATGAAAATGGTTGCCCTAATGTAGAATAAGGGGAAGGTTCTGAAATATCAGGACGGTATTAAATTGGAGTAATTACAAATCTAGGTCAAATACCATTGCACACAAACAATAACAATATTTGGACATAGTTGTACCATTGAATTTCTGACCTATTTCAAGCAAAATTTACACAAATTGAAAATAGTGTATCCCTAATTGCAAATAATTTGTTTCTTTTCATTATGCATTTGAATAATGAACATTGTACTACTACTTGTCCGGGTGCTGACATGTCATCATTTAAATGATTGATTACAAACATGCAATCTCATTTTTATTCTCGATCATAAATGCCCAATTTCAAAATATGAAATCGTGTTATAGTTTGATCAGTTCCAATTGGCGAAGCCTCCTTACAGCAGTGAATGAATACAGAAGGACTCAGACACGCATGAAGGCAACAAGCACACTGTGCATCATATGCGTGACACATGCGTGAAACTCAAAACTGTGTGCGTATGACCATAATCACGCGTAAACACTTGGGTTATGTTTGCGCGCGGAGAGATAAAAACCAAAAGAATTCTTGCCAATTTGGAACTGATTAAAGTATAGTACTTGTCGTTCCCCTCCACCTCCGCCTGCCTCAAATGGAAGATTAAATTGAAAACAGAGCATAGAGTACATGGATGTAAAGACAGGGTATTTTTAGAATATGATTCTGATTCCGTAATGAAAAATTAATGAAATTTGATATATATTTGGAACCTATCCATCACATCCTAATGAACTGAAACCCTGAAATTGTCACTTTAATAAAGCAGAGATGCAAGTGGGTGATTGATAAATTTACTGAACTTTTTACGTGAGCTTGGCCAGATGGCCCGAGCATTTGCATGCGTTGTCAAACCGGAATTCTGTTTTTTATGGCCAAATTTCCGGAATTCCGGAAATTTCCGGAAGTCTTGCATCCCTAATAAAGACAAATCATGTATAGTGGTGTATTAGAATACATGTATAGTCGATCATCCTTAAGCATGCACTAAACTGTGACATTATAGATATGACACACTCTTATCTGTATCATAATTGGAAATATGAACAACTTCGAAATATAAAATTTCCCTTATTAATGAAACAACCACACAGGAAGCCTGAGCACCAAAACACATGTTCAAGAAAGAACACAATACCAATTTTAAGACACCAAAAGCATAAGTTATGACTGTTTCACAATATGGAAAATGATCTATAAAGTATGTTTTTTTAAACATATATCCACATGAACTTGATATTTGCTCATTTTTATAACAATTATGTATTCTGTTCATAAATTTTACATACCCACCAATACATAATATACACTACTTGAATTTTATTTTGTACCAACTGTTTTGTTGCATCAGTATCAGATGAGCAACATCTATCTCAGAAGTGATTGATGTTCACATACAACATGCAATAATGATCAGATATACTTTCATGAGGCACAAATGCTGCTGTGTTAATTAAATCTGCACTTTAATATAACTTCTTTTCAATATCCATGAAATGCCTCTTTACTTCAATAACGTCTGCGCCTTGAAATCTGATAAGATATTATGCTCTGGGAGTGTGAGAGGGAGGGTTATTAAGTCCTCAAAGCAACAAGATATATTCATTATCTTTATTTTCTACCACAGGGTGAAATTTGCGATAAGATGCGACTGACAAGGTATTGAATAAGAGTCCTTGCACTTGCTAAGAAATCTACTAAGTGGCAATATTTGAATGAATTTATGACACCATTAGTACCCTTAGAAATTAACAGTGAGAGGAGGATGCGCCCATAGATTCACAAGGGTATAGGCCTTGTGATGCACTAAAAACAATCTTTACAATTCTCTGTAGTTATTAAGACCCCTGTTCTTAATACTCATTTTTTTACAAAAACAAAGACAATTTTTTTCTTCTTCCCCCCCCCCCCCCCCCCCCTCCCCCCCCCCCCCCCCCCAAAAAAAAAATCCCTGTTTTTGAGAACCCGAATCGATCAACTTGTGATAGTTTGTATGGAAATAAATGCAACTTTCAGGCATAGTTGATAATTAGATTTATAGCATCAATTTGTGATGAAAATGCTCTGACCGACGAAAATGGCCAACACATTGAATTGCAAGCCCTGGAAAGATAATTAAAACACCCCATCACAAGCAACCTAACACCATATGATATAAATGGTCATTTTAAAGTTGCTAAGGAGGTGGGTTATGTATCTCTATCGTAAACATAACAGCACTTGTTTGACAACGCTGTCGAGGCAAAATCACTAGGGATTGCCATCTTTATTTAATTGCTTGCGGACTTGTAGGTACTCTGTCTCAATAGAAACAGAGGAACAATTATCTATTTGACGATGTGCGGACTTGATGCCCTTTCAAACTAGTAGCAATTTGATTTTCAATTAATCTAAGAAAAAATGTTGGCTGCTTATTGAAATAGAATTTGAGTGTATCATATTGACTACTTCAATGTATGTAGCAGTGTGTGGGTTAAGTAATTGCGACTTGGAAGATACAAGAAACATCGTCTTTCAAATATTAACAACGCAGCATAATTGCCATCTGCTCAGTTTACATTAGCGGGGATATAAAATAAATACCTTACTAATGCCCTCCTGTAGCTCTGTAGGGAGAACAAAAATCACAAGAGCATTGATTGCGAGGTGTTTCTGAAAATATATTCAATGAAACTAACACCATACATTATCCGTTATGTTCTTTTGTTCTTTTTGTAGAGTGTCTACCAATGGGGGCATGTTTGGAAATATCTTCAGCAACACAACAGATTGAATTGGAAACAGGATAACTAACAGGATAACATCACTGCACCTGATTGAATTGTTTATGTTCGAAGCAGACGATTTATCAACCAGTCTCATTGTCACAATATCACTTTGAAATGAAAACTGAAAACCAGAGTCGTATCAAATTTTGCAATCAAGGGTGAAAACTGATCACAGGTGTTTTATTCTGAATGCTCTTTGAGGGTCACCTGCGCATTTTGTAATACTTGCACACTCTCTTATTTTGAAATGTTATTCTTACCATTGAATTCGATAATCTTCATATGATCGCAAATTTGTAATCAAGATCTTGAAAAAATGGCAAATAATTTCCTGATGCCAACAGAGTCCCACCTCAGCAACTCTTCATTATCATCAATGGATTCAAATGACGACCAACGACAAGAACCACATATCCTACTTGCTGTAGTTATGCTAATGACACTGATTGTGGCTTTTATTGGCAACATTATTGTAATACTTGTCATAGTGAACACCCGTAAACTACACACCATAACATGTGGATTCCTTCTAAACTTAGCAGTCTCAGATTTGTGCGCTGGAGTATTTCTGCTACCATTTGCTATAAGTGGTGCTCTCCACAGAGGATATGTATTTCAGAACAATTTCTTTTGCCAAATCATTGGAATGATATACTTTGCGCTCTGCTTTATCTCAACTTGGACGTTGACAGGGATAAGTGTTGAACGCTACATTGCCATCAATAACCCCCTCCACTACCACTCTATTGTGACAAAGAATCGTGCTTGGGTAGCTATAGTCTTCACATGGTTATTAGCAATTATAACATCTACCATACCATTCCACAGAAGACCTGCCTATGTATACCTTGTAGACTATGCCTTCTGTCTTCTTAACTTTGAAGACTATCCAGTAATGGCTGTAGTATTGCCTTGTGTTGAAATCTGTATTCCATTCTGTGTCATGTGTTATACATATGTATCTATTGGACATATAGCCTGTACTCAAGCAAGGAAGAAGGTTATCCAGTGCAATGAGGAACATTGTGTTTTTGTTTCACCTAAGAAGAAAGATTACAGGGCGGCTAAAATACTGGCTATAATGGCAGGTAAGATTGATAGCGTATATGAATGTATACTTGTTATGGTCACCTCTATTTAAACCAAAAACAAAGTCCTTTAAAAAGTAAGAAGCGATTCTGAAAATAAATTTAATGCATTACATTAACTTTCAAAGCCGTTAATTTGCAAGTCTATTGGTCAATTCAGAGGTCAACTCTTGCACAGCCATATGGAATAATAGTATTAGCTAGCCTAGACCTTAGTTATCTATACACTCTATCCCCCTCAAAATTATCCCTCGCCGAATAGCTGTGCCACAGCTCTGAAGTACATATAAAACACAAATAACAACCAATTCTACACCATCTTCTTAATAATAAATCAATTATTCAAATGATCTTTTTATACATTACTACAGGTGTCTTCACATTTTGCTGGTTTCCATTCACCCTACTAAGTCTCATACAGGCTATCAACCCGCAACATGGTACTTTCCCAGATTATGTCACCTTAATCTCACTTTGGCTCACACTACTAAGCTCAGCAATCAACCCATGGCTATACAGTATCTTGAACACAACATTCCGTGCAGCAATGCACAAATGTGCTTTGGAATTCATCAGAAAGGTCACATGTTCAACCAACGACTTTAGATTCACGGACGGTGATACGACCCGGCAGAGGAATAGTCATTCCCAGGACAATACTTTAGATATGGAAGGAACACTAAAAAGACAACAGTCTAATTTACATAGATTAGATGCCATTAAACTTGAGCCTATGGTGGAGGTTAAAGAATCTCCTGAGGCACGGCCCAAGTCTATATCAATCCCAGGACAGGTAGATAAACAGTCCCCAAGTCCATCACGTAGTTCACAAGAGGCATGAACGGAGGTTACATTATTATTACATTATTATAACAACCAATTCTACACCATCTTATATCTTTTTACAATTTTAAACACTAAGGTCGGTATGCACAAAACAACTTAAACCTGGTGTAAGGAGAATAGTCCTTCCAGAAAGGACCTTGTATGTTTTGATAAGCTCATTCTACATTATTAATGAACCTTAATGAAGGGGCAATACTTTTAGTGTTAGGTCAAAACAACAACAAAAGTTGACTTGCCCTTTCAGAGTCAAAGTCAGGGTCGGACGGTCGGATTATTTATTTATTTATTTTTTGAACAATTTTGAAAATTTACTGCACAAAAACACGTTTTAAAGATTTTTTTTTTTGATTTTTTTTTTTTTTGATTTTTTGATTTTTTTTTGTTTTGATTTTTAAACAAGCAGATACTACTCAAAAACACGTTTTCATCTTTCTTTATTGTTATGTGCTTCTTTCAACAACAACAAAAAATTCAATTTTTTTTCTATTTTTATTTTATTTTATTTTTTTAAATAAAATAAATAGCGACCCTAGATTTCCGAAAATTCAGGTCGGTCGGAAAGGGCAAGTCAACTCTTTCTTTTTTTTGCCTTATATTAGTCTAATTACGCGACTTTAATTTTAATTTTGGACTTTGCTAGGGAGTATAAACAGGATATAAAAGAATAAAATGGTCCTTCCAGAAGGACTGTTCATCATTTAGACCAATTAGTTAAACTTGTTTTGAGCATACCAACCTTAAGTATATCGAGACGTATATCACTTGTATTTATAAATAAAGGTTGCGAGCCTAGTCAGTAGCCACCTAGGTGAAGAGAAATAATTGTGACGATTTCCTAATGACAGCGTAATAATAATGGCTATAGCGCAGTGATCTAGATGGAAAGGTGCTTTATAATAAACCAGATTATATTTATTAGTATTATTATTATCTAAAATATGATCTTGTTAAACCACTAATACCGTCACCATTGACATCAGTTCTTAACCACAATTGTCATCGTCCAAATAACGAAATATTGTAACAGCCAATATTTTCGCGCATTTTGATATCATGGACATTTCGCACATTTTTTTCTTCTTCACGGGCATCCTTCTGGATGCACTGCATGAATGTTGAAAACAATATTTTTGTGTGTTATAATTTTCGCTGAAAAATGTTCTGCGCGAAAAGCGTGAAAATAAAACCACCGCGCAAATTTCAGCTTTTACAGTATACGCCTGTACCATTGAAGAGTGCTAACTGCAAAAGAAGGTAGTGTAGAGTATGTATCTGATCTTATCATGTAAAATAATTCATAAGTCAGGAATACTGATTTTGAGATAACCAATAATGGAAAGAATTTAATTTTGTTTCTATTTTATTTACAATTCTTCAATTGTTCATATTTTTGCAATATATTTAATAGATACTGGGATTTTTGGCAAACCGTAGCATTGCAAATGACTAGGTACGATCCAGTAGAAATCTATTATGTGATACCTGACATCAGACTAATTTTGTATTATCACATTTCATATATTCAATGAAAAGTATCTTCTTTATAAAATCATGTCCAATGCCTTTGGCTGGCAGATATGGAGTTATAACTCAAGAATCTTAGCTGCAATACAGTATAAGCTTTAAAAATAATGGGTTTTATTTGAACTACTACTCACCGAAGAGAAAAGGATAAGTGGTATTACAAAGGTAAAACATTTTAATATATAATAACTTGCACTTTAAATATGAATAAAGCTGTATTTATATCTGATCATCTTGGAAAATTAAAAAAATGATATTAACCAGGAGTTGAGAGCTAAGAAAATATCATTGTTTGTTCTCTGAATTGAATAAATCTATACATGTTTTGAAACACATACACAAACATCCCCCACACTCACAAAATCTTACAGCCTTTAGCCGTTAATACCGTAAGCTGTACGGTAAGCCCCGATATTGTTTTTACTTTTCAAAACATCATATTGCCAAGCAAATTGCATTTCTTTGGTTTCATTATTAGAATAGAAACCCTTGAGGAAACAGTACATGATAATTGGATGACATGATAGTTTTCAATGATTTCATGAAATCGTTAAAGTATGCGCCTCAGGAGGGCTTACTATGTAAGGTTGCCCGGGATAAACAACTACCTTGATGTTATGGATGACTTGATTTCAACTCATATCGGGGAATTATTTAAAATATCATTGCTGTTCTGTCAAAACATTGTATATTTTTCTGGCCCTTCAGCATAATAAAGTAAGACTGCCCAACGGTTATGCATAGGAAGTGTTGCTTGATAATTGTTCAAGGCAAGAGCACTAACAAGGTTTTGATAGATGTGTTTTGGCCCTATGTTTAGGGCAGACTGCCCAAATGTTATATAGGAAATGTTACTTAATACATGCCGACAGGCTGGATGGAGATACAAAGTTTTGACAAAACATCGACGATAAACTATTAGACTTGCACATCATCATCTCAAAGATTTCTAATTCTAATGTATTCTTTATGATTCTTAAATATAAATAGGTGGTTTAATTTAAGTTATCAGCTCTCTAATTTCAACCCTTTTTTAATAATCTAGTATCTTAACATTTCAAGAAGTGTTTTCTATCAAACATGTTTTATATTTTTAATGTGATAGCATAGCTGCTATTATTTTTAAAATGTATAGTTACTTTCCACCCACCCTATAGAACAAATAAATCCATAAAACAGATTGATTTACATTTAATAATTCTAATGCAGTCGTGGTTTAATATGCAAATCATCAAAATACGGCATTTGATTGAACCGTTAGATGCTTCAAATTTTTTGCTGTCTTATATCAGGCCCTAATGGATGGCAATTCTGACATCAGGCGCGAACGCATGTTTCAAGCGTTCTGCATCTAGTTTTAAAGCACCGTACCTCAAAGAAAAAAAGTCTGGATTCGTTTATTTTAAAGATTGCTGTCACTTTACCTGAAACAGGGTCTTCTAAGAAACTGGCTGAGACCCCATTATAAGCTATAATAATAAACTGCTCACAAAAAGTATCGAAACACTTAGAAATGATCCAATATATAACGGCTCGAAAAGGTATGCATTAATCGAGGCAACTATGCAAGTGCATAATTTTGTTCTGCGTATTTTGACAACTCGATCGATGAGATACGATGTTGCAGAGCGGAGTCATTTCAATGGTCGTGGGTCCAGTTTCAAAAGTGACAATCATCCTATAGAAAGAGGTTTGCATTACTGTTTAGAATTATCAGATTCATCCTTTTCAATAGGGACGAGTGTCACTTTTGAAACTGGACCCACGATCGTTGAAATGACAATAACTCCGCTCCACAACATCGTATCTCAACGATCGAGGTGTCAAAATACGCAGAACAAAATTATGTCCTTGGTTATTTGCTTCGATTAATGCATACCCTTTCGAGCCGATATATATTGGATCATTTCTAAGTGTTTCGACACTTTTTGTGAGCAGTTTACATGCTTTGTATGCGATACAAATTATTTATAATTCTTATAAATATTTTCAAATTTAAAAATAGTTTTTTAAAAAAAAACACCATTTCTCAATAAATTCAGGCCATTAAATTGATTTGATCATAACTAATTAAATTAATGTCCATTCGCTGTAAAGCGTTAACCACTATTTTTTAATCGAACGACCACCACAACGGCAATCGAATACAAATAATACACCATCAACTCCATGAAGTGTGACACAAACAACCATAAGCATTGGTTGAAAGCTAGAATTCTTATTGACTCATCAAATCCGAAATTATTATTTATGAATGTCTTTGATAAAACTGTCAAAACAAATGTTGATACAATCCCTTTCATTAGCCAAAACCGATCACAGCTTTAATATTTACGCTGTTTCGTACAATCTAAAAATTTGACAGTGGTGCTCAGCACACTGAATACTGAGATATCTCGCCTTAAATGTGCCGCGACACTTCGGCGTCTCGGCAAATGTGATAGAACTATGACACTAAAAAATGGACATTTTGTTTTGAACAAAATGTCTGTCTTTTATTCTCTTATTAATGAACACATACTGAACCCAAACAGTACTCTCCTGTCATTTTATAAAGTGATATTCAATTAACAGATCACTGTGAAGGATTTTACTACCTACGTCTGATGGCTATATTTCACTAATGGCATTTTATAACTACTATTACAACCACTTAAGATGTGGATACAATTGAAGGACGCTATTCGCAATAACATTATAAAATGTGCCCATTTGATAACATTTGCCAAATTCTCAATACTGAATTGGTGTAAGAGCAATTGTCTTTGTTATCAAATGGTCAAATATGTAAAAAGATTACAATAAGTAGAAGCAACAACAACAATAACATAATAATAACAATTATGTATGACACTTTTCCATGAAAATGACGAAGAGTATTAGGCCCAAAAAAAAAAAAAGTTGACTTGCCCTTTCCGACCGACCCTAATTTTCGGAAATCTAGGGTCGCTATTTTTTTTTTTTTTCAAAAAAAAAAAAAAAAAATTGAAAGAAGCACATAACAATAAAGAAAGATCAAAACGTGTTTTTAAGTAGTATCTGCTTGTTTATAAATCAAAAAATAAATCAAAACATTTTTTTAAAAAAAATTTGAAAAAAAATCTTTAAAACGTGTTTTTGTGCAGTACATTTTCAAAAATGTTCAACAAAAAAACCAAAAAAAATCTGACCGTCCGACCCTGACTTTGACCCTGAAAGGGCAAGTCAACTTTTTTGTTTGTTTTTGGCCTTACTATAGTTGCTTTCAGAATTCTTTGCTTGAGGCCTATATGCGCGCATGAATTATGTTAAGTACGGTCGTAGTAGTGTACAGTCCTTTGGTGGTTAGAAGGATTGCACATATGTCACCAATTATGCACCTTTATACAGCCGTCACACCAGTATGGTCAGCACACATAATGCAACAGACGCTAAAATCACTCTCAAAACCAGTGATTATTCAGAGTCACTCTGTATATTTATGCCTTAAAAGTATGTGACCGTGATCAAGCGGGAATATTGATTTTGAGTTACAGGTAAAAAGAAGTGACAAATTCTTATGTTTTCTAAGTGAGTAAATTGTTTGTAACTAGAAGTTCAATTTTAGTGAGGATTGGACCATACTGTAGCATTTTCACCTGCCTTTAAATAATGGACAGATATCAAAATTGAAAACTGCTGACATGTGACTCATTTCGCTTGATCACATCACATCTATTCACTCATTTGTAACACATGTGCTGGGTCTGATTGGAGATTGGAAAAACAAAGAGGATATTTTTAGCTCAGATATGAAATTTGGGACATGTCAATTGTCAAGACGGCGCAAGTCTGGATACAATTTGAGTCACAGAAATTAGATTCCTGGCCTACATATGGCAGTTATAAACACAATTTGCAAATGTCCCTGCATCTTGACAATCAAATTACAATCAACAATAGAACGAGAATTGATAATTAGTTAATTTCAACACCCTTTCAGCTTTAAAAGCATAGCGAGTCAATATTATTTACATTTGTCTTTTTCTTCTAACGGTATACCTCATATACACTATGAAATTTATAAACCTAAACAGATCTTAAGTTAGAACCCATTTATCAAGAAGCAAAGCTTTTAAGATTTGCTCTAGATATTCTATTATAATTTCTAATCTAATTTCAAATACATTTTGCGGACCTAGAGTTTCCAATTGTTAGGTCAGTTGGGAAAGAGCATTCAGGATTGATTGTGACAAAGGTGGAGGGTTGTCTTCAGCGTTGTAATTCCTAATAATCAACCTTTACCTTCCCAATTGGGCAGCTATTGATTAAACTGAGCTATGAGTGTGAGGGCTGTTAGAGAAATAAAGTATTATGCCTTGTCAAAAATTGATAATATCACTAATAGTGCGGAGAAATAAAATAGCATCATTATCAAGGCGCAAGCATGCTTTCACTCACACTTTTGGGAATCTTTCAACATCTGTTGGTATTCCAGTGTCTCATGTGTCCCCTTTGCATTGACACATGTATCTATTCACTTAAATAATACCGCCCTCCCCCTCCTTACTACTCTCTAATACCCCCCAACTTGCATAAATGCATCCGAAGAATTTTTCATTAAAAGCTTAAATCCATCATTGTCTTTGCAACGATAAGATTATGGTCTATATCCATGAACAAACCACTTATTTACCTCCTCGCATCAAAATCACATTAAATGTACATTTTCGGCTATGGTTTGATCAGCTCAAAATTGGTGCACCTTCTCACAGTAAGGAATTAATACAGAAGTGTGTGGGTATACATTAATGCAACAAGTGCACTGCATTAAATGCTAAAATTGTGCATATGTGCAAAATTATGCGCGATTGCACGCTTGGAAATCTTTTGCGTGCAGAGAGGTAAAAACTTTATATGCATTACATAGCTAAATTACGAAAATATGTTATTTTGTACTAAAGAAAACTCTTCAAATTGTGTAATTTCATCATCAAAAGATACCAAATGGGCCATTTCTGGGAGATATTCTGAGATAACTTATTGGAGTCATTTGACTCTTTTCAGTTATCTAAAGAGGTCCAAACATTCCAAAAGGGGTTATTATAATGTGATTTTTACCAACTTGATTAAATTAATACTGTAAACAATTTACAGACTGTATTCATCATACACTATCTAAAGTTTAGGATCTATATTGTTTAATTTCAAAATTTGGAAGTCAAAGACCACCAAATGCTGTAAGTACTACCTGCAAGAGCCCTGCCCCAACAACTAGGCATGTAATTACCTGCAGCCCTAACTACAGTAACTTAGCAACAATTGCATTACAAATCAAATTAATGTGGCTTGTGCAACATCTTTAATTATGTACATATCATGTGTTACATGAATACTTCAACCTGATTCTTTTTGACCATACAATTTTTAGCTCAACACAGATTCTGTTACGACATCGTACTGTGAGGCAGACTGACATCACACCATTTCATCATATTTATATATGCTTATCTATCAAAATATCATCCAATCAAACAAATGACACGTAGATAGAGATGTTTTGAACTAAAATATTATAGAAGTATTAGCTATCAAGTGTTCAAGCTTAAATTCATGTCTGATCTTGCCATACACATCTTATTGCCACATTGAATGGGAAATCACTTTATCCAAACACAAATCCCTAAGCCCATTGCTGTGCACAGATATGACTTGAATTGACAAATTATGTATCAAAAGAAGGCTCTGCGTATCTGCGATGGTACATCCTATTAATCCCTTTCAAAACCTCTCTTTCACAACTTCAATACCCTTAAAATTTTCTACATCAACACACTTCAAACTGCCTTATTTATGTTCCATTTCAACAATAGCTCACTCCTTAATTCTTTTGGGGTTTCTTCACTAAACATACAGATCTTCACAGTTATTATACTAGAAACAAAAATAACCTATACATCATTCGTCATTAGGTAATCTTTAATGGCCTTCAAATCTGAAACTCCCTTGACACTGCTCAAACTAGTTGTACAAATAAACCGCTTCAAACAAAAAATATTGAAATAAAAAGACATTGATTTTCAAGTATCTCTTGAGTTTGTATTTATTTTGCTCATCTTCTCTTGTTACATCCAACCTTCATACCCGCATCATTCTATCATTATACTCTTGGTTTTATATCAAGTCATCACCACTCATCATATAACCTTCCTTATTAGTACGCTTTTAAATCCAGATATTTACAGCGGTGGAGCCAAACTTAAAAGCCTTTTCCGGCTTAATGGATTTTCCACACATTTTCCAAACTAACTATTCTTGGAATTTTACACACATCTACTCTACTCAATACACTTTAAATCGTATCGAGTTACTTCTTTCATGATACCCTTCTTGATTATTGTTTGTTTTTCTTATTAAATGTTGTTATCATAGCGAGGGTAAAACCATCCAAAAGAAGAGTGCTCATTCTTAAGGGAGCCATAATAAACAAATTAAGCTTTGATTAACCCTAACCAGTAAAGCTAGTTTTTTGTGCGTATCGGGGGGAGGGGGAAAAAGTGCTATTTTTTTTACCCGAAAAATCACCCAGCACCCCCCCCCCGGATTCGATCGCCGGACCATCCGCACCCCAGTCTGTCCCTCTACCAACTGAGCTAACTCCCTAGGTCATATGCGGCCACAAACTCCGTGGCCACATATGCCTGCGGTAGGTGACGTCATCGCGGCAATGCAGTAGCACGTGCCTGGAGATAGTTTCTGGCAGTGAGATTTAGTGAGATTCAGTGCGGTTAGGGATTTATTGCACATCAAAAATTGACATTTATTAACCCTAACCAGTAAAGCTAGTTTTTTGTGCGTATCGGGGGGAGGGGGGAAAAAGTGCTATTTTTTTACTCGAAAAATCACCCAGCACCCCCCGGGATTCGATCGCCGGACCATCCGCACCCAAGTCTGTCCCTCTACCAACTGAGCTAACTCCCTAGGTCATATGCGGCCACAAACTCCGTGGCCACATATGCCTGCGGTAGGTGACGTCATCGCGGCAATGCAGCAGCACGTGCCTGGAGATAGTTTCTGGCAGTGAGATTTAGTGAGATTCAGTGCGGTTAGGGTTAATACATGTTTTACAGTTCTGTTTGGGCCTCACTCCTCAGAAATAAAATGCATAGTGTCACACAATATTACGTATAATACAGAAGGCAGTTGAGAAGGGAAGAGACCAGCGGGTATGCTCAACAAGTGTTTTTTTCCTGTGTCGACATGCACTAGTGAGTTCATTTCTTTTGTTGAGCGAATTGTTGTTCAGAAATATATGTATCACCAACTTCAAAATCACAAATTGCCATTCCCTTAATAATTACTTAGTACTCCTGCCAAACATAGAGTTGGCTTTGCGTGCATTGTCCCTCTGGCATCATTTGATTTGTCCAGGCAAATGCTCCTGCTTCAGCAAATGATTAAATAGTCACTTGTAAAAGGTCAACAGATTTTCTCTCTATCCTGAGATCAGGTTGGGATTTATAAACGTCATCGATAGGATGAATGTTAAAACTTTAGTGCTCATTGGCATTGTAAAAATCCTATTTATCAGTCGGAGATAAATGCACAGCAACTAATTTACATGTGTAAAAGATTAAATAAAAAGCTATGTTGAGAAAAGAACAGTCTTCTACTTGTATCTATTGGATGCTTGCTTAATTTTATTTATATATGTATACATTATACATAGAAGTGAGACCTTTTGGAAAGTTTGACATTTTTGCGATTATGAGTGTTTCTATATTTCGCCCATTGAGCACTCTGCAAGAAGATAGCTTCCTTACCTAGTATATACATTTGTTTTAAATTTACTAATGTTTTACTCACAGCTGGAGGGAATAATGTTTATTGACAGGTCCATTTAATAAATAATCATAATGTGTTTCATCTCCCACCTGCAGTTGCTAGTCAATCACCCCCCCCCCCCCCCCCCTCCCACCCCACAACATCCCACCACACACACACACCCCTGTTTGTAATCACCTTCCAACGAGGACCCAGTTTTGGTACTATCTAAACGAGGTCCCACCAACCTGGACACACTCCGACACACCAAGGACCAAAATAGCGGTTTACACAAAAACATAAGGGTGTCAAACCGCCAATTAATAGAATGTGTACTATCTAACTGAGGCCTAAGGGGGGTAGAGGTGATACGAGGACCTCGTTTAGATAACGTTTTGACGTTGTTTGCAACATTGTGCACGTATCAGGAAACCGAGGACATCCTCGTTTGCAGGTGTGTCCTCAGTTGGAGGTATTTACAAACGCACACACACAGCCCTTACATGCTGTGGTGTCTTGGCTGTTATTTTGATTATCGGACAACCTATAATACAAATTATATCTTTTTAATTAATGCATTACCGTGGAAAGATGAAAACTCCGAACACTTTTGACTTGTCAGTCCAATAATTATATAAAGATAACACCTTTTCATCATAGTTAAAGCATATATCTATCCATTGAGTTAATTGGCCAGGCTCTGTGACCTTTAAAAAGTAATTACATCTTCATCATGTTATATTGGCAACCAAAAAGGGATCACGTGCTTGGAAATTACCTACACAATGTTATTACCTCTGTAATTAAAACTTAACACAACAGGTTTGTGTCTGGCTTTAACAATCCTTGAAACTATCCTCACCCACTAGTAATCAATTTATAAGATAATTAGCTTCTACCTGAAGTAATCTACGCGGCATGTCAGTGATCACTAGGCCAAACCACCAGGAAATACACTCTCAATCCACAAAAATAAATAAAACCTTTAAAACCTATCAGCTGGCTCCAGCCATTCATAAAATATACACATGTGACGTAAATAAAATAAGTAACGCAATAGTGCACATGCGCAAATAGCGAGACAGGGATGACAATTATTGATTCCCTTTGAAGGAAACAAGAGAAAACCCAATTTACAAATTACAATAACATTTCTATAAAGTAAATCTTAAATTTCTAAAGGTTAGCCACATCAGATTGATGACCACTTTTCCAGAAAGTAATTGTAAAATGCCTATATTTTCGAAAATGTTCGATCGGTTCATTGAATTGGTAAGTGAGGGGGATATTTGCCTATCCAGATCTGATCCAGCTTATATTGGCCTGATCTAGTACACACGATCTGGATCGGCCCATCACTAATTAAAAATCAAACTGGCAACTCTCTACAAAGAGCTCTGATGGGCCAATCAATTGGTTCACTGCAAGTCGGAATATAACTAATATATAAATCAAGATTGATATTTGATTTACCTTACGCAAAATCTAACCATGAAGTTAGAAGACAGGAGTTACTTCTTGCCAGCATCAATGGGACGATGTTGATCACCGTGGTACTACACAAAAGAGGCTAAATCATTGTTACAACGTGTATTGCACTGACAATCAAAGTTACCGCGGAAAAATCAATGTAGATTGACAAAGCGGCAGTAAGCAGTAGCCCCACTCTTGATGGTCCGACGCTAGCGTGCTAACCTCAATTCTTGTATTGAAAATATCTATTTATCTCAAAGCACTACCAATTTTGGTAAATAACTTCATGTTTTTGATATTGCAAATGTGTAAAAACCAGGCAAAATACTGTACATATCATAACGAAACTATTGACAGGCGGTTGATTTATATTATAAGATGTGGATCAAAATGTAAATAAAAATAAGTCAATATTCAAAATGATGAACAGTTTATATTTCAACAGAAAAATCGCGCGAATCCGCGCTCACTTAAAAAGGTTTAATATAATTACTTATACACCATATCTGTCTTGTTATAACAGAAGAATAAAATAAATAATATAAATTCAATGTAAAATCAATTTTTTAGTAAACTTGACAATATTCTTTTATTTTCAGTTTATTCAGAATACATTGTTCTTGGCACCGCGGAGAGTGTATTTGGGGGAGAGAAAGCAATGTTTGAAAGTACATTCCGATCCCAAAACGAACCACTTATTATGACAATGTTTAAAATAGGCCACATAATGTATCACAAATTTACTGGATTGAAAATCCAATTAAATTGGCTGGCAACTTCGGCGGTGATTATCATCGCTCAAAGAAGAGGTGTGCGCAATTGATGGGACAATTGCATGATTAGGGTTGCGTAACAAGACCTTTCTCCTTGTCTTCTAGCTTCATGATCTAACCAAGCTGATCCAGGAAGATGTGGAGATTAAGTGAATGACTGATAAAGGCAGTTGAATTTTGATTGCCTGCTTCAGATTGGATCTATTTAACCCTCACCCCTCAGGGCTGTTTGCAGTGAATAAAACTCAGAAAAATAGAAATCAGTCGGGGAAACATAGGCCAAATAAGGACAGAAAATGGGGTGCGATGTCCCTGGGGCTCAACCTGGGCTTCCACCGCTGTTGTGGTCCGGGTGATTGTGCATCACGCTATGTGGGTCATGCTCCCATCTTTTCTGAGACCATACCTTTCTGTGACTGCACAATGAGACAGATTGGCAGCTAGCGGTACAGCGTGTCTGTTGGATTTTGTTATATTTAGCGCACAGGGATGGTTACTATAACTATTCTGCACACAATATTTTAATTTTAGTGCTGATTTTCCTTCCTTTAACTACGTAAAATCTATCCAATTAACAAATCCATTCAGGGCTAACAAAAATAGAAATACTTTACAAAACAGTGATTTTAGTCAAATAGATCGACAAATTCTTTCAATTTACTTTCTTTACACATGAACCAATCATTATTTATCCATGATCAACAATGGGGCATCATCACTGGAAGCATAACATATGTTTTACTGTACATAAGAAATACCATACTAAAGATAGATTCATACAAGATAAGATTAACTTAAGCCCACTCAATGCGCATGAACAAATTGTAATCTAACGATGACCAATACTAAAAGTTGCTGAGCTGGTAAGGATTACGATAGGATCTATGCTTGATAGAATGTGTAAATCTTACGAAAGAAGATGGGGAAATCATTTTACTGCAATATCTTAATAAAGGGCATTAGAAGATGTTTAAAGCAATTTCTTTTATTTCTCAATTTTCTTTTTGGGTGGGGTGGGGTGGGGGATTGTTCTTAATCAAAAGTAAACCAGTTACCAGTTTTACAATGTTCATTGTGTCATTTATATCCAAAAGACCATGAGGCAAATATAAGGATCAGCCTGTATATTGGTGTGCTGCTACATGTGTTCACAAATAGAATTTAGGGGTTGTTCATCTTGGTATGGACACCATAGCATCAATATTTCAATAATTATAGTCGGTGTATATTGGGTCTTTTTATGGTTAGCTTTTGAAGGTCATCTGAGATTCAACATATTGAGTTTAATTGGAAAGAGCACATATTTATATATTGTTTAACCCTAACACTACTAAAAAGTAAATCTCCCATCGCATGCAAGGACGGTTTTCCACGAAAGTGAAGCTGATACTGATAGCCTTGGCTTGCCTATGCGATCCAGCGGTTGATGTGCTGAGGGTCCCTGGATCGATTTCCAGTCGGGGAGCGGCAATTTCTTTGTTCAAACTTCTCCAAAGTCCTTGGGTTTTATAAATTACATTACAAATCGTCAGCTTAATAAAATAATTGCCTACGTCAATTTTCTCAATTTGAGATTTTTGCCTAAATCAGCTCTTTACCATTGGAGGCACATATGGTTAAGTACTTTAATAATTATTCAACTCTAAAGTGTGCTACCAAATCAAAAGGATAATTGCCTAAGTCAAGCATGTGACTTAGGCAGATTTATTTTATTGCCTTAGTCAAACAGTGTGACTTAGGTAATATTTGAAACTTCCAACATGGCCAGCCGTAGGGCAGAACGCTTCAGTAAAACCATCACAACAAATGAAGTTATTGCATTGATAGAAGAATGTGCTAAGTTATGAAAATTTACTTAGGCAATTATTTTATTAAGCTGGCGAAACTAGACATTCTTTTTTTTAAATTCTCAAAAGTAGTAAATATGACTTGCGCAATTATTTTATTAAGCTGACAAAATGCAATACACATTTTTTAAAGATCACAAGAAACCAATCTTTATTCAGGATGGTGAATACAGGTAGATATGGTCTATCTGAACATTTCTTTCACCAAATTGTTTTTTTCTTCAAAATTATTATTATTGCTGATAGAAACATTTATTTATAATGCATGACACATGGCTGTCAAATGATACCTCTGAAAGTGTTATCACTTATCTAGAAGTAGAATGCCCAATCTAGCCGGAACACAAACAGTGATGATGATTCCTAATCAGAATAGTTCCGTTTCATGTTTGTAATTTGTGTTAAATGTCAGGATGCAATTCCATAATTAATCAAATCTTTCTTATGAGCACTGACAGGTTGAAAATGAAATCTTCACAAATTATGATTAATATAACGTTAAATATAACGTTACAGAAAAGGAGTGGAGGTGTTCAGTCATACTGCCCGATAAGGCAACAGAAAAAAACCTTGTTCTATGTGTGTACGGACTTCTCAGGTAGGGTCTGGCGGTCTGGTGGGTGGGAGCAGTCTAAATGTTCATGAAAATATTGGTACATTGTTCAACCATTTTGTTGTTGAACATTTCAAAAATCTTTTTAATTTTTAATTTTTTTAATTTTTTTAACTAATGAAAAACTATTGGTTTGATTCTGCATGTTTCCTATGTAGATAAATTGCATTTTTAATCTGTTTGATCATTGATAATTCAAGGGCAGTTATTTGTTTTGGTGGAGACATGATCAAGGTGAAATGAAAGTCTGCCTATGCATAAACCAATTAATGACTATGATTTGTAAACCAAATTGGAATAATTTGCTGGGAAAATCACTGTATTTTTAAAAGGAATAGAAAAAGAAGAAGATAAAAATGATGTTTAATCTTGTGAGCCATGTTTGTTGTGCATCTCCTCAGGCATTAAAAAACTTGTTCTATGGGTGGACTTTTCACGATGAGTTAATCAGATTTTTTTAAACAAAAATCATGCAAATTATGGATTGGTTTGGCCTTTATAACGGGTTCAAGTTTTTTGTTGCCTTATTGATTGTCCCTGCCCCGGTTATTTCAGTCGATATTGACTTTAGGTTTGCATGATCATTCCCAAAATTGCGGAAAAGGGGGGTTTTCATACCATGTCTGTGATTTCTCAAATTTAGGGATGTTTTTGAAGCTATGTCCGTGAAAAGGAGGGAAAATGGTAGGCTTATTATATTTGAAGACCATGTTTGCTCCTCTGTGCATAAATTGTAAAAGGTAGTATTTTGAACCAAATGTGTCCTTGATTTGCGCAAAAAGGGGGACTGTTTAGAAAGAGTCCTTGTAATGGTGAAATAAGGGGTGTTTTTCCAGGCAAAATGTCCTCGTTTTTGCACGAAAAAGGGGGTCAAATGAGCACAATTGTCCTTGAAACATTGTCTTGTTTGGATTTTCATTCTTGACATGAAAATATAATATTGAATCGATTTCTTTGCAGTGCACTCTGTAATTATTGCTGTGATAGTTTGAAAACAGAAACGATTAGAATAGAAAAGATCTGCCTGGTATGTACATCCATCCAATCAAGTTTTCCAAACTGATCCATGCTGCATATCCGGCATTATCTTTTAGTAGTCAGCAATGTAATCTTTAAATTGTAACATAATCCTTACATCAAGTTTTTTCTCTAAATATTGCTTGTACAATATATTATGCACACAAATGTCAGACAATCTAGACATAAGTATTTCTCAACAAAACCTGATCCTCTGCAAACCAAATGGCAGTTCTTACTGACGTGTACTAATTTAAGGTTGGTGACTGCGTACGGACTATTCTAAGGTTCTTGTTTGAAATCGCTGACTTTGTTTTGGTACCAAGGGATTGCCCCGAGGGGGCGGCACGCCCCCGAGGGGCAATCCCGAGGTACCAAAACAAAGTCAGCGATTTCAAACAAGAACCTTAGAATAGTCCGTACAAAGTCACCAATCTTATTCATAACTGTCATTTAATGTTGATTAGCATCCAAATTGTAATATTAAGTTATTCTAAACATGCTAAAGGTTTATATTTTGACTTTGGAGTTGTGTCATTTCCCCCTGAGGTAAATAAACACCACCCCATTGAATAATGGAGCAATCTAGGGCAATCTAGGGGATTCCCCACTACGTCATTGTTTTTCTCTGGAATGTTTTTCTTTGACCAATAGCGGAGAAGCTGTTATAAAGAACGATTATGAGATAGACCAATCACAGTTCGGCAAATATTATGCATGTTCAGGGCCACAAATTAATTTAGTTTTTGATTTGCAAACAAGCACGGAAAATAAATAAACCAAACAACAGAAGTTTCTTCATTCCCGATCCTGTAAAGAATTCAGAAGCAGGAAAGATCAATTTTGCCGATTGGAAATAATATTATATGAAATATGACTTCATACCCTGGACAAATATTTCGTCTCAGATCTACCGTACGAATAAGTTTTTGAAGCTATTTTTGTAAGCTTATTCATCATTGAAAAAGTCAATGCAAATGATCATGATCGGGATCATGATGTCTCATCATAATCATGGATCCATGGATCAAAGTCGAATCACTTCAACAACCTTCTTATGTTTATGGTCAATTGATGGGGAAATATAATCAAAATCGCAGCTAAATCGTGTTGTACAATTCCATTCTTTGTCTGCTTGTTTAGAGACGACGTTATTCGGTGAGTAATCATGATTGATGGCCTAGACCTACATCGTGAGTCTTTTTGACAAACAAAAGTATGTTCTCTTGCCCTAATTATTATTATAGTTGCAGTGTCAGTGTTTGTCAATTTGACAAAAATTAAATGGGTTGTCATGTGTCGTAGACGGGATGGCTAGCATAGGCCTAGCTAGGAGTAGGCTCGTACGTAGGCCTAGTTAATTTAGCCTAACATTTTTTAATCTTGTCAGTTTCGGTTTTACAACAAAAATGGATGACGCCTGACTTCGATTTTGAATACGTTTCTTGAATTGAAACATTTATAAAGTCACCTTTGATGAGACAGATAAACAGATTCCTGTTCTGTACTACATGTACTAGGCTGTTTATCATGGGTTTTTTTTTTTGCGTCCCCAGTCAAATTTTATACTAGTTTGTTAGCCCTGTAATCAGATTTATTTTACTGATGCTTGATACGGCCGTGTTTGCCGGTGAGACCGAGACAGACACGCAACGTCAGAGCGATGTTTAGCTTACAATCGCTACATACATTGTACGTCCTCGCTCGTCACTTGTGTCATTTTGGGGTCCATGATGAAGCTTACAAAATTTCACCGAGTCTGCGCTCGCTGCTGAGGGACGTCCAGTTACCAGTCAGTATTAGGGCAGGCTAGCCGCCGCGCTGGTGGTACAAACACACGCCAGTTATTCAAATCATGCAGACCAAATTTGCCGTTCATCATTGACATTTTACAACATATAAAAATGGTGTTTTGTTGTGTTTTCAATGTAGTATTTATTGTTGAAAGTACAGCCGCGAGTAATCGTGTCGCGTGTATCCATGTTCAGGGCCCCACTCGCAAACATCTGCCTCTTGTTACCATGCACAACGTCACACAAAACGCCCCGCCCCCAGGTCATTGATGCGGCTACAAGTACATTTTGGAGGTCTTGGCAATATATCAATAACCTGCGCTGTGCGTTCGCGTTTCCATGTAACGATCAATTTGAGTGGAAGCGCGGTGGTACGCACATTTTCAAAAGTTATGAATAGTATAACATATCATTGTAGTGTCAATAGCTGTATGGATTGAAGGGCATTAACATTGTTCTCAAGGATGGAATGATATTACAAAGTGCACATAACTCAATGTAATTTAAAATTGGATTATGACATCAGCGTAAGTTCTAGCTAAGTGCATCCTGTGCATAATCCCAATTGGATGGTGTTTGCACTGTCAAAAAAAGGATGTTATGCCTACAGGCTTCACCTATGAATATAGTTTAATCGCTTCCAAATTGGCGAGAAATATTCGGTTTTTATCTCTCCGCCCGCAAAAGTAATCCAAGCATACATGCACGATTATGGCTACACGCATGCAGTTTTGGCCGCACACACACGTCATGCATATGATGCACAGTCCGCTGTTGCCTTCATGCGCAACTGCGTCTTTCTGTATTCATTCGCTGCTGTAAGGAGGCTTTGCCAATTTGGAACTGCTTAAACTATAGATTATTCATTGCCATCACCTCATCCCTAACTTAACCCTAACACCGGTTTAGGTTTCTGTAACTGGTATCACAATTTTCAAACTAAACTAAATCACAAACTAAATCACCGGGAACCAGACTGGAATCTATCCGGGGACCCTCCGGATTCCAGCCCCATGTCCTACCCACTAAGCCACGGCCCGCACCAACTCGTTCGCCAATGTACCGCGCTCACTATATAGGCTTGGTTGATTACGAAAACTGTCGGCACAGGCACTTGGAGGTGGACTTAGAGGTAGCATTTTTTAGCACTCAAGGGGTTAGGGTTAAAACACTATAGAGTATTATACACTCTTGGTAGTGTCGAACCAATCAGAAAGCAAGAAACTAAAATACGCGGAGTGCATTGAAAGTGTCTAATGCACTCCGCGTGTGCGACGTTTAATGCCCGCACCACGCTCTTTGTTTTGATTTGTTGTTCAGGAACCGCCGGCTCGCCAATTTTCACTGCGGGTGTTAGCAAACTTGTTAACATGTTTTTTTGTTTGTTTTTACATATCAAAATTATGCTTAAAATGTGAATTTTAATTTGTATAGTGTTGTGTATGAATGAGGTCAATACATGCGAATATGTTTGTTTCTCGAAAAAATAGAAAAATCAATGCACTAGCGCAAATGTTGATATGCTCACAATAGCACTTCCTGTGGGAGTCGTGCCATTATTCACACATCAACATCAGCGCGCGTGCATTGATTTGTCTAATTTCTCTCGAAACAACACATACACATGTATTGATCTATAATTATTGATCAGCCTTGCTGTTTAAGTCCCTCTCTTGAACTCAAGGAGAAAGGTTACTGTTAATGTCAATACAAGGGAGGTCAAAAGGGGTCACATCTCACATCAGTGTTATTTTTCATGAAAAGCTTTCACGAACAATTAGATCTTTTAGTTAGATCTTGTCTCTCAAATAATATCTAAACAAATCTTTTTCACTCAATTAGAATGACACAAACCACATTCTGTTGCACTTTTTCAATACTAGTAGGCTATTTTTAACTTTTACCTTCATCTCGTTAAAGCAGAACAAATTGATGCTACAAATAGAGCTAAACCTCTTTACCTCTGGGCACACCAATCCCTGTTTGTTTTGGCTCCACAAGGAGCATTGAACAGTACACCAACAGATACTTTTAAATTCGAAATTCATACTTCATGCTTGATTACCTATAACACCTTACATGAAGCTAAACTGACAGAATGGGCCGGTGCTGTGCTAAACATTGATGTCTTCAGTGAAAACAAAAAATACTGATGGAAATATGTACAGGTAGTGGGTGGTCTCATGGTGCTGACCACAGGTAGTGATGTGTTATTGAAGGACGCTACTTGCTACCTGTTTAAAAACTTCCATAAACGTAAATTCTAAATGAGTTTTTTCATTGCACTCATAATCTCCATTTCTGTTACCATATCAGATTTAAGCATCAAATTTTAAGTGTTAAAACTATGCACAACTTTAAAAGCCCCTCCCCTCAAAAAAAATATGTTGATTGAGCTGCTTCACCTACCTGATTGACTACTTCAAAGAACAGTGCTACAGTAGAACTGGGATAGATACCACAGAATTTCCATTGGCAAGTTCCACCAATACCAATCTCTGTATCAGATACAGCGGGTCCCTTGACATTCATAGATGTACATGGTCCAATTGCTCCAGAGATCTTCAGCTCCCGTGAGGTCTGAAAATTCAAAGTGTGACAATTTTGTAATGAGGTAAGTGGAATATCTCATACTACGTAACATTATTAAGCACTTCCATAATATAAGCATCTGGTAGTCGATGTTTGCATTTAATTTAAAAATCATTTTCAAATCAAGGGAGAGGTTTTTTTCAGATATTGAGAAAAACGCAATTCTGCTAGTTGATTGGATTCAGACCTGTAACCAGGGTCCTTCCCCTCCCCCCCCCCCCCCCCCCCCCCACCCCATAAAACTGTAAATGGTTGCAAGCGTAGTGGCCGAAAAAAATTGGTATTTTTTAACAAAAAAGGTCAGAATGTTTGTTAACACATCCACCTTTGACAAATCCCCCCCCCCCTTGGTAAAAAGGTTCACATTTTGGAATAAGGTCTACTTTGGACACCCCCCACACCCCCCCCCCCCCCCCCTCCACACAAACAAAAAACGGGCCTGATTTGATTACAGCAATTAAACATTCTTTTATGCCTGACATGGTCATTGGCACACATGGTCATTTACCTTAACCTCAAGTGAAGCACCGAATGCCATCTTGAATTCACCTTTCATATCCTTAGAGAACACCCTCTGGAAAGTCTGCTTGAACAGAGATGTGTTGTAAGAATCAGCCATTACCATGTGACCACTGGAAAGGAAAGGAACAGACAAATTGTAAAATTATCAAGATAACTTTAATACAAATTATCAAGATAACTTTAATACAAATTATCAAGATAACTTTAATACAAATTATCAAGATAACTTTAATACAAATTATCAAGATAACTTTAATACAAATTATCAAGATAACTTTAATAAAAATTAACAAGATAACTTTAATACAAATTATCAAGATAACTTTAATAAAAACTATCAAGATAACTTTAATAAAAATTATCAAGATAACTTTAATAAAAATTATCAAGATAACTTTAATACAAATTATCAAGATAACTTTAATAAAAATTATCCAAAAAACGTTAATATTCATCTTTCATTTACTATATCTATTGAATCTCTCATTAACATCACTTCTTCACAATTCTTCTTTCCTTATCAATAGGACTTGATTTATTTCATTTGTCCTTCAATTGACTCTTCTGATTTGTAGAACAATGCTAATTTCATTTGGCTTCAAATTTGACTGTTTTTCTGATCTCTTTCACAAATTTCTTCATTTACCTTTTAATTCAATATTATTCTGATTTCTTGAATATTTATCCTTCATTTGCATTTAATTTGACCATCATCCATTTTCTCAAGCAGTTCTACTTCATTTACCTTTGATTGGACTGCTATATTCATAATTTCTTGAATATGGTTAGCAAATAAGTATAGCAAGATAAAGGACCAAAATGATATCTATCAGTTACGGTATAGTGACCATGGATCATGAATGGTTGTTCAAAGAAAAACAAATAAATTCAATATTTCACCAATAACATATTATATGACATGTAAAAATGCTCCAATATATATACAATTTCTTTCTTCAGGTCATCCAGTTGATTACTTTCTATCTTGATTTACATCTGTTTTTCTAACAAGAACAATAATATGCTAATGTCAGACTCATCAATTTACAGAAATTGATCGCACCATAAATCATGATTCTCCCCCCGCACAAGGAAATTATTGTTTTTAATTTCCTGCCTCCCTGTGATAAAAAAGTTCCTTGATTAAACCACAGAACTAAGTAATAACCACATGTATAAAAGTGTAAACTAAATATAGCCTTCAATCTAAACAAGGTGTACTTGAATAAGATGTTTTGCACCTGAAATCTAATCAGGTCACAAGGGCCAGACCTACTTCCATCCACTTAGATCTATCATTACATAAGTGACCTACATAAAACATTTCTAAGATAAGATGTTAGCAAACATTACGCAATCACTGGTCAAAAAAATAGTTATTATTAAGCACAGGCTGAAAAAGTAGGCAAAACGGAAAGCTCCTTGCAGGGAAATTTGAGCATTTGGAGGGAAATTTTGGCATTTGGAGGGAAATGTTACTCTTTCATTAAAAAAATGCATTCCATTTTGGAGGGAAATTTGGAATCGCTCGCCGTGAAAAAAACATTTTTTCAGGCCATGTTATTAAGTCTCATCACAAGTTTTTTTTATATAACATGCATGCCTCAAGTGTCCTTATCCTTAAAGACAATCTATTATTGTTCGGTAAACAGTTCACCTGCATGAGGTCAATAATATATTAATCAATGAATCATTTATTTAAGTAATTCATTCAAATCAGATTCTTGCCAGTAAACAAGAACAAAATAATATCTTTGCCAAATAGATACAAAGCATTATTCTAAGCATGTATATGGTTCAATTTAATATCCAAGTTCAGTTTCTCTTCCTTTTTTAATGTACAGGAGGATCACAGGTAATAGATGGTGTAAGGGAATATTTTGTCTCTTTTTGTAAATACAAAACCATATTTTTATTGGTTATCTATGTACATAATTATGATCTTGGAATGAATAAGAAAATTGCAAATAGGAAATATGCATCCCAATTGATGGAACCAGTTTACATTATTATAATGTTGGTTAAAGAGCAATATTCAAATTGAACAACTGTACAGATAATCAATTTGAAGTTAATATTTGTATACTGTATACGTGGACATTTTCGCACTACATTCATTTTCATGCTTTTCGCGCTCCAAGCAGCTACTGCGAAAATAAAAACAGGCGAACATATTTATTTTGTGTAGAGGTCTATGTAATGAACTTTCAAATCACGAATTTAAAAACAATCGAAATGGCTGAAAATCGGCAAAGCGCGAACATTTAATCGCGCGAAAAAATTACCCCTTTTACAGTAATCCTTTTGGATCGTTTCTATCACATACTAATTTAGATGCCATGACGATATGGTTGTTAATCACAAGCTTCATATTTGGTTGATCTAAAACTAGATTAACACTTCCAAGGAGCAATGAGATTGTTTTTTTCTTTCACAAAAATTTCTAATGTGCCATAAAAACAATGTGTTATTTTAAACATGACCTTCTTAATCTATACTCTGTTTCATCTCATGCTGGGAGGTGTCATCAGCGTGTAATCTAGTATTAGGCGCAGCTCCTTCTGCACCATGTCCAACATTGCGCATCATGATAATATACAAGCTGGCATCACCTCACAACTTGAGCTGACACAAAGCTTAATGAAGTCATTTATCAAAGCATAGTTAATTACAATTTTCGATACTGGTTAATTATCAGAATTTCTCTGTCTTACCAGGTCATGCAGATGAATATATAACTATCCTAATTTACACCCACCTGAAACTACCTAAAACCCAGATAAGGTGTTTTATTATCAATCTTATCTACCACAGAGAGGGAGGACGAATCAATAAATAAAGTCAACTTTGGGAATTGGTTCCAAGACTCATCACTGACACTATGTCACTCACTTTCACTCTAGGTTGGAATGCAATCCCTAAGACATTTTATAAGATACACATGTATTCCCTGGCATTATGTGTTGGATATCACACATGGGCATTCGGCATTGCCTAAATTGTTGGTGGTACAATGCCCACAAATATATTGACCATATTTTGTTTAAACCTGTGATTTCCTGCTCTAGGCTGTCCATGACAATGATGGACACTATCGTAATACATAATGAATACATAGATTAATGAGACCAAAATAAGACAAAAATTGAAAAAAGAAAAATAGAAGAAAAATTGCTCCATAACCCTAACCACCTTTTCCAAAGAAAATGTTTTTGCGGCCAAAGAGCGAGGGGGAAAAGGGCCCCACACCCACAGGGCTCGAACCCTGGACCTCTGGGTTCAGAGGCAAACTATCTACCGCTAGGCCACGGGGGTCAACCATACTTGGCTCAGTATACTTCGCCAAGTATGTACCCTGGGGCCATTATTTCATCGAAAAACTGCCGAACCGGGTGACACAAGCACACCACAGTACTCTAGAGTGTTAGAGTTAACAACTCAAGAGTCAAATTTCATGTAATGTATAATGTTGTAAATGACAAAGACAAATTCATTACACATCTTCTAATTGGAGATGTTAATCTATTGTAATATTGCATAATTTATTTACAGTGTATTATACCTACCCAGTAAGATTGGGACAATATTTCATCTCGTGAAGTCCTGTTTGATCCAGTGCACAGGAATATATATCAATACAATGTCCATTGGTAGCAGCACGACCACCCAATGCTTCATAGTGCTGAAAGAAACATCACACAGATCATTAAAATAACAAATTGGAACTAGCCATTTTGAGATATGGTGAACGCAATAGGAGGGCAGTATTTGAAATGGGTATATTCAATGGGAGAGGCCGAGAGGGTGTAATTCAGTTTGGGTAAAACCTGGGAAATACAAATATTGTTCAGTCGGGTGTGAAAAGGTCCGTCATACCTCTAATACGCAGCTTTGAATTTGAATGTTGAACATTTCAGTAATTACCAAGAAAATATGCCTTAAAATGCTAATAATATTAGATTACAGTGACACTGATAGAGAGATTATTCTTAAATCCAGTTTGATGCCCAACCATGCCAATAATAGGGATTAAGTGTACTTTAGGTCCCAGGTATGCAACAACTGCACATTCAAATAAATGGTCCTATACGCAATCGCCATTTTAAAATGAAAGCAAGGCTCTCCCCTCTTATCAGCGCGCCCAACCGCGTCACGCGATGCACAAACGTGCGTGAAACCACTGACGTAGTGTGGCGCGATAGTGTGTCGTGAGGGGAGAGCCTCGCTTTCAATGGTTCCATCTGTACCGTGCAAGTAGTGTATAATAATGCAAAGGATGCATTTTATTCTGTCAAAGCCTTGAAGCATGTGTGGAACCTAATGTATACATTTCTAACAGTACCAATTACTGAGTAATACCTTGTATAAAAGACAGAGGCACTTGGATAGCTATCATAAGCTTCTGACAGAAATTGCCAGAATGAATGAAATGAATGTAAAACAGGAGGACATGTGACTTTGTCTCTGCTACACACTCACCTTGATTGCTTTCATCTTATACCTAGTATTGTCTTTCTCTATATCATGATGAGATCTGATTGTCTCTGCTACACACTCACCTTGATTGCTTTCATCTTATACCTCGCATTGTCTTTCTCTATATCATGATGAGATCTGATTGTCTCTGCTACACACTCACCTTGATTGCTTTCCTCATATACCTCGCATTGTCTTTCTCTATATCATGATGAGATCTGATTGTCTCTGCTACACACTCACCTTGATTGCTTTCCTCATATACCTCGCATTGTCTTTCTCTATATCATGATGAGATCTGATTGTCTCTGCTACACACTCACCTTGATTGCTTTCCTCATATACCTCGCATTGTCTTTCTCTATATCATGATGAGATCTGATTGTCTCTGCTACACACTCACCTTGATTGCTTTCCTCATTTACCTCGCATTGTCTTTCTCTATATCATGATGAGATCTGATTGTCTCTGCTACACACTCACCTTGATTGCTTTCCTCATATACCTAGCATTGTCTTTCTCTATATCATGATGAGATCTGATTGTCTCTGCTACACACTCACCTTGATTGCTTTCCTCATATACCTAGCATTGTCTTTCTCTATATCATGATGAGATCTGATTGTCTCTGCTACACACTCACCTTGATTGCTTTCCTCATATACCTCGCATTGTCTTTCTCTATATCATGATGAGATCTGATTGTCTCTGCTACACACTCACCTTGATTGCTTTCCTCATATACCTAGCATTGTCTTTCTCTATATCATGATGAGATCTGATTGTCTCTGCTACACACTCACCTTGATTGCTTTCCTCATATACCTCGCATTGTCTTTCTCTATATCATGATGAGATCTGATTGTCTCTGCTACACACTCACCTTGATTGCTTTCCTCATATACCTAGCATTGTCTTTCTCTATATCATGATGAGATCTGATTGTCTCTGCTACACACTTACCTTGATTGCTTTCCTCATATACCTAGCATTGTCTTTCTCTATATCATGATGAGATCTGATAGGTGTTTTTAATTCATCACCAACTACCATACCAGGTCCTTGTGTAGCTGGTCCACCAATGAATAACATGATTCTAGCTCCAGAATTGGGGAATGTACACTGTGATGAATATAAAAGGGGAAGAAAGAAAATACAATTTTATCTTAACATAACTAACAGGGAACTATGATGCCTATATTAGTTATGCAAATGTTGGCCATTCTGTGAAGTGCAAACCAAGTACGGTTACCAAAACAGGACTAGAGACTAAATTTATGAGAAAATAATCTGTACTCAAATTTAAGCTGTACAAGATCATGTGTCTTGTCCAAAAACATCTGCAATCCAGGCAATGAATGTTTGCACATTTTGTAAGCAGTAGATCAAATACTCCCTCTGTCTAAAGTCTTCTTCAAACAGTCTGGACTGATTGACTCTCTAGAATCTTCTAGGCATCTTATTTCATGCTGACTCTCACACCTTGCAGACCAGTGGTTCTACCACCTTTTGATACATGTCACTATGTCTATCACATGATAATATAGTTTCCTGCTCACCTCAAGTAGGCCTACAGCAATAGACAGTGCTACCCCAGTAGAACGCAAAGGTCTCTTGCCTGTGCCAATTGGCCATGGGTCTCGTTGAAGTTCACCAAGTAGATCGGTAAGGTTCATGTCACACTTATGTACTGGTTGCAAAAATCTGCAAATATCAGTGAAATACACACATTTGGTTAATAGGGCGTTTTAAGCCACAGGTAAACAAAATCACATTTGGTTGCTATGAAACATATAAAAAACTTTCTTATTTTAGTATGTCAACCTAATCTTGAAACAGTCATAAAATTAAAGAATCCTTAAACACCTTTTATGGCAATTTCAAACCAAAATTCCACTATCTTCAATAATATGTTCTCTAATTCATAACATGGATAGCTGCATTCCCAATGGGGCCACAATTTTTTTTTTAAATATACTGAAACCAGAATGTTAAAAAACAACAGGGAAAACAGGGAAAAAAGTAGACCTCCACAAAATCATCTATTGTTCCAACATCAAAAACAAAAACATGATGATGTCTCCTTAGTTGTGCTGACCACGACCACAGTAAAATGTGAACCAGGTTATTTACGCAAAGTACTTTTGGCACCTATTTTTAGAGATGTTTTTGTAAGACTTTTTGTCATGTGTTGATTGATGCATGGGCCTTATTTATTAAAATAGGCTATTTCTGTTTTCATTTAATTTATTTTCTGTTTGATATACTATAACTGTAATTATAATTCTTTTGATAATACTTTAGGAGAAATAGTGTCAAATGTTTTTGTATGGTACACATTTTCATAATTGTGAGATGCACAATACTACTTAGAGAATAAAGGTATTGTTTTTAGACCGTACCCGTGTTATATTGTCTGACATAAATGCGGAATACTACCGAACGCATTTATGTCAGACAATATAACACGGGTACGGTCTAAAAACAATACCTTTATTCTCATTCTTAAACAATCATACTGAAGACATTTATCAAAGAAATAAGTGCAATTTATTGTCCACATTTGACAACTTTTACCCCTTCTAGGATCGAATAACCCACAAACATTCCATCCAATTCCATGCGATGAGTACACCATGCGTGATCGTCGCGGCGCCGGCATAAACGCAGGAAAGGCGCCAAAGACGCACTGCAGAAGTGCGCGTTATGGAGCAACCACGCATTGGTCGGACGCACTGTTAAAACGTAAGCCCCCCCCCCCTCCCCGTGTTAAAAGTTGTCTCATCTAAATGTCGCCGATTTCTCTGAGAACCAATGAGATTGCTTACACTTTCTTAGCTGTTTAAGAATGTTACTATAAAAGATGATTGTTTACAGACAAATGTGTTACTTGTGAATTATTATTTCAATCCCTTGATGGTTGACATTCCAAAGTTAATATGAAATAGAAACAAACAATCTCCTGACTTCAACCCAACAGCATCCCAATTTCAATGAATTGATGGGGCTACAATGTTGCTATCTTCCTACACAATGGAACAGAGACGTCATACAAAAGAATAGGTATTAAAGTAAAGAATGATCATAGACAGACTGAAGACAACAAGTCTTCATTGGAAGTGCCTTATACACCAGGAGAGTGAAGTCAATTGATATTATTACAAATAATGAGACATAACATAATGGGATAAAGTGTAGTTTCCACAAAACTTAAATACAGAAAAAGAAATATGGTTCAAGGTTAACACAAGAATGTTTGAAGTGTGTAATATAAGATTGTTGAGGTTATGAATAGGCTTGGAGTTCAAACAGTTTCAATTTTTGTTTTGGCAGATGAGGTCTTAATATCCTCAATTTTTGTTCTAGTTATTAATTTTTAATTTTGTTTTTGATGTATTTATTGATGTATTTATTGATGTATTTATTTATTGATGTATTTATTGATGTATTTATTTATTGATGTATTTATTTATTGATATATTGATGTATTTATTTATTTATTTATTTATTTGCAAAAGTGTGCTATTAGTGGGGCTCCATGGCTAATAGATTCAGAATTATAACTAATCAGCGTAGGGTTATACCGCGATGACGGCTTGGCGGTCATCAAATCTAGAAGATGTAGAAACGCTGACTATGTTCCCAAAAAACTCATACAGCTATTTAAATCCATTGATTTGCAAATCACAGTTCAGCTGAACTTGAAATCCGTGAACTACCTCGATATCAACCTTAATTTGGAAACCGGCTTATGTAAACCATACAGAAAACCCCACAATAACCCTGTATATATCAATAAACAATCAAACCACCCATCTTCAATAATCAATCACATACCCCAATCCATCTGCAAAAGGATCTCATCCTTATCTTCAAATGAAAATATTTTCAAAAATGCTGCAACTGTATATGATGATGCATTGAAGGCTAGTGGTTACAATGAAACCATAACACACACGAAGAGCACAGAAAAACCAATGAAAAAGAACCGATCCAGAAAATCACTTGATTCAATCCCCCATTTAGCAAGGATGTAAAAACCAATATCGGCCGCAATTTCCGAAAGCTAGTCGACAAACACTTTCCACGAGGTAGTAAGCTACAAAAGATCTTCAACAAAAATAACCTAAAGATCAGTTACAGCTGTATGCCTAATATGAAAAACATCATACAAGCGCACAACTCTAACATCATAAAGAAATCTACCCCCGAAAAAGAAGCCAGAATGTGCAACTGCAGAAAAAAAGATAGTTGCTCACTGACAGCAATACGACACATACGTATATTGGGCAATCGGGAGGTACCTTTAAAAGCTAGAAGCTGATCTGCAAGTTACGTGCTTGCGACGAAGGGAGGAAATTATCCATGAAATGGCGATCGAGATCTCTCAACATCACGAGGCAGGACGTAGCCAAGCCGTCTGGAGATCCATTGACAAAATCACAGGACGAAAAAGCGCCCCAACGTCATTGTTGCTGCAGAATCCATGGAGGCTAGGTTGGTTATAACAGCTAACTATTTTCATGGACTCCTCAACGTACCTCCTGTTGATCTGGATCTTACTCCTCTAGACGCACTGCCACAGGCACCCGACGTGAACACGGGTCCAATCACACTGGACGAACTCCACAAATCTGCCTGACTAACACCATCTGGCAAGTCAGCCGGTCCTGACGAGCTGCCATCGGACAGTGTTGACGTTCTTCCACTCGTGAATGACATGCTCGCTGGCGAGGATCCTCCGCAGCGTCGCCATCCCAAAGGGAAAGAGCACACTTCTGACCAACCAGCGTGGACTTAACCTCATGTGTGTCAATGCTAAACTGTTCAACCGTGTTCTGCTAGTCCGACTTCGGGAGCGATTGGAGATGTTACTTTTGTCATGGCAGGCAGGATTCCGACCCGGACGCAACACAGTCGAGCAAATCATATGCCTCCGAATGGCAATGGGCGCATGCCTTCCTAGGAAACGAAGCATGGTTGTAACCTTTGTAGATTTCTCCAAAGCATTGCATTTGACTGTATTGAACGTAAGGCCCTAAAGGACATTTTGGCTTTATACATCACCCCTGTGACTTTCATTAACGCCATTATGTCCCTATACACAGACACAGCAATTTATTTAGTGTAGTGACTTTTCTACATGTGTAGTGGTAGTTCGTAGCACTAGTTGTCATTTGTCGACAATGACGATTCCCCAACATGTAGATACGGATGATGCATTGTCGATATAAAACTTAAAAAGGCAGATGGGCGATATGCATGCGATAAAACACCAAACTAGATTATTTCTTACCAAAACTAACGGTAAATTTGAAAATTCTACCCAAATAACATCCAAAGACCATAAACAGTCCGCGATAAGGCCCCAGCGAATTTATTTTGTAGGTGCTCATTTGTGTTGTTGTTGTTATTAGTAACCCATTCCTTGACCAATCAGGATAGTGTTTACTGGCCCACAAATTTTGCCTTTGTTTAGCAGTCTAGTGTTTGTATTCTTTGGCTGGTTTCCTCCGGGTCCCATTTTCTCTCATTGCGTTTTTGCCAGCATACCATTCAGATTTCTTAGAAATTTAGAGTCTGTTGGCAATAAGATTTTGATCCATACCAACTGAATGGAAAATCTCCTTTGTCCATTTTTTCTTCCATAAATGTCTTCATTTCACCCATCCCATACCCTGTAAGGAGGAGTCTTTAGAGGAAGTCGCGTATAAATGGTGGTCCCGTGCATCGGAAGAGCAATACCCAAGCACGTTAAAAGAATACAGACTCTTTCGTAAAGAGTAGGGGATCATCCCGGTCTGTATCTGTTCACACATCTAACGGACCCCAATGGAAATAAGCTAATAAGCTTATTGGGTTATCCAGGGTCGTAGGACCCAAATAATATCAAATCAAATCAAATCTAGGCATTATTATATGATTGATATATACTCAGAAATGGATGTATTATAAATACATAAAATGTTTCAGTATGCAGATGATGTATTTTACAAAGAGATAATACCAGAACATAATGGTTTCTAAACATCTATAATGAACTCCATGCAACCCAAAGCAATGCATCTACTTACGTGTCTAGTAGGGAACTGTAAGAACATTCAAAATAACAACAGTTTAAGGCTTACACAATAAACAAATAAAAACAAATGTACTTTTCTTCCGCAAACAAGAAAGACAGAACTGAACTGAACATCTGATATGCTTTACTCTAACTGAAAATAAAGGTTACTGCTGGAACTTGAATTGACTCTGTTCAGTACCAAATAGTTGGCCTGTATAAGGCCAAACAAACAAAAAAAGGTTTGTCTCAAAGCTTGCGCGCGCATTGGTTTTGAAATGCTGAAAATACCGCGTTTGAAATGCAGGAAATTGTAAAGTTGATTTTTTTTTTCCCTACAATTTTCTTCTCGAGTTTTTATTAAAAATATTGTCAGATTTTCATTTTTCAAAACTTTTACATGACTATACATTGTTTTACTATTGTTTTATTATCTTTATTGTCACTCCATTCCACAACTACATCACAATATTCATTTCAAATAGAAAACAAAAATCAGAAAGTGTGAACGGTTGCAAGTAGTAAGATTAAAAATTGACACACAAATAAAAAAATTAATTCTTAAAAGGAAGGAAAAAAACAGTGCGCGCCGCCAGATTTTGAAGCCTTTGCAAGCTTTGAGACAAACCTTTTTTTCTTTGCCTAATTACTGTATCTTTATTCACCCACTAAGTAAGATTTAAGTTTATCTGCACAGAAGATGCATCGATGGAAGCAAATGTTTGAGACATCATCCTGACTGACTGAGTTCAAATCAATTCACAATGGAATGTGATCACAATTATTTGGTTTAAATCAAACTGTTTCATGACGCTGTCTACAATTTAAAGTTTGATAAATGATGTACCAGTTTATATAGTATAGCTAAAGTCAATATCCTAATTGGAAAATTTGCAACATGCAGTGTTATAATGTTCCATTGTGGTTGGGATACATGTCCTAGTGTCAAAGAAATATTATACAATTTTTAAGATATGAATCATCCCTGCAGAAGAGGGAAATATTTGGTATAATCTTAGGGGCAAAAGCCAACCAAATATCTGGATTTGACATCAATTTAAATAATAGACAACAAAATGACTGAAAACCCATTGTAATTATTAAATGTTAAACCATGCCACCTGTATGCTGATCAAAACTGATTAATTCCTGGTCTCAAACATGCTGCATGGGAATATGAATTGATTGGCGCATAATCTAGATGGCTGAATTTGTTTGAGGCGGTGGTTGATAGCATACCTCCTCAGCACACATGTCATGGGCTGGGCTATAGGTTGATAGCATACCCTCTCACCTCGCATGACATGGGCTATAGGTTGATAGCATACCTCCTCAGCACACATGACATGGGCTATTAAAACACAACAAACATATAAAGTGCATGCAATTTTAATTGTTTTAGAAGCGATCAGCAAATGAACAGATTAGTCCTAAAAGGCTAAACAAAAGTAACTTACCAGGTAATACATATGCTGATAACTCTTAAAACTATAACTCCTACATAAACATATTAAATTATAAAGTTGTTGAGAAATTTCCCTTCTTTAATTTGAGGTATTGCACGGATAAAAATGGTTGATTATTTAGGAAGTTACAATCCCAAATGTAAGGTAAAGTATGATGTTCATTTTCACATTTTTTCTTCTCAACATGGGGGAGAGTATGACAGATCAAGTGTGTGTGCCGTATTTATAGCCTATCTGTTATGCATCTTGTCACCTACCTGTTCATTGGCTGTTGTTGCTGTGGTTGTTGTGGTTGTTGTTGCGCCCTCATCTGTCCTGGTCCTGCGACACGCCCTATACCAAGCATATCCTGTCAAATTAACAGAAATGTGCACTCGTTAGCTTGCTTATAAAAGAAGTTCAAGTATTTAAAAATATATACTGTCATTACACATCAGATGAGTAGAGCATTTGGTTTTGGTGCCTGCTGGTTATCTATAAAGAGACAAAATGTGACCAGTCGCGTCAAAAAGGACATGTTGTCGGCAAACACAGTTTTGAGATAGAGGCCGATATATTTGGTAAAATATAAAGAAAACAATAGAAAAAAATATGCTTCTTCAAATCATATCTTGTGATTACAAAGTCTGATTACCTTCAACATGGTGTCATTTCAAAGCTTAGCATGTGCTCTTTCAAGTCATACCAATAACTCAGATTTGACTCGGGCCTCCAACATGTCCATTTTGATGTGACGGGTCACATATATACCCATTGATATGGTTACTAAGAAAATAATATTGGGGCCACTATTTTCAGCAGGTCATTGACTTTTGAATTCATGTTTTCAAATAATATCCAAGTTTATTTTTTCAATTATATTCTAAACTGATCAAAACAAATTTTGAGTTGATGTAGCCCTTGATATGGAAAATAACTCAACAGAGTGTTGTATGGTACAACTATCAAATATTAAAAGATACATGCTAAAAGAGCATAAATGTTGTGATATGTAGAGATGGTACGGAAATGACCAAACTGTTGTTTTAATCATTAATCTGGGTGCTCATTTATATTCATAATATCTGTGATGATCATAGATTTAAATCTAGACCCGGTACAAAATGTTTTGCCCCATCTCTTTGTGTGTAACAGGCGCCATTTTGAATTTCGATCATGGGGGAAATTTGCAGGTATGGCGTTATTTTTCGCACAAAAAAGAACAATGGCAGTCGCATTCATGTACTTAAGCCATGTCCCTCAACACCAATTTTCCAAAAAATGGCGACATAGCTCCAAATTTGATCCCATGGTGGAAAAACAAAATGGCGGCGCATCGGATCTAGTTTATAAGTCTGTGTTGAGGACTTACTTGTATCTGTTTGGCGTTGAGATCCTTGGTTCCCCTGAACACATAGCTCTTGGAGCATCCATCACATCCCAATTCGTGCACCTGTATCATCCTGCCAAATGTAATCAGTCCCACCAAGGCATTGGGTGGCAGGAGACTGAGAGACATTTGCAAGGATTCCTTCAAAGCTTGTAAATCTTCCTCTTCCATACATGTGTCTAACACTAGAAGAAAGATGGGAGGCGCTGAATGACCTCGCTGAAAAACAAAAGATATGAAATGCATATGGTTATGTGCTGCAATTAAGTGTTTAGCTTTTTTTAATCATCAGCTTCAAGTTATTTCAATTTCTGTGCCTTTCTATGTTGTTAGGAAATCAAAATACTTTACCCAGTTAGCCACAAATACATTCAAGTTTTTAAGAAATTTGGCAGTGGAATCCTGCCAAAAAGAATTCATACTATTAAAACCCATTTTAAATTGAAATAATCGTAACAGCGGGACATTTTCCAATTTTTAAAAAATAATGGGTTCTGGTTTATCAGACAGATACCTATTTTGATATAAAGGCTAACTTCTATCTATTGAAAAACCGAAAAAAGTTCTTTGATCTCTTCATTTGATTTTAAAAATATATCTATGCAGCAGCATGTGAGATTTATGATGAACTTACTTGGAGTGTGTATTCAATGGTAGAGAACTGTGGTATAAGTTCAGCTGGCTGGTGTTGCTCTGATATGCCTTGATACTGTCGTGGAAACTATAATGAAAAGGATCAATTATAACAAATTATGTAACATCCATGAACTTGGAATTGAAGGCCTGCTTGATTGAAGAATGGCAGACACAATAGGAGAGGCAGTATTTAAGTTTAGGTGAGCATGTACTTCCCTTTGGGTAAAGCCTGGGAAATACAAAGAATGAGCAATCAGGTGTGTGGAGTTTGCCATATCATGAATATGTTTTACCTCCAGTTACCCTAACTCATTAGGTCATTGATTGGTAACTGAATGATGAACAATGCAATGAGTAAAATATATGATCAGCCGTCTCCATGGAGTGAATCAGTGTTCGCTTGAGTGTTAGTTGATTGATTCAGCTACTACACAATAAGAGCACATTCATGCCCATATACAGGCTGGGGCACTGCAGCATTGGATACAATCAAACCGTATGTGTGCATGCTATCGCTGGTGCTGGTCACATATATTTATATGAAATAAACTAAACTGCGCCAATAAAGTATCGAAACACTTACAAATGGTCAGATTTATCGGAACCTGAATTAGTATGCAAAAAAAAATTAAATAATTCGATTCACAGTTATCTTCTGCGCATTTTGACACCTCTTTTGTTGCGCTATGATGTTGTTTGGCGGATTTATGGGCACTTGAGTGGTTTAAAGTCGAATTATAAAGTTGCAAAAGCTCCTATTCACCCCAATTCCAGAAAGGAACTCGCACAAAGCATCACACACAGACAAAATTAAGACAAAAGCAGGCTAGGAAACAAGCGGGCGACAGGCGCCGTTTAGCGCCCGTCGGACGGCAAAAGGCGCCCGTATTGGCAAAAATTGAAGAGTACGGGCGCCTATAATTTCTCCATTTTGGCGCCCGTTGTCAGACCTGGTTCGAGAGAACTGAGACCAATTTCTTCTTTTTTTCGTTTATCTGCGATAAATCTGTATCCGTTTCAAAAACACAGTTCCAAATACGTATTTAACTAAGCGAAGTTCTCCCAGAGGCTATTAAATGAACCTCGAAATTTGCGCAAACTCCCACGTTGGCATTTAATAAATGAAGCTCGTAATTAGAGTCACGGTTCAAAAAGGTCATATACTATACTGTAATACGTGGAGGCGATGACCTCTGAATCATGCCGTAACACGCGGTTATGTATTGTATCCCAAGCTGTATTTATCCATTAAACTCCCTGAGCTGCTGAAAAATGGTTCTGTGAGTGATGTCATGTGCGATCGCGATGTGAAAGGTATACAGATATGAAACGATTGCGCCCGGGATTTGCGATTCAAATGATAAATTTTGATGCCGATCTTTTATGTATGAATCCATTTTTAATCATCGAAATCAGGAATCATTAAAATAACAAGAAAGCAAGACATGAGATTCATTTTACACTAACAAAACATGGATGTCCGACGGACAACAATAAGCTTATAAATTAGGTTGTCCGGCGCATTTTTTGGGTGTCTGGACACCCGGAAATCCACTTATTTCGAACACTAGTTTCAGTATTTTCTCTTATGAAATATAACTGACTGAAATGAATTCCTTTGAATCCCTCATTCTTACTTACAATTGAAATATGTGATATACACTACTTTAGATATGTTTTTGAAGGTGTAAATGAGTTGAAATGGTATATTATAAAAACGGCCCCTGGTTCCACCAAAACGGCCCCTGGTTCATGACAAAACCCAGTGAACCAGGGGCCGTTTTTTTCTAAAAGTGGCCCCTGGTCCTGTGGTCCTTATTTCCTAGCCTGGACAAAAGACACCAATTTGTTCTGTTTACTTAACCATGACAATTAATGATTGATTAATTATTGATTTATGCCTCCCATCTCTGACCCTTTTGTTTTGTTATTGACAATTAATGCTGATATTCATTGCAATCGATTTATCCAACACGCGACATACACATCATTTAAAAAAGGCGGGCAAAAATAATGATGATCTTATTCGTTGCTGGAATAGGGGCTTTCGCAACTTTAGAATTCGACTTTAAGCCACTCAAGTGACAATAAATCCGCCAAACAACATCATAGCGCAACAAAAGAGGTGTCAAAATGCGCAGAAGATAACTGTGAATCGAATTATTTAATTATTTTTTTGCATACTAATTCAGGTTCTGATAAATCTGACCATTTGTAAGTGTTTCGATACTTTATTGGCGCAGTTTATATGTTTATTGTGCACTTACCTGATTTCTTTGGAAGCAGAAGTTGCAAGTCCATAATTTGGCTCTGTAGTCTACTTGGCTGTGGTTTAAAAAAAAGAAGAGACCATATTAATGTACAGCATTAGTAGACTTATTTTCATCACTTAAATTTAGCTACTTTAAAAATAACCACAAATACTAAAAATAAAAACAAATTGTTTATTGTAAATGATTACCTTTGAAGTATTAAATATTCTGATATATTAATTAGGTATTTTGTTGATTTTATCTCATAAACTACATGTGATTGAACATAATGAGTAAGATGTTATTGATCAATTTTTTTTACAGAAAGAGTGCTGTGTTATTTTTGTATTCTTACCAAAATGGATTGAGAACAGCTCTGCAAGTGGATCTAGTACACAAGACTGGATCATATTGAATCGGTGGTAAATCTGGTCTCTCCTTGATAGGTGTGTAAAGACAAGCAAGAGGAACAACCATCCTGGTAGCCTCTAGACGACTTGATGGCCAAACATTCCAACTGAATCGTACCCCATCTCTCTCCTCATTCTGAGCAATGAATTCCTGGTAGGTTGCCATTTTGAACTACCTGTGTGGAATAATAGATGAAATTACAATGCAAAATCCTTTGCAAGAATCATAAAAGATCCTCGCAAAAGGATTTTGCGAAAATCCTTGAAAAAATAAATGTGTTTCACCATTTGGCAATCCTGCACTTTATTAGGGGATAATTATTTGATGGAATAAACCGTATACTTCATATTTTGTACTATTGATGGTATACAGTCAATTCATGAAGTATACGACAATACTATGACTATGTCATTTCCAGTTTCCGCAATATGTCATCTCAAGTTTCCGCAATATGCAAAACAATAAACTTTCATCTCTGGAAACTTTCACATGTCAGATCTTACATCAACAAAACCACCTGCCATCATGCAATGATTAATTATTGAATGAACAAGTTTACCCCAGCGACGCATATTCCAGCTACGAGATATGCGATTGATGTTGTGCTAGCGTGAGTGCAGGTATTTGTTGTTGTGCCTATTTTCAAGCTTGAAAGTCAAGCGCATTGATGCAACAACTGAGCGTGTGTGCATACACATTATATGCATTTAACATACGAAGCAGACATTGTTGGATTTGTATTCCACAATTGTTTGTTTAATTATTAATTAGTCACCTCTTGTCTGGACTACGCACCAAATCACATTTACAAAATAAGATATCAAACCCGCTGCCCCTGCGTAAACCTGTGGTAGAAAAATCCAAGATGGCGTCACAGCTGCGCGAGTCGCAATTCACAAATGTTGCAAATGAAGTGTGCGCGGCAGTATTCCAATACTGCTAGAATATACACAAGCTATGTTATCACAAAAATCACTACGGTACTGTTGAGCACACTCAAAAAAAATGTTGTATTGTTATTACAATGGACACAAAATTTCATTAATGCTGAATGGATATCTCTGACACACCCCTTGTATTTCATAGGCTTCAATGACCCATGACATCAGTTTGGCTAGTGGGCGATGCATGGCGATGTCATGCCTCTCAACCCCCAAATCACTAAAAGCTCTTCATCTGTTCAGCAATTTGTTTAATTCAAACAGGAAATCAAACTTAAACTTTACCTCAACAGATCAGATGTTTATTTCATTGGAAGAACTATTTTTAGTTAAAAACACTAAAAATAGTGAATTTAGGCCCTATTACGCTTTTTATGATTTTGAGGTAATTAGGAATCATATCGCTCTGTAACCTGGAATATATTTATGATTTATTATCAGAAATATAAATCTACAAGAAAATCTACTTTCTAATAAAAATCATGAATAGAAGGCGCCCCCCTGGAAAAGATCCCATAATATGCCTTTAAATTAAGAGAAAAAGAGCACATCATAACAATTTATCATGTCGTTTTGTATGTATAGGCAAGGGCGGACTTGAGTTATTATTAGCAAATTTGATTGGCAACAAAAAACAAGGGTTTACCGTTTCAAAAACAAAACATTCCATGCACGCTGAGCGTTACGCACTTGATTCACAGTAGGCGCAATGTGCAGTTGCCTTAATTGATTGATTTGCGCAAGTTGTTTTCACCGGCATTTGATTGTTTTCACCGGCATGACGTACATGTAGGTCTGCCCTGACCTTAGTCCTAGTAACATAGGACCTGCGAATCTCATATATCATTAACATCTGGACATTATCAACTACTGATTCTTAAGTCCTAGAACGTTGCCAATATGTGAGACACGGAATTAAGCAATGAGAAGTTTGCAACGGTGTAAAAACCAAAGTATTTGATTCCCAAACGATTTTCGAAGTTATATCAATTGTATGGACTCATACCTTGATGTACATACCATTTAAAATGATGATAATTGTTCAAAAACGTTGCATTTGGAGAATTTTCCACACGCCAATTTTCTCCGTGTTGAAACTAAGTCGAAACAAAACCGGAAGGATGAAATTACAAGGTCAGAGGTCATATACGTGAGGGCGTATTTGTAAACAAACACCCACCAGGCAGTATTGGGCTCATACAGGGTGTTTATTGCATTGATTGAGGTATCCGTATTTAACATGTGGTAACTATTCATAATATAATACATTCTTAAACAGCTAAGAAAGTTTAAGCAATCTCATTGGTTCTCAGAGAAATCGGCGACATCTCTATGAGACAACATAACACGGGGAGGTGGGGCCTACGTTTTAACAGTGCGTCCGACCTTCACAATGCGTGGTTTGCTCCATAACGCGCACTTCTGCAGTGCGTCTTTAGCGCTTTTCCTGCGTTTATGCCGGCGCCGCGACGCTTACGCATGGTTTACTCATCGCATGTAATTGGATGGAATGTTTGTGGGTTATTCGATCCTAGCAGGGGTAAAAGTTGTCAAATGTGGACAATAAAATGTACTTATTTCTTTGATAAATGTCTAAAGTATGATTGTTTAAGATCGATCGATAGTATTATTTTTTGCGTAGAACAACGACGCCGAGAACAACGACGCCTGCGGCGTCGTTGTTCTACTTAAAATAATACTATCGTCCTCATTTATGTCAGACAATATAACACGGGAACGGTGTAAAACAAAACCTTTATTCTCTAAATTAGGCATGTTCATAAAATTTTGAAAATAAAAATATCTCTTTGAAAATGGGATACATGGAAACGAAGTACTTTACAATAAAAACTGGTGGTTCAACCATGTCAGCAGGGTGAATAATCACAAAGTTATAACCAAAAGTAGTTTGCCTTATATTGCTAAAACTGGTCAAGTCATGCAAATTTTAAACTATTTTAGATTGTTAGAGCTTTAAAATCATGATGTCCAGTTGCTTGTGTGTGGTTAGTAAGACATCAGTGAATACATCCCAGCTTGTGTATTCCATTTTCGCTGGATTTAAATGAGATAAACATGGAGTTTGCTACACATTTTGGCAACAAATTTTCAAAAAAATGTCGCCCTCTGTAGTCAATGATATGAACATCCCTATCTAAATTGAATGTCTCCTTGCAATGAATAAATATGAGATTATCTTGTTATCTCATCAATATAGATTAAGTTGGGTGAAAAATCCTTTTTTTTTTTACATGCAACAAAATCGCTTGTCACGCTATGTCGCTATGATAATTTCGCCCAGGCCTAACGTCATCGTTTGTTTACTTGGAAATACGCATGTGCAGATTTTAGTATCTTCGAAAGTGAACTTAAATTACTATTTTTATCAGATGTAAGTGTAATATCGTTGTAATCAATAAGTTCAAAGTCAAACAAATTCTGTGATTCTTAGCTATAATAGGCCTACAGCCATTGTCATTGTGGGTGAGTAAGAATGGTTTTGGAAAATGCTAGGAGTTGCAGAAGTTTTACTTTGTAAATTTTGGGCTCGTTAAAGCTTAAATACCGAAGTCACATCATAGTAACGTTCTGTTACTCAGTACTTAGCTACAAAAACAAGCATTGACTTCCTACGTCGTATTTGTTTCAAAACAAAAAATAAATTTACTGGTAGTTAAATTTAAGTTATCCTTACTTATAGAACTATACTTGCGGATTATTTTGATACCATCGATGTTATTCTACGCTTACAAATTCTGGAGATTTTAGAGGTTTTTTAACGACTAAATGATTACCTTTCTTCAATGCCGTCTAGTTTGCTTGGTCCCTGCATCAATGGGCTCCACACAACTCATCCAAAAGGGATTCTGGGTACCGGGAATCAGCCAAAGAAATAGGGGTCAATTCGGGGTCGATTAGACTAACTCTCAGTCGCCCTCTACGTCGCTATCTTGCAGGCTATATTAATTTTGTACAGCTTTAGCTGCTGTACGATAATATTGAAGACTTGGGGATGTAGCCTAAGGTCGATGCGGAGAGTTCATATCCAATAGAGTTCTTCCGTTTGCACAGCGCATTAATTCCCTGTCTAGTATTTACATAAATGAAAACTGCATACCCAGGACCCTAATTGTACATAATTTGTCGTATTGGGTGGTTTTAAATGTTAAATATGTTAGAACATTGTATAGTTTGGTAATAGACCATTTAAAATTGAGATCAGAAATCTTCGGAAAACAGGTCACGTGCGTTCTTCGGAATCTCACTAACAGCAGCCTGGTGCCAACAATTTGGAACCAGGCTGTTGTTAACAGTTGATCGCATTCATAGTATTGGTTGTCCGCCTAGTGATTTACTATGTTTACACACACGCGTACACCCATGAGGAGTAAAACGTGGAACGAGACTATTGAAACTATTCGGAACCAATCGTAAATTACCGCGAATTGACTTCATCTTTCTGCTGATGAGATATTTTTTTCGCTGTGATTAGGGCCGATTTTATATCATTAATATTTCATTTTGAGTAGCATTTATGGAGCTGAACATTTATCTAGGATGCAATAACAGCACATAGCACATGTATAACCCAGGTAAGTGTATTCAAATGTTCTAGAAATAGGCAAACTAGCAACGAAAATCGCCGACGTCCGAACATATGCTTTCATTTCATAGCTCTCATACTGAGTCGTATCACGACGTATGAGAGCTATGAAACAGAGCTACTCAGTACTATAACTTATAAGTCCTGAGACACATGTTACTGCGACTAGCCCTGACCTATACTATACATGCTATATATGACGAATCACTACCTGGCGATCTGTAAACATCGCTAATAATTCAGTGACAACTTCCGGGTGAAAACGGGACCTCTTATATAGCGCCCCCAATTTTTCGGCGATGACAATACCTACTAATTACTATCCTATCATGAGTTGACTATATTACTATGTGTAGACCAAATAAAAATTTAAAACGGTTCTATTTTTGCTGACTTTGCCTTTTGGCTTTGGCGACGTCGAGGGTCTAAAGGAAGTTATGTGGCTTTAGTATGATGAAGCATGAATGATTGATAGTAGTAAGCCACCATACTCATTTACTTGGGTTTGGGCATGTTATGTTATTGAAATTGTTGGGTCACCATTGTTTTGATTTTGTTTCTCATTTTTGAGTAAGCTTAAATAAAACACAGATTTTAAAATCTATTTTAAAGACTAGGTATATATCAAATAAATAAATGCTCATAAAAGTAAATCAATGGTTATAATAGATACCAATAAACAAGCAATTAAGTTGTCGTTTATCTCACCTTTCCTGTTTTAGGTACTGAATGTCATGCGAACAGATTTGTTAAAAATCCACGTAAGTTTTCTGGCACCGGTTTTGAACCGGAAGTACTACAACCAATCACTTATGATCAGTGATTCTTGTTAATCTTTTAGAAATCATAAATTATTTTATGATTTTAAATTTAATCACAAACTTTTGATCTCAATTTTATTATTCTAAATTGTATCAAGCACTGAATTTGTAACAAATAGTTGACCACATATGTTACCCATTTTCACAACAGATTTTGTTGTTGTTGCTAAATTATAAAACTTTGTATGTGTATTAAAACTACGCCGGTGCCACGTATTTTCCCAGGATGCAGCATTCTCTCTGAAATTAAAAAAATGATGAAATCCCCAAACACCTGATTTTAGAGAGGAGCTATATCTATCAAGGGGTGGGACACTATTGATGTATTAATGCTATATACATCATCGAAGTTTCACACAATGTTTAATCATAGACACACACACAAAAATCCACCTTCTTTGTACTCACGTATTGTGATCGAATCCTACCGTGTCTGGAGGAGGTAACACCGCCAGCAGACTGAAATAGCGCCATCTTTATCACCAAATAAATTGAAATTGGATGCGTCCTCTTCAATTGCCTTCAGATTACATCGGCCATGACATTTTGATACGTTTTAGACTAGTTAGGCCACTATCAAACAATAACAGCTCTGAAAATAAGTGAAAATGAAATGCCCTTAATCAGGCCCGTAAGCAGGATTTTTTTAAGGGGGGCGTTTTTTACATTGGTACCAAAAAATCGTAAAAAGGTTGCCCACAACATTTTGAGAGCAAGGGGTGGTGGGAGTTAGGACATAAGGGACCGTTCATTATTTATGGTGGAGGGGGGGTTGGGTAAAATATAGGGGGGTCATGTAACTTTCATATGTTGAAATAGGGGGGTTATGTAACTTTTTATTCTTAAACAGGGGGGGTGTGTAACCTTTTTAAACTAAGATGGTGGTGATTAGGGTGATTTTAGAGGCTATTTTGGAGTGTAAATGCTAATTTTTTGTGCGCTTTGCGCACATTTTCTTACAACCTTTCAACTTCAAAACATGTAGGCTACTTATGATGACACTACATGTACTTTCGTACAGCAAATCTTATTTGTGCACGCCCTGCTCGGACGATCTGTTGGAAAAACACCTATATAAACGTCAATGGTTGAAAACATTAGAGCCATAAAAAACATGTTAATAGCCTAGGCCTATGTTCCAAAAACCAATTTGATTAAAAACGGTAATTTCTTGCATGCTTTTCACCTCGTCTCACTCTCAGCTCTGCACCAAAGCTCACAAGAATATTTCATACGTTTTTGTCTGGATGTTCTAACTTTTTTTCGGGTTATAAAGACTCACAAAACACCCAAAATGTATAAATATATGACAAATGTTCCGCCTCGCTACGCTCTCAATGTAGTAAGTCATTAAATTATTGGCCGTTCAGAGACACAACCAACGAATCCATGGACAAAAGAAAAATACATCCCCTAAGTATGTGACAAGTTGATTTTGAGGGGGAGGGGGGGGGTTGTGTAAAAATCTATTGGTTAGTAGGGGGGGTCATGTAATTTTCAGTTTCAGCTGTAGGGGGGGTTAGGTAATTTTGACATACGAGTCTCGAATTTGTCCCAACCCCCCCTCCACCATAAATAATGAACGGTCCCTAATAGGCCTATGTTAGTCCAAAACGGCCCGAAAAATGCTTTAAACAATGGGAAAGGGGGCGTTCTCGGAAAATAGGGGTGGGGCGGGGCGTTTTCACACAAAAAAGGTAATTGGTTAAAAAAAAGGGTTTTTTTTCACTTGCAATGAATAGAAAGGTCAGTTAGTCTTCCACCTGTTCGAGTGGTCTTAGCAAAGTGCTAAGATGCAGCAGTGACATAGTAGCGGTTTAATGCTTTATAAGCATAGTCTTTCTGTAAAAGTGGCACAACATCGACTTTTAGGTAGCCGCTTAGTCAATTGATCCTATCTCAGAATGTTACACCAACTTTTAGAACTTCATGGTCACTCTGAGTTAAGTTGGGTAAACACGTGCGGGTATTATGGGACCCTGTAGGCCTAGGTCTCATAATTGACCGTACATGAAATTGTGCCATAGCAACTTACTCTGATAGATTTAGTGTTTGTTTGTTTGTTTGTTTGTTTGGTTTACACCGTCGGTCCGTAGACACACGCTTGGGTCCTGAAGGGACCAGACTCAAGCAAATTGCTCGGGCCAGGCTTTAAAAAAAGGTATTATTAAAAACAGCCACTCCCAACAAATAAAGTTAACAATTTTGCTGTCAGCCTTCAGACATGAGAAAAGAATAGTCTTGATCCAATCTCATCTACTGCATATAGCAATTTACTCTGATATACTTGCTATCTACTGGAGATAGCAACATACTCTGATAGACTTGCTATCTTCTAACTTAGCAATTTACTCATACTTGGTGTAAGATCGCAACTTACTCTGATAGACTTGTTAGAAGATAGTTACTTACTCTGATAGACTTGCTATCTACTGAAGATAGCCACTAACTCTGATATACTTGCTATCTACTGAAGATAGCATAAATAGCAACTTATTCTGATAGACTTTATATCTATATACTGAAGATAGCAATTTACTCTGACATTATGTGGCAATTATCTAGTCAATGATAACCACGTCATCTGTATGTACAGTATCTCGCAATTATCTCAGTCATGTCATCTGTAAATTATCTTGTCATCTCGTCAATTATCACATCATCTGTAAATTATGTCGCAATTATCTAGTCATTCATCACATCTGTAAATTATCTCGCAATTATCTAGTCAATAATCATGTAATCTGTAAATTATTTCGTCATCTCGTCAACACGTCATCTATAAATTATGTCGCAATTATCTAGTTAATAATCACGTAATTAACTCTGATAAACTTGGCTATCTTCAGTCAGATAGCAAGTCTTTCAGAGTAAGTTACTATCTTTAGTAGATAACAAGTCTATCAGAGTAAGTTGCTATCTTCAGTAGACACCAAGTATGTCAGAGTAAGTTGCTATCTTCAGTAGATAGCAAGTATATCAGAGTATGTTGCTATCTTCAGTAGATAGCAAGTATATCAGAGTAAGTTGCTGTATTCAGTAGATCGAGTCTATCAGTAAGTTGATATCTTCAGTAGATAGCAAATTTATCAAAGTAAGTTGCTATCTTCAGTAAATAGCAAGTCTATCAGAGTAAGTTGCTATCTTCAGTAGATAGCAATTACATCAGAGTAAGTTGCTATCTTCAGTAGATAGCAAGTCTATCAGAGTAAGTTGCTATTTTCAGTAGATAGCAAGTCGATCAGAGTAAGTTGCTATTTTCAGTTGATAGCAAGTCGATCAGAGTAAGTTGCTATCTTCAGTAGACACCAAGTATATTAGAGTAAGTTGCTTTCTTCAGTAGATAACAAGTATATCAGAGTAAATTGCTATCTTCAATAGATAGCAACTTATTCTGATAGACTTGACAACTTACTCTGATATACTTGCGATCTACTAATGATAGCAACTTACTCTTATAGACTTGCTATCTACTGAATGTAGCATAGATAGCAACTTATTCTGATAGACTTTCTATTTACTGAATTTTACCAAGCAATTTACTCGTTATACTAGTTATTTACTGAAGATAGCAACTTACTCTAATAGACTTGGGGTCTACTGAAGATAGCAACTTACTCTGATAGACTTGCTATCTACTTAAGTTAGCAACTTACTCTGATAGACTTGCTATCTACTGAAGATAGCAACATATACTCTGATAGACTTGCTATTATACTGAAGATAGCAACTTACTCTGATATACTTGCTATCTACTGAAGATAGCAACATACTCTGATAGACTTGCTATCTACTGAAGATAGCAACTTACTCTGATAGACTTGCTATCTACTTAAGATAGCAAATTACTCTGATAGACTTGCTATCTACTGAAGATAACATAACATAACATAACAATTAATATTTATATAGCGCTATTCCATCTAGATCATAGCGCATGTAACACATCAGTACACAAAATACATTTAGCATGGAAAAAGGTGAGTCTTTAGACTACAACGAAAATGAGAGATATTGTCAGTTTCTAGCAACATACTCTGATAGACTTGCTATTATACTGAAGATAGCAACTTACTCTGATATACTTGCTATCTACTGAAGATAGCAACATACTCTGATAGACTTGCTATCTACTGAAGATAGCAACTTACTCTGATATACTTGCTATCTACTGAAGATAGCATAGATAGCAACTTATTCTGATAGACTTTATATCTACTGAAGATAGCAATTTACTCTGACATTATGTGGCAAATTATCTAGTCAATAACCACGTCATCTGTAAAGTATCTCGCAATTATCTAGTCAATAATCATGTCATCTGTAAATTATCTCGTAATTATCTAGTCCATAATCATATCATCAGTAAATCATCTCGTCATCTCGTTATTTATCACGTCATCTGTAAATTATGTCGCAATTATCTAGTCAATGATCACGTCATCTGTAAATTATGTCGCAATTATCTAGTCAATAATCACGTCATCTGTAAATTATGTCGCAATTATCTAGTCAATAATCACGTCATCTGTAAATTATCTCGCAATTATCTAGTCAATAATCACGTCATCTGTAAATTATCTCTCGTCAATTATACGTCATCTGTAAATTATGTTGCAATTATCAAGTCATTAATCACGTCATCTGTAAATTATCTCGCAATTATCTAGTCAATACTCACGTCATCTGTAAATTATCTCGTCATCTCGTCATCTATAAATTATGTTGCAATTATCTAGTCAATAATCACGTCATCTGAAGATAGCAACTTACACTGATAGACTCGCTATCTACTGAAGATAGCAACTTGGCTCTGATATACTTGCTATCTACTGAAGATAGCAATTAACTCTGATAAAATTGCTTTAAACAAGTTTTGTGGTGACCAACTTGCAACCCCTCAGAACCATGAACATCTTTTAAAGAGGCCTCTTCCTAAAGATTATCGCTAAAGGCGCTTTTGTGCTAAAAAGTTGTTAAAAAGGGGGGGGGGGGGGGGGGGGGGGGAAGGGACTCCTCCTTCTTTAAAAATAAAAAAGTTATTGTTTTAATTTTCACACCTGTTTGTTTGGTGATCAATGAAATACGTTGACTTCTTGAACATCACGACCTATGCGTACATGTACAGTAGGCCTACGTAAGATCTATTTGTACAGCTAGCTATAAAGCTACCTCCTCAAAATCTTTCATTGACAAGTTATCTGCTCCGCCTATAAACTAGACATGAGCTCCAAAGATTATTAATCATCATCATCGACCATCGTCGGTCGATTTACAATTAATATTACGTCATCATAACGTCATCCATGACATCATCATCAACCCCGAATACTGAGTAAATGTATTATACATTTTACGTATTATATACTTTCTCTGGTGTTAAAATAAGCAACCAGCGGTTTTAAAAAATCCCTATGGATTGGTCAAAAAATGTGAATGTTTTTGAGAAAAAAATGATTTGATATAGTTTTTATAATTATATTTATTCAAAGATCAAGGTCAAAGGGAAAATTTTAATGATGTGGACTCGGAGGAGACGGGCTCGGAGTCGGACTCGGAGCTGAGGCTTCTCTCTCAACAATCAACAAGACTTCCAGTACAAAAAAAGGCAACGGGACCATAAATAAGCTGGCAACCTACTTTAACATTATTTTGTGCAGGGTTGTGAATTCAGCAGTCTGAACACGGGAACCTGGTTTGTGTAAGAAAACTGTGATTGCTCTGAAAAAAACCACTTCGATATCATCAAGATGAATCCCGAACTATTACAACAACCAGAACTGCCAGACGATAAGCATGGTCCTGGTTTTGTAGGCATCAAGTTTTGTCAAGAATGGTAAGCTAATAAAGTAAAATATACATGAAAATCATTCCTAAATCCTAGCAGGTGGCCGAATTCCCCAGCCCTGGCAAATTTGCCAGTGCACTGGCAAATATGGCCGCTAAGTGGGCATATTTGCCAGTGTTTACAGTTAATCCAAAAGTAGCGCTTCCACACAAAAAATGGCAAATTCTACCTTTCATATATCAATTGCTTGACTCAATACCTAAATATTTCGTGTCGCTTCAAAAAAATTCTTGGTTGCGTTTTGCCAGAAAAATGATGAAATTTCAGTCATTTTGTAGGTACATACGAATCTCGCACTCTCGCGACTGTTCGTGTCAGCCAATATAGGCATGGAAGATGCGTGGCATGGCCGCCATCTTGTTTTTTCTAGCTACCCATTGGCGATACACACAGGTGTACTAGTGTAGGAAAAATAAGATTACTAAAAAAATAAACATTGCCCATCACTAAGATTTTTTTCCGGCGAAGTACAGACTTCAAACTTCCTTCACAATAAATTTGTAATCGCCGTGGGCTACTGACCTTTGCGAGATCGTGAACGTTAGCCGACAAATTCAATTTTCGATCATTTGGACCCAACTTTGACATGAAATATCTCAACTTTATCATGGACCCGCGTGACGGGACTTTAGACCCGCAGAAAGAATAATTTCTAAGGAAACTAAAAATGTAAACTTAGTAAGCTTAAAAATGTGGGCAAAACTCGGAAAACACAGAACAGTGGGAAGTGATTACTCGAAATTCCGAATTCTGCGCCCTTTAAATTTCGCGATGTTTACATTATTGGCAACACTGAGTGAGGTTGCAAATGCAGTGCAGTATAGGCTAAATGAATTATTTTTCATTTGTGTATTAAATTTCCACCTTTTTTGTGTTTACTTTTAGGCTCTACTATACTTGAAATAAATAATAAAAAGTAAGCAAGCTTATTTCAATAAATGTTGGGGGTTGGGGTGGGGGTGTTGCCACCCCCACCCTACACTTTTTAATAGTTGTTGATACACACAATTGTATGGTAACACATACAATTTGTGTGTATCAATGAAAACGGCTATGGCATAGAGGGGGAACCTCTGCCCAATTTTTCATTTACCTTGCCCCCCCCCACCACCACCACCACCCTCAACTTGCCCCCCCCCCCCACCACCACCCTCAACTTGCCCCCCCCCCCCCCACCACCACCCTCAACTTGCCCCCCCCACCACCACCACCACCACCACCCTCAACTTTCCCCCCACCCCCTCCACCTTGCCCCACGCTTCGGACGTACGCTATCAACGATAATAAAATATAATCATTTTCTTTTGTACGATTATACTTTATTATCACAAATTGCTGGTCTCGATTAAATTAGAGTAAAGGCGTACTACTGGACGTACGCTACTCAACGTCAGTCCACGATAATAAAATACAATCATTTTCTTTTGTACGATTATACTTTATTATCACAAATTGCTGGTCTCGATTAAATAAGAGTAAAGGCGTACTACTGGACGTACGTTACTCAACGTCAGTCCACGATAATAAAATACAATCATTTTCTTTTGTATGATTATACTTTATTATCACAAATTGCTGGTCTCGATTAAATTATAGTTAAGGCGTACTACCGGACGTACGTTACTCAACGTCAGTCAACGATAATAAAATACAATCATTTTCTTTTGTATGATTATACTTTATTATCACAAATTGCTGGTCTCGATTAAATTAGAGTAAAGGCGTACTACCGGACGTACGTTACTCAACGTCAGTCAACGATAATAAAATACAATCATTTTCTTTTGTACGATTACACTTTATTATCACAAATTACTGTTTAAAATTAGAACACACATTTGTAGCTTGCTTCATCCAGTCTCTGTAGTTCATTTCCTGAAATGAAAATAAAACATGATATAAGTTAAATGGAACTTATAACTAAAATACAATTTTTTTTTAAATACTTATACGAACTCAACTAAAAATACTTATATAAGGTTCATATTGGGCTGCTTTGCATCACAAATTGGGTGCATTTTCAGTGAAGATGAATTAATATTTATCTTTTTATATATACAGTGTTAGGTGTTAAACAGATTGGATTTTTGTGTGTTCAAATTATGTACTTTTTGGTTAAATTTGGGCTACATTTCAATCAAATTGTTGGTACTTTTGATCAAATTGGGCTACTTTACACTTAAATTGGGCTTCTTTCTCAATTGTAGGTGTTTTAAAGACTTATAGGGTTATTTATAATCAATGTAATTGTTTTTCCAATGTCTTGTGCTTTAACAAACAGATTAGATGAATGTTACAGTTAAATTAATGCTTTATGTACATTCTTTTGCTGTTGTTTAGTTCATTTTGATGATTTAGGATTGAATTGGGCTCGTTTTCATTTGATTTTGGGTGCTTTTATACTAAATTGGGCTCTTTTCTGTCAAATTGCGGGTTTTTACGCATTTTTCTTGCGAAAATTTGTCCGGTTCGAATTGTGACATGTCCTTAATTAATTGCTGGTGCACACCATTTACTTTTAAAGTAAAAAGGTTATCAAATGTAACATTTGCATACCAAAACAGCCCATTTATACAACATTCATTGGAAATCTGATGCTGTAGGTTTACACATGTTTTCGCACTTATTTGGCTGAATTTCCACGACATTCAAATGATCATATCTCCGCAACGGAATATTGAATTGACCTCATTCAAAATTAATTTTCTTAGTTTGAATGAGCTCTTTAATTTGAGCCCAGTCTCAACTTGTTTAGTTGATGTTGAAATTTTACTTGTATAATACCTACATTTTGTGGCAAGTATACATTTTTCCTGTATTTACAGTTAATCCAAAAGTAGCGCTCTCACACACACAAAATGGCATCTTCTATCCTTCCTATATCGATATCTGAACACTATACCAAAATATTTAGTGTCGCTTGAAAAAAATTGGGTTGCATTTTACCAGAAAAATGATGCAATTTCAGTCATTTTTGGCCAAAATATTTGTAATGTTTGTAATATCATTTTCAAACTTTCATTGAAAGTGCTCTAACATTAACAAAACGGAAATCCTCAATACCTAAACATTTTGTGAAACTTCATGTTTTGTTGGAAAATTAATTAAATGTCAGTCATTTTGGGCCTCCAAAAATCAAGATATTTCATTGAAAGTTTATTTTAAACATTTGATAGAAATGGGACTTACATACGGTACATGTACAAAAAAAGCATGTTATTTATGCTGTTACAACAGCAACAAATTCAAAACAAATACTTGGATTCACTTGGATTTTGTAATATCAGAGAAAAATATAAAAGCCTCAAAGTGTATTCATGAATTTTACATGAACATTGTCGTTTAGAATGAGGCTGGGCTGGTTGGCCTACCTTGCCTCTTCCTGCATTGCTCCTCAAGTTATGCCTAGGTGCTACACGCTTAGTTTTTGCCATGGTTTGAATACACTATCAGCTGAGTAAATAGTGTGGCTAGTCCTGTTATGACCAAGCTGATCAAGGCCACTAGCTATATATTGCATCATACAAACATACTAGTACATGTACAGATGACCACGCCTTTGATTCAAGAAAGGTATATTCAATGGACATTCATATGAACAATAGCAACTTTGAAATACAGGTGAACTGAACTAGTAAACAAGATACCTGGTAAAAGCTCATGCATTGAATTATAATTTGCATAATAAAAGCAACCATGCCAGGTGTATGGGATTAAGCAAGATTGCCCAATAGTTACACAAATGCCACATGGCCAGTCAGTTGGTAACCTTCCACCACACAGTACACATCGATGCTCCAATCTGCACACACTGATCCAACATCTTCTACCATCACATTATTTTACTAGATTCAAATATAAAGCATTACATCTCAGTATGGCTAATTTGGCTTCAAACATAATTGGTGTAGGCATGGTCAAAGAATTCCAGCAGAGAAATAGGTGGGGTGCAGATTCTGTTCCCCTCTCATTTTACTCTACCATCAAAGGGTATGTATACTACATGTGACATAATGTTGGTTCATAACAAAAAGCTAAGGAAGACATTTTCTTGTTAATAAAGACCAATTTGAACACAAAAAGAGCAATACTTCCTAATTACATACATCAGCCACCACCAAACAAACATCCCCTCCACATGTTATGAAATTAATCATATTAGAAGCTGTTTCCCTGCATCTAATATCCAGAAAATGATATCAATAAAAAGCAAATACAATACCCCCCCCCCTTGAGAAAAAACAACAACAAAGAATAAAATAAGGATTTTTGATTTTTCCCACCACCCATTATCCAGAAAAAGACCCCCCCCCCCCGGATAAAGACAATACCCCCTACCCGAAAAAACAAACAGCCCACCCACACCTGAACAAAAAGACAATCCCCACAGCCCACCCCAAGAAAAAACGAGGAAAAAAACAAAGAAAAAGAAACAACAAAAAGAAACAAACAAGCCAAGAAGCACAAGATTGTCCCAAAATCTACTAGAATACCCACAAGACCCCACCCCCATAACACTACAATAAAAGAAAAGAAAAACATGGATAAATAAACAAGTAAATAAATGTTTAAAAAATAAGTCACCAAACAGTAAATACATAAATAAATCAATGAATAAATAAATAAAGTTAATATAGACAAAAATAAAAAAATAAAAAAACTGAACAAGAAAACAACAATAAAATACCTTAAAAAAGCCATTAAAACAACATAATCACACCCAAAACAAAAATATATCAACACAAAAACACCCCCAAAAAACTAATCCACTCTCATGACAATAAATATATCTAAATAATTCTTTAAAAATCCCAAAAAGAAAGAAAAAGAAAGAAAAAGAGAGAGAGAGAACAAATAAAAGTTAGCCCATCACTATTTTAGGATATCCACAAACTTTTTTTCTCAAAGCTGATTGGTTGTCCCTAACCCAAGCATGTGCAACCTTTTCTACCATACGGGCCGCATTGTAATTTTGAGATCTATTCACGGGCCGCAGTGATTGTCAAACATTCCAAAAGACGTCCGGAGGAGGAGTAATAGGGAGAGGGGAAGTCCATTGCTCATGGAATACCCGCTTCTCTTCGTGTAATTTCCTCTTTTTACTCGCTGTTGCTGCTGCAAGCGCCATTTTAACCAGGGATTTGATCACGCAATCACGCCTTGAGTTATATTTACTTAATGCAGCGCGTCACCCTACTAATTATAAGGGAGCACACCACTAAATCAATCCGCCATTTGTGTAAAACTAGGGAGTTCCGGTTAAAACGGGCCGCATCAATGGGAATTTTAGGATTGCGGGCCGCAGATTAGGGGTCGGCGGGCCGCAGGTTGCACACGCTTGCCCTAACCCATGCATAACTGGTTGTCATGAAACCCAGCATATCATTGGCCACATACTCCCCTTGATATACATCAATATTCATACACAATTCAATAGGGATGAGAGTATACACTCCACCTATTTCTGTCACAAAAATCATTATGGTACCGTTGTGCCCATCACTACTAAAACTTTTATACAATAGACAAAACTTTTGCTTGATGCTGAGTGGATGTCTCGGACACACCCCTCACACACCCCTTGTATTTAATTGGCTACAAGTACCTATGACATCATTTTGGCTAGTGAGCTCCCCCAGATATAGTGCTGGGAGATATCAAGCCTCCCAACACCAAAATCACCAACTGCTCTTCATCTCTTCAACAAACATCATAATTTGCTTAATTCAAACATGAAATCAAACTTAAACCTTTCCCCAACAGATTTTTATTCCATTGGAACAATTGTTTTGAGTTTCAAACATGAAAAATAGTGAATTTATTACGCATTTTGTCTTGGTGGCCATGTTTGCCCACTTTATCAGTGGCCGAATTTGGCCACCTGATAGGATTGAAATTGAATAAAACTTTTTTTAAATTAAATTTAAAACAAAACAAAACACAAAGGCCTACAGTGCAACTTACCATGTGCCCTTTATTTCATTGTGTCATGCATATAGACCTATATATAACAACCATAGTATAGGGGACTGGTATAGAAATCCACACACAGCCCTCCTGTGTATAACTATGCTTCACTGCACATTATTTGATGTTGATGTAGTGCTAACGCGGTAAATTCAAATGCATGTTCCCTGACTGGTGAATCATTTGTTTGCATACACTAAAGCTAGAGGTGTGCACAGAATGTATACACACTGCTTAAATACTTATAATAAAAAACTGAAAACAAAATCATAAAAAAGTGCTCATACCATTTTGTTGTTTAGGTCTTTAGCTCTAATTTGATAGGTCACACGCCAATATTAAAGTTATGGTTATCTTTAAATTAAGTCTTAAATATTGGTTCTTAGATATGCAAATTAATCAAATAAAGAAAAAAATACAAAGATTTTTTTTATTTTGCTCATACAAAAATATCAGAATTAGGTATATGCACAACATATCTGATTTCCAGTCTACCAGCGTACACACATCTCTAGATAAAAAGTCAAATGTGTTTTGGACTTGATGCTAATTAAATATGCAAATAATACGCAAATGATGTTATTTTATAAAATCGCTCTAATAAATATTTATGTTAAGACTTCTTTAATATGTGTCACCAAACTTGACTTTATTGGAGGAAAATTGGTGTTGTTATTGTCATTTAAGTGAATTTGGTGAAACGGGCATTTATGGTAAGTTGCACTGTAGGCCTACTATTATATGACTATATAATACTAATAGTATGACCTCCTCTGGACAGTGACGTAACTTAACAGGCGCAGCTTTTATGCACGCGTATGTATCTTCTGCCTTTCAACGCGGCCTCTTGTGTGCGGCAGCGGCGTGAGTGGCGTGACGGTGAGTAGGTGCACCTCGCCGCAAGCGTTTATGTGCTGCAATGGACGCACGTCACATGAGGTTGAAGTCGCGTCAGCGTAAAGTACGCAAATTCAACCTCACTCACCCTAAAACGGTGCAACTGTCATGACTGTCATCCGTGGTGCGCACTACGTAATCTCGACCTCACCGGCTCTGATTGGTTGGTGTGCTCAAACGTGAGAACTGAAAAACTCGTAAATAAACATCAGCTTATATTCACACACCATCATGCCCCACTGCAAAAAAGGCTTGCAGTTTAAATTTGACCAATCAGCCTCCAGGTTCTTTGTTGTTGGTCATTGAATCAACTCATTGGTTGGCGGAATTTTTTGAGTTTTTATGCATGCGCAGTCAGTGCGCAGTGAGCTGATCTGATGGCGCCCACGTATGTCGGACTGTGGCCAGGGGGATATGTGCCGTAGGTCCATTGGTAGAATACGCGGTTACGTCATTGTCTCGTGATGGCCAAATAGACTATATAGGTTGCCCCGGCATGACGTCACATGCTGTGGCGTTGAGGGTATACATGTAGGTCACCCCGGAGTGACATCACATGCCCTTGACCACAAACCAAGAGGTAAATAAAAGCCTCTTACACAGCATACACAGCGTGATGCGATCCTTGGATATAAAGTTCATCGCAAATAGGTAAAAGTCAATTGATTATTCTTTTTCTGATGCATTGTGGGATCGCAAAGTGTACAAATTCGCAAGAATTCAAGAGAATTTGTACACTTTGCGATCCCACAATGCATCAGAAAAGGATAATCAATTGATTTCTACCTATTTCCGATAAAACATCTGGTTTGTTGTCAACGGCAAAAGGTACAGTACAAACTTACAAAGTACCCGGATGACCAGGCCCACATATACACCACCATAGTCGCTCCCATTGAAACACGTGTTATAAACCCGGTGTTCAATGCTTCTCCTGACTCCTCCTTACTTGGGAAATTCAATCTTTTTGTAGAATCTTCCTCTTTTTGTTTTCTTCAATATTATCACATATGATCAACAGTCCCAGTTTTTCAGTAATTTTGCTTTTGCAAAGCACTCACCTTTTATATAGTGCGTAAAAAAACCGTGAATATCGGATTTTCGGGCCGCTTCACACGTGAAATCAAGATTTCGCCCAAGAATAATTTGTGACTTTTGCATTTCAGATTACAATCGTGAAGGTTTCAAATTTTAGCACCGAAAATTTACCAACTCAAAACACATGGCCCTATGAATAAAATGACCTAAAATAGCTCCTGTAAAATAGCTTGATTTACCTTGCTAAAAAGGGCATTTTACTAACGAATGTTATTTCATAGCTTATGTTCAGAGCTTTTATTGTTTGACAGTGACATATTCTAAAATTCAAACTTATCAAAATGTCATGACTGATGCCATCTGAAGGGCAATTGAAGAGGCCAGGATGCATTCAATTTATTGGTGATAAGATGGCGCTTTTTCATTTAATTTGCTGGTGATGTTAGCTTTTCCAGAAATGGTAGGACATTCAATCACAATCATGCAGGTCTAGCAGGAGTACACAAACAAGTGTGTTATTTCTATAATTAAACAAATTTGTTTGATTGACACTTAAAAAGTGATTATAATGCTTTGTTTTGTTTATTGTTTTTATTATTTTAGCAACAACATGCTGTATCCTAAAGAAGACAAAGAAAACAGAGTTTTACTGTATGCTGTAAGTATGTTAGAATTATGTCATTATAAACAGGTGGTTAATCTATATTTTGCTGTAAGCTGGAAGAGGAGAAACAAGAAAAACAAACAACAACAACCAAACAGATGAGCAAATACAAACAACTCTAAAGCCCACAGTATGGTTCATTTTACACATGCATTTTCCCTGTGCATTTCCGTTTTCCCCACCAAAAGATTAACGACCCATACATCAGTCCTTTCCTTTTTACACAATGCATTTGACATGCATGTTTCAGTAATCCCGGAGGCAGCCTGGAGGCAGGACTGAATCATTAATCTTATAATTGCTGGATCATGGTCACATTTTACACGTTACCATGAATTTCATTGATCAAACTATAGCCTGCATAAAGCTTGAAGTTGGTAATCCTTATATAAGCAGCTGTAACGGGAGCTAAACTAGAATGTGGTGCAGGTTTAACATTATAACCAATAGGTGTAAAAATGAAGACAGGGACAAAAAGCAAATAATGGTGGGTGCGCTATGTATAGGAGTTGCCCAGTTTATAGGATTTTGATACTGGGTGCACTGTGCAGCGAGCGTGTTTTCTGATGATTGGCAGCGCTGCTCCTTTGAAGACATGGACTAAAAGTAGCTGAAATGATACATGTAGGTGGTGTTAGATTCCACCAGTATTTAGTAGCATAAGATAGTTTCTTTGGTTACAAATTAGTTATAACGTAAAAGGACCTTCCCAATCGATTTTGAGTTTTTTGTTGGAGGTGTTAAAAAAAGGATGAGGTGACTTAATGATTCATTATTAATTCTCTTTTTTCCCCTTTTTTTTAAACAAATGATCGCAAGTATGATTAATTTGATACCCAAGTAATAATGCAATCATGTTCAATGTTTATACATCATAATAGCTGATATGATTTAAAGTAGCAAATGAAGTTTATTGAAAGTCATTTTAAAGGTGAAAGTCCTAAATAAAAATAAAATGATTAAATATTTTGTAATTCTCAATTTTGGACGCGGGTGGCAACTGGAAACTCAAAATCAGTTGTGAAGGCCTTTATGTACAAACAATCAAATAACTGGTTGAACTGGATTGGCTTGTTATCAATGCATTTTGACTTGAGCAGGAAAGTTGTGCTGTGTTTGATAACATTATATTCATGAACTTTTTTCTTTTCTTTTTCAGTGCAGGAATTGCGATTACCAACAAGAAGCTGACAACAACTGTGTTTATGTAAATAAGATCACCCATGAAGTAGAGTAAGTATAAACAAAACTGGTAATTTCACTTTACCATGCAATAGTTTTCACTCTTTTTGGACACCAACATTTGCCAATATGAATAATGCAGATATAATCCTTTGAAACAAGTGAAGTATAACATTGTGAGGCAAGTGCTTGGAATGGTTCTAGAATGTAAACAAGTCCTATATTATATTGTAAATTGTATCTTGCATTCAGCAGTTGTTCCAACTGTGTTGCAATATTGATCCCTTCTTTTTCATCATAAGTTCATACACACAAAACAATGCATTGTGGGAATTATTACACAAGTTGAGGTCTGTACAGTGCAGGGGTGTAGCTAGATTTTTCATATTGGGGGGGGGGGGGGGGGGGGGGTCAAAAAATGAAAGTGAACCGACAAGGACTTTACTAGAAAGTAAACTTTTGAGAAATTGCCTCCTAGTCAGAAACTTGAGAAGGGGGGGGGGGGGGAGGGGCTGTGACACGGTTCTCCAAAACAGTGCGAAAAAAACCCCAAGCAATCAATAACCGACAGTGCCAATTTTGACCGACATGGCTCTAATATTGGCGCCCCCTTGTACCCCTGGCTACACTACTGGTGCAGTGTTCCATGGCCATTTATATTGTTTTTATTCTCTATACACAGCGAGTTGACCCAGATTGTTGGAGAGGTTGTGGATGATCCGACACTACCCAGAACAGAAGAACATCCATGTCCCAAATGCAAACACAAAGAAGCTGTATTCTTTCAATCGCAGTCAAACAGAGCAGAGGTTAGTGGATTTATTTAGGCAATAAAAATTGTTTGTCTCAAAGGTTATTTTCTTTTACCTACCCAAAGGTGAGAAATCTCATGGCTCCAGATCTGCATTCCGTAGTATGCCAACATTCTAAGCTGTTTGAAGGGGTGTGTTTGTGTGTGAGGGGGGGGGGGGGGGGGGGGGGTCGGGGGCATCTCCAAGTTAGCAGCGTAAGTTACAGGACTTATCAATTTATGATCAAGGAAAACAGAGGTAACAGAATCAACATTAAAGAGCAATGAATTGACGTCAAATAGACATTACATGTTGCATCAAGACTAGATAAGAATGTGTTTAATATCGTTAGGCTTTTTAAAGGTGGTATTATTGACAGCTTTATTTGCTTTTCGGTAATATTTCCCTGATTGGTAAAGGTTAAAAGATCCCAAGTTATTTTGGAAGTAAACTTGATCAATTACAATAATTATATTGTGGTCTTTGTTTTTGTCTGCTTACAGGAAGGCATGAGGCTCTACTATGTGTGTACAGCACCGTATTGCTGTCATAGATGGACTGAATGAATCATTGTGACTCACCAAGTATTAACTTGGATATTTGAAACTTTTTACCGTGTGAAATTCAAAAATGTTAATATTGAGGACATTGGAATAGAAAGATGAAGATAGAAGAACAAAGGGACCAAAAAAACAGGGCAGCAAACTACTGTCTTAAATATAAATAAAGCTGTTGAAGTATGCCAAAAGGTGTTGCAGTTACTGTAGTGGATCACAAATCAGCTCAAGCTGTAGAACAACAATTTCCCATAGGTGACTCAAGGACTAGATCTAGTTTTCAAGGACCTACTATGCCACCCACAAACATTAATGCATCTCATGATGTATGCTATGGTGAAAGTGTGGAATGATGGGAAACACACAATTCAATGTACCTTTCATCATGGTTTGAATAATATGCATTCATTGGTTTAAGCTTTAAAACATGAAATACTTCTCAAAAAATTCAATTTTATTTCTTCTCAATCGCCTATATTTCATATATTTAGTGATATGTTCATGTTGTGTTGCGTATCAATGGAAAGCTGTAAAACAACTCTGTCAATATAATGTGTACAGCATCCACAGGCTGAAAAAGTAGGCAATACGAAAAGCTCCTTGCAGGGAAATTTGAGCATTTGGAGGGAAATTTTGGCATTTGGAGGGAAATGTTACTCTTTCATTTAGAAATGCATTTCATTTTAGAGGGAAATTTGGAATCGCTTGCCGTGAAAAAAACATTTCTTCAGGCCATGACAGCATCTTTGCCAGTTTGTCCGTGTTACACTTTATTGAACAAACAGCAATGTGTTCTTTTGAGCACAAAATAATTGTGACTTCGGCACATTCAGATTGAAGAAACCTACCCATATTCTCGAGCAAGTTACAGAATACTGGAACAAGGTAGCACATCACTAAATAGTTTTGGAGCAAAACCCCGGATACCTTTCACAAATTCACAACTTCATAATGTATAAATACGCAGTTGTCTTTGAACCATATCTCGGTTAAAGGGACACTAAGAGATGTGTTTGAGGCTGCGCCCTCAATTATGATAAAACTGGGATTGTTTTATTTTTACAACTGTATTACATGTATGAACTTGCACCTATAGGTTTAAGAAAAATCAGCCCTCTTTGTACACCAAAACGTTGATTCAAAAATGTTGATTGAGTCGCGATCAGCATTTTACGTCAGGCAGTCTCCTGTAATCTGGAAAAACCTAGTAAGTCTGTTGAATGCAAACTTGAGAAAACAAAAGGAAAACTGTTCCCATATTTTTTTCCATATTAGGTTTTTCCATACTAGGTTCTTCCAGATGAAAAACTGCTGACAGGGAAGACTTTCACACACTTTAACTTGATAAACTGCAGGGGGGAAACCTAGTATTAAGTCCAAATATGGGTCTAACTAAATTTTCATCAAAATTGACTTACTAGGTTTTTCCAGATTACAGGTGCAGTGTCCCCCTGCAGCACGCGTGATAAATAACGCGAACCATATTTACATAGAGGGCGTTTTTAAGAAAAGGTTAAATAAATAGCGATGGTATTGTTTTAATCAAGTTTAGCTTTTTTGTTGTTGTTGAGAAGAAACAACAATAATGGTAATTTTCAATGTTCTGAAGTAAATTTATTTTTAAAAAAAATTCTTCAACACTACTTCGTGTCCCTTTAATTATATGAGTTAGACTTGAAAATGGCACCAAATTAAAGCTGATAATTTTTTCTGTTACCAGATGAGGATGAAATTTTAAATCCATTGTGTCGAGTAAAAGCCGAAATACAAACTGCATGTCTATCACAGTGGCCCGGCTTTTTTTTTATACGAGGGATTGAAGTATTTAACTCACTCATTAAGGGCCACATTTTTGTTTTGAACCACCATAAATTTGTGATTTTCTGCCTATTAAACAGAATACATAAAGACCTAAAAGAAGTGAAAGAACATTTTGACCGCATATTTTTTACATTACATTCACGCATTTATGCTATAAAACATAACTGAAAATCGCCCTGGTATGTAACACAATATGCAAAAATCATGAACTAGCTGAAATACAGGGTGGTTCACAAATCAAAGTTAACCTATTTTTGGCAGCCATTTGTAGCTACTAACTTATACAAAACATTACTAGGCCAACAATCTAAGACTTAGCTCATTTCGTTTATGCCATGGAATGTTAAAGTCCCAGGGGTACTTGCCTAATACGGTATACAAGGATGTGCTGCTCTAATGGGTCGCTGGTTTGCAAAAAATCCCTAAACATGAGGTATAATTTGGTGCTGGAAAATCCCTAAAAATGGGGTCAGTTTTTACAAATGTGTCTATTTTCGCAAACATTTTGGCTATTTAAAAAAAAGTTAACATTGTGTCAAATTGGTTTGTCCACAGTAGCCTTCTCATTTTAGTCCATTTGACTAAAAGATTCGGAACAAGATTCAAAGATATTTCTTTTTGTCTTTGATTAATAATCAAGAAGCAAAAGTAGTTGGTAAAGATTGCAATTGCCTCAAATCAAATTTTGACGAGTTATAACTTCTGTGGACAAGTAAATTTTGCACATGACATCTTTAGACTACCATATTTCATAAACGAAAATAATCCAGTCCTTAGATTTATTACCTAGTGATGCTCAATATTTATTATTCAGATTTGTATGGGGGAAAATGAATAGCATTCATACAATATATTTGGTCTTGAGCATCATAGTACAGTAGTATCATGCTTTGGAATTGAAAATTGTGACAAAATATGAGAATTCATTCATTCATGAAGTATTATTATTTCAGGGTCCTCTTATCTCATGAACAGTGAATTAGCCATTATGTATATAAATATGAAAGAATGAATGTAATATAAGTTGAGGCTTTGACTTCTCAGCTACATGATGTTTTGTCATGCCTCAATACAATATTTCAAGGCAGGTATTAAAGTACACAAGAAAATTAACACATTACAACATAGGTTCAAAACGACATGCTTTTATTAACATTTCTTGTCCATTGTATCTTATAGTATTGTTGAAACAGTCTACATCATCAGTACATTACATGTCTATGGCAAGCTATATTCATAAAATGTAGCGAGTTGTTTTGTATAGCAATTAAAAGTATAAAAAACAAAACATTGTGTGAATTATCTGATTTCCTATATCATGTTACCTACAAACACTTGATCGTATAAATTCAACAATAAGGCGGGCGGTAAGGGAATAACGTAGCACTATAGTTTGATCAGCTCCAAATTGGCGAAGCCTCCTTACAGCAGCAAATGAATACAGAAGGACGCGTGCTGCCAATACCACATGCATGTGGCTTGGATTACTTTTGCGCATGGAGAGATAAAAAACAAATATTTCTCGCCAATTTGGAACAGATTAAACTATAATAAAGTGGTGTAGCTAATTATGTCACTTTCCAAAATCAAAGTGAAGGATATAAACAGTCGGTACCAGCGCGGAATCATGGCATGGGGCCCGATTCGTTGTCACAGTTTCTTTGATTTCCTAGAAAATCCATTATCTCCATTAACCAAGCGATAGGTCAGGGAATTCTCTGTAAACCAAGACTTTGTTGGTGAATTGACTAGCAAAATGCAGGATTGAAAAAATGTGACGATGACTCAAAACGTGCATATTTATACTCAACAATAATCAAAGTTTTATGAAAAATTTACACACTTAAGGTAAAAATTGGTTTTGCCCTCAAAATAGGATGTCAAAGTCAGGCCAAATTTAGCACTGATTTTCAACACTTATAGCGATAGCGCCTCTCGCTATGCTGTGCAGTGCCATGTGGAATTCTGACGTATGCAAGACCTTTGCATTGCCATACATTTCCATCTCTTCCACACTGGTATTGAACCGCTATCGTATAAATAAATCGCAGTGGGTTGAATGTGACTATCTGAGTAAGAGAGCAACCCCCCAATTTTCTCCGATATGAGAGAATTCCACTAATTCTTAGTTTTACGCGCCGGGACTGACTGATCCATTCTAGCAAAAGAATCAACATATGAATGGATTTATTCAAGAACATTTTCAGGGGTTTTTGCAAACTAATGTAAGCGAAGCATATCTATAAATTCTTGATGAAATATTTAACATAATTAACCCCTGAAAATTACTTTTCATTTGGTATCTGTAAAGGAACCACATTGACAAAAAAATGCTCTGGGTCTTGTAGTATTTAACTCTTGTGTTAATAGACATTTTGGTTATCAGGTAATGATGTATGTAGTAACATATGCGGGACTTGAAAAACACTTATATCTGGATATTTGAGTAAGCAGATTGTGTCAATGTATTACCTTTACTGTTAGACTGTTGCCATAGTCACCTCAAGTTATTAGGTGACATCAGCACATGGTCATGGGCACCCAATTTCTGTGCACGGACCAACATCTTTTGATTGTGCAGATGCCAATGCATTATGCATGAATATTATGATACTATTACTATAGTTGATCAGTTCCAAATTGGTGAAGCCTCATGACAGCAGCGAATGAATACAGAATTGTGCAGGCACACATTAAGGCAACAAGCGCACTGTGCATCATATGCATGACACGTGCGTACGGCCACAACCGTTTGCATGAGGCTATAATTGTGCGCGTTCCGCTTGGATTTAGAATATCCACTGATGTCACCCCCAAACCTTGAGTTACATTTGGTCGAGAGACTCCCGGGGTAAACCGTCACTAAATACTAAAACACAGCTTCAATGAACATTTGAAATCTTATTTTGAGATTGCATGAAAGCAGGTCAACTATTACCCCTTAGTCCGTTGAGACAAAACATAAATAGGAGCCGCCCAGAAAAGTTAGCGGAATGAAAGATAGAGTGACTATTCTTTGAACAGAACACAACAGGTATGTCAGGTGTACTAGCTAGAGTCTTATGGCATTGATATCTGTTCATAAATTCTATACTATTCAGCTAATCTTTCAAACGTTTGTTATAAAAACTAGAATTCTAACAAATTACATATTACCCACAGTGAAAAAGGATCACAATCACTTACGACAGAAGTAAATACTTGATTCATATAAATTATTGTCTAATTTCTACCCAAGAAATTGTACATAATTTAGCTCTACTTCATTAATAATGAAGAATTTCAATTAAAATTATTTTGAAATGAATAATTGGCCTTCCTTACATTGACGTCTCATTTATTTATTAAAATATTTTTCTCCCTGAAGACATTCAACAAACAGACTGTCTGACAAATGTAATATACTTTTCTGACCCAAGCAACATTTGACAGTCTACATAGGTGTATTAAATAATATTACATAACTGTTACCTTAATGTTTCCAAGGTCCAACATGAAATATATTCTTGTGTTCATTTCATAGACAGTGTATTATCAAAGGTAAAAGGATGGAGTTGAAAATGTGTCTAGAAACACTACACTTTTGAGTTGCATCAGAACAAGGTTATTTGACTGAATACAGCACCACCATTACTGTGGTTTATAATCATATACAGTTTAGATACAGTTGAACTTTCTTTTAAAACAAAGTTGCCTTGGCAGCACATTTCATTTTGTTTTATTCACAGGAATTTTTCGTATCAAATCACAATTACTAGCTCGGGACTTGAAAAACACATTCTGTCATCTGGAATTTCGCACTTCCAGTGTTCATGTTAACGAGGTTCCACTGTATGTATAATCATGCTCCTATGGCACTATCAAAACTTCATTTTGATTGAGCCCCTACCATCTACCGGAGATGGTCTATCCTCAAAAATGACAGGAATAGGAGTGACTAGCTATAAGACACATAACCATGGTTGGTTGTAATGTATATTCATTTGTTTATTTCTTTAAACATACAGTCCAATGGAAATACATTTGGGTCCTGCTGGGACCAAGCTGAAACTTGTACTGGAAATACAAATTGACCATGTACTAACTACAAAATGACTTTAAACAGTTATTCACACTGGTCTATTACAAAAACATGCAAATAGCACTGGTTATATACAACAATTACTTCAATATCATCATGCACACTGTTGCTACATTAAAAAAAAAGATTTGTTTTTTCATCCAATTTCAGTAAAAACATGATATTAACATCTACACAATTTTCTACAAGTTACCTTTGACATAATTATACTCATAAACATGATTAATTCCTGATTAAAACACCTTTCATCACACCCAACAAATTTACATTTAAATCAACCTTCCAAAGTTGTGGTGATGATTCTGCAATGTCCATAATTTTGCTTAATAATCTTAAATAACGAGATCTCAGATCCCACTCCAGTGTATTACAGTAACCTTTAACTAATTTAGCAAGTGATCAGGTTACGTTCTTCTGGAAGTTTGTCGTAATTTAAAATATTTAAAATTTCTTATTTAAGGAGATGTTGACATTTTGTTATTTTTATACAATTTGATTTCATCAAGATTCACCAAGAAAAAAACGTTCATCCAAACATCATAATTGATAGTCTATTGAACAATTTGTGGTAACAGTTGACATCTGTCTACAAGACAAAAAATAACAATGCGATTGTCTTTTACCAAAATATCTTTTGATAGTACAAAAATACTTGGGTAAACTTTCAAACCAAAATCACTCACAAAACAATAATTCTCTGATAGACTGTCTTTTCTAAACCCTATTTCCTTTGCCCAGCCTTACATTAGGACTACCAATACATCCCCATAGATGTACTATCATGAAGTACTTATTAATCGACATAGAGCAATAACAGAAGTATACTAGTAGCCGGACAAATGAGTTGTTCCAATATCAATGTGTTGAATACTTCTTGCAATCTGGCAATAATAGCCTCCATTCACGTATCTATTTTGAGCTACATCTGATCTTATAACCTGGGTTGAATCATTACATAAAGACTTTATTTAAGCAATATTCAAGGATTCTACCCAATAGAAATAATTCAAAAATGACTTACCTATCATTTTTGTATGTCTCCGTACATGATTATACCGATACATTTGAAAGGAGGGTGACCCGATGTTGGCCCAATGACATAAATGTGCATCATAAGTACAGTCATATTCTGTAATATCAGTTAAATTGCTCTACAGCAATATTTATGATAGAAAGCAAAAAAACACTTCAAATTTGCGCATTGATGATACAAATATCTGAAGTGGTTGGTATACCACTTTTGAAGGTAACTCATCACTTATAGCATCTATAGGGAACATCTCTCATGCCTAACATTTTGCAGGGGTGATATTAAGGAAAACAGGGGCTTTCTTCTGATAACAAAATCTCAATTTTGATGGAAATAACTGAATTTGTTTTGGTCACCCACCTGTAAGGGAAGAAGATAACTAGCGTCTATTCCTATGGGAAGAACTACCGTGCTTTATTATCGCCAATATGATGAGAAATTGTCCAATGTAATTTAATGAACTGGTGAATACGTATTTCAGTTCTAATAGTGCCTGCATTAGAAAAATATGGCTTAGAATTCTCTACATAAGCGTCTGCATTTCTTGGTTGATTAGTTATACAGATGCAAGCAACAAACAAAAGTTTTCAAAATCTCTTTGAGACCCTGAACTACAAACATTGTGTAATACACAGAAAGGTATCAATAACCCATGACACAGAATATTAAAATATCACCATTGTTGAATGATCAATTACTGTAAATGCGGACATTTTTATGCAATTAAAAGCTCACGCTTTGTCAATTTTAACCTGCTGAGCTATAATTTTGAATTTTAAATATTCAAGTTTCACTACCTGAAATGTATACAAAAGAAACATTTCTAGATCTTTTAATGTTTACAGGAGCTAATTGAATCATAAAAATGTCCACATTTACAACTTTTTTACAGTACATCCCGATTAAACAAAGACAAATGTCTAGTCCCGATCAGTGCTCAGTGAGCTTTGACCTTTTTTACAGCAGCACCTTTAACCTCTGCTGGTTCAACAGCAGGGTCCCAGTCCGAATCATCTGAAGCTTTAGCCTTTTCTGCCTCATTATCAGACCCCATGATGGCTTCATCTAGAAATGCATCGTTGTCATCGTAAGTGTTTGGTGCACCATCATCATCACTCACACCAGACTGAAGTAAACTTGAACGGTCACCTAAAATATGATAATAAAAACAGACAGCTAAATTGAAGGCTGACAATGGCGAAAGATGACATTATTGGATTTGGTACTGAATTAAACCTTGATGCTTCAGCAAGGTAAAAATGAGTCGCATTTGGTATATCAATGATTCAATATTTTTTCTGTTTCACAAAAGGCATGATAACATATTCTTCTTTGTCAATCTAGTCTATGGTAGCCAAAACTGACAAGAAATACTTGCGAGTCCTATTTTATTTTGAACAGTATGGGAAAAATCTAAGGACTATTTTTTTAAAAGCCACACATTTTGTAGAAAATGTCTCTTATGTTGGAGTGCACATGTCAACTTCCTTCTTGATTGGATTGTTTAGGACATAGGTTCACTTTTCAATTACACTGACCTGCTGGGCTTGAACATATGGCTACAAGAGTTGTGTCAATATGTTGTAATATTAACCATACTTGTCATATAGCAGCAGACACTATCAGATATCGATAATAAACAATACTTCATTCATTTTAGTTCACATATACCAGGTGAAACATTTTCTGATAAATGTCTTTAAAATGGCTACCATAGAATTGGAGTCAAAAAGAGCTAGGAGTCGTCTAGGTGTATAGTTATTATGGTCCCAATATTTCCAAACAATTTTGTGCACCACACTAATGAATCAGAACATTGATTATTTTGATTATTGATAAGTGTCAAAATGTCAGAGCTGTTGTTTTCAACAACATATTGACGAACAAAAAATAACAATAACAGAACTTTCGCATACCGTACTACAGGGTGAGTCAAAAAGAAGTTTACCCGGATTGGTGATGTTTTAATAAACAAACAAATGACACTCGAGAGTTCAGTAAAGCATATATTTAACAAGCATTCTCTCCTGCTTATTAGGAAAAAAGAATGACACAAATTGATCATTGCTAAGAGGAGTTATGCCTATTTTAATAAAGGTACTCATTTTGAAGTAAGCATTTTAGCTTGACAAAACATGAGCACTTTCAGTAAAACAGGCATCACTTCTCTTAGGAATGATCAATTTGCTTCATTGATTTTCTCTAATAAGCAGCAGAGTATGTTTGGTAAATAAATGCTTTACTGAACTTTTAAGTGTCATTTTGTTGTTGTTGAAAAACATCACCAATCTCGGTCGATAGGAAAGTACGCAGCTAAAATGCATACTTTACATTTGTTTGGTCAAGTATTCCGTGGACAGCTTGCAAAATGAGTACCTTTATTAAAATAGACATAACTCCTCTTAGCAATGCTCAATTTGTGTCATTCCTTTTTCCTATTGAGCAGGAGAGAATGCCTGTTAAATATATGCTTTACTGAACTCTAGAGTGTCATTGGTTTGTTTTTTAAAACATCACCAATCCAGGTAAACTTCTTTTTGACTCACCCTGTACTATCTGCTCTAGATGAAAATGGTGCACAAATGTTTGGTTACACCCTTAGGTCCACTCTGACCAGCCAGATCCTTTGGGAATATCTCAAGGTTAAGATTTCTCTATCTTAACTCTGTCACCAAATGAACAGGTGTAAGCCAGAGTGGACCTTTGCCTTTAAGGTGACAACAAAAATACTACGTTCTACAGGTCAATTTTCTTTTCTTCTATTTTTATTTTTGAGAATTGTTTAGGAATTTTTTGAAGAAAAAAAAAAGAAGAAAAAAGGATTTCTTTTGCAAATTAATATTGTTTGCAAATTAATGTTTTTTGTTTTTTTAATTGATTTTTTAATATTTTATTGAAAACTGTTCAAATTTCACCAAAATGTTCACCAACATTTTGAAAAAACACATACCAAAGAACCCTACTGACCGTACCTGAAAGGTCCCTTTGCTCTTAGAACGGGGTGTTTTATTTGTTGCCTAAATAATGGTGATAAAACCTTACCTTGAATGACCATGGCTTTCTTCTGAGCTGCTTCTCTCTTGGGCCTATTGGCCGCAGGTGGTGGGGTATGTTTGTACTGTTTTAAGTGAGCCTTGCTGGTCCTAATCAAAACACAAGGAAAAATAAAGGATTTTCAGTACAAATTTAAAATGCACATAACATGTGACATTTGAAAATTATTTATATATTTAAGGTAGTTTTTAGATTTTTAATGCAATAAGTTATTATTCCTAATTCCAATACTATATCCTATAAGCAGGAATTAGGGTACCCTATTTCCCCAACGATCAACCGATACTTGGCACCAGTTGAGGAAAATAGTGTGCTTTATTTCCCCGACAGAATATGGAGTTCTATTACATCTTACTGTGACTCTGATGATGAATAAGGTTGTGCGGCAAAGGAAATACTGATTGTGGTATGAATTGGTATTTATTAACTTGTAAATATTACAATCAATGCGCGAGTCTCATCGAATCACAATCACGACGCTAGACTCTAATTAGCTATGGATTTTAAGAAATACAGTCAGTTTTTAATAAAGGTTTCATCAAATTTTACTTTTTTCCCTTGATATTGTGTAATAAACCAGATTTTAAATATGGTATCCTTTGCCACATTGAATAAGTCTTCTCAGAGAGGTTTGGTCAAAATATCATCGCTCTGTCGTTTATTTTTCAGCATAACCGGGCGCTAGGACGGAAGGACCGAGGGGTAAAAATCTGTCAGCGCCCACTATCTTGACCCATGACTGTCAGGGGCCTGGAATTCTGACACAAGAGGGACAATTTTGTTCTAACCAAGCCTACCTGTAGCAATCTGGACCATGTGGGCACTCTTCTTTTTCCTTTCCTTCTTCCCCCTTTCCTTCTTCCCCTTCATCCATTTCTTCATCACTTTCCTCAGGATAGTCTGAATCACCAGGGTGGCAAAACTCCTTAATATGACTGGGATTTTTCCTGAAAGGTGAACAATACAATAATATTACTTACATTTTACAATAGGATTAAAATCATGGAAATACAAATGTATGTTATCTAAATTTTTAGTTTTAAATCATATGAAAAAACAGTAGCACGTACCATTGTTTTCAGTACAGGGCGTCTCAAAAAAGTACCCCATGTGAAACATGATTTTTTTGGCCATGAAAAATATAAACATTGTTTGCGAAATACTAGTAATCATGTTCAGCAATCTTTAATGTGCCATAAGGTTTTTTTCCTATCCAATTTGGAGCTTCCGTTATCAAATTATGGCCAATCTACTCGGGCATGTTCAAATTCACCTTTGGCCACTTTGTGTGTGAAGAGAGCTCTTTAATAAGAATCATCTCCAGTGTGCAATTGAACATAATCAATCAAATCAATAATAATCTACCTACTAAATGTTGATAGTTAGTTGAATTTGAACAAAAAACATATTTTCATCCATATTATCCATGATATACCATAAAATCATTGAATTTTAGACGGTATTTTAAACAATTTCATCAATATGTAATAACCTCAAGGCTCCAATAAATCGCCTGTCCGATTGCCCAGGGCAACCAGATTTATTTTCGGGCAATCTGAATCACAGGGCATGCTGTCCGATTGGGCAACTGCTTTTAAAAAGAAATAAGTTTATAGGCATGCGCACGTTACTACCGTGTAACGCACGTATAACCTGTGTCCCGTAAGCAAAATACAGTATACGTGTCCACGATCTAGATTTTACAATTTGAACTAACACATTTCAGTAATAAAACTCAAGGAAATACAGGCTTTATTTCGCTCACGAGTCACGATGATTTCATACGAGGCGCCATTGTTATATGATTCCTTTTGTGTCCGTGGTGCACCGAAAGAATGACAACTAGTTTTATTCCAAGTCATTTTTGTTGGCTCCTTTTCGTAACACTCGGCGGCATGGGAACAAGACTAGCATCAAAAGTGACATCATGACTACAACAATCTCATACTTGCACAGATCTCCGCCATTTTTTAAATTTTAAACCGACAGATTGAGTTCTGCGCATGCACGTATAACCTGTGTCCCGTAAGCAAAATACAGTATACGTGTCCACGATCTAGATTTTACAATTTGAACTAACACATTTCAGTAATAAAACTCAAGGAAATACAGGCTTTATTTCGCTCACGAGTCACGATGATTTCATACGAGGCGCCATTGTTATATGATTCCTTTTGTGTCCGTGGTGCACCGAAAGAATGACAACTAGTTTTATTCCAAGTCATTTTTGTTGGCTCCTTTTCGTAACACTCGGCGGCATGGGAACAAGACTAGCATCAAAAGTGACATCATGACTACAACAATCTCATACTTGCACAGATCTCCGCCATTTTTTAAATTTTAAACCGACAGATTGAGTTCTGCGCATGTACGTGTAAAGCAATGGGCTTTTTAACTCTGACGAAAACGAAATATAAACTGCCGATACTCGAGGATTTATCATAATCTTTTTAGTCATTTGAAGATGAAACTCAATCTTTGCAGGTTTGGCTTTGATGGTACGTGATCAAAGATCAAGTAGGGAATCTTTTTGCATCACATTTTTTTGCGGTGAAATTCAATGGGATAAAGTGTATTTGATAGAGGACTAATAGGGCTTACCAACAGTCCGTTTTTTAAAACAAAAAGACATGGGATGTATTTTTAAATAATTTTCTAACTCATAAGACACCTTTTTTGAGACACACTGTACACTTCTTGACATTCCAAATTAAAAGTTGGCTTTATTGATCCTTTTACACTAGTCTCCAGATTATTTCCACTAAAACCCAGAAAACATTTTATATTCAGCGGCAGAATAAATTAACTTGATTGAACAAATGACTTCTTAAATGTTGGATCTATCACTGATTCCCTGTTTCTATTCAAGCCATAATCCAATTTTCAAGTCACAATTAGAGTTCAATATGGATTGGAACCATCAAATAAAGGAATATTATCATTAAATTTGTTGAGCCTACCTGTAGCAATCCTTCCCATATTGACATGGCTTCTTGTTCTTCTTTATTTTCTTGGCCGGGGTTCTCTTTGTCTTGGCCTTTGGCTTGGCCTTCACCTTGGGGGATGCCTTGACCGGCCTGTCATCATCATCACTTCCTGCAGCCGACTGACTCGAGGCCAGTCTTCCCGCCGTTCTCTTAGTTGGTTTGGGAACATAAAGCTCTTCCTCATAATAGTCGTCATCAGAATCACTGAAGTATGATTTGGCCCGCTTTTTCCCTCTTGATGGCGTAGACCTCGTTGGGTTTTTTGGTGGTCTACCACGACCTTTCTTGCCACCGGGTGATTTCTTTGGCTTCGGTTTTTTAGCCTGTCATATCAATTATTCAATAAACATTTAATGCAAACAAAAAATATGTTCATTATAAGAGGGCCTATAGTCTATTTGGTCATCACGAGACAGTGACGTAAACGTGTATTCTACTAATTGCAGTACATAACTCGCGCGCTTACACACGGCGCTGGCGTATACACTCGAGCGTTGAAAGGGGGAAGATACATACTCATACGCGTGCGTAAAAGCTGCACCTGCTAAGTTACATCACTGTCCAGAGGAAGCCAAATAAAATAGAGTATAGAACCATAGTATTGTATTTACAAAAAGATCTTTTCTAAGATATTTAACAATATAGGAGACACAATGCAGCATAGGTAGCACAGTATTGTGGTCCCTTAAATCTATGTGTGTTGTTTTAACGTATGTAAGCCATGCGGATATAATTAAGTGGCACCTAAATAGCTGGAGTTGCCTGATTTTCATTAAAAATTCATCAAAATAGAGGTTATTCTACAATGCTATTATTTTGATTCACTGTTTGACACTGCCTATCTATTCTATCTAGGATACAATAATGACACATATAATCGTCTACATAATATGTGTCAACTTGTATTACAAACATGTTTTGTTATGTTAAGTTGTTATGATGGAAAAATTACTTTCAATACTAATGATATTCATGAACTTTTGATATTTATGAACTTTTGATACTATAAAGATTATAATGTAAAGAAAGTAAAAAATAGATTGAATTACCCAAGCGTGTTGAGTTGACCTATTACAGAAATTAAAAAGGACCCAACTTTGCCAGTACGTTACCTTGTGTGATTTCTTAGCATCTTCCCAATCACTGATATCTGATTCCACCTCCTCTTCACTCAGCATCCAATCATCATCATCTTTATAGACAATTTTTTGTGGTTCCTCTTCCTCACCATCATCATCATCATCTGAATACTCCTTCCTCTTGGCCATGGCTTTCGGTGGACGAGCTTCGACTTCTTCATCACCTCCGGATTGTTTACGTGGTCTTCCTCTTCCTCCTTTCTTTGCTCCACCTTTGGGAGGGCGTCCCCTGCCCTTCTTGGGGGGTGTTTCTTCGTCGTCATCCACTTCTTGGCTTGATTTAGGACTCTTTGCTTTTGCTGGTGTTCCATCTTTTTTTGGTCGCCCTATATGAAAAATATATGATTCAAATTCTTGGTCGGTTAGTGTCAATATCAAAGTTATTTATAATATACTAATTTGTTTTTGTTACCTCTTAGTTCTGGAACAATCATATTTCATACAACAAAAACATATCTTCAGAAACAGGTATTAAGATTTTATGAAATGGTTAAGACTCAATGTTTAACAGCTACTTTAAATGGGCTGTTTAAGGTTGTTCCTATGTTTAATTTTTTATTTGATATTTTAATAGAGCTTGCTGAGCTCCACAATAATCTGAAATTTGAGATTGATCGGAGGTACGGTTTTCTAGATATGACAATCCGAAAATGAAGCGAAAATGAAGCAAAATTGAAGCGTTCATTTCTTTTGTTTCTTATTTTGATTTTTGACCAGCAAAATAATTTATCAATGCAAAAATGTTTAATTAATTTTTACAAGAAAAGTATAAATGCTACAAAGCTGAAATTTTGGGAGCTTGTTAATTATAGTTTTTAGAAAGTTTCCTGTGCTGTGGAAGGCTGTAAGACATCTGCATAATTAATAATACTTAATTATCTAAGGAAGCTTTAATCATAAAAATTACGCTTATCAATGCACTTAATTAATTTTTTCAAATTCATGCACTTTACTAAATATAATGCCACTTGGTGTATATGTTGGCTATATACAACTCAGCAAAGACTATTCGCACGGGCACCCTGCAGCTTAAACCTTAAAGACTATATGCATGGTTTACTCTAGAGGGCGGTATTCCACTGCCCGTGTAGCTAAAGGTTGAAAAGCTATATGCAGGGTTTACTCTAGAGGGCGGTATACCACTGCCCGTGTAGCCAAAGGTTGAAAAGCTATGTGCAGGGTTTACTCCAGAGGGCAGTATACCACTGCCCATGCAGCTAAAGGTTGAAAAGCTATTTGCAGGGTTACTTCTTGAGGCGCCATATCATTGCCCGTGCAGCTATAGTATAAGTAGTAGTAATAGTATCGACGAGCGAAGCGAGGAGAACTATTACGTACTAATAGCACAGCACTAACGTTCGATATGTCATGTATGTGACAGCTACCGTTCGATATGACAGCACTACCGTTCTATACGGTTGTTAGATATGACAGCACTACTGTTCTATACAGCATGTATGTGACAGCTACCGTTTGTTAAGTGTGACAGCTGGGAGGTTGCATTTCTTCACACATCTTTAATGTGACAGGTTGGGTCCCTATAATTGTAGTGGTGACAGATCAGCTATTGTTTTGTCTACATGTTGGCAGGTAAAGTTGTCTAGTCATTGAACTTGGCTTTGGAATGGTCAAAATACAAATCAAGTGTGTGTGTGTGGTGTTTATGTTCCAATGCCAGTGATATTTATAGAATGACACATTTGAACTCCAAGTATAAGCCAACAAGATAAGAGTTAAATTCACCAAGCATTTTTGTTGTTTTTGTTGTTGTTTGTAATGGTCAAAAGCTGGAAGGGGGGGGGGGGGGGGGGGGGGGTCAGAAGACAATAGGAGAGAAATGGCAAACACTAGTGAGGGTTCCTGAAGTTTTTGCCAGTGATTCCAAGAACAATATATACACAGTTGAAAGTGTTTTATAACAAACATCACAGTTGAAAGTGATGTATGTGCTGTCATCAAGAGTGTGGTCATCTCAGGTCATTGGTTGGATTGGTTAGTCTTGAAGTCAGTATAAGGTCAGGGTGCTGTACTGATGTATGAGTTTCAAAGTCAATCAATCTGTCCATGCAATGCTTTAAGATAACAACTCTTTGACCATTGTACAAATGTTTATATTACCAAAAAGGCACCTCTTCCATATCTACACCATAATAGCATGTATCATGATCTATAATACTATAAATAAGTGTCAAAGCTAGGCATGTGCCAGATACTTCCATTCCTCCCATTAATACCAGGTCAACAATTACTCTTTTATATGGTCATGTCACAGTCTCCACATCTCAAACTAAAGAGCACTGACAGGTATTCAAACATCAATTAACAGCAAGGGCGGCTTGGTATGTGGCCATTTACTGTCATAATTAATGAGTTCCAAAGTGAATAACTCATTCACACAACCATTAATTTCTTATTAACATAACATCTCAGATTAATAGGTACATGTATACGCTTACGAAAATATAGTACGCCAAAATGCAGAGCTCGCCCATGATAGTAGGCTATTACGATTGAAAATGTATTAGCCCTGGGAACATCCTTAGGGACACAATGTCATGTTGAATTTTTTTAATTTTAATTAATTTACTTTAGAATTCAAGATGAACATTAAAAATTGCCATTATTGTTGTTTCTACTAAAAAAACACCCAGCAAAACTTGATTAAAACAATGTTTTAAACATGTTGGAATACCACCCTTAACCATGTAAAATGCTGATCGGCGTTTTGTTGTACAAAGAGGGCTGATTTTTCTTAATCCTTATAGGTGTAAGTTCATATGTAATACAATTGTAAAAATATATAAATCCATACCTCCGATCAATCTCAAATTTCCGATTATTGTGGAGCTCAACAAGCTCTATTAAAATATCAAATAAAGAGCCATAGGAACAACCTTAATTGCTGCTAAGTAGCGTCCTGTTCAAGTACATTTCCCCATATTGTTAATCATATTCTAACATTTATTTCTCTGTTATTGTATGTTTCATATTGTGTATTTTGTATTTTCATTTTTGTAAAGTGCATTCATTGAGACTGTCATTGTATCGTATGTTATACAAGCATGTCTTATCAAATTTTGTTATTATTATGGAATAAATCGGAAAATGAAATAAAAATCATTACAAAAACGGTGACAATTTTAACCCTGTAGTTGTCCTAGACTGAATCCTTCCCGTCTTCACAATTTACACACAGCCTGTGAGGGTGCTCAAAAGTGAAGACTGGTAGAGGGTCACAGGGACCCAGTCTAGATTGAATCCTTCCCGTCTTCACAATTTACACACAGCCTGTGAGGGTGCTCAAAATACTGAAAAGCACACAATTCTAAAATTGTTTATACATGAGTTATTAAAAGGACACAATGTCATGTTGAATTTTTTCAATTTTAACTAATTTACTTCAGAATTCAAGATGAACATTAAAAACTGCCATTATTGTTGTTTCTACTAAAAAAAACCCAGCAAAACTTGATTAAAACAATGTTTTAAATATGTTGGAATACCACCATGTAAAATGCTGGTTGCGGCTCTACCAGCATTTTTGAATCGACGTTTTGTTGTACAAAGAGGGCTGATTTTTCTTAATCCTTATAGGTGTAAGTTCATACATGTAATACAATTGTAAAAATATACAAATCCCAGTTTTTATCATATATTTTTGTAATTGAGGGCGCTGCCTCCACCACATCTTTTAATGCCCCTTTAATGCACCATCACGCCTGGGTGGCATCATGCAGTGTTGTATACATTGCGTAACACTATGGACGCGCTGATCCACCTCCCACAGCGCAGCGTGACGATTGTTAGACGCGGTACAGTTCAAATTGGACCAATGTGTTATTGTTATTGTCAGGCAGACTTCCGCATGACTGGAAGTGTCAAGGAATTCTACGACACTTCGGTTCACAATTTTGCTGTCTTTTTCCCCCATTCCCTCGGTTTGGAAAGTGGGACTAAGTCTATAGTTGTCCTACTCATTTACCTCTTCCTTTTGCTTTAGGTGCGTCCGGATCTTTCTCTTCTTTCATGTCCGCATCCTTGTCATCTCCCTTGTCCATCCAATTTGGTAGCGTTCTTTCCTTTGACCCAGGAAGTGCCACCTCTTTACCATCATCAAGTTTAACAGTCTTTATTTTCTCCTGTGTTATTAGAAGAATGTTGATAGAACATTGATATTTAATGATCTGTTGTGGTAAATGACATTACTTAAAAGTAAAAAAGAAAAGAAAAAAATACTGCAAGTCACGACTTGCGAATCCCCCTGGCTGGAAGATCACCTAAATGGGGTCAAAGGTCACATAGGGGTCATTAGAGGTCAATCTGGGTACACCCCATGAGTCGTTTAATAAAAAGATCCTACACAAATATTATTTTCGCCAAGTTTAGTTAAGATTGAAGTCTGACTTGTCATATGAGAGAGCCCTAAAGTTTTGACAAAATGGGTCGAAGGTCATAGGGGTCATGTATGTATGATCTCAAGTCCCCTTACCCAAAGATGTCACCAAGTTATGACTTTTCATACGAGAGCCCTAAAGAGCACTAAGTGCAGTTTAAAGTATTGACAAATTGTGGTTAAAGGTCATGTAGGGTTCATTAGATGTCAATCAGTGTACACCCTATGGACATCTCAAGTCCCCTTACCTTAATATTATTGTCACCAAGTTTAGCCAAGATTGAAGTCCGACTTTACATGAGAGCCCTAAAAACTAATAAGTGCAGTTTAAAGTATTGACAAAATTTGGGCCATAGGTCAATCTGTGTACATCTCATGAGCACCTCAAGCCCCCTTACTCAAAGAATATTGTCACCAAGTTTGACTTTACATGAGAGCCCAAAACGACAGCAATAAGTGCAATTTAGAGTGTTGGCAAAATAGGGTCAAACGTCATGTAGGGGTCATCAATCTGACTACAACCCATGATGAGCATCTGAAGTCCCCTTTACCCAAAGATAATTGTAACCAAGTATGGTTGAGATTGAAACTTGACTTTTCATATGAGAGCACAAACAGGTCGAACCTAACCAAAAAGGCTAACCAAAAGTGAACACACACATACTGTATATACACTGCCGCGCAAAAGTATACTCCTCTGGAAGCTTGCAAGTTATCACTGAGTTGTCAACAAAGTATTAAGCCATCAGACCCCATTAGCATTTCATTGTGTTCATTGTCCATTTTATACCAATAAATTCATGTTTCCTATCAAGATTCATGATTTAAAAGCATTACAATTCATGATTTTATCGAGTAAGTCAGTATTCCCATGTATTCCCATGTACATGTAAAATCGCTGTAGTAAATCACCTCATGAATATCAATTAGCTCATTAACAGCAGTGTAACGCTATGGGAATTTTCAACTGAGATCAACTGGTGTTGGGAAACCCCATGTGCAGAAATTTATAAATGATAACTGGCAAGCGCAGTTTATTGGAATACCTTCATGTTTCCTATCAAGATACATGATTGCACTTTTTGGTCAATAATTTCAAAACTAAACATTTTTAAGCCAAAAACAAAAAGCGATCCTAGATAATTATGGCACCAAAAACAATTCCAGCTTAGAAAAGTTATTTTTGTGACGTCGGATCATGTTTTTGGCAGATATTCTTGCACCGCACCGACACTATTGATTGAGAATGAGACCTTCGGTTTAGACTCTCGCTATCGGTTTGGAGTAAACCATGTCACCCCCCCCCCCCCCCCCCCCCCCCGTAGGTGCTGAATCCTGGATACAGCTTTGAGTGTTTATTTGTTATGTGTAGAGAGATTAAGGGAGGTGTCAACCCTTTTTGGCGCCAAATTTATCAAGCACTGTAACATTTCAAATATAAATGTGATGTACATAAAAGTATACATATTGTCAAATGAAATGAGTCAGAGAATCCATTTTTGGTAACAAATTTCACTAAAAATAGTGATTTTTACATTTTTTGCCCAAAAATCACTTTTTTGGCGCCAACATTTTTTAGACAACCTAACAAAATCCGTTTTTGGTAAAAAATTCCAAATTTTCACCAAAATCATCTTTAAGTCAATTATCTAGGATCGCATTTTTTTTTTGCTTCAACATTTTTAGTTGTGAAAATATTGACCAAAAAGTGCAAACATTTTGTTTTTTAATCTCAAAAATCACCGTTCTGTTAGTTGGTCTGGGAACATATTCCTCAAAATAGTCGTCATCAGAATCACTAGCGTATGAATGGGCCTGCTTTTCCCCTCTTGATGGCATAGTCCTCGTTGGGCTATTTTGTGGTCTAGCACGATCTTTCTTTGGTGGTCTACCACGACCTTTCTTGCCACCCGGTGATTTCTTTGGCTTTGGTTTTTTAGCCTGTCAAATAAAGTTTTCAATAAACATTGTTTAATGCAAACAAAAAATATGTTCATTATAAGAGGGCCTAGAACTAAAACTGATTTTGTTAGGTTGTCTGAATATATTTGGCACCAAAAAGGTGGGCAAAAATGTAAAAATCACTATTCTTTTGAGAAATTTGACACCAAAAATGGATTCTCCGACTCATTTCATTTAAAAAAATGTATATTTTCATGTGCAATACATTATTAGTTTAAAAGTTACAGTGCTTGTGTCGTGATAAATTTCATAAAAAAGGGTTGACACCTCCCTTATCCAGTTCCATAATTTTATTTACAGGTATGGTCAAGTTTTTAGAATTTGTTGGATTTGGAATTTGGTGACGATGATATTAAAAATAAGTCTAGACACCAGTGCACCAACCTTATCTTCTTCCTCATCTTCAGGTTCTTCATCTACTCCATTAGTGTCCTTGGTATCTTCGTCGTCATCATCATCTTTTGTGTCTGTCTTTTCATCGTCCTCTTTTGGCTTCTTACTTGATACTGTTTTCTTGTCACTTTTTACTTCTTTCTGTTCTTCATCTTCGGTAGACCTTTCCTCATCTGACTTTTTATCATCTGAAATGTGTGTTTGTATAAATATGAAATCAACCTGACATATTGTAATAATAGTACATTATATATATTTTTAAAACTTGTTTTGAGCCACACAAGTGATCTGAACTCATGGTTGTTGGCTTGGTTCCTCACTGGTTTGACCCCAACCTATACAGGTCCCCTTTTGATCATTATTTGGTCCCCTTATTTCCTCATGCTTATATTTCCACAAAGCCCTGTTTGGTGTAAGGTTTGAAGAAACAAGGAATCAATCATGACTATTTACTTGAAAAGGATGATATTTTCAATATATGACTATCCACTATTGTTTTTATTAAATAGGAACAGGCAAACTCCCTAAAAATCAGCTTTATTAAAGGTGTATGCATGTTCCGATCACTTTTTTTTTTGGCTATGATTTTTTTTTCACATCATGATATTTTGATATCGGAAGAATCCCCATATTTTTCTCATTATGTCTGTAAAATCTTAGGGGCCAGAAATGTTCCATTTAGAAATGATAGGCTAAAACGTGGTGAATTACTGCCAAAGGTGGTTAACCACCAGCCAGTTTGTGTACTACTCAATGGGCAAAATTCTTGTGACCTTGTGCTTCTAAAATTAGAACCATTGGAGTTATGCAACTCAAACTCTGGAATGTGGCAATTTTAAGGATGACCTTTCATGTAAAATAGAAAACATGAAGTTGAAAATCGGGCCAGCAATCAGAACATAATAATGCAACTCAAACTCTGGAATGTGGCAATTTTAAGGATGACCTTTCATGTAAAATAGAAAACATGAAGTTGAAAATCGGGCCAGCAATCAGAACATAATAATGTTTAACATCTTTCAAAGCTCGTGTGTATGCGCCAGTGCCTCGAGTAGGCGTGTGCGTTATGTGCTGCAATTAGTAGAATACGCAGTTACATCACTGTCTCAAGATGGCCAAATAGACTATAGCCCAACATTTTACAGGACATGGCAGGGGTAAAAAGTAGCCCAATTCTATGGTGTTGGCAACACTGTTGATTGCCACATAGAGCAACAATTATTTCATAATTACCTCCATTATGTTGTTCTCCTGCCTTATTGTTGTCTTTTATCTTAGCATCATTGTCTGTTTTGGAGGGTTTGGCAGGAGTCTTCTCAGGTGATGATTCTACCATTGAGGCCCTGCACAATTAAAATAACCAATATCATTAAGCTATTTGATTAAAGTGTTATTTGAATGCTTTTATTTAATGCTAACAAATTTTATCACAAACATAACATCACAAAATATTATAATTGTCCGGTCGCTGTTATTTATTTTATTGAGTCAATGTGTCGTACAAAGAAAATCATTTAATAAATCTACAATTATCAAGAATTGAAATGCCATTTTGAGGTACACTTCAGTCTTGTATATCAATATTTGTATTGAGTCAGTTTGTATACTCAATGTGGGAGGACATGCATTGATGGACAAACGGCACATATCCTCCTGGTCACAGATAAACACCCTGGTCATCAGCTGCTGCTGCTCATCATGAATACTTGAAAATTTACAGGAATCAGTGACCAATCAGAGCTGTGCGGCCAAGCTTATGTATGCGCACCATGGATGTGCACAGATGTGAGGTTGAACTTGCGTACTTGACGCGAGGTCAACCTCGTGTGATGTGCGTCCATCTGCGCACTAACTAGTTGACTGATTTTGCTTGGGACAAGTTTAGGCAGATTTTCCTTGCCTGCCTGACTTTTGAGGCAGGCAGGCAAGGAAACAAAATATATGCCTAAACATTGAAACATTGTTTTAATACAATACAATTCAATGCAAACTCACTTCAGACTCTGTGATGCGTTAATTGGTCTGTCTTGTAAGATGACTTCAAATACATGTTGGTCTGGTGTAAGTCCTACTTTATCACCATGGCTTAATGTTTGCCATATATCCTTCTCTAAAGCTTCCAATTTGCTCCCTTCAGAAGGCTGGTAAAAGGTGGGATTGGAGTGGGTCTGAAAACAAACAATAATAATAGTAATAATCCATTGCTTTGTATTTTTCAATCTTATTAACTATTCAATATTATAATCATTCATTATTAATTATTGATTTTGTATTTAGAGAATAAAGGTATTGTTTTTAGACCGTACCCGTGTTATATTGTCTGACATAAATGCGGACGATAGTATTATTTTAAGTAGAACAACTCCGCCTATGGCGTCGTTGTTCTATGCAAAAAAGAATACTATCGTCCGCATTTATGTCAGACAATATAACACGGGTACGGTCTAAAAACAATACCTTTTTTCTCATTCTTAAACAATCATACTTTAGACATTTATCAGAGAAATAAGTACATTTTATTGTCCACATTTGATAACTTTTACCCCTGATAGGATCGAATAACATTCCATCCAATCACATGCGATGAGTAAACTATGCGTTAGCGTCGTGGCGCCGGCATAAACGCAGGAAAAGCGCTAAAGACGCATGCAGAAGTGCGCGATATGGAGCAAACCACGCATTGTGAAGGTCGGGCGCACTGTTAAAACGTAAGCCCCACCTCCCCACGTTAAGTTGTCTCATCTAGATGTCGCCGATTTCTCTGAGAACCAATGAGATTGCTTACACTTTCTTAGCTGTTTAAGAATTTTAATCATTCATTGTGAATTGGATATTTTAGGGATATATGTATAACAGCAGATTAGAGATTCAGATTCAAAACATTTTGTTTATAAACCTAAAATCAAATAACAAGTTTTATTATTTTATTTTGTAGATCCAAATCCAAATTGGCTTGAGAACCTTCCATCACAATTTGACAATACATTTTATTCAATATTTTGAATTTAATCCACAATTACAAACCCACTCATAAATGATTGAAAATGAAGGCTATTTGTGATTTTACTTGTTACAGTGTGATTAATAAGACTTCATCAGCAAGTGACACCTGTTGCCCATGACACCGAGCATCTTATTATAAATAATACCAGCTGATTAGCATTAATCTCAACTTACCGGCATTATCTTAACTTTTCCATCTTCAACCTCAATCATTCCATGATTTCTGGAAACTCGTTTATCTCCAATCTGCAATATGATTATGAATATAAACATTTATTTCAATGATTTTAAATTTTTAATGCACACAATTATTCTTGATGCAAAGTCTTAATGCATCATAAGCTAATTCATTCTTTATTTAATTATTACAATTAACTGTGGCCTATAAGCCAGCATGTATCTGTACCTCAATCTCAACCAAATGGAATATTCCACACATTCTGCTGGAGTGATTCAGTTGGTGGATGTGATGCTGTTAGATGAGTTAGATAAATGAATAAAGCTTAAAAGACCATGGCTGAAGTGGCATTTTTAACTAGTTCAGTGTTGATACCACCAAAAGTGTGTGTGTTCCAAATTTGCAGCAAATTCAAAAGCTATGGTGTGGCCGTGTGGTACTGTTACCATTTGGTGTCAGTTGTGGGATATGCACCTGTTTGGAGAAGGCATATTTTTCATTCAGTATATATTAAAGGTGTATTATGCGATCTTTTCCATGGGACGCCGTCTATCCTTATTTTTTCAAAGCAGATTTTCTTGCAGATTTACACTTCTGATCATAAATCATATGTATTCTAAGTTACAGAGCGATACAATTCCAAATTACTTCAAAATCATGGTTTAACCCTAACTCTACCCCCAATTTTTTCAGAATTTGTTCTTCAACGTAAAAAAATTGACAATTGACTACATGTAAAATATCCCCCCCCCCCCCCGGATTTGATCCAGGGACCTCTAGCACCAGTGGCGAATGATTCCCCACTACACCACGGGTGTCAAGGCTAGTTGGCACAGTATACATGTATTGCGCCAACTATATGGGTTGGGTCCAACGTGCCCAGTCGTGGTATTTTGTGGTTCAATGTATATGGTAGGGTTAGGGTTAAAGATATTGAAAATTAGATTGTCCTGCTGTCAGGACAGTTTATTTTCACTCTAAACATTATTTTGAAGTAATGCCTTCTCCAAACAGGTGCATATCCCACAACTGACACCAAATGGTAAAGTTACCACACCATATATTTTTAATTTGCTGCAAATTTGGAACACATACACTTTTGGTGGTATCAACACTGAACTTATTAAAAATGCCACTTCAGTCATGGTCTTTTAAGCTTTCATTTATATCTAAACTATGATTTTAAAGTAATTAGGAATCGTATCACTCTGTAACTGAGAATGTGTTTATGATCAGAAATGTAAATCTGCAAGAAAATCTGCTTTCAAAAAGAAATCAAGGATTGAGGGCGTCCTATAAAAAGCTCGCATAATATGCCTTTAAGCCACTAGGAATTTGCATCAGAATTGCTCAAAAGGGAGAGTGGGTGGGGATGTTCTTTAAGTTTAGATTTGTCCGCCTTTCTGTTTCTCTAAATTGTCTTTGTTTACTTTAAAATGTGTGAACTTTAGTACTGGTAGTGGTAGGTAGACTTTTTTATAATCACTATAAATAATTATATTTTATTAATATTATCTTTAAATGCAGTATACTGATCTATAAGAAAAAAAATTGAAATTAGTTTTTCTTCTATCACAACCATGCCAGAAATCAAGCCCAAATATTATACTTTTCATAGATAATTTAATTTATTTCTTACTATTTTGTTAGGCAACGGAAGAAATTGGTGAACAAAATTTCATGTGCAAATGAATACTGATTTTAGGGATGTCAAATTACGGCAACATTCTAGAGTCTAGATCTATAGGGGGGAAAGCCCGACCAACCGACCCAACCTGAGAGGTCCTTTGCCTGTAGAACAGCATTTCTTTGTCACCTTATAGCATTTAGATATTTGTAAATGCAATTTGATTTTTATTAAATTGAATTTCTTTTCTGTTTCTTTTCTTCTAAAATGTTCTTTTCTTTTTCTTTGTGTTTGAAAGGTAACTTTCAAGTTAATTATATTTCAAGATGATTCCTAATCAAATGTCCTTAAAATGATCCTCAAAAAATTGTATACAAAATAATTAAATAGTTTTTTGTACAATAAATGTATATTTTATGACACATCTATTATTTAACAAAATATATCAACTTTTTCAATAATTTAAACAATTATTATTACTAACTTCATTATGATATCAGGGAAAAAAGATTTGTAACAGGGCTATAAATCATTAATTTGGGAAATATTTTAAATTTTACTCATTTTTAGTGGTTTTGAAATCTAAACACCAAAAAAGATATTCCTTCCCACACCGGGAATCGAACCCGGGCCTTGGCGGTGAGAGCGCCAAATCCTAACCACTAGACCATATGGGAGGTCGTTATACCGCAGTATTTACAAATGGATTATATATGATTGATTTACAACATTACATCGGTCAACATGTATAATATTAATTTAGCGGTTAATTTACCCCTAATAGAGATCCTCGACCGACCACACTTTTACCCAGTGGCAATAATATGTTGGCTTGCGACTCATCGCCTCCTCCGCACGGTTTAAATTCAACGCCCGACATGCCGGATTTGTGTTGTTTTCTTGAAAGAGTCACGACGCTGTTGTTTAGCGTTGGTTTTCAATGAGAGTTTATATTCGCTGTCTTTTCAAGGCGATCTAAGTTCCTTGCAATCCGTTTAATTCCATAGCCACTGCACGCGGAGCTCAATTATATAATAATTTACTTGAATCGATGCCTTCTGCAGCTAAAATGTACATACATACGTAGAAATACAGCAAAGAATCCGTGCTAAACGGAGGTCTATCTTCGCTTGTACATTGTAAATTGAACCAGGGGTACACTCATTGATCGTTTATGGGTAATGAGTCATAATGTATTTTATTAATTTTATGCCTCAATTTGAAGTTTAATATTGTTTTTGAAATCAATTATCCATCTTGTCTTATCAACTAATTTATAACTAGTGGAAAAATATGATTTTATCATTCCATGATATAAATAAATATATGCATGTTTTATGAAAGAGTGTATCCCCCGAAGATGTAGCTTTGCTTTTGACCATCTCTTATACACGCGTCAAAAATCACTGGCGGCCATTATACGGTAAGCTAATACGTATTCATTCTGAACTTGGATTTTTTATGAGGCTAAAATTTAAAATCCCAAGAAAAAAATTAATAGAGCTTCATAGTCTTTGTACGGAAGCATCTAAGTGCCATCCTACTTGACGAATAGCGAGATAATACACACAAGTACACATAATATCAGTAAAAAAATGAGTATATTCATAAAATTCGTTTTCAATAAGTGACCGTTCATTATTTATGGTGCAGTGGAGGGGGTTGGGACAATTTCAAGACTCGTAAGTTAAAATTACCTAACCCCCCTACAGCTGAAACTGAAAATTACATGACCCCCCTGCTAACCAGTAGCTTTTTACACCGCCCCCCCCCCCCCCTTTCCGAAAATCAACTTGGTCACATCTTTACCTTTGGAATTTTGTTCATGGATACGTTGGCAAATTTTGTTTGTGCCCTATCTGAACGGCCTATAATTTTATGATGCCCCTTCTTTTTATTGTGTGAAATTAGTAATGGCGAGCGTAGCGAGTTGGAATTTTTTTCTTCATATTTATACATTTTGGGAGGTTTTGTGAGTCTTTATAACCCGAACAAGTTAGAACATTCTGAGCAGAAACGTGTAATCCAGTGAAACGTTCTACTTTTGTGAGCATTGGTACAAAGCAGAGATGAGGTGAAAAGCATGCAATAAATCACATTTTTATATCATGAAATTGGATTTTGTAAAATTGTAACATTATACGACCGTGATGATTATATAGATGTTTTTCCACCATTTCGTCGATTTGCTGTCCAGAAGTCGTCTCATAGTAAAAGTTTTTGAAGTCGATAGGTTTAAGAAACTATGCGCGAAGCGCAGAAAAAAAATGGCATTTACACTCCAAAATAGCCTCTAAAATCACTCCAATCACCACCATCTTCATAGTTTAAACAAATTTACACAACCCCCCTGTTCAAGAATAAAAAGTTACATAACCCCCCCCCCCCTATTTCAACATATGAAAGTTACATGACCCCCCTATAGTTTACCCCCCCCCCCCCTCCCCCCACCATAAATAATAAACGGTCCCTGAATGTAAGTAGTTTGGAGTGTCCTTTGTTGAACATAGGATCAAAAGGGAAACAATTATTACAAATAGGCCTACAAAATGTGCGATACAAAATGACAATTACACACTTTTCTAATAATGATTACAAAAACAAACAAATAACTTTAAATGTACTCTAGGGTTTGGTCTTCAAACAAAAAACCTATCTCATACAATCTGGGACTAATATAATTTAGATATATTAGTCCCGGCCCAGATACAATTGTTTTGAAACTGAATTTGTTTAATTTTTCATCAGGTTATATCCATTCCAAGTTTCCAACTGTAGTACTAGTACAGTATAGTAACTCACCTTGCTTGCTCCCTGTAAAACATGAAAGCAAGGCCAATCTTGCGGCCACTAGAGTTTTACTTGACACCGTACTGAATTTGTTTGCCTCATTCTGTTTTGGAGCTACATTGTTTTGCAAATTAATTATGCAAATGAGCTAATTAATTATGCGAATACATTAAAAAAAATACGTTTCGGCGTTTCTTTATATGGTACTTGTATTGTAGCTAGTATGAAGTGCTCAATATATTTTGTCCAATCCCTCCAGTGACACCTTCAAATCTTATATTGCCATGATGACATCTACTTATTGTGTAAAGTGGACTTGGCTATCCTATCTCGCCGTGACGACATCTATTTTTTATTAATTTTTGAAGTCATCTTGGCATGATATTATATCTCACCATGATGACTTAACTTCAAAATCATGGTTTTAGAGTGAATTTAGAGTGAAAAATGAGTTGTCGCGCAGACCTAAACAGTTTATTTTCACTTTTAAACCATGATGTTTAAGTAATGAGGAATCGTATCGCTCTGTAACTATGGTAACTCATAATATATACTGCTCACAAAATGTATCGAAACACTTAGAAATGATCCAATATATAACGGCTCGAAAGGGTATGCATTAAAATCAAAGCAAATAACCAAGTGTATAAGGCCAACAACAAAAAAGTTGACTTGCCCTTTCAGGGTCAAAGTCAGGGTCGGACGGTCGGATTTTTTTTTTGTGGTTTTTTTGAAATCTTGTGAAAATTTACTGCACAAAAACACGTTAAAAAATTTTACGTTTTAATATTTGTTTATTGTTATGTGCTTCTTTCAATTTTTTTTTTTTTTTGAAAAAAAAAAAAAATAGCGACCCTAGATTTCCGAAAATTAGGGTCGGTCGGAAAGGGCAAGTCAACTTTTCTTTTTTTTGGGCCTAATTTTGTTCTGCGTATTTTGACACCTCGATCGATGAGATACGATGTTGCGGAGCGGAGTTATTGTCATTTTAATGATCGTGGGTCCAGTTTCAAAAGTGACAATCATCCTATAGAAAGAGGTTTGCATTACTGTTTAGAATGATCAGTTTCTTACTTTTCAATAGGAATGAGTGTCACTTTTGAAACTGGACCCACGACCATTGAAATGACAATAACTCCGCTCCGCCTCGTATCTCATCGATCGAGGTGTCAAAATACGCAGAACAAAATTATGCACTTGATTATTTGCTTCGATTAATGCATACCCTTTCGAGCCGTTATATATTGGATCATTTCTAAGTGTTTCGATACTTTTTGTGAGCAGTTTATTTATGATTTGTGATCAGAAATGTAAATCTGCAAGAAAATTTACTTTAAAAAAAATCATGAATAGAGGGCGCCCCTGGAAAAGATCACATAATATCATAATATGCCTTTAAAAGTGACTAATTTGGGAAAATATGCCCTCTGATCTTGGCAGGAACACTGCGAAAGTCTGATTTGCTTTTCATAAGAAGTCGAAGTGAGAGATCTTTTGTATGGAGTGTTATATTTGGTGATGTGGGGTTGGGAAACTTTTTGAGAGGGGGCGTCAACAAAGGTTTGAAGCTCCAAAAAGCTGGGTGGGGTCAAAACCTTCACACATTCGTGACAATTTGACCATTTGAATAGGACATTGCCACATGGACATATGGGTATTCTTGATTTTCTCACTTTTGTTTCCTTCCTTTGCAGTGTCAACATCTCAGTCTGGGTCCCCACAAGGATCGATCCGAGTCTTAAGTTTGTCGGTGTCCAAGTCATTAAGCAGTAGCTCGGCGGCACCATGGGAGGCAAATGCCCCCATCAGTCACAATCCTTGCAGCCCCATCAGCAAGCCTAATCCCATGTTGTCCCCTCAAATGTTTTTTTGGGGCGAAGCCACCCTTATAGCATCAGATTGCAACAAATTACACATTTAGGTCTTTCTAGACATAAGTGGGGCAGCCATGTTTGTAGTCTTTGTAAATTACATACCTATGCAGTTTATTTTAACAGTCCTGCAGTCTGTGATGGAGTCAAAGCTTGTTTAGTTGATGCATAGACGATGATTCATTCAGAGAGATGTTTATTAGACTCCCCACAGAGAGACATAATAGCTTATCTTGATTGACCACAGATGGTTAGCTGTGGAAATTAGAGTTTCGGGTTATATATAATAATAATTCCTGGGTTGATTTAATGAAATGTTAATACGGATAGGATAACCATGATCGCGGAATGCCACTTTTAATTAGTATTATAGCAATTCCTGGACCAAACGTGTTAGACCAAGTACAATGTCATATATACCTAGATTGTTCTTCAGACGGCCCCCCCCCCCCCCCCCCCCCCACCCCCACCCCTTCATTCACACAAATCAACTTTATTGGTTTACTGTACTATTTTTAGTGCGGTGTTTTGATTTGTTGTTTTTTTGGTTTGAATTATGGAAAATACATACACTTATGGAAAATACATACACCATTTCCCTGGTATTTTGGTATGCAACAGATGCTTCAGAAAATGGTTACAAAACATGCTTCTTTCTTTTGGATTTCAATGGAATTTTTATTAAAGCTATTTTTGCGCGCTTTGCCCGCATAGCGGCCTCATTCTTTCTCTTGCCCCCCCCCCCCCCTTTTTTTTGTCTTGTCTACTGCTTTCCCCTTTAGAATTTTAAGGCTGGTGTCGCAACTCAAAATCCAGGTAAAATTGAGCTTTCTGACTCGCTCCAGATTTGTCCAACTGTCCTCCAAGGTGTCCATGCGTAAAATAGACCGCAACTTAGGCCTATAGTTATACAGGGTATCCCTAAAAAGGGTGTAAAACATGTTCCACGTCATTGCCCTCATTGATTATTTATTGGTATTAAATGTTAATATAAGCTACATGTAGTAGATAATTTAGTTGGCTTTCAAATGCCGTTGGTTAACTTCTTCCAATCCAACGATAATCCTTGATCAATCACGATAAGCGCTTTAGAAAACGGGTTGTGCACTTTTTAGGGGGAAGATGCTGTCATTTTGCTCATTTAATAATCAGTATTTACTAATTGATGATCATATGAGCTTCAAGATGACTAAGTTACCTTTCAAATGCCGGTTTTATTATCTCATTTGCTTAAAAAAATATGCTTGATTTATATAAGTTGATCACTGAAAGTCAATTGTGCGATTTTTATGCATCAATTTTACACATTTGTTTGTTCAACAAGCATCTTTGGATAAATATTCGACAAAACAAACGGCAAACGAAGGGTTATTTAGTAATCTTGATTCTTGAAGCTCGTACAGACATCAAATCGAAATACGAAATGTTTAACGATAAAGATGACACATTTCACACGAAAACATCTTTTTCTAAAAGTGCACAAGAACATGATCAAACATGTCTTTTGATTGAGGAAATTAAATGCAATCAAATAAACGGCATTTGAAAGCCACACCTAAATGAGGTCAATGACGTGCACCTTTATTTAGGACACCCTGTCTGTATTTTTGTTAACATTGAACGCATCAATGTCACACATCAACGTTGTGTATAATATAGAAAATAACTTTAAGCCAATATTTGTCAAATAATATAATTTGATGATAATTACGTTAATTGACAACAGGCGGGACAACAGGTCAGAGATATTGTCAAGGGGTGGGTGGGGGTCAAAAAGGTTTGAGGTATGAGAGGGGGTTAAAATGTGATGTACCAACATTGAAAACTCCAGCCCCCCCTACCAAAGTATTTATGAACTCCCTTATAGAGGGATTCCAAGTCTCTCCAAGAGATGTTCTACGAGGGGCATTCAATAAATACCTGCAACATTTGAAAATCTCTGAATCGTGACATGTGTCAATAAATTAAACTTATGATACTTAAACATGTCATTTCAGTACTATAAGCATCATGGTCTTTGGGCACTGAAATTTGACAAGAATCAGCATTATAAATCAAGCGCCAATTACTGTTAACGCATGTATCTTAAAGCATGCCATAAACGTGTCTTTCAAATTTCCCGCCATATTGTAACATTTAATTCCCTAACCCAGTGCCCTGAGATCACGGTAGGCATTAACGTAATGATAAAAATGACCTACGTGTTCGATTTTTTTTGTGTGTGAGAAAAGACTAGACTTACAGTTTAAGTATTATAAGTTTATTTTACTGACACGTGTCACGGTTCAGAGATTTTCAATGGTTGCAGGTATTTATTGAACGCCCCTCGTATTATTGAATTGATACAGAAAACTCATAAACTGACGATCATGTCATCACTGATCAGTGTCACGACTTGTACAGCGAATTTGACTGATTAGCAGTGTTCCAGTATGCTAAAGGCTAGGCATACATTCGAATTGATATTATACTATTTGTAACTTCGGCCTGCAAGAATTAGTACTGCATTCTTATTTATACATGATAATATCGTAATATTATTTATACATGATAATATCGTATATTATGATATCATCAACAACAAAAATCCATTTTCAGTATATTAAAATCGTGCTCTTATAAAACCATACGGAGTAAGAACGAAACAATGTATTTATTTTGAGGGTAATGTTCGGTTTCCGCTGTCAAATCTCTGGCATTGGCTTTGACCGCATCAGAACAAAAGCAAAGATGTTAATTATCATTCACTATAAATGTATATGATTTTAAAGCTTATGACGAATGTCTTATCGGCTGACATTCATATTAGCGATGCTATGAGGGAGGGACGTAGAACTTATTGAATGACCCTCGTATTTATCAATGTATTCGTCGATGAAGAAAAAACTTTAAGGGAGAAGGAGGGGCGGTCATAAAAATCCCTCAACAAAGTTCGGAAATTATTTTCAATCGCATGATCTTTCGTATATTTCGTATCTATCAATGGAAAGCTGATATTATGTGTTTATCTGCTGTACAATGATCCCAAATGTATCATGTTTATAGCAAATCACTTGTTTCAACTCATTCAGTGCTCAGCCACTTGCCCGGCCACTGCTTTTGACTATGGAGAGGTCTGAATCGGAATGTGCCAAAATCCCCACTATTTTGTGCTCAAGAGTCAATAGTGTAAAGCATCACTGTTACACTGTAGTTGTACGTCAATGCAATGTAACACTTCATGTCATGAAATACTGGTTAATTTGGCACATTTTGAATGAGACCTTCCCCATTCTTAAGCAGGGGGCTAAAAGCACTGAAATCAGTGATTTACTACGAGTGAGGTATCGTTGAAAAGAGGAACACCCTCAGCTTTTCATTGATTTGAAACACATTATGAATATAATATCCAGAAAATTGGCGATTGAAATAAGAATCCGATTTTTTGAGGAGATTACATAGAGCTAGCTCTAGGCCTATTTCAAAGTCTATTGTAACGTACACGAGTGACAGCATTTAACTATTGAACTAATCATCTATGACTGAATTTTCCAAATACCAGTAGGCCAATAATAAAATATTGTTTGGTTGTCCTCGACCTAGCCTATCTATCTTAATTCCGTCAGTTCTAAAACCTCGCAACCTTATTCTTAGTCAAATTACCCACTCATGCTTAACCGATGAACATATACCTGTATTGTATCAGTGCAGTGGCGGCGGATTCGACTACTGACGTGTGCAATGAAGGCATTCGTGTGTAGTAGCGTGTGATTATGCTAAGTTGACGTGAGTTCAAACGCCAATTATTAGCGTTGATGGGCAATGTCGATTGGGAAATGTGTTGAAATTCTTTTGTTGTTGTATTGGTTTGTTTCTTTATTGACATAATTGTTCACCGGCACCGGCCTATGGTGAGTGTGTGAACTCACTAAAAATGTTTTAGAGATGACCAAATATAAGGACTGACCGGGGACAACTAAAATATTAATATATTGGGACTTACGGGTGTATTGATATTAGACGATTTATTGAATCAATTTCAATAAGTAAGCTATCAAAATATTCCTTGATGTATAAATAAGTATTATTAACGAAATCATTCTCTTTACTGCACACATTACTGAGAAATCTTGAAATGAAAGTTGCAAACATTTTGAATTTTTGTTGAATTTTAGAATTTTTTGCGACACGTTAATTTTCACTCATCTGTATCGATCTGCTATGTTGCAGGGGAATGGCATTTGGCTCTCATCTCATTTATAATAGAGGTTTGACTAATATTCATTACATCTATACCATTAAACAACAATTTTGATATGTCAATTTTCTAATATAGTGACACCCAATAGTTAGCTTTAGACAATTGACATCAGAGCAAGCGACCATTGATGTTTAGCTGTAGTTCGATTCCTATTGTTCAGCTGGTCGCTAGTGGGCGCTGCATTTGATGTCCGTTGTGTGCTTGCAGTAGCACTTGTGCTAAATCGATAATTTACTCATTTAGGGGGTGACACTGAAGAGAAAAACTTGCAAAAAACTTTTTATGGTGAATTTTATATTCAGAAGAAATATGCGCAAGGGGTGTCTAGAAAATCTTTGGTTTCGCATGCTTACAGCATGATTGATAGTTGACTGGCCCGGGCATATCTCTTAAGCTTAGAGGGAGGATTCTTGGAACAGTGAGGCTGCCCCGCTGCCCTCTGCCAGGAGAAGTAAAACCCGGGAAGTAAACACAATAACAGACCTTAAGAATGGATTTATCAGACAGAAAAATATCCTTTTGTAATATAAATGTTTATTTTTATATTCATATGACAGGAATATCATAAAACGTTGTGACATAATTAGTTAAGACTTAAAATACATGGGTTATAGAAATAGTCAGTGAAAATAATAAAATCTAGTAAAACTCATCAATCATACACCAAATTCACCCGCTAAATATCTCAATATTTTTACAAAAGGTTTTGTAAAATGTCAGAATTGTAAAATTGCATCATTTGATAATTCAAGTTATCCACATGTCAGAGGCTCCCAATGTTACTCTTTTTGTATTCTATAAGGTGTTTCTAAAATTATCTCATCCACAGAGTCATTTTCTTTTAGTTAGAGGTAATTCAATTGAAATGTGTCAGGTATTGTATTGGTCACTTTCAAAGATATCATACAAACATATTGAGGCCAATTTAGCAAAGGAGGCTATTGTAGAGGGACAAAATCAGTAGTTGCAGTGGAGGCTGCAGTTTGCTCACACATAATATAGTTTAGTATCAGGATTCAAACGGATTCCTTAATACATTACTCCTGGAATTACTCCCTTGTGGTATTAACACATTAAGGCACATCTTTGATTAAGACTATACAGATTATTAAATGAAATATACACAAATAATAAACCACACATGTCATGTTGAGCCAAAATAATTCACAACAAATGGGTGTTACTGATATGTAACTTCATTTACATAACCTCATTTTATACAGTGTGCACACTGCACAGTGAATGTTGTGATTTTTGACATTGAATGCAGAACCTGAAGGTGGATGTTTCAAAAACTTTAGGTTTTTTTGCCCAACAACATACTTTGATATCAAAAGAAACCCCATATTTCCTCATTATTTCTGTAAAATCTTTGATGCAAGATATGTTGCATTTAAACTTTATAGGCCAAATTGCAGTGAATTACTGCCAAAGGTGGTTGGTTGATCACCGGCCAGTTTACTACTACTTAATGGGCAAATTTCATGTCACCTTGTGCTTCTAAAATAAGAACCATTGGAGTTATGCAACTTTGGAATACTTTTAAGGATGACCCTTCATGTAGAATTGAAAACATAAAGTTGAAAATCAGGCCAGTAATCGGAATACCTACCTTTAATGCCACTATGCCGGCCCGGGGGGGGGGGGGGGGGGGGGGGGGGTACTTGGATTTGGTTTGGTCGGGGGGGGGGGGGGTACTTGGATTTGGTTTGGTCGGGGGTGGGGGGGTGCCGCTGGAGATTCAAAACCCATACCCATTTTTAGGGGTGATTTTGGAAAAATCGGTACCCATTTTTAGGGGTTTAGCTTCATTTTAGACCAAATTTTCGCAAATTATCGGGAAAATAGACCTAATTATTGCAAATTTTCGCAAAAATAGACACAAATTTCGCGAAAATAGACCCATTTGTAAAAAGTGACCCCATTATTAGGGATTTCCAGCACAAAATCATACCCCATGTTTAGGGATTTTGTGCCCAAAAAGCTACCCATTAGAGCGGCACACCCCCGTATACCGTCTTGGGTGAGTACCCCCCCTACCCCCTGGGTATGCCGGTACTGTAAATTATAATATCTATAATAACTATAAAAGTAACCATTTGAAGTTGCTAGGATAGCCCCTCAATACAACATAACTAAAATGGTGGTTTATGCTAACTGACTAACCAAATACATGCAATTGCAAGCCAATCAAAACACCATATCATATTTTATCATATATTATCATATATTTTTGTAATTGAGGGCGCTGCCTCCATCACATCTCTTAATGCCCCTTTAAAACAGAGGGCCGTAAGCAAATGTAGCTGCCATTGGACCCAGGGCCACCCTAATATGTTGCACTGGGCTTCAGGATGAGAACTTAAAGAGCAAGTCACACGGAGCAAAAAAGTCTGGAAGACATGACTATACATACAGAGAGTGCACAGGATTGGTAGTGGAAGAGCTTAAAATTAGCCCGGTATGAGTAGCAAAGAATTGGAAGTATTTCAAGAGCACTCCTTATCACAATTGATAACAGCAAGATGTAACACTGATGGTTTTAAACTTTTAACTTTCTAATATGCTGGGAAAATTAAATTTGGAATACAATATACTACAATAAAAATATTTGATTCCATAAAATATCAAGGTGTCTATAATGAAAGATTTGAGAAAAGATTTAAGATTGCAGCTAATTTGATATATAATATTACGGTGAAATATAGCACAGTATCTGTGTAGATTATGAATGAATAAAATCTAAACTGTCAATATATTTAAACAGAAATGGGTTTGATATACAGAATGTTAAGTATATCCTAAAGGCACCATAGGGTGAAGATTGAAATGGAATATCATCTGGAATTTATGGCTTTGTGGTCCTTTGTATTCAAGTATACGAACACATATTTAGCAACTGGTAAGTCACTGTAATATGGTGTAATATAGCACATTATCAGTGTACATTATGAATAAAATCTAAACTGTCAATAAAGTTCATTACATATAATCTATATTTAAACAGAAATGGGTTTGATATACAAAATGTTAAGTATATCCTAAATGCACCATAGTTGGAAGATTGTAATGGAATATCATCTGGAATTTATGGCTTTGTGGTCCTTTGTATTCAAGTATACGAACACATATTTAGAAACAGGTAAGTCACTATATGGTGAAATTATTACTTCAACAAAGTCTTATGGGCACATTTGTATGAGCAAAGATGTATACTTAGAATCCTTTCAAGCAGGATTAAAATTAATCAAAGGCTGCAAATATCAATTTAGATTCTGGCAAAGATGCTCCTCTAGCAGCACAATTTCACTGTTGATAGTCAACTTGGATTCAGACAGATCTATTGGCAAGGATCTTTACAAAAATGGATTTTCAAATTCTTGTCAAATTTCGTACCCAGTCAAGCTAGAAAGTTATGCTAGTCAATATCAAAGCAGTTACATCAGAATATCGCTTAAGTATCTCTAAAGAGATAGCTTAGTGCCCACATGATAGGAGACATGACTGTTGGTAACAGCACAAAAATACTCAATGTACAGGTGTATATCAACGAATGTGCTAGCTGGATACTGTTGTAACCCCTACATGAGAGTTACAATGGAGTATATCATCATACCACACATACACACTTAAGAAACATGCACAGGAACAACTCAATTAGGTGTAAATGTGTTTTTGTTTCTCTACTAGCATGCTTGGTGCATGTGCAACATAAGTGTGTGTGTGACAAAAATGTATGCTTGGATTACAGGTTTTTTCTCCAGAAACGCTTAAGAATGATCTTAGTTTTGAAAATGTGTGAAGCTGCACTTTAATAAAGATACCAGCAGAGCAATCAGACTTGAATAGATATTCACGATCAATCATGAATTGCGTATGATGAGATCCAACTTATTTCGTTCACTGCGCTTCATTCCTTTGATTGCCGATTAAATCCAACATCACAACAATGAACAGGAAGATGCCCATATAGAGCCAGTCAACATTATGGATTCAGGATGGCAACCTTGGTTCTAAAAAGTCTTTGCATTTGGCATTTTTGTCATGGATGGAGGGAGATGTAGCAGTAACACTTTCCACGGTGTTCTCATAGCACCTTGGTTGCAGTGTTGGAATGGCTAATTATAAATATCATCTTGATGTATGTGTTACCTTGGTGCTTGACCTGAAAAGGTAAAAAAGAACAAACAAAAGAATTTAATGAATAAGGCAACAACAAAAAAAGTTTGTCTCAGAAGACACCCGGAAAAATGCTATGGGAAATACAATTAAATGTTTAAAAATAAATAATGCTATGCAAAATGAGGTATCTTTTCATTTTTTTTTACATGAGACGGGCTCTGTGAAGCAAGATAATGAAGCTGATATTGTACTTCACAATGTGAAATTAAAATTTGAAGAAGCATAGTCCAATAAATCACTGGATTCAGTTGTTGTTTTTCTTGAGTTTAAATACTGTTTTACTATTGGAAAAACATTCCAATCAGTCACAACTTGGCTCACATCATCATGTTTGTATTCTTGGGCAGGATACTTAATCCCGCATGATTCTGATGATTTCTTGATGATGGCAGCAATAATAATTGGCTGAAAGCACTTTGGAACTATGCTAGCAAGGAGTATAGCGCTATATAAGAAATGTCCATTATTATTATAATTATTATGACTAAAACTGTCATTAAGGGGAAAGAGAATAATGATGTTTGTTCTACAGGCGAATTTGTTTTCTAAAGAAATTTGCCTTATTCCGCTATTACCATGATTATTATTATTATCATTAATATTATTATTATTATTATTATTATTATTATGATAGTCCCCATTTGAAAATGCATAGCCCCAAGAGCTTTTATAAGACAGAATACCAGATGATTGGTGCTTCTGACCAAAACTATATACTTTTACTTAACATTTTGATTCAATAAAGATGACAACTTGTTGTCATACCTTTGTTTTGGAGTAGGCTTTGCCTAGCTTTGATAAATGCCATTATATCAGCATCAGCTCTCTTGTCACCAGTAAGTTGTATGGAAGAACGGCTACTTGAGACCTCAGACGACCTGCAGATATAAAAAAGAGGGGAAATCAGCGATGTGTTTATATGACCATTGGACAAAATATTATAATTGGTATGTACAGCAAAGGCAGCCTGTTTCCAATCAAAGACCGAACTGACTCAGTGTAATTCACAAAGATTCCTTTACTCTCCTTCAAAATCCTTAGCTTTTGAAAAGCTTCGATCAGAGTAGTGTATGTGTAAATGGTTGCATTCAGGGGAATAACAAAATTGGTGACATTGAGTGTATGTAACCGCTAACTATATCCATTAAAAACCTGTATAAAGGAATTTAGACATGATTTTATAGAGGAGGTTAATGATAGACACAAATTGCGGGTGTGTGGATCTTCAGCAAACATGGCAAGTAAAAGTTGGAGACAAAATTTTGTGTCCTTATATCTCTACCAAGTACCATGGATTACTTAAGATATGACAGCAACAATGCTTTGTCAAATATTCATACATACATTGCATACTATACAGCTTACACAGGAATACTTACTTTGACTTTCTAGATTGCACATCTTGTAGGGAAGACATCCCTTCTGATCCATCCATCCTTCTCATTCCATCAGCTGAATTGGATTTGCCAATTGGCGGTACCGGAGGTGGTTTTGAAGAATGTCTGTCTTCAGTGTACCCAGAGGATCCCCCACTACCACCACCACTACCACCTTGACTTCCAAGCCCAGCTAGCAAAGCATTTCTTGACCTTCCGGAATATTGCCTATGAGATGATGAGCCACCGTGTTGTTCTCTGGTTGAACTGTTGCTATGGGATGGGTTTCTATGATGATGGTTTTGTTTTCTATGAAAGTCTTCTTGATGGTTCTCATGGTGATCCCCCTCTTGTCCTTTATGTGGAGGAAAGAGAGGAGGAGTTTTCCACGCCTTTGAGGGATTGTTTGGAGGTGTTGGGGTTACTTTTGTGTGGAGCGATGAATTTTTATCCTGATTAAAGGAAAGTACAAAAGAAAAATCGGCAAAATCAATTAATATGGCTACAAATGTTATTGTTGTCTTCAAATACATGCATCCTCAACTCCCTGAAATGTGAAAGATATTTTGACCAATTCATGCAAGTTTAAATTTGAATCAAATGTGCATAGTCCTCAACAACCTGAAATGGAAAAGATATTTTTACCAATTTATGCAAGTTAAAATTTGCATTCTAGTGAACCATAGAATACAGTGTTTTCAAATGTTATAGCAATGAACTGAAGTCAAAACTACTTTTCCTCTTACAAGTTAACATTTATGGTGTAGGTGTACTGTGTGATCCATGCACTGCTTGGATGCTCCGCCCACTTGCACTGAACCACTGCGTAGTATGTGTTAAAATGAATGGTGACTTTTACTATAGTTTGATTCTAAATTGGCGAAACCTCTTTACAGCAGCGAATGAATAAAGAAAGATGTGGGCACACATGAAGGCAACAAGCGCACTGTGCATAATAGGTGAGACGCATTCATGCGGCACAAACCGTGTGCATGTAGCCATTATTGCACGCGATTGTGGAGAGATAAAACCCGAATATTTCTGGCCAATTTTAAACTGATTAAACTATTTAAACAAAAAGTGTTTAGGCCAACAAAAAAAGGGGAAGTTTGTTTCCAGTAGTGCACACGCATTTCACCGAGAGGCTTGATTTTGCGCATTTTTTTAATAGAAAAAACAGGAAAAAATATTATTAGGGCGCATTCTTTTGTCAAAATTGTCCAACATGTTTGAAGATGGCGATTGGCCACATACAGCAAACACGAAAGTGAAAATCCTCGGCGAATATAACATTTTAGCAAGCATAAGAGTAACGGAAGAGCTATCACCGAGCATGTTAAAAGGTCATAGACTCCATCGTAAAGAGTAGGGGATCATCCCAGTCTGAGTCTGTACACACACACACATAATATGTATTCCTATACATACCTCCACTAGGCGTGGCGCACCAATGGAGTAAACAAATAGCTTAGAAAGAATGATGGAAGCAACTAAGCTGCTTCCATTGTTTCGTCCAATGACGACCGATGATGATGATGAAGAGTTACAAAAATGCATTTCAAGTGAATCTCCACTATGAATTTGAACAAAAACATTAAAAAAAAGAAAACTTATTTTGCATTTTACTTTTCAGGCTTGCTACTGGAAACCAACTTTGTTGTTGTTGTTGGCACTACAAACCTGTAAATTAGCTGCTTGTTCTGCCCACCAAATCTCAAAGTCTTTTTGCATCTGTAGTCGTGATCTCTCTAACAAATGCTGTAAGTGTTCTATCTCAGTCTTCAGTCCCCTCAGTCGGTTAAAAGTTACTTTATAACTGTAAATTAAAAACCCAAGTAAATCATTCAATTGAAGCAAACATTGGTTAGGAGCAACTACTTATTATGAATGTTGTCAGAAAATAATAACAATCATTCTTTTATCAATTTAGAATACAAAGAGTCATTTTAGATATTTTGTAATGAAGTTGCAACAGATAACCAATTGTACTTTTGTGTTTCTTTAGGTTTAAAGCAGGGACTTGGCAGACCAGTTTGTTACCTTCCTAAATGGTGAAAGCCCAATCAAGGGTAATTGTTACAAGATGGTTTGGTTATGAAATCCTCCAGTCATCTGTCATTTGCCCTCTCTATTATTTGTACATAACTAATTTTGCTAAAAAAATATTGAAAATATATTACACATCATTTTCCAAAAGTGTGCAATTTGTTGGGAAGAAATGGGTCCTACCTTTGAGTAAGCAATCACAAATTAGTCTAGTGCAAATACTTTGGTTGTATGAGTTACACAGATTTAATCTGTAATACAAGTACACTATGGGCAGGATTAAAATGGCTACTTTGGCATCAACAGCCTAGATGGTCTACTGGTACAACATTCGAAAGTCCTGGATTCAAATCCAAGTACTTTTCTGAAAATGGAGACAAAGTTTTTTCTAAGTTGGAATATTTACGACTAGGCTAATTTGTGATAGCTTACTCATAGGTAACACCAACAAATGTATATCAAATAACCCAAATACACACAACAAAATTGCTGATACAAACCTTTCCTTTTCATCCTCGATATCTTCTCTCAGTCTTTGTTCTATCTCATCTGGTTGATTAGGGTCATCTTGACCACTCATGGCAAGTTGTAATCTCCTACGCTCTATTTGACTCTTGATTTTATCTAAGAAGAATTAAAGAAGTAAAACTAAAATTAATAGACTGATGGGTGTGTGCTTACAGTCATTTTCTTATGCAGGGATCATTGTTACTTAGCTGCCAGTACCTATACAGGTACCTGTACTGCACTTCTACTGTGCAGCTACTTAGGTGATACTGACACTTCACTGTTACTTTAACAGTACGGGTACGGGGCATACTACAGTTACCCATGCAGCTATGGCAGAGGAGTAGCCATGATGCCGGGCATAACAAAATATCTGTGTAATAGTTACTATAGTTTAATCAGTTCCAAATTGGCGAGAAATATTCGGTTTTCATCTCTTTCAAAAATAAATCCAAGTGTACTTGTGCGATTATGGCGACACACACACGGTTTTGGCCATACGCACGTGTCATGCATATGATGCACAGTGCACTTGTTGCCTTTATGCACGCGTCCTTCCGTACTCATTCGCTGCCGTAAGGAGGCTTCGACAATTTGGAACTGATCAATCTAAAGGAGATACATAAATTAATAAAAATTGTTGTTTTGAGAAAGTTTGGCCATGCCGGTGCCTGAATGCCTGAGTGCTGGGTAGCCTGCGTGGTAGTCCGGCCCCTATACGATTGAGCTACCCGATGCAAATGATAGCGCGCCTGATCACCCCACAACATAAACTGGGGAAGTGTGCACTACCAGTACCTATACTCTATTTGGCTTCTTCTGGACAGTGACGTAACTTAACCGGCATATCTTTTACGCACATGTATGTATCTTCTGTCATTCAACGCTTGTGTGTATACGCCAGCGCCTCGAGTAGGCGCGCGCTTTATGTGCTGCAATTAGTAGAATACACAGTTACTTCACTGTCTCTTGATGACTATAGCAGTGTAGTGATGAGGAAGGTTAGTATAGTGAAGGCAATGATATAATCTAATTAGCATTTATGCATGCATACCTCTCAGTATGTGTATAATAACATGGCACAATTCAGCATTGTCCATTGTCACCAGTCAATGACACAGAAAGAGCTAACAAGTTGTAACACTCACTTATTTTCTGCCTGCTTTCATTGACTGTCTGCCCCAATAATTTGGCTTCCCCGTAGCATTGCTTTAACAATAGCTTATTGTCTTCTATGGTGGAATTCTGGGAGTAATCTCTACGGAATATGTTGAAGGCTTCTTGCCTCCCCACAGACATGTCACCTGAACAAAAAAGAAGGAATCTAAAAAATTAATATGAACATAATCAAAATCATTCATAACATGAATAACTTATTGCCTTATTAACATAATAATAATAATAATAATAATAAACGATGCTTCTAAAGCGCCTCCCACCAAATTTTCAAAGCGCTTAACAGAGAACATAACAACACTGAAATTACATTACAATGTAAGAAAAACATCACTTTGATAATTTCTTGATCTTATTTTGTAAAGTGATGTTTTATCAGAAATGTGTATACAATGACTACTTAAGTTACTTTTGTATACTAAATTTTAGTCAAAGGTTTCTGTAATTTATCACAATAAATGCTCTTATTTGCCTTATCATGTTTGGAAAATTGTACGAGCATGGTATATGCATGACCATAAAACAAGAAAACGATCTAAGTGTTGATTAGATTGTGGCAATATACAGATAAAAGAGATAACATTTGGATCTTATACAAATATCAGCCCTTTGAATTGTTGTTAATATATATCCAAGCATCTAGTTATGTTCAAGTTTGTTGGGCTTGTTTACTTGATTATATGCATTTCAAGTATGAATCAATTTGCGTGAGGATAAAGAAGCCGTACCATTCATGTGTATTTGGTAATGATCAAACTGAAGACCTAAATATGTAAAGGAAAATCGGCACAACATTACCTAATATTCTCCTCTTGCTATCTTTGGGCTGATTCGATGAACCATTCATCGGTTTCTCATCTTGATCACTAGATGTAGATTGTCTGCTAAGATCATGTGACCTGTCATGTGATCTATCATGTGATTGATGAACCTCTTCTGATTGGTGCCTTGTTCTTGATTCCCTATGCCCGGGTCCCATCCCATTGGTCACTTGCTGTTCATGTGATATACTAGATGATGTGATATTATTGCGTGGCATATGACGACTATATTCTTCTAATTGATTGATTGCTTCTTGTGCCCTCTTCTTCTCTTTCTTAAGCATATTTACTAAAATGTCTGAAGATTAATTGGTTAAGGGCTATATACAACTTAAATAATCAGTAAGCAATAAAGTATTAAGTTGACAAATTTGAAACTGAATCACAGAGCTCTAAGTGTGGGTACCTGTACCGCATCCATTGGTGTGGTGTTAAAGCCGGACTCATTGATACAACATTGTAGTAGGGTTTCACAACTTCACTCATAAAACAATTCTGTTTGACTTTCCCGATCAGGTTCAATGGGTGAACAAACAACTTTTTTTATCCCTGTAAAGTACCTAAAATGCTGCTAAGATGGCTCTAAAAATTCTTTTTATTGAGAGCATGCAACAAGTAACCTAGCATCTCTCATAGTTATTTGTTGAACAAATCAGCAGCTAGAAAAAATAGACATATTACTTTGCGATGTTTCAAAGTAATACTGTTTGATTCATAACTTGGAACATATTTAGAATGTACATGCACCTGCTTGCCAAGATTATATGCAACTGAAACACAAGATGAAAATGTACTCATTGGTATCTGATGCACACCTAAAATGTCCATGTATTCTATATATATCAAACTAATCCTATCGTATCATGGCCAAACAAAGATCTGGGCAATGTCTGCTTTGACCCCCTGAATGGAATAAGCTTAAGCTTAATACCAAACTTAAATCCAGCGCACAGCTTTATTCTGTGTGTTAACCCCCTGAGAACTACCGGCCGATAGGTCAGAAAGATAGATACATCATTTATTGCGCCAATCAGAGACAGTGTTAGAATAATTGTATCCCTGATAAAGATAAAGGAGTGAAATATTTTACAAGCTGCATTTTAATTGGCTATTCAAATGAGTATATCTTGCAATACACCAATCAGAACCACTGTAAAATATGCTGGTAGTGCCCAGGGGGTTAAGTGACGTCACATGTGAAAGAAGCAGATAATGCCAAGATTTGTATATGTTCAAATTTGATTTGCCCCCCCCCCCCCCACCAACCAAACATCAAGGATACTGATTTCATTATCTCTCTGCCGTACAAGTCCTTGTAGTTTATTGATATCAGCATTAGTAGGATGCGTTGAGTTGGTCTCCTCGGGACTTTCTCTTTGTATTCTGTTATCATCTGCTGATTGGGTCTGTCTATCTGGGAGCTGTTGTTGCTGTTGCCTCTCAACCCGCTGAATTGGACCTTTGCTTAGAACCATCCTCTGATGGCATAATAATGGTAAACACAAGAATACAAAAAAATGAGTAATTAGTTATTATATTAATGAATATATGGGCAAATCCACTAATTTCAAGTTCTTCTACCAATCTTTAAATTGGAATTACTTTATTTTTAAGCAAACAATTAAGCTTGTTCAAACAATAATTACGTTAACAAAATTGAACACAAATTCTTCTCCTACAAAATGACCAGAATGTCACTTACAATGTTTTTGCTTTCCCTTGACGATCTGACGTTCCTTCCCTGTATGGGTCAGGAGTTTTGTAAATATAAGGATCAATACAAGGCATTTTCTGAATTGTTATGCCCTTTTCTTCAACTAGATTGCATAGGAATAATGCTCACAAAGTTTGACAATTTTTTAAAATACAATACATGGGGATTTTTTTTGGGTAATATAATATTACATGATACTTGGGATGATTTACCAGAATTTCTGATTTACATGTAACAAATATCTTTTCTCAGACTATCCATACTATCTGTATCCATATCTGTAAACCATTTGTATTGGTCATTTTTATGTAGATTAATATAGCATTCATTTAAAATGGTAAGTTATTTAAATTTGTAAGTAATGACAAAAGGTGTTAGCAGGAGTGCCTAATTCTCCGGCTACAACACGATTCCAACATTAAACTTAGTGTCGATCACATCTTACCTTAAATATCCTGAAACATTGATTGATTTTCCTCATATCAGCACCCACATTTAATAAAGAGTCTGCATCCGTGTCCTCCACATATTGTTGTACAGTATCATGCAATCTGAGAATAGTCAAGGACACACAATAGAATTACAAAACAGAAAAATAAATCAACATAGCTTTAAAAATCAAGGATTCAGAAATTTTTCAAATATAATTATCTTAGTCATAGCTTTTATTTCTAACTTTTTCAATATTTGCTTATCTGATTTTAAAAGTAAAGAGAGATTTCAAGATGACACTCCATAAATTTCAAAAGTTAAGAGATCCTAAAATACATGCCTTCTTAAGAAAAATATCACTGCCATGGTTACTTGTTAAGGTCGTATAAAATCCCTTTTGACCACATCATTTTAAATATTTATATTTTTACACATTCCTATCAAGGCTCAAGATAACAGTTTTTTTACCGGGAGCTACTTTTTTCAAAAGTTGCGCCCGGATCATGGGATTTATTGTGAACCGGGAGCTACTTTCAGTCTACCAGGAGCTAACTTTTTATTTATTTTATTGTCAACTCGAAATTTGATGCCTTGGGTGAGCTCCCTGATCGTCAACGGGCGCTGGTTTGGACAAAATATCAGCGCTCGGTTGTTTATTTTTCAGCATTGCCGGGCGCTATGGTAGAAAGACAGAGGGGTAAAAATCGCCCAGCGCCCGCTTATCTTGAGCCTTGATTCCTATAGTTTTTATCATATTTGTTTACCATAAAGAGGAACAAATGGCAAAACACCTACCTTTCTAAATCTTCTTGTGATAATTGATCTGTACTTTGTTCACCTGAGAGGGCTAGTTGATTCTTCATTTCTTGGATTTCAGCTTTCAGTCGGACTATCATCTGTGATATAGATACAAACAATTATAGTTTAATGAATGTAAAAATAAAGTGTGTTACAATAAGAACACATGCCCTAATTATATATTCTGTAAGCAAAAATACTATAGAAAGGAACTGCATTGCAATAATTAAGCTTTGATATTTGTAATAAAAATAATTCTTTAAGAGTTAGCAGTAAATATGTTGTTACTCACTAGTTTTGGGTCCATTTCTTCATTGAGCAATGCGTCATTCTTGATCAGTGCCACTCTTTGAGCAAATCTACAGGTTGAAATAGATTCCTGAAAACAAACAAAACAAGTGCTAATATTACAACACAGTTGGTCAATTGTACATTCATCTTATTCACTCATAAAATGAGGTTTACAAATCTAGTTGCAAACAATAAAATGCAATAAGATAGTTGTATAAATAAGATAGTTGTATAACACAAGAGCAAAAATTATGAGTAAGCATCCGATTGGTAACAACACTAAATCAAAGTTGTACGGATTTGTACAAGGTCATATTTTGACAGATTTGCTATTTGGGTTAATGTCTTGAACCGCTCATATTTCCTTTCATATTTCCTCTTTTTATACTCTGATATTTGCAATGAGGGTAATATGTATAATGGAGATATAAGGAATCTCATATGTGACATGTTCTAACGAAACCAGACACAGTTGGGCAAGATATCAACATTGAGTTAGTAATTGATTATTAAAGCAGAGATCTTCAGCTTTACATTGGTACTTTAAATTGTAAAAAAATTAATCGGACTTCCAAAAGCGGAGTTAAATCATTTTCAAGTTCGTCTTTATGAAAACTCCAAACTGAGATATCGTCCCTTAAAATGTACTTACAATGTAATCACAACGTTCTTAAAATGGTCTTTAAAAAAAAATAGAAAAATAAGAATTGCATTTTTTTAATTTTTTTTAAATTTTTTAATCTTAAACTTTCATAATAATGTTATAAACACTCTGAAGATTAATTATTTACAAGAAACTAAAATTCCCCAAAATCACCCCCAATTACGTTTTGGGCTATTTCTCAGTTTGGAGCTCTGCCCAATTCCGTCTGGTTTCGGAAGAACATGTCACATATTTGATCAACTCATATGACTTGTATATCTGTGGGATGAGAATACATGGGCAATCTAACAGGGATCAACCACTCACAGAGAAACAATTTGAATTGGATGATGAAACAGTTTTGATATTGTCTCTTTTGTAAATGTTCTTGAGCTTGAACATTTTTTAGGAAAAAAGCCTTCATCAGAAGAGAGTTCACCGGAAACATGGGGGAGGGCTTGGTGAAAAAGTGCAAATTTAGTGAAGAACATGAACATGTTTTATTTTAGGCTTTTAATCAATCTTTATTAACTTTTGTGCGGCTACTCATTTTTTAATCTTAACTAATACATACATAATTGAAATGAAGAGCAAGGATGAAAAAACTAATCTATTTCTGCAATTTTTAAGTCATATCACAGTACACAAGCAGTGTTATTATTATTAATTTCCCAAGAAATGTATACAATGCAGGACCAAAAAAAAGATACTTAAACTCTAAACAGACATATCACTACAGTCCAATGAAAATGCCTAGACCCTTATTTCTTTAGTCAGCAATAATATTATATTGAAGCTATACAATTACAAAAGAGAAATAAAATAGAAACAATGATTCAATTTTCATACAATTTCCTTTAAAATGTCCAATAGATAATAATAGGGCAGTAGAGATATATGTACAAAACTCATAGAACCTGCTTTATATCTGAACAGACTTACATCAACATTCTTCTTTTCCACAGAGCATGTTGCTATCATAGACGTCATACAATTACCACCTAGACTGTCCCTCAGTATGGATGTCATCATAGAATTACGGTACGGAATATGTTGACGAGACTTCTCAGAAAGCGCTACAATAACCTGTACAGGAAAATCAGCATAAAACTAAATCAACTCCAGGCCACAATATCAAAAATTGTTTGTACAGAGACTATTTTTTTGTATTTATTTATTTGGGCCTTACGACCCTGGATAACCCAAGAAAGCCTCGTTGAAGCTTATTTCCATTGGGGTCCGTTAGATGTGTGAACAGCTATAGACCGGGATGATCCCCTACTCTAGGACTACTCAATATTTTGTAGAATTATAACCTGAAATAATGGCCAGCTGTTATGTGATCTGAATGAGTTAGAGGTTTTTTTAAGCTATGACTTGTGCAGACAATATACAGGGGGAGGCACTAATATTTCAATGGGATGGTATGTGGCATTCCAACCTCCTTTGAAACTCTATGTTCTTAAAATACATAAAAAGATGTTCAAAAATACAATCTGAAACCCATCATTTACAAAAGATTTTTTCACTCGGGTTCCAGTCTTATCTAAATAACCCTATATCCTTTCGGAAAAGAAAAGAAATTTAACATTTATTTAAAAAGACCCCCAGCAGACCACATGTTAGAGGTCTAGCTAAAATCATTATTTTATAGTCTAGTATGGCAGTAAACCAGATGGTGCCTAATCACATAATAGCCCTATTATTAGAATTTGAGAGTAATGTTATGGTAATGGCAAACGATGTTATACAATCAAGGCAATTATATGGTATAATAACAAATTCAAATCAAACAAAATGTTCACACATCTTATTATTTTTATTTTGTCAAAATAATAATAATAATAAGATGTGTGACAGGTTATTCATAATATTATGTAATCAGATTGTCCACCTTTAAAATGCTGAGTATTCAAACATGATATATCACTAAACAACAATGATATCTTCAGATTTTCCTCTAAAAATCAACATGTAATCTAGAAATTCTCTGTAATTTTTATCAAGGAAACTAATATCATTCCCATATTGTGCAGGAGCTTTTTAAGGTTTAAAAATTATGAAAATCTTAGGTAATTTATGGTGCGTTTCTTCAGCCCAGACTTACCTGTTCTAAGTAATGTAATGATAAGTTGATGTACTTCGCTTCTTTGGCTAATGTGCCAGTAACACCAGTCTTGCCTATTCGTTCAGATCTGTGAACAAAATCAACAATATTTAGCAACGTGTTTGTTGTTTGGTATAGCAATTAATGACATGCTTTTTACACTCACTCAAATTCTACCACAAAAACTTAATCATCTTAAAACCATACTTGTTGCAAAACCTTTTATGACACACATGAACACAAAAGCAGGTGACTCTCACCAATCAAACAACATACACAGCAATGTACTTATGCCCAGCATATAAGTAACTTTGCTGGCAGTACCTGTGTGGGTACTGTATGCCAAGTACTTGAATGGTATTGTTTAAGTACAAGTGAAGTACCACCAAAGTAGCTGTACAGTAGCGATAACTCTCCTACTGTGTAGCTACTGCGGTTATATTGCACAGGTACTGAACAGTTCCCATACAGGGTGAGTCAGAAAGAATGGGCACTTTTTTGGCGAAAGTACCACAGAAATATTAGGCCTGCATATTCAGAACCAAATATAGTGTTACAAAGAACACATATTTGGCTTTGTATTTATTTATTTGGGCCTTATGACCCTGGATAACCCAAGAAAGCCTCGTTGAAGCTTATTTCCATTGGGGTCCGTTAGATGTGTGAACAGCTACAGACCGGGATGATCCCCTACTCTTTGCGAAAGAGTCTGTAACCTTTTAACGTGCTCGGGTATTGCTCTTACGATGCACGGGACCACCATTTATATGTGACTTCCGAACCACTGATTTTTGCTGCCATTAGGAAATCGTCACAACCACCTCGCTTCATTTACCAGGCGATCCGATACGGCGCACACAATGTATCAGCACTTAGATTGTAATATCCCCTAACAGCTCCCCAATCTCGCTTGGGTCGACGAAGCAATTGAGACTAAGTACCTTGCCCGAGCATACAGCGGGGCTAGAACTCACGACCTTTGCATCGTGAGACCGGCATGCTATCCACTACACCACACGTGCTCTCTATGGGCTTTCAGTCAAAAAAAGAATTTTTGAATTCGAACATTGCATCATAAAGTTGCAACCATTTGAGTAGAATCCGGTATTTTAAAGCCAATCCACAGAATGGCAATAACCCGTATTGTTGGTTGCCTGATTCAGAGATTCTGATCAATCAAACTAGTGAACAAACTGAATAGGCACATGAATGTTGGATACAATATCTTAAAATGACTGGAAATAAATAGATCTGTGTAATTATGAGTAAACTCAAATGCCTGAAATCAAGAAGGAAAAGTAAAGGGCGGCATACTGATTCAGGAGGTAAAGCCCATTAAAATACTTTTAGGAATGGCTTGATAATTTGACAATTCCATGGATTTGCTTCAGATTTTGGGGCTTTACTTAAACTAGTGTATCATGATAATGAAATGATCGATTTTTAAAATACTTCTTTTGAATGAAAGACAAATTGTAGGTCTTGGAAGCGCTACCATTGATTTGGAATATGCATGCCTACATCTTTTGTGATGCTTTTGTGAAAAAAGTGCCCATTCTTTCTGACTCACCCTGTACAGGTACAAGCAAACAATATCTGTACAGGTACTTGCAACCACGATGTCGGGCATAATAAACTGATTATGTATGAGATGTCTTCAGTAACACTAAGTAGGAGACACTGAGGTTGACTTTAGATTTGGGGATTCAGTCAATTTCATTGTGATCTAGTTATAGTGTGAATGCCCTCTATAGTTTAGATACTGCAATAACTGTTCAGTATTTGAACTATAGAGGTTGCACATTATATGATAATACATGTGTATATATATAATTATTATTGACATGCAGTAATGGAAATACCCACATGACTGTTAACCTGGGGTAAACAATCATGTGTATCGTAGCTTTATTCATATTATTGTGTGTACTGATCATTGCTTTATTCAATAAGGTTTAAAAAGGAATTAAAATCAAGTTTTGACCAGTTCACTCCTTGCTTGTCTAGTGGTTGAGAGGCATGCTTTACAATGCAGAGGTCCATGGTTCGATTCCCACTAAGACCACTTTTCAACTGATTTATGTCCTTTTTGTTAAAGTCAATATTAGAAATATATTTTAAGTCCACAAAGTGTGTAGTTCCTACATACAACCCCAGGTAGACAGTCATGTGGGTATTTCCATTCCTGCTCATGTATACTGATAGTCCCTGAATAGAAGACATAGCAGGATTATGTTACATATTGTAAAAGTGATAATTTTCATGCAATTAATTTGTTGCGCTTGCAGAATTTGAATTGTTTTGCGTGTTTTTAAATTCACAATTTGTAGCTTCATCACATAGAACTATACACAAAAGAAATATATTCAAATGTAATTATTTTTGTGGTAGCTGGTTCAAGCGCAAAAAGTGCTCAAATAAATGTTGCGCAAACATTTTTTAGTTTACAGTAATTTATGCAGGTTTTAGAAGTAAATAAAATGCTTAATTCTATGGATGCTTGAAACCATATACCTTAAAATTATGAAAGGTTGTTAGTTCTTATGAAATTGTTTGTTGATGAATAGTACAAACATTCTGGAGATGGGATATAATTATCACCTTTTGAGATGAACTGTTTCCATTGGTGATCACCCTTTGAATCATTGGGTTTAATATCCATATGTATTATTCCAGAAATTGATACACATTTGAACTGAACAAAAGCACATGTCTAAATGATAGTGGTAAGTGACCTTACTGTGACAATAAATTTGCCAAATATCCGACAGATTTATTATATAATACCAATCAGTGACACAGATATTATTTAATGAAATAACATGAATGTGGGTTTGTTTGAAGGTTTGATTAATTAAAAAACACCTTTCAACAGATCATTCCGTTAAGGTCATCCATTTTATGGCTAGTGAGGATTGTTTTGAAAATTGAATTAATGGGCGCACATTACATGAGGTTGACCTTGTGTAATGTATGTGAGGTCAACCTCACCCCTTGTGCGCATCTGTGGCTGTGAAATATGTAAGCTTGACCTCACAGCGCTGATAGGTTACCGAATTTCTGTGAATTTACAAGTGTGCGTGAGGAGCTGATTGTAAGTGCGCCTGTGTGTGTTTAAGTGTGACCATACGGACCAGAAGGATATGTGACGTTTGTCCATTGAGACATCAAGGCAAAGGCAATGTCAAAGATATTGCTTGCTACAGAGCTTTTCCTTGTTAACCAAGGAAAAAGCTTTTAACAAGCTTGGCAGAAACAAAATCACAACTTAGTTCAAGAATGAACTTGGGCTAATATTGTTTGGCAGGGCAATTTCAAAACAAACAAAAAAGAAAGAAAGAATAAAGTTGTTTAACCGTGCCAATCCAACAAAAGCGCTATACTCTCCCGGTCTATCTTACTGCACAATCAGTGGATGCCGAAGAGTTGTATTGTGAGCATGACCAACATGGCGTGATACACAATCGCCTGGATTCACACAACAACATCCCAGGTTCGAGCCGACGGACCCCAATTTGTTGTTATTTGGCCCATGTTTCCCACTAATAGATTTCTACAAACACCCTGAGGGGTTTGGTTTAAAACGAATTACTGCAATAAAATGATATGGCATTATGTCACCTACCCAGCCAAGTCTACCAGGTGTAGCTTGGAGCGTCTTATTGTAGCATTGCCAGATTCTCTGCTAGACACATGGATGGTGAAGACACAATGTGACCGAGTAGAAGCCTGATTCATTGGGGTCTGATGGGGGAGAACAATATATCATAATTGACAATTAATTAAAAACAAAAGGTCTGGTTTACTTGATTTCCTGCTATACAATAGTGCAGAAGCTTATAGTTGCCAACATAATGCTTTTGACGAAATTCCATATGCTGTGTAAACCCTGAAGTGATTTCCCATGAATAACAAATATTTATTCTAAGCGCGCACTGAAGTTTGGCCACAGTCAAGCTGGAGAGTTTGGTGGATTTTTGTCCAATGTTTTGCGACAGTGACTATAATTCATTGGTTTTTATTGAGGAAAAATCATTATGATCATTGATGGTCTGGTTTGAATCACTTCATGATGTGGCCGGTGGGTGAATATTTTTATTAGTAGTGGTTTTCAAAAGCATGTATCATATTTGGCCCATTGATGTATTCAGTTTCACAGTATGCCCTTTCTTGTTAATAAATATGCAGTAAGGCATGGACCTTGCTCTAATTACACAGTGATTGCAAAAACTGAATTATACTTTGTCTGAAAAGTATATCTACTTCAAAACCCCCTTTTCCCCTTTATTTATTCATAAACACACCCCAGGTGCAAATCAAAGTATGACAATGTCTGCCACCATAAGGAAAGTTACACTGTTACCATGGCTTTAATTTCTCACCTCAGCTATCATTCTGTTGGTGTCTCCAAGGAAGAGTAAATTGAGGGCATCCTCCTCATTATTAGCTGGATGTAGGGTCAGGTTCTTTAGATGAATGTTCCCATCACCATCTTCCATTAGTGATACTTTACTGTAAAAGGTAAAAACAGGGTAGTGTGATCACAGTGAATTGTCTAGAATGGTTAATGTATTCTTGCTTCAACATTACAAAAGGGTCTTTTAAAAGTACTAGGGGGAATCCCCAAGATCTGTATGTTGCAACACTGATTTAGTTAAGGTATAGGTTTATATGATTGAATCAGGGATGGACCATACACATCGTTGACCTTTTTTGACATTTATAGTCATTCAACATTTGTTGCTAGGTAAAATCAAAGGTGCAATGCATGCTGGGAAAACCATGTTGCACCTAAAATGCAGTATCCAATTGAAGACACACAAACATGCCCATTCTTTTCCTTTCTACTTCAATAATGGAAGCATATGATGTACTTACGGCAAGTCTTCTAGTTTGGTAGCTTCATGTTTGGGATCAAGGAGATCAAATCCACTCTCGTTATATATCTCCAAGTATGATACATGAGTTGTAAAGACTTTGTCAGGACTCTGAAAACACAAATGGTCATAAGGGTCATTTATTGAAATGATTACAGTATATATAAGCTGATGAATAGAATCATGAAAGCATTTTAGGTCCATTTTCACAAAACATTAAGTCAAATATACTGCCTAATTTATTTCTTAAATAATCTGAATAGAAAATAAAATATTGCTATGCCAAGACAGGTTTTGGTCCTGCAAATAGTTCAGCCAATGTAACAAGACATATTGCTTTTTATTAAGTTCGCCTCAAAATAAATGATCAATTTTTCTTATAATGGACACTAGTACGTAATTATAGCTTCAATTTCCATGCTGAATATGTAACTATATCTTATGATGTGTCCAAAATTCTGAGAAATCTGCCTCTGAAAATGTGTACACTCTTTATTTTTACCATTCTGTATTTGTAAAAAATTATTAACAGGTTAAATGTGACTGTTTTCAATTCCTGATCTCAAAGGACTTTATTTATAATACTGCTCTCCATACAAGCAGAAGGCACTCACTCACAAGGTGGCATGTTCTATTTTAAACTGTAAAGCTGAACTTAAATAACAGGAACCTCGTGTCAGACTGTTTGTGACTATCTGTGAAATAACTGCTGCATCTTGTAACACTGGGTTTCTTTCACCGTGGCTAAAAACAGGAAGACCCATCAGATTGTTTTTTTCAACAAACAACATATAAAATTTGGGGATGTATATTATAACAGTATATTATACCATCCAGGATAAGCCACTGTATATTTGTGTGACCAAATAACAACCGTTTCGCTGTGCCTTTTATTTTGTGGATTTTTATCAATATTCTAAAACATTTAACAAACATTATCTTGAGGATGGAGAAAAAATGGCTTAAAAACTAGCATAGTGTTCCAGACAGTAAAGCAATGTAATTTCCAACAAGTGCAAAAATAAAAAGATAAACGTATTATGTTCAGTGTGAGAGAAATTTCAACCTGTTCTACAGATCCGACTTACCATTTTTACCAATGAGGGAAAAAATGCAAATGAATACCGACCTGATTTTTGAATGTTTTCTTAGTTTGTCAAAATACTGCAATTTTTTTAGATTGTCGTGATTTTTGGAGTCACTTTAAAGGATGTGTGGGGGCGGGGGGCCAGACCAACTGACCCAACCTGAGAGATCCATTTGCCCGCAGAACAGGGTTTCCTTTTCCTGTTGCATTACTTGTTCCCCCCCCCAAAAAAAAGACCCATCCTGTTTACCTCTGCTCCTTTAATCTAAATAGGCCAAGGCCAAGTGCTGTTTTATTAGTTTTTCTAACAACTATTTTAGGTTTGGCGAATGCTGATTTGAGTTTTATATGAAACTTCGATTAAATTATTTCCACCTAATTTTGAACCTACTTTGAAATTTAAATGGACCATTAAGTTTTTAAATCAACCGTGTTGACTAACGAGATCAATCTACTTAATGAACCGAGTCAATTCAACTTTTTACAGCAACAAGAAAGACCCCTTACAAATACCATTACAAGACGGGCTATTAAAAGCAGACTTATGATATCCCATGCTTGGAATAGCCTATCAATAGCAGAATGTTAATAGAATGAACACAACAGGAAGGAACTCCTGATTGGCTCATTACTGTTGCTAAAGGGTTGCCATAGTTATGAGAGTAACTATTCACACTTGACAGTTGTGGTAGACTTAAAACAATTGCACATGGTTACAGTGTAGAATATACCATGATTACCTTCTTGAAAAGACCAGCTAGTGTGCACTACGATTAAGTAATAGGAGGCACCAAACTACTTTTGGAGTATTGTAGGGATCAATGTTTGCTTAAAATAATTGAATCAAGTTTTTCACACTACAAATTATGGGCTTCTTATAATGCACTTATCAGTATAATTATATCATAGGTGCCATTGGATAGATTAGCTAATCCAAATCTAGGACAATTGTATGGTCAGTGAAAATGCTGTCGACGTAGGATGTATGGTCTGGGAATTTTAGTATAAAGTCCCTAGGTGTAAAGTCTATGGTCAATTTATAAATTGAAATGATAGGATTTAAGGCGATGTATCGCTATACACACTTTTTTACTGGGTAAAGTACACCAATAATCAACTTTATAGTGTTTTGGGTGCTATTGCCAGTAGCAATATCTGTTTGTTTTACCATAATTACATTCACCTAACAAATCCCAATCCTGCTTTCCATGGAACTTTTTACCATTTAAACCCCACTCACTTCTCTAAAGTTACTAATTCTGACATGAATGTTTGAAATGATAGCTGCTGCTATATTTATAAACCTCACCTTTTCACCTTAAAAACACCATTCCAATAAAATTCTCAGAAAACTCAAATTACTATTAACAAAGTCGTCTTATATTTTGTCTTCAGAAGCCTGACATGTTGGGTCTGTTGCATGCAGCATTTCAACTTTTCCAGTGTGTGGTAGCTGTATCCAATAAGGTAGTCTCAAGACTCCCATCTCTAAGTCTGTATATTATGTGACGATCTAGCGGAATGAGCCGGATGTTGAGAATATTATAGGTAAAAAGAAGTGACAAATTTTTATGTTTTACTCTGTTTTCTCAGTTAATAAATTGTTTGCAACTTAAAAACTAGAAGTTCAATTTTTTAGTGGGATTTGGACCATACTGTATCATTTTCCACCTGCTTAAAATTGAAAACCGCCAACATGTGACTCATTTCGCTTGATCACGTCACAATATGGTGCCTAATAGATTAGTATAATATTTTTGGTAGTGGCACTTTTTGATATATATGGTTTGCAAAACTTCAGCTTTGTTCATCTGCTCGTTTTTCTACTGGTGACTGTTGTGCAGGGTCTTGAGTCTTATTGATATTATGCTGTTTCTCTATGTTTCTCATATATTTTGAATTTTTGTGTTTTTCTCTTGTGGGTACACACCACCATAACCTTCCACGGGCCAGGGTGCAGGGGTACTAAAGTCCCTAAAAAAACTTTGATTGCTGCTTCAAATGTGAATATTTTGACCAGATTTTCGCCATAGGTCTTAGATTTTGTTTTATTAAAAAGTTGAAACCTTCACGATTGTAATCTGAAATGTAAAAAGTCATGAATTATTCTTGGGCGAAGGCTTGATCACACGACGTGTGAAGCGACCCGAAACTCCGATTTTCCTGTTTTTTACGCACTAAAAAGACGGGTGCTTTGCGAAATCAAAATTACTGAAAAACTGGGACTGTCGATCTCATATGAAATGTTGATAATATTAAAGAAAACAAAAAAACGAAAATTTTACAACCAAAATGAAAATCCTAGGTAAGGAGGGAGACCCCAGGAGAAGCGATTGAACACTGGGTTTCTAACACACGTTTCAATGGAAGCGACTATGGTGGTGTATACCCTTATAAGAGAAATTTTGATGGTAACCGTCATCTTCCTTATGGTATCATATATAGGCAATAAATGATCCTTTGCCTAACTGTCGACGCGCCAAACCAAATGTATAGTCGCCACGCGGCGAATGATTGATTAGGCCTACGATTAAAGCAACTTGAAAATCGTGCCCGAGATCGAGTTATTTCTTCTTTTTTCTCAGAAATTGAGACCCTGGGGTGGAGGGGGGGGGGGGGGGGGTGGGGGGTGGGGGGGGGAAGACCGAGGGGAAGGGTAGTTGAATGGTGAACTTTAACACATAAGTCGACAGACGACAAAACCAACGCATGGCGCGCGCATGCAGCCAAAACGCGAAAATCGAAGTTTTTAGCCCCCGACTTCTATTGCATAGCCTCTAGAAAATTGCTCTTATTAGAAAAGTAATGAATCATTTGAACTGATATTTTCGGGATATGCTGGTAAGATCCTTAGGAAGATGATGAAATACAAAAACTAATCATTTTCAAATTTCAGTCATCTTCTAAGGGTACACACCACCATAACCTTCCGCGGGCCAGGGTGCAGGGGTACTAAAGTCCCTAAAAAAACTTTGATTGCTGCTTCAAATGTGAATATTTTGACCAGATTTTCGCCATAGGTCTTAGATTTTGTTTTATTAAAAAGTTGAAACCTTCACGATTGTAATCTGAAATGTAAAAAGTCATGAATTATTCTTGGGCGAAGGCTTGATCACACGTGTGAAGCGACCCGAAACTCTGATTTTCCTGTTTTTTACGCACTAAAAAGACGGGTGCTTTGCGAAATCAAAATTACTGAAAAACTGGGACTGTCGATCTCATATGAAATGTTGATAATATTAAAGAAAACAAAAAAACGAAAATTTTACAACCAAAATGAAAATCCTAGGTAAGGAGGGAGACCCCAGGAGAAGCGATTGAACACTGGGTTTCTAACACACGTTTCAATGGAAGCGACTATGGTGGTGTATACCCTTGTATAGTGCATTGTGAACTTATTGTGGGGCACTCTTTAAGTATTTTGTATTATTTGTTTGCATTATTAGTATTTATTTATATCACTACCCACTTAGTTCCCAAAGTCCACCTTAGCAACGTTTTTCTAATTTTATATGTGTGTGTAATTTATGTAATTAAAGATTATTATTTTAATATAACAAAATTAAAACACAAAAATACAAAAAAATCCAGAACTCACAGATCTAGAAAGCTCTAGAAACAAAAGTATTAATTTTGTAAAAACAAAAGTAATTAAACAAGACAAGGTCCATAAAGTAATGAATTATGTTTGTACTGTTGACATATGTACTGTGTATAGTTATTTGTAGCTAACAGGGTGTTTGTTGTCAGGAAATGGAGACATTTCTGGTGTTAATTCAATTATGTAATGTCTAATACCACTCCATTTCCTTACAATTATTGTCTAGCTTAGCCAATGATACAATCCAAGTACGACCAGGCACCATCTAATTAAATGGATAAAATGTTATCAAACTTCTAGCAACTGGAAATAATCCAACTCTAACAGCTTCAACAACACATGCTGTTTCAGGATTAAAACTTATTATTCACAAACAGAATTGGCTTCTCATTGCACTATTGCACATTGAACATTGCACTATTATTTTTAAAGGCATATTATGTGATATTTTCCAGAGAGCGCCCTCTATTCATGATGTTTTTTAGAAAGTAGATTTTCTTGCAGATTTACATTTCCGATCATAAATCATACATACATTCCAAATTACAGAGCGATACGATTCCTAATTACCTCAAAATCATGGTTTTAGAGTGAATTTAGAGTGAAAAATATAAACTGTCGGAATCCCGACAGTTTATTTTCACTCTAAAACCATGATTTTGAAGTAATTAAGAATCGTATCGCCCTGTAACTTGGAATCGATGCATGATTTATGATCAGAAATGTAAATCTGCAAGAAAATCTGCTTTCAATTTTTTTTTTCGATGTTGAGGGCGTTCCCTGGAAAGATCACATAATATACCTTTAAATGAATGATTAACAAAGTACAATGTATTATACTTCAAAATCACATGAATATATGCGATATGTGCATCCCAATCGACGTGCTGCCGCCAACATTAGTCAACCTGCGTATAATGCGCATCAAGTTTGATTGTCAAAACAAGCTCGCGTAATGCCACGAACGCACAGTGCATTTGAACAACGCAGTAGTTTCTTGACATGCGAGTGGTTGGTTTGCATTGACCAGACTATATGTAAATTAATAATTGAACGAACATCACGAACACAGTACAAAGATGAACGCACCCGAAATTATCACGCGAATGGTTGTGCGCGCTTCTCGCAATGTACGCGATACGCTGCTTAGTTGTGTTCGTTCAATTATTAATTTACCTATAGTCAATTTGTAATGGGGAAGCATTGCTAAATGCCATAAAGTGTAATATTTTAATCATTGATTGATGATTTTAATAATGATTTTAATCAACAGTTTTGTATCAGGATAATAACTTTGATCAGTTGTCTTGTGGGTGACTGTGAAGAATAAAACATTTAACTTTTTGACCTCGGAATCTCCCTCATACAATTCCTTTGTTCCAAAGTGAAAATATTTTGATTCCTCACAGTTACCTCTAAACAACTGATTAGCGTTGGACGTAACCGGTATCGCATAGGGGAATACCCTTCTCTCAAATGTAATGAAGAGCGATGTTGTTGACCCATCGTAGCAAAAAGTTTGAAGTTCATTAATTATGACGTACACTGTATTCCCGATATCTTCCTTGCATCCGATGTATCTCAGTAAATTGGTTGGTCCATAAATGTTGATGGATATTTCTGGATCGTCAAAACCTCATGCGAATTGCGCAATCGGGAGAGAAGAAAAATCTTTGAAATAAAAAAAGCTGAATCTTTGAAATAAAAAAAGCTGAATTCAAGGAGCAATATTTTGGGGTGATTTTTCGGTCATTACCTTTTTGCTATTGCGTGAGTGACATATATTGATTGCGGTACACAATCTCTCATTTTGTTTATTTTCGTGCGATTTCTCGGTTTTTGATTGCAAATAGCGAAATCTCGGGAAATCTCGGTTTTAGAAAACTAGCCCCTCATTTTTTGCCTAAATAAATTGTGTTTTCTTCCGGGCACAAATGTTACACAAATTTGGAAATTGCTACACAAAATTATCATTGTGTAGCACGTTTTGCTACACACAAAAAATGGCTTACTTCCAACGCTTGTTGCAACTGATACACAGTTATTATCCTTCAAACCTCTGTGCAGTTATGTTAAAGTGGCACCATATTGCACCATATTACTATGCATGTGATTGTAAGAGGCTGGTGAAAGTTATACTCACACCATAGAAGGCAAATCCTAGTATTTGGCATGCATATGCTGCATTGAACACTGAAATACACTCTGAGGTTGCTGCACAGAGGTAGATGGAGTAGTGATCATCTTTATCAAGTGAAACATGCCTGGGGGCACATAGCTAGCTTTTGAAAGGTTTCTGCAACTTGCATCATTGAAGGTTAGAGCCACACATTATGAAAAGAAGCGTTAGTGAAAATATTGACTGTCAAAACCATAAAACCATAAAACATGAGAGTTCAGTAATATTTATACCAAAAGAAATGAGCCCAAATGCAAGAAATGTTTGTGGCACATTTGAGTATCCTCAGAATTAACAAGTCTAATACTAAGAAGGGAACAATGATCGCCATATTCACTATTATTGTGTTTATTTACCTGAGAGTACTGTTCAAAGAGATAGGTGAGTGTTCTTGGTATGATGCCTCTATCAATGTAGCGTTCTGCTCCTCCTGTGATAGTGAAAGTCTTCCCACTACCCGTCTACAAACAAGAAGGAATCAAACCATTGTTAACAAGTGTAGACTTTAGGCACAAATCTAACAATTTATCTAAATTTGTCATACTTTCTTGCTCTTTCTCAGATACTTCAATTGCATCAATAATATTTGTCTAATTTTTGTACAATATTTGATGAAATTAGAACATTTTCCTGAAAGATATTTCCTGAAAGATATTTCCTGAAAGATAAAACAATGCGAATCATATTCATTCAACAATTCCGACGCTTTTCTAAATATCCTAAAACATACCTGGCCATAAGCAAAAATGGTTCCATTGTATCCTGTCAATACGCTGTAAATAAAAATTAGACATCAAATTTAATATTATTTGATAACAATTTATTGTTAGAATTGTCTTAAAACAAAGAAAAGTTATTTGGTAAACGATACAATATACATTATATTAGGTCATAAGTTACTTTAAACTAACCCTAACACTTTTGGGGAAACTTGCCAACGAAGGGAGTCAAACCCGGGTCCACCAGCATAGAATACAGTGTCTTAGTCCACTTGGCCAGGGGGTCACACTCACACATCAGTAATTTACAACCGACGTGATCCCCTCGGGAGCTATGTGAGGCGGCACATACTGCCAGCATACATGTAGTTTTCAAATGGGATTTCATGGGGTTCAGGAGTGTAAGGGTTTTAAGAGGCAAAACAATTCACACAACATAAGCCATGACCTATCATCATTGCACAACAAATTCAGAAACTAGAGGCTAAAAGCACAGCGTTGTTGTGTTATTTTGTGGGATTTGGCCATAAGGGCAATACAAGTATGAACTTTTTTTTCTTATAAAAAGCTTTTACATCTTGTCAAGATCATTTTCACCAGAGTTAGTTAAGAGTTTTAAAACAAGGCCAAACTTATTAAGAAGCTTATTTCATACTTGTCTGTTACATCTTGTGCTACATGCGCAAACACTTCATCTTGTTTGGTGAGTCGATCGAAAACCTTCTGAAACTGGAAGAAATATTCTTCTTTCTTGTTGTTGATAAATCCAGATGCCAAATCTCGTGGAACCACAAATGACAGTTTTGGATATTCGCTTTCATCTTCATCTATGTCATACACCTGCAAAAAGACAAAAGGAAACAATTTGAGACTTGGAGATGTATACCAATACCATACTGTAAAACATTTAAAAATGGGTACTTTCTCATGACAAATTAGGTTAAGGTTTAAATGAAATTTGGCAACTATTGCGGTGGTCAAACAGTATTTTTAGAACTTCTAAGAAGCATGACTGACTGGTCTTATGATTATCCCATCTTGTCTATACAGTTTGCAATGTAAAAATGTGAATAAAATAAAGAACTGCAAATTTTAATCTGGTTTTTTTTTATGAAGAAGGAAAAAGAATACATGGGGAAAAGAATGCTACACTAACCATAACCCCAAACCAGGTTTCTAACTGGGATCGCAATTGTGGAAGAAAAATCAACAAATAAATGGCCGCTCCCCGACTGGCCCCAGGGCCATAGGCAAGCAACAGCTCTCAGCTACTCGAAGTATAAGATAGACCTGGTTGAGTACAACAAAAAAAGTCTTGTACTGGAGGTGAATCGGGTGTACGGTTCAACAGATACATGTGTATTAACCATTTTAAATCATTTTGAATTCTTTAGTTTTGTATTGTTTTTCAGCCAATAGAGGGTAGTAATAATTTAAAAATAAGTACAATTTATTAAGCGCCTTATGTTGTAAACAACCGCAAGGCGCCTTACAACAATGTGATATAGAAAACTTAATTTACAAATGTCTATTTTTTTTAAAAAAATGTATAGGTTTTTTTACTCCCTAGGTTTTTTTTTGCTCTAAATTTGTATTGAAAACTCCATTAGATTCCCGCAGCACAGGAAATAAGGAGAGTTGTATAACCAACATATACATCAAGTGGCAATAGATTTAGAAAAGTGCATGAACTTGAAAAAATATTTACGTACATTAATTAGCCTCGTTTTTTAATGACCTAAAGCTTCCTTAGATAATTAAGTATAATTAATTATGCAGATGTCTTACAGCCTCTCACAGCACAGGAAAGGTTCTAAAGACTGTAATTCACAAGCGCCCAAAATTTCAGCTGTGTAGCATTTATACTTTTCTTTAAAAAATTAATTAAAAAATTAATTTTTTTTGCATGGATTATTTATTTTGCTAGGGGGTTCAAAAAAACACAATAAGAAACAAAAGAAATGAACACTTCAATTTTGACAATAAAATTGTCATATCTATTGAACCGTTCCTCCAATCAATCTCAAATTTCGGATTATTGTGGAGCTCAGCCAGCTTTATTCAAATATCAAAACAAAAAAATTAATCATAGGAACATCCTTAAATTATGTTTTTGTTTTGAAAATAAAAGTATTTCTAGATATGTTTCCCCCTAATCTTTGAGTGGGCCAAAGTTACCCAACTTGAGGGGTAACTTTAGCCCACATGCTAAAAACCCATTAAAACCTACTTGGATGATAAGATATTTCAAAACATATTATAATTGAGGTTTATTAAGTTTTTAAAAAATATATATTTCTATGAAAATTGTACAGATTACATTTACATGTAGATGTAATAAATACCCCCAAAATACCAAAAAATAAACACATTTTAAAATTAAAAATAAGGTAAATCATTTAATTTGTGGTGAGATTGCATGTTTTGACATTTTATATAGCTAGTCAAATTTAGACACCATTTTTACTCCTTATCTGCAGGGTTGTAGCTAGCCACATTTGAGTGCCGGCTAAAATCTCACACATTATTGGCACGCTCTGGCATTCTCAGCCATTTTGTGGTATTTGATGTACATTTCCTCAATTTTGGAGTCTTTAGTGCTGATTAATTTGCCTGAAAATTGCAGTGAGTGCCGGTTGTTTAGCCTTAGTGGCGGTCGCTACCGACCAGCCCCGACCAGTGTAGCTACATCCCTGCTTATCTGGATCGATGCGCGTCGCTTTAAACAATGAGATCTCAATGACTAGGCCTATAGTGATTTAGAAATTGAGTTTGGTGTCAAATTAAACCCAAGACAATAATTAAGAACATGGTTAAAATGATAGAGAGATTTCAACCATTTAATATTAGTATAAAATGTTAGGCCTACGATTATGGTGGAAACCAGACACAAAAACCAAGTGTTTAAATTACGACAGACGGGCTTAGTTCTCCGATTGTGGAAAATCTATCCATACTCCCCACATATTTTACGATTTTAATCGCAAGATTTTTATCAAAGCTACAATTTAAAACCATGTTTAATGAATTTCTATGTATAAATGTCTATTTATGCCCCCCCGAAATATGATGCATTACACATCTGGGTCACCTTGATTTCAGATTCTTTGATGATTTGAACCATTTTCCATCAAGAATTGAAATTTATACATAGAAAATCATTGAATGTGGTATTAAACTCGAGCTATTTGAATAAACTATCGAATAAAATCGTAAAATATGTGGCGAGTATGGATAGATTTTCTACAATTGGGCATTTGCCCCCTCTATCGTCATTTTACAAGTTGAGTTTATGCATGACTTCAATCTTACGCCGTGAAATTAGGACTGAGATTTCTTAACAATAGGTTGTTAATATTGATTGTGATTGTTATATTATTAAACTGGATATTTTTAGCTTTAATTTGATACCTATCTCGGCCAAGGGTAGCGCTAGGTTTTTAAATTAGGGTTTTTTAGAACCCTGAACCCCACAAAAGTTAGAAAAATAAGGGGTTATTTTTGATTTTCAGCCTGATCTCGGCTGCTAAATCAATTTAGTTACCGAGATATCACTATTTCAATCATGTTATTTATAACTTAATATTGCGCAAGAAGAGTTGCCAGTTTTCAATCCGGGACATTTAGAGGACTGCTACCATAAACAAATAAATTGGGCTGTAAATTTGGTAAAATATATTGTTTTAAATTTGTCATACTTTTTAAGGGTCAAAGTTACCCCACTTTCGCTTCTTTTTTCAGTTAATGCTGGTCTGTGTCTTAACGAAGAATGCAGATGAAATGAATTAGTTATTGTTTGTCATAGGTAAATTGTCTATCCAACCACAACATGAAAAAAAATGTTTATCTTAAAAATACCTAAAAATAAAGAAAAAATCCTGCAGGTGGTGTGTTTAGGTCTAGTTCCAGATACTCATAATAATTATGTAGCAGGGTAATATGGTGTTGTAAGTATACCATATTGAAAAATGTCATTATAAACTCCTCTCAAAATTTGACAAATAAACTTTTTATTTTGGGCCAAAGTTTCCCATCTGCTTCAGGGGACAAAGTATGATCCCCATTCTATGGTACCGTATACTACTTTTTACAGATCAGACAAAGTCTATTCCTGATCGAAAGTAAAAAATACACCATTCCTCATTTTTAGCATAGCGTAACCTTACATGCTTGATCCACGTACTGTTTGGATGAGCGTGGATTTCCCTTATAATTAAATAAAGTAAAGCTCCACCCACACAGAATCACTGTTTTTCGTACTACGCATTGAATTGAAGGAAAGGTCTTTATTTTTATGATACTTTTTACTTAGTCTTACTCATGGCTAGGATTTAGAGCTAGTCTTATTAGGCCTAGTATTTTTCAGATGTCATCCTTCCTGAGGGTGGCTCATCATTTTAAGCCATTTTCATCTTCATTCTTCATTAAAGTACCCAACAGATACAGATATATTATAACTTTCTTTAGATATTAAATATTATTATTTATATTTCTTATTAGAATTTTAACAGTAAAATAAAACTGTGTATTGAATATTGTGCACCAAGTTCCCGGATGTGCGTCCAATATTCAAAAAATATTGCAGTCCAATATTTTTTGTGCGGTGCAGAAGATGTGCGCGTGAGTATATATGCACAGATGATGCGCATGGGTACCTTTTTGGATCAGCGTTTCAATCTCGCTGAGATTAATAAGGTCAGTTGGGCTAATTGATTTTAGGCCTATTAATTTTTATTTTTTATCAAAACTATTAATTATTTATTAATTTATTAATTTTATTTTTTATCAAAACAGTCGGTTATTATATAAATAACTAGCGGGTACCCTCGCTAGCTGTAGTATTATGATCTAGATTAGATTCCTGCATGATTTGTAGCAAAATGGGCTTAGGCCAAATAAAAAAAACCTAGTTTCTTGTCCTAACTTTTTGAAAAAAAGAGGATGAAGGCAGTTTTTTCTTCTTCTTTTTTTTCTCGAAAATGGCGGATGCCCCTTTTTCCAAAACTGGTTTCGCTTTTTCCAACATGGTGGAAATGTTTTTGCTTTAAAATGGCCGCCACTTTTCTAAGACTAGCTTTAGGGTATACACCACCAATGCACTATGGGATAGCACGTCCGGTAAAAGTTTATCACAGCAAGAGTTCCTTTTTGCGGTACAAATTGCAAGATTTTGACAGACGTTTTTCGGCAATATCCTCATATAGGTCTTACATACGGAATAAAGCATGAGGCAGCAATTGTTTTGCAGTTGTTTTACATTGTAAAAATGATAGCTGCCTTGTTTGTGCTTTATTCAGTATGTATTTGAGGATATTGCCCGTTTTTCGGCTATATCTTGCCTTACGTCCCGTACGGAATAAACCGTATAGCTACAACGTATCATTAATTGGTTTGAGCATGCGCACTTGAGTTACGGGGCGTCTAGCCAGACATTGCCCGTTTTTCAATTATATATTATCAATCACATGATCAGTTTTGGCCAAGACCTATTTGAGGATATTGCCGTAAAATTGATAGTTCAAGTTATTGGACAGTTAGAGCTTTAGCCTAGGCCAGGCATGTGCAACCTATTCTACCACACGGGCCGCATTGTGATTTTGAGAACTATTCACGGGCCGCAGTGATTGTCAAACATTCCAAAACACATCCGGAGGAGGAGAGGGGAATCCATTGCTCATGGAATACCCGCTTCTCTTCGTGTAATTTCCTCTTTTTACTCGCTGTTGCTGCTGCAGCGCCATTTTAACCAGGGATTTTATCACCAATCACGCCTTGCGTTATATTTACTTAATACAGCGCGTCACCCTACTAATTCTAGGGGAGCACACCACTAAGTCAATCTGCCATTTGTGTAAAACTAGGAAGTTCCGGTTAAAACGGGCCGCATCAATGGGAATTTTAGGATTGCTTTGCGGGTCGCAGATTAGAGGTCCGCGGGCCGCATGTGGCCCGTGGGCCGCATGTGGCCCGCGGGCCGCAGGTTGCACACGCTTGGCCTAGGCCCTACATATACATGTAATTTGTAAGTAGTGTAAAATTATTTTATATGCATGCAATTGTTGCAATGCATGCCGAATTTGGCTATCTTCATTTTCACTCACCCCAGTTTTCGATTTTGTAGGTTTAATCCGACAAAATATTTTGATTCCTTGCTTGACCATGTTAAGCGTTATTTTTCTCTCCCTCGTGGATTAGAAAAACAGTTTCTAAAAATAATTCAGTCGAGAAAAGGCATTTCTGATATTGGTTGTTGTCACGCAAATCAAAAGTTTGTATACATTATGGTCGCCATTTGTCGGGAATTTGATTGCTAATTTAATTGAGCATGCGCATTACGTTCGACAAAGCTCGGAGTGTGCCATCGATCTTTTACCGATCTTTCAAATCAGTTTTGAACTATTAAAATGTACTATGAAACAGATGATTTTCAATAATATAAAATATGTTCCTGAATTATCTTGCTATATAAAATCTTAATATCTGCTGCTGCAAAACCGAAGCTAACTGAATTTTTTGCTGAAACTGTACTCATTTTACTTCCGGAAACACTTAACCGACCCCCCGCGACGTTTTTCAGTCACTACTTTGCTCACTCATCAACAGAAGAATCGTAAATCGTGACTCGTACTCGTGAGATGATTTGACAGCAAGTACAGTAAGGTGCAAGTCTATAAAAACCGAGTTTAAACGACCTGAAATTCTGTGAAACAGATTATTAAAGTATCTATACAAAATAAGAGTTGTATTTGAAGACGGTAAGTGTAAACAACAGTACTCAGTAGTGAAAAATAACTGTATGATGATGTTGAAATGAATGTGCCATATTTTATTTTTTAATATTCAACATGTCATGAACATTTTTAATGATGAAGACGGAATTAGGAAAGAGAGAGGGAGAGTACGTAGGCCTATAATAGCACGAACCTTGAGAGAGCTCATGAGTTTGAATTTAAGTCTACAGATCCAGATTGAGAGAGCTATGGAATTTTCTGATTTAAAGCTGGCTGCACTGCTTTTTAACCAGAGCCAACTTTTAACTTTATCTCTTCTTACGATACAATTACAAGACTAGAGAGCTAAAACAGATCCTACGCTAGCACTATCTCTTACCGCTTGTAATGTAAGAAGCACATTTTATTTAGGATGAGGTAACTAGAAAAATCTTAAATTAATGTTTAAAAGAAGCACATTTTATTGAATTAGGTAACTAGAAAACAGCTATGTGTTTGCAAATATATGTTTCATACAAACATTGATTCATTCAGGTCTCAAATACTTACCTTATTCAGGAAAAGTGAGAACCTTTCCTGCCTTATTGCACAAAATATGCAGTGAATTCGGAGAAACAGCGATTTATTGAAGTGCGTCAACTATATACCATAGGTCGGCCCGGAGTGATGTCATTAAGCCAGTGGCATAAATTAGATTGGATCAAGACTATTCTTTTCTCATGTCTGAAGGCTGACAGCAAAATTGTTAACTTTATTTGTTGGGAGTGGCTGTTTTTAATAATAATTCAACCAGCATGCTTATATAGGTTTTTTAAGCCTGGCCCGAGCAATTTGCTTGAGTCTGGTCCCTTCAGGACCCAAGCGTGTGTCTGTACGGACCGACCATGTAAACAAACAAACAAACAAACATGCCATTTGCTGATGTAAACAACAGTCGCTTACTCCTTACGCCCCCTCACGCGATCACCGATGTGTTTAAAGCGTTTTGCTTTGTTGTCAATGGCAAATGACAAAAATACCCGGATGATCGGGGGTTATACATACCAGTTTGTCAAAATATCACAGTTTTCTCATTTTTATCTGCTAGCGTATGGCAATTTATTTGCATAAATTGTTGTGACTGTACTGACGATGCGACATTAGCGATGCATGTTTGAGGGCAGTACAAATTTGCTGTTGTTTCGTGCATTAATCACGAAAGTGTGCATAGGAAATAAATACACCAAATAATTACAAATCTTAAGTAATAATCTACAAAGCCTACAAAGGTAGGAATCATATAGTTAAAATCAAGTTAACATGTACACATAGTCGATCTGGACAACGTGTATTTACACTGTACTAGACTAAATCAATTATGTTTATTTTATAGTGCTACGCAGTTGCAGTACACAGATAAATCGTGCACTAACAGTAACACTAGTAACAGTTTGCAACAAAAATGGTGGATCCATCCATTGTTGCCAGGTGCTTGACATTTATAAAAATTATAGTTCAATGATTAGGGTGTTGTTTCGAGAAAAAATAGAGAATCAATGCACATGCACTGAGCTGATAAGTGAAAATAATGGCACGACCCCGTATATAGCCTATATAGTGGGAGTGCTATTGTGAGCGTATCAACATTTGCGCAATTGCATTGATTTTTCTAATTTTTGAGAAACAAAACATGCATGTATTGACCAAATTCGCACACAACAACATGTACAATTTTGTGCGCACTTTTAATTTCTGTATAAGCAACAAATAAAAACATGTTATATCACCCGAATTAAAAAATAGGTGAACAAATCTTGTGGCGTACGCATGTACTGTGCTCATGCGGAGTGCAATTAGACACTTTCAATGCACTCCACATATTTTACTTTTCTGATTTGTTTGCGTTAATACTAAGAGTGGTGTCAGGTCAACTCGGCCTTCGAGACAACTCGGCCAAGACAACTTGACCTTCGAGACAACTCGGCCAAAAGACAACTCGGCCTACGGGACAACTCGGCCTTTGAGACAACTCGGCCTCCGAGATTCTGCATTCCACACAACTCGGCCTTAAAACGACTCGGGCAATGTAACAACTAGGCACATTGACAACGAAATATCTGTGGCCGGCGTGACAAACTGCAATTTTTCAACTAATTTGCCTGTCTTCCTTTCTCCTTCCCTTGCCCTTTTCCCTTTCCTTCCCATTTTGACTCCTTCTCCCTTTCTTTCCCTTCCTTCACCCGATGGCATATCACCTGGTTTTACTTTTCAAAACTATATACGCCGATCGTTCCGAAAAACGGCAAATTCGGCCGTCAACTTACGGGCATCTACATGCATGTAATACAATTGTAAAAATATACAAATCCCAGACATTGTTATCATACATTTTTGTAATTGAGGGCACATCCTCCACCATCTGGCACGTAAAGTCGTTGCAAATCCAATGTGAAATATTATGCCATGCCGCGCCGATGTAAGACCGGTTGTTGGATGCATAATAATATTTAAAAAAATAATATATTATTCATCTTTACTTGGCGCAAACAGGTTTATTTATTTGCCATTGTATCATTACCCATAGTGCCCGGGATCAGTGTATATAGTCAGTGATGATTTAGTATTTAATTAATGCTATTATAGTGAATTTTAGATGCGAAGTTCATTTGCGAGTACAATAATAACATTATAACAAAAATTAGTGTGTGCGAGATGTTACGTTGTCTAGTGGCCGAGTTGTTTCATTGGCCGAGTTGTCTAATGGCCGAATTGTGTGGGAGGCAGAATCTCAGAGGCCGAGTTGTCATGTAGGCCGACTTGTCTTTTGGCCGAGTTGTCCCGTAGGCCGAGTTGTCTCGAAGGCCGAGTTGTCTTGGCCGAGTTGTCTCGAAGGCCGAGTTGTCCGACATTCCTAAGAGTGTATGAATAAATCTGCATAAGTTGTTGATACTGGTGACGTGCCGAACGGCGAAGGCCAACAGAATAGGTGCTACTACATGTATATGGTCAGTAAAAACTGCCAAAGCATTCTGACAAGTTTTGTTTTTGTGTGTAGCAATATGGTTGCCATTCCAATAGTTTTCTTGTTCAATAAAATAAATGCAAACATGTTTTTTGTAGGCTGCCTAGTGCCTACATTTCGTTTCTAAAGCAATTTGTATTCTTCAACCAAAATTATGATGATGGAACATTTTTCGGAGTCAGGTCAGGGTGCGATTTACCAAGTGTCACATCTGTAAATGATCCACACTTTGCAGAATTTGCTTTACAATCTAAAAGTGAATAGCATTTTTATACTATGTACAAAATCATGTATTGCAATGTAACAGCTTATCATTTTTTACTAACAGTTGGAATTTGACAACAATTTGCTATACACACATGAAAACCGATCACTGTTGCAGGGGTAGAATTTCGGCGCGAATCCGCGAATCGATTCACATGAAGATTCGCGTAAAATCACTACCGCGTGAATCCAGGTGGATTCGCGCGCAAAAAAAAATATGTTTTTTTTAAATCTTTTTTTTGTTAAGTCCAAAACAGGACCTTAGATGACTGGTATTTGACCCTTAGTCAACAAACATGCCCAATTTGGAAGTTGTGCAAACTTTTAGCCTTATTCTTGATATTATTTTCATTAATTTCGCAATAATCCATGGATTCTCAAAATTGGTGAGAATCCAGGATTCTCGCGAAATTATTCTGCGAGAATCTAAATGGACTCTCGCACTGCAGCGCGAATTTCTAGGCCTGCTGTTGAATCAGATTTCAATTGGTCATCAGTAATTATATAGCATTTCATAATCTGAAGTCTTTGAAAAAGGAAAAAAAAAGATCTTTTAGCATCATTAAATTTAAACACTTTTTATCCCCCTGGTTTGTAAAACCAGAAGGGGATTTTGTCATGTCATGTGCGTCCGTGTATTTTGGTTAGTATTTTGGTTATGTCCGTGTGTGCCTTTTGGTGAGCCTTTTTCCGAATGCTGTCTTTTGAACGGATGGACAGATTGACTTCAAACCTTCAGCGATAGGTAGGCCATGATCAAAAACTGTGGCTGCTTTTTTTGGGTCTAATTTGCATAGGTCATCTGAGGTCAAAGGTCATCCAGGGGTCAAATCGTAAAAGTTGCCCGATTGACTTCAAACGTGGAGAAAAAAACCATGAACACCGGGTGAACATGTCTAAAATTAATTAGAGGTCACCCGAGGTCAACAGTCATTAGATAGAGGTCATCCAAGGTAAAGGTCAACAAGGGGTTAAATCGTGCAATGAACACCGGGGGATCATGTCAAAAAATAATTAGAGGTCATCCGACCTCATATTTGGGGCGTCTAATTTGCATAGGTCATCTGAGGTCAAAGGTCATCCAGGGGTCAAATCGTAAAAGTTGCCCTATTGACTTCAAACTTTGAGAAAAGAAACATGAACACCGGGTGAACATGTCTTAAATTAATTAGAAGTCATCCGAGGTCAAAGGTCATTAGAGGTCATTCAAGGTCAAAGGTCAAATCATGCAATGAACACCAGGGGAACATGTCAAAAAAAATTAGAGGTCATCTTTAGGCCAAAGGTTCATTGTAAAAGAAACATGAACACGGGGTGAACATGTCTAAAATTAATTAGAGGTCATTGGAGGTCGACGGTCATTAGAGGTCATCTAAGGTCAATAGTCAACAAGGAGTTAAATCGTGCAATGCTCGGTTTAGGGTTTTTAACCGGGATCAACATTTTGGAAGAGAAAACACCAACTAAATTGCCGGGGACTGGCCGGGAATCGATCTGGGGACCCTCCGGACATCGGCCCATCGTCCCACCCACTAAGCTCACTATATAGGCTCGGTGGATTACGTCATCGAAAACCGTCCGTACATGCGCTTTCAGATAGGCCATTTCTAGTATTTATGGATAGGTTTACTAGCAGTATTTTGTTGTACTCAGGGGGGTTTTGGTCAATGTTTAATTTTTCATCTCTTGCCACTTGATTTACCATCATTTTATGTTTGACCGGTGGCACAATTGCTGAATGCAATACATACTAGACTAGACACAAATTTTGCTTAAATAGTGTTGTTACACTTTATTCCGTTGTGGACTTGATTAAAGTCTAGCATAATTTCCATGAATGTATGTTGGATTCAGCAGTCGCTCTGACCTGGTTAATATTTGATGCATCTCTCATGTGTGTCTAGTGACTAACACTCCAGGTAATTTATCAGGGGAATTCCTATTCATAGCAAATAATGCAATTTTCAGATTCATATAAAGTTGCCAGTACATTATGGTTCATGGCACATAATTCAAAATTTAATAAAAAAGTAGTCACAATGCATATAGATGATGTCATTTTAATTAACTGCAATTGTATTTCAAAATTCAGACATATTATACACGGTAGCGGCTTTTAAAAAGCCAGCACACACACACACACGTCCACGCACTCGGTCCATCCATTAAAAGCATCGAACACGTGGAGGAGAGATGAATGATTATATTACGCCATCACTCACACAATATCATACAATTATAGAGCGATGACTCATCCACTGTGTGGTTGGCTGTATCTCTCGGCTAACCTTGGCCTTATACCTGTCAATATTATTTACCATTGATCGGTATTGGTATTATTATTTCTGGTTTCGCACCTACAGAGTTGCACTGCCTTACACAATCACCCCTTTGGACTTCGTAACACCAGGAGCCTTGGTTTTGATGATATTTTGTATGAGGGATAAAACCGCAGCATCAGAAAGATTATTTGTGTTAATTTGAGATATTCTGGTAAGTATTTTGGTTAAGAAATTGCTCTAGGACTTCAAATGTTGGCTAAAAGTAAAATAAGAACAGAGTCATCATTGTAATCTTCTCAAAAGTAAGTGTTCATTTCAACTCATGGTCTAAATCAATGTTATTCTTCAACTCCGATAATAGATGATATGAGTCTACAATTGGTAATAAATAAAATAACTGGGCAACATCTGAATACCATGGGCACAGAGAGTGTATGATACATCTCTCCCAGTTTTGTTGAAATCAGATTTTATGGTTAAGTAAATTTAGGGATAGGGAATTAGCGCTTTTTAAACGCACGAAATATTGCTGCCTGATTTGGGCAAAAGGTGCTTTTTGAAGGAAAATGTGCTTTTTTGCACACAAATATGCCATATAAATTATATAATGCATTAAAAAGTAAACTTACATGCGCGGCTATGTTTTGGTATTTCGATGTTTACACATTGCTTATTTAATTATTAAAACCAACATTTTTCATAAAAAACTAAATTTAAACTAAACAAGGTCTAGATTAGAATGAACACTTCCACATTAATACAGTTTGTTGATTTTTGTGCGCTTATGTGCTATAGCGCATTTTGCCTATGCCTAAGTTAACTGACGTAAATTGCAATACTCACAATTGTACCCATCCATTGCATATTGATCTGCTTGTTTAATACATTCTTATATGTTGTATTGTTGTTTATGAATGCCATCAAGATCATGGTTTATTTTATGATAGTAAATGTCTGAAAAGAATATGAAATGAAATGCCTTGATTTAATTCAATAACCAATTTCAATGAGAAAGAAACACAGATGCTTCATTGGCCATCAATCAATATCAGAAAACATTATATTATTTAGTGCTAAATTAAGTGTGATTTTTGTGCAGTGTTTCCTCTAAGAATCTTTTGAGTGAGTCAAATTGAATAAATATTGGGAAATTTGACTTATTAGAAAACAATGTGCAAAGTGCACATAGTACAAACCTTGCAACTTTCAGAGTGCAGTGAGTCAAATTGACAATTGACTGTCAACAATTGTGTCATAGTGGCGTAGCAGAAACACTGTTTCTGTGTTATTATTTTGTCAATGTTTACCTCAACTTTATTTTTGCATAGATGAAAGAAAATGACCGAAAAACTGCAGCCGGAATCATAATATAGCGGTGCATAGAAGCACCAAACTTGTTCTATTTTAATCAAGATGTTAATTTGACCAAATACATTGGCAGACAAATTTATAATAGATAATATGTTGTATTGTGTATTTAAACAATCTTGAGAAGTAATCTATCTTTTGGATTGACTGATAATTGATCATCTAACGAAATGTTATCTTATATTTGGCGGCTAGAAGATAACAAAAGGAGGTAACATTATTTGCTCAGTGATAGAACGATCAGATTTATTATTTCTATGTTAATATGGAGGACTGACTGTAAGGGACGCACCATTTGATTTTCAGTGGGGGGGGCATGGAAGTTGGGGTCGGGCGGAATTTTTTTTTTTTGCCACAGAAGTAGGCGGATTTTTTTTTTTTTTGCCGCCGAAGGCGGAAAGTTTTTTAATTTTTAGCAAAGCCGGCAAAGGTTTTTTTTTATAGGTTTTAATGGTTTTCTTTACATTGAGTTGGGCCTTTTGGGTGAGTCATCTTTCTTTTTTTTAACTCAGCAGTGGGTCATTTTATTTTTTTTTCCTGGTTGGTGGGCAAAGTTTTTTTTTCTTCCTGGATAGTGGGCAAAGTTTTTTTAATTTTTAAAACTTCCATGCCCCCCCCCCCTGAGTATCTAATGGTGCGTCCCTTTAAAATCAGTCTGTGAGAAAATAAGTCGGGTCTAAAGAAGCGATACGCATACTATTTTTGTTTGGCTTTTTTGTTGTGAATAGCCATGGTATGCGGCACAATAACAAAAGCAATTATGCATACACAACCAAGTGTGATAAAAAAACGTTTACAGGTTTATTTGTCTTTGTTCGGTTTGCGTCATGACTATTGAAATATGCATTTATTGAATTTTCTGTGGGATTTTTGGAAATATTTAGGCCAATATATTTATCCTGAGAATGACATCACTGCACCATGGGTGTGCAGCCTGGATGTAAATGTACTTATTTCATAGCGGAAATAGCTCCCTAAATGTCAAATGATGATTGTTGAGGTTTAAAAAATTAAGGCTGTGACTTATACCCGGGTACCCGCCCGCTATTCCGGGTACCAAATTGGGTACCCGAATACCCGAAATGTAAAAATAATATTTTTTTTTTTTTACAATTTTTTTTTTACATTTTTTTTTTTAGTACAAATGTGTCCCCAAATGACCTTTATTGACCCTACCATGTGTCATTTTGGGGGACAAATTTGTACTTAATAAAATAAAAAAAATCTAAAAAAAACCCATTTTTTTAGTTTCTATTTTCGGGTACCCGGGTACGAAACTACCCGTGCATTCACAGCCTTATAAAAAATATACTAACCCCATTTCATTGAAAAATGTTCTTCATGGTTTAACTGTGATTTCATTTTAAAATTAGAATGTATAGCGCTTTAGATTTTGAGTGGTCTCTTTTAGATTAATTTATATGGAGTAAATTCTTACATGAACAGATCAGAAGTCAGTCTCTATACTCATCTGCATTTAATTATGTTCCTGTAAATGTGATTTTCAAATCCATACATGCTTTATAATACATCCAAAATTTGCTATTGCGGTGCAAAGGTAAAAGACCGAGTGTATAATAATATTACTGTTTAGAAATAACTATTAATTCTAGAATCAACATATTGATTACCAAGCTATTTGTAGCTCTTGAAACCAAATATAATATGTATGCGTATGGTGTAATTGAATCCATTGATTGCGAACTGTGTAGCGTCTATGTATACTAATTGGATCATGTATGTATGGTTTCTTTTGTATTATTGGGCTTCCAAAATGTAATTAAAAAGTTGTCATATGAAATTCATGTTGGACACTGTGCATCTAAAATGATATTTAGCTTGAACAAATGAGTGCTGTCTTCAATGGCCTTAATGTATTGAGACTTGTTTGGGGATGGGAAATTAGATATGATCAGGCCACTTTCAAATTTGTGACACTCGTTAGATTCTCAATTTATTTTCTATGACAAAATCTCAACAAAGTGACAGTAGTACATTTGCATATGTATATTGTTTCGATAATTAGTCTATGGTAGATAAAAAAGTGATTGTTCTACACACTGCCATGGTAAAATCTAGCCCTCCTCGAGTCCTCGTTAAGGCTGCTATTTCAGAAATTAGCTGCTATTTCAGAAATTAGCTGCTATTTCAGAAATTAGCTGCTATTTCAGAAATTAGCTGCTATTTCAGAAATTAGCTGCTATTTCAAAAATTAGCTGCTATTTCAAAAATTAGCTGCTATTTCAAAAATTAGCTGCTATTTCAAAAATTAGCTGCTATTTCAAAAATTAGCTGCTATTTCAAAAATTAGCTGCTATTTCAAAAATTAGCTGCTATTTCAAAAATTAGCTGCTATTTCAAAAATTAGTTGCTATTTCAAAAATTAGCTGCTATTTCAAAAATTAGCTGCATATTCAGGGAAATACTAAGATTGAATATAGAAACACTGAGTCAGTTCTCAGACAGCGATCCTCAGAAGTTTTGAGGCTCAGATGGGGTAGTCGGTAGTCCTATGGTATCACTAGGTAATAATCCTCCAAACCAGAAATCCCCAAAGTCCACACAAAGGGCTGACAGCACCCAGTCTTCAGCAACGAGATTGTACTACATGTATGTGCCATTTATAATGAGTAATATCCCATGCTCACCCTGGAGGCAACAGGCAATCACCGCATGGAAATGAAAAATATAGAGGCTGTCAGCTTGAGCAGCTATTTCAGTGCATTTTGTCTATCAAGGAGACGGATAAAGGAAACTTGTTTACCTCTTTACATGTAGTTAAAACCTGCTGATTTCAAGACTTACCTGCATTGTATGTTTTTACACAGGGTTACTTTAAATAAGTAATTTACCTCTAAAGTATTATATAGACCGAGATCTCTATATATTTGATCCAAACTCCACATTTTCTAGGAGCATGATTTTGGAATTACTCAATTTGGCACACCTCAGTAAAAATAAAAAACACTTTTGCAGAATAAACACCATCATTTGTGAATTAAGATTATTTTTGAAACTGGGGACTGTGTGAATCTGGCCAATTTTGATGTGTAGAAAATATTTCTAGAAAATTGTAATGGTTTCCCATTATACCTGCCATAGGTTTCTTCATTAAAATTAATATTGATAAAATTAAAATTAAATCTTTGTTAATATCCAAAGTAATTTGTTATCCTGTTTTGTCATTTGTACTGAAAAGAATGCTGTTACTGAGACTCATCACTCACAAGCAATGGTGTTTCATTTCAGGTTTGATTGTTTTCTGTTGAATTTTTAATAAGGGTATTGATTGTCTCAAAATAGGCTGAATAGTGGTGTGAGGAAGTGCGTAAAGATTTTAACATGTTAGTATAGATTTCTTTCTATTATTATCAAATGGTCAGCACAATAGGTTGACTTTTCATGCAATCGATGTGGAGTACTATATACAATATAAGTGCTTATTTTTCACAAAGCAACTATTTTTCAGCCATATCGGTCCATATAATAACCTGGTCTTAGATATAACACTAACAGGTTGCCGGGGAAATAGCACACAGATTTATTGAAAATTAAAGAGTTAAACCACAATTGTGTACCTACCTACATGTATGCTTAGTAACCATGTTCCGGTATTTTTATCAGTTTTGGGTTTTGTTGGTAACTTAGTATTATCAACTGTTCCAGTATTTATGGTACAGTATTATCCCTATTAAGCGCCCATGTCCATAAACGCCCACCCCTCTTTTTCCAAATGACTACCATAAAGTAACACCTAATAAGCGCCCATCTTTTTAGCCACTGTAGCTCAATACAAAGCATGAAAGTATCGTCCGACGGTCCCGGCATCAACAACATGTTGGCGCCATCAACGCATCGGCGGGCCATGCACATTTTCCACCAAAATATGACATGCACATTATTCGCAATCTTGTCGAATTAGACAGTTTCAACGATAAATGACTTTACAAAAAGGTAACTTTATAAGCGCCCACCCAAAATGACTTTGCGAAGTGCCCTGGCCGCTTTATAGTAGGGATAATACGGTATTATATTATGCAGCCTTTTCTCCCCCAGTATTTATGCTTTAATTTGTATTGTAGAAAACCACTCTAGGCTTAAACCCTTAGGTCCACAGTAGAGACTAGTTGAAGTGCTTTATTTTCAGGGGTAGCAGTAAACAAAAGTGATCAATTATCATGTACACAGTAACACTCCAAGAGTTGGATGGAATTTCTGTAAATTAATGATCAAATTGAATTCAAAAGGCAGATAGTAATCACCCATGGTGTGATGTTTTGCATGAATGACTATCAATCAACTATGAACAGCCAATTAACATGCATAAAATAGCTATCTTTTAACAAAAATATCATGCCCTTGAAATGGTTAAACTTTGTAAATGTATGGGGTGTTTTGCTTTTTGTGAGTATTTTATAGTACTGGACATATCTGATAATTTAGCAGATAACTAAACTTTAAAGGTAAGGAATTTACTGGAATTATTGGTGAGAATTAAAGAGGATTAAAATGTGTACATTTTTGAACTTGATCAATTTCAGCACAAAATTCATGTGGGCCAAGTAAAGACTAACAAGTATATCGTCTGGACTTAATAGTCCGGTGATGGAGGCCCTTGTTATTTGTTATTATGTTATTTTCCCAAGATTTCTGCCATGTCTAAAATAGCTGCTGTGACATTTTTCGAGGTCCCATAACTTAATATGGTGCAATGTGCAGCACACAACTGAATGTATAGCGGTTTTTAAACGCTTACAATTGCAAATAGGTATGATATTTTGTGATTTTGGTGCGGCGGCAGCAAAAAAACCAGAGAGGGCGCGGATTCTTGGTTGAAGGATTGATTTATTGCAAAAAATATAGTTTTATATCATAAACCTAACTGCTAGTGCCAGGGTGTAAAAAGAATGATTCGGACATGAACATTGACTTATAAATGTCTTCATGGACTTGCTCCAGAATATCTCACTGACTTGATTCAGGAATACAAGCCTGTTCGCAACCTCCGCTCATCTTCAAAACAAAATCTTGTTCCACCATTGGTTAGTACAACTTCATATGGTCATCGTAGTTTTTGCCATGCATCTTGTGAACTCTGGAACAAATTACCATTTCATATTAAGAACTCTCAGACTCTTAATCAATTCAAATCATCTCTGAAAACATATCTCTTTGAAATGGCATTTTGTAATATAACATTTAATTTTATTTTGTATCTTTAGTTTCCTGGTATATTGTGTCTTTCATATGTTTTGCTCTGTTTTTTGTTGTTTTCTTTTGTTATGGGACTTCGGTGTAAAGCGCTATACAAGAGTCGTTGTATTATTATTATTATTATTATGAACATTGATGGTGGTTGTGGAATTATTGCAAAGTCATTGTCAGGCGACCAAATTATTCAAGGAATTCATGAAAGAGCCCAAATGTTGTCAATAAATTAACATTTAGATAATAAAGGTTCAGATTTGTGTTACTGTTAGAATGTGTATGAATTATTTATGAATTATTTATTCATCACCCATCAAATACAATACAATAGAATAGATCAATGTAGGCTAGCAAAACCACAATTATTTGTCAAAGCAGATAGGTGTTGCGAAGAAACCTCAATTATTCACTTCACATGCATTGTTCCATGTATTGTTGTGGTTTAGTTCCCTGTGAGATGAGCAACTAGAATACAGTTTTTTTATACAAATTTATTTATATAAAAACAAAAAATAACTAATTTTGTAGTCACACACTTTATGTTGTCCAACACCCGAATTATTTTGTCAGAGAGCTCCTGTCTCCTCAGTACCACCACCTCTAGTGGTACACGTACTTAGCTGATCACTGATAGTATTATAGATATCTTTTAATATGCGCAATACAACATCTAGCCCATTGGTCTTAATATAATGCTATTGTTACGCACAGGGTATTGCATGACTCATAGAGGCCAGACAAAATTGGAACCTTTTAGCACCAGATGCAATAAATAATGTAGCTTTCATGTTGCAATTTACTAATATATGTGTGAGTGTTGGGACTTTAGCAGAGATGTTTACAGTCGGGTTAATTTTGTGATCTTCAACATTCTCTGGAGTTGCGAGCTATTAGAAAAGTAGAAATTGGAAATCTGTAGGTAAACATTTGCAGTTAGTTGTTTAGAATTGTTTATTCATTTGTTTTATAAATAATCAATAACCATTGTACATATTACTCAAGACAAGAGGAATAGACTATTAGCGCCTGTGAATTTGAAGGGCCAATAGAAAGGCTCACTACATTCAGCCAAGTAAGGAAATCAAAGCCTTTCCATCCTGAGTGTACCAACAAATCAAATATTGTATGTGTTGTTATGATTTTGTCAACTGCAATATTACTATTTTGTTGAAGAAGGGGTTCAATAATGTTTTGTTTGGTGTCATTCATTCAATTGTAACAATTGTTGAGGCTCCCTAGGAGGTCCTTTATTCTCCCTATACAACAATTGACACTGACCTGGATTGCCCAGAGGTACCAAGGGGAAATCTTTATCAGCAGTCAATATTTACTGAAACACTTTCAAATACAAGCAGGTATTTACTGAAAAGTGTCAAATGTTATCTTAACTTGTTGTATTCCCACAAAATAGGTTGTATAGAGTGGTAGTAATGTGCACTAGAACAAAAAAATTGTTTGCGAATACTGAAATTAGAAAAAGATGGGGCTCCCAAAAACTGAAACAGCAGGAGGGGGAGGGGGGGGGGGGGTGTAAGTAAGAACCAGTGGATGGTGAAATATTGGTGGGTTGGGGGGGGGGGGGGGAGGAGAGTTCTTCATGGCGAAACATACATCATTGTACATTCCTTTTTTATTTGACACACCGGTATGATTGAAAGCTGCATATTTGTTCTGAGTCATAGGCCTACTACATTGATATTTGAAATATGGATTTTATATCTTCAAAGGAGTTCTGTCTATTTACTGGCATTCTTAGACTGGGTAACATTCATCCAGTACTTCCAATCCATAGTACATGTGTACTATAGGGGATGACATTTTAATTTCCTTAACCCAACTCCTATGGTGTTTCAGTGGCGCTGAACCGAAGAACGGGAGAGGAGAGGAGGGGGGCGTAAAAGGGAAGCCACAAATAATTAGTCCACGGTCCCGGGGGATTGAACCTGGGTTGCCGGGCTGAGGTGAGCGAGCCGACCATCGCACTACAAACGCTGGGCTGCCCAGGTTATTGTTCGCTGATTATACCCAAGGGGTATTGCATTGCACCATGGGAAACACCTTGTGTGTTGCGCGCAAACAGGTGCTATTGGACGTATGATTTTGTCAAAAAAAATTGTATTATCTAAAAATCTAAAAGTCAAATGTGTTACAAGATCTGCATGTCCATTGATAATATTTCATCCAGATCAAGATAATATTTATGTAGTTATTGTATTACTATATTGTTTTGAATTTGTTAGTCTTCTGGGAATGATGGCAAACAAGATTTCCCAGCCAGCCTGGAGCAGTAGAAATGATATCTATATCTACATCCAATGGGGGTTTGGATAATGTGCGAGTTGCGAGTTGCGAGTTGATAGTTGCGAGTTGCGAGTTCGAGTTGCGAGTGCGAGTTGCGAGTTCGAGTTGCGAGTTGATAGTTGCGAGTTGAAATGTGCGAGTTGCGAGTTTGATTTTGCGAGTTCGATTTGGGAGTTGCGAGTTGCGAGTTGAAATGTGCGAGTTGCGAGTTAAATTTTGCGAGTTCAAGTTGCGAGTTACGAGTTGCGAGTTGAAATGTGCGAGTTGCGAGTTAAAAATGCAAGTTGATATTTGCGAGTTGTCACATGCGAGTTGCGAGTTCCCTATATTGATAGTTACTTTCATTTCAATTTCAGTTCAATTAAAGTTCAATTAAAGCTCAATTAAAGCTCAATTAAAGCTCAATTAAAGCGCTTTGATAATATTATTATACAATATTTTGTATAAAGAACAGTATTAGCTGCTCTGTATGCTATTGTTATAGGTAATAATAGCATTTTTAATTTGGTTGCATTGATCTATGCTGAAACTCAATCATGGATAAACCATACACATGCTGAAAGAGTACCCTAGGACATGGGGACACTGGTAGACTTGACCTCAAGTCTTAGGCCCACTGCTCTCTCTCTGAACAAAAGAAGTTGCAATCTGATGAATCAACTCAAATGAAAACACATTTTGCGCATTATTTTTGAGGAAAATACTTATGATATGAGGAAATTCAATGCTGAAAGAATCAATCATGCTATGTTGAATCTGGTCATACAAGTGCTAATTTAGTACACATTTGAAATTGTTAAGCGATGTATTAATCTGCATGGGTTTAAACTTATGTAACCCAACACAAGTAAATGAGGCATAGTAAGACGACATGTAAATATTGAGATATGTATATCATGATATGTATGATAAGGAACATTTTGGTACCAAAGTCAATGTTATATCACATTCTAAACCAAGTTACAGATGATTCAAAATCACTTTGTCTTATTAAAAACATCAAATACAAATAAGTCAGTTATAAGCATTTTTGGTGTTGGTTTTGTTAACAATTAAATAGAGTAAATGAAAATTGAATACCTCAAAATCATAGGCATAAATCCGAGGGGTGGGGGGGGGGGGGGGGGGGGGGGGTATTTCCCACATATGTGCTGTTAAAATTCAAATTAGTTACTCCAGCATTGTGCCTCATTTACTCATGTTGGGTCACATTATTATATGCATGGATTGTACATGTACAAGCATCATGTACAATGTACTAAAATTGCTATAGATAAAAGTGATGCATCATCATACATACAAATTAACATATTAATTGTAACCTGTGTGATGAATCAATAAAGTACTACATACTGTTACAAAAAAAAGTTATACAATCGCAATTTTATTTTTAATTCAATTTTAAAATCATGCAATGTCAAAATCTCTTACACTCCGTGTTAAGTTCCGTTTTAGCTACCAGAATCATTTTATTTGGTTTTTTTAACTACTTGCGTTTAACATTTATGACCAATCAACTAAGTCGTCTATAAATCGGGTTGGGCCACTTTCAATAACAAGAGCGCTCTTCTGCTATGTTCCTGGTTCGATTCCATTCATATTCATCCCAGTGATTTTACCATTGATTAAACCAAAGTGGCCCATGTGATTTCTTGACTACTTTAGAAAATTGATCATATCTCTGCTTGCTGACCATCGATTGTCATGAAACAAAGCTTATTCGAAAGCTAAGAAAATTCCCCTTGCAGGCCATTAAAACTCGAAACAGAAATTTAACGGGAGATATTTTTAATATTTCTTTCAAAACTGTATAACTTTTTTTGTTACAGCCTGTATGTTAGTAAGATAGAAAAAAAGTTGAAACATGTATTGTCATTTTGTCTGTGTATTTTTGTAGCTGTTCAAAAGAAGACATAATATTGTTGCAACATTTATATCATTTACCGCTACCCCTGTCTCTCACATAGGGGGTCTACTAACCTAAGACCTAAGACCTAAGACCCAAAAACTAAGGTTAGTAGACACCCTCTCACATACCTGTATTTCTAAGTATGTGGAGCCGCATATTCATATGTGATCAGCCCAATTTTATTTGTTTATACTTGTCAACAACAACATTTTTTAAGCAAATAATACATCATCACTATAGCTTTCTTTGCTAAATGTATGTGAAACAAACTCCCCTTTTTTGCCTGTTTTTTTAAAGGTGTATGTTCCGATCACTTTTTTGGGGCTATGATTTTGTTTTCACATCAAGACATTTTTCTCATTAGGGACTGTTCATTATTTCTACCGGAGGGGGGGGGGGGGAGGGGGGGGGGGGGCAGTAGCTGGAAGAAAATGACAAGTAGCTTGAAGAAGGTGACAACCAAAAAAACATGACCCCCTTTCCTAGATACTAAAAAGTTATGACCCCCCCCCCCCCCCCCCCCTCTGGAAAGTACAAAAAAGTTATGACCCCACCACTTTTTGTAAACACAAATAGGCCTGCAAAACAATAAGCATACACAATTGAAGGGGTGGGTGCAATAACTTGGCACTTTAACTTAGCACATCCACCCTTTCAATTATGAATCTTTGAGAATACTATAAAAATAAACAACAATTATATTATTATAACACATTATTAGTAGTGTATAATTTCAGACAGTGCAGAAAATATCAATAAATAATGAAGTCATCTAGTTATCTCCTGTTTGATATTCTTCCTGAACATGTTGAGTTGGTGCCGCTATCCCAACTATATCACTTCTTGCATTACTACTATCCAAGTTTTCACTGTCGTCAACTGCATCACTACTTGTGTAATCACTGTCTTTTAAACTCCTTGCATCTTCAACTTCGCTGTCAGATTCACCATGCACTTCCATCAGCACCCATGTCCTGCTCTTGCTAAATGTGTGTGCTGATTCTTCTCAATTTGTCATTCTTTTGCCACTTGTAGATAAATTGTGGTTGAGAATTATTTTAGTGGGGCATAAAGAAAAGAAGATGCGCATCAAGCACGCATTTTTTTTGCCATTTTACGCCAACATTGTCAAATTTGGTAAAATGTGAACTAATTTTGTATTAAAATGAGCGCTTTGCGCACACAATTTAGCTGTTTCATGCTAAAATTGTTAATTTTGGTCTAGTTTAACCCTTTAATTTCCTAAAAAAGTTATAACCCCCCTGTTTCATGCCGCTCCCCCCCCCCCCCCCCCCCCCCTCCCCCCTTATGTCTGTTAAATCTTAGGGGCCAGAAATGTTCCATTTAGAAATGATAGTATAAAATGTGGTGAATTACTGCTGGAGTGCCTTACTGCTAAAGGTGGTTAACCACCCGTCAGTTCGTGTACTACTCAATAGGCACATTTTGTGTGACCTTGTGCTTCTAAAATAAGAACCATTTAAGCTTCAAACTTTTGAATGTGACAATTTTAAGGATGACCTTTCATGTAAAATTAAAAAAACCCACATTAAGTTGAAAATCTGGCCAGCAATCAGAACATCTACCTTTAAATCTGCCAACACTTTTAATAACAAGCGTGAATTGCTGCTAAAATAAATAGACTAGCTTCCACTCCAATGGTAAGTAAAGTACCCATGTAGCATAAATAGAAACATTGAGTCGGCCACAGGTTGATAGCATAATAAAGTATTAACACATTTACATAAATCACAACTCGCAAATATGAAGAACTCGCAACTCGCAATGGACAACTCGCAAATATTAACTCGCAAAATCCAACTCGCAACTCACACATTTGAACTCGCAACTCGCAACTCGCAATTAGAACTCGCAAAATCCAACTCGCAACTCGCACATTTGAACTCGCAACTAGCAACTCGCAATTCAAACTCGCAAAATCCAACTCGCAACTCGCACATTTGAACTCGCAACTTGCAACTCGCAACTCGAACTCGCAACTTGCACTCGCAACTCGAACTCGCAACTCGCAACTATCAACTCGCAACTCGCTACTCGCAACTCGCAAAATACCTTCCCCCATCCAATGGAATGTCCCTCTAAGCCAACACAATCTGCAAGTTGATCCACCGAGCACCAATCTTAAGCCATGAAGTTCAATTCAATCTCAATCTTAAACTAAAACTTAAACCTTGGCAGACCTTGCTGAGGTGTAAAATGTGAAATTAGGAATTGCAAAACTGTGCAACCTGCAGCAGGCCATTTAGAATACATGGTTTTGATTGGTTCCTAAGGATTAATTGACAGTCTTTTGTGATTGTGATGTTAATTGCCCAGTTAATTGCCATTGTCGTGTTTGGTATTTAACAAACTATTAGTGAAGTAATAGCCTATCTAGGTACATCAATAGGAAATTTGAATATCTTTTGTAGGACATATCAATTTGGTTTAAGGAAAGGGGCATTAATAGTTTTTGTAAGTAATCTTAATTGACAGGTGGCTTGTTTTCCTGTCTATCATTTACAAGTTAAAGATGCATCTTGCACTTGATTGTCTTAAATGTTTGATGTGAGAAATGTATGCCGCTACGAGCCAGAGTCAGCAATCCATATGGTGGTAGTCAGATCAGGCCAAGAAATTAGATCCTTGTAGCTGCATCTGATCAAGGCCTGATCTTGACCTGTGCGTGTTACACTTTGTTTGCATTCACCAGATACACTGAAATGTCCCCCTACCTGATTGATAAAGCGGCATTTATATCAATCTACAGAACCTTACAAACTGGCTGGTTTTCTTAATCATTTTCAAAATATTTAAAAATAAATGCAAAAAAAGTAATAAGATAATATCAATTTCGATTTTGGAGTGTTTTTCTATTATAATAATGTTCTGAGCCATGTAACCCACTAGTTTAGAAAGAGAACAACATTATAATTAACCTGTCCAGTATAGAAAATAGAACTGTCCAGAAAACGATATACCATAGTAGGTGTCAATAATGCTATGTCGGTTGTATCAGTAACTCATGCTCGCAGTCATACGTCGTCATGTGCTAATAATAGAATCTTGTCTCAGTCTTGTGATGTAAGATATCAACGTCACTGCATCGTACTCAGAGTGCGGGTGGGTAGGTGGTGGATGGGGAGGGAAGAATAGAATCTATGTGTTGGATAAAAAGTAGCGTGTCAGCTTTATTATTATTAAAGGTGGATTAATATATGATGCATGATTCACTCAGTTATAACTAGTGGGAAGTACCTCACTGTTAGTGGTTGGATAAATAGTGGGTAGACCTCTGTATGTGTACTCCTTTGTTTCAGGGAGTCCGTTCATCAATCGGTTCATTGTATTGTATTGTGTGTGTTATGAGTAGCAGGAACACATTTATTTTTACAAGTCAAACCTGTTCAAGGCATTTGATTTTTTGATAAATGTTAAATCATGGTTAAGAATGAGGATTTATAGTATAGCCTACTATCACATGTTTTCAATGGGAACTTAATAAAATAATATGAACGACCCATACATATAGTGAGGGAATGGTATTTTAAAAAGCACAATCAAAAATTGAAATAAGAAATATAGGTGAAGGTTTCAAAGACCTGTTGAAACATCCTAAAAATTCCAGGTTAAAAATACTCCCCTTTCCTGGTCTCAAAGGAATCTATCACATGCTCTGCTCTCTAAGGAATCCATCCTGTGTTGTAAATCTATATTTGCTTTAAATGTTGCCTATACGATCACTTAACTTTGCTCAGTGCAATGTTCCATGGCCTTTCCCCAGGGTTCATGGACCTCTTTGCTCCCCTATCTACCCCCTCACCCGCCTTCCTCCCTAGAGGGTTATTTACACTGGCCTGTCTGGTACTAAGGTAACACTCCCGAGAATTGGCTATTTATGAGAACCAAGCAACAAAATATCTAAATGCACAATATCGTAGGAAGCAACATAATTCTGTGCTGAAATACAGCTTTCAGGTGAGGATTCAAAGGTTTTGCCCTCCTTTTTAAATGTCACCCACCATGATCTAAGCTTCTTCATTTCTTTTCTTTTTCTTTGATTGATTTATTGTAATGTTATAACTTTTAATGATTTCCCTCCCCCTTTCTTCTCTTTTTCTTGTTGGTTTTTTTGTGGCAACATCAAATGTTTGCATGTACTTGACGACTTGCATTTGCACCTGTGTATTGCATTGCAATTGCATACCTACTCAATGGGTTTTAAATCAGGTTTGGGGAGTTTATAGTACGGTACCAAAGATATGTAGGCCCAGATAGTAGTACATATTTACCCAGGTAAATCTTTTTGAATAACATTCATCATAAAAATATAGGAGTAATTCTGTTATACCCTTCACAGAGGTATTCATAGTGCATGATTTTTAAGAACGACGCATACTACCGATGTAGGTGTGTAGGGTATAACAGAATTAATAAAAATTAGATTAGATAAAAAGGCTAATAAAATAGTTGGCTACAATGTACAATTGATGGGAACATTATCTGCCATTTTGCACAGCTTTATTAAACTTGAGTTTTGAGCAAAGTTACTTAAGCAAAAATGTTGTAACTGGTCAATTCCACGGTAACAGCGTGACGGTTTGGAAGATATTTTCACACTTCATATGCAAATAACATACACACTTGAATTATTCAGAACATTTTGTTATTGCATTTCTACTACTACTAGTACAACCTACACATAAAAAGAAAAAAGAAAAAAATCATTCACATTTATGAAATATGAATATTAATGAGTGCGGTAACAGCGTGACGCTAAAAAGGACATAGGTATTTTTCTCATTTATGAATGGTCAAAACTCTGTGAACTTTATTTTTATTTTAAAGTTTCATCAGGTGGATTGTAATTATAAGAAAGTCAGCTATAACTTCCCTGTATAAAAAAGAAAATATCTTATGATTTTAAATATATATGATACAATAAACAAATTTGCATACGGTAACAGCGTGACGGTAACAGCGTGACCAAAGGCTGACCCTATATGAGCAATGCAAAAAGATCAAACATTGACGATACAATGATCTCCAAAACTTACACTGATTATAGTGATTGTTGATTTTAATTAAATTAAATCACATTATAGTGTTCTGTGTTAGTTTAAAATAGATAAAATACAATATTAAATACAATATTAAGTTAATTAAATTATCCAATTAAAACACATTTAACTTAAAAATTGTATTGGAGCTCACTGTATAATTCAATGGGGGTCACGCTGTTACCGTCACGCTGTTACCAAAAAAGAACAGCGTGACATATTGCTAATTGAAATAATTAATTAACAAAAGGTAGTACTGCATCTTTGAAGCATGTATGTTATAGGTATATGGGAGTGTGATTTGCATTGCAAGTATTATTTAATTTGTATATGTAGATTTAATGAAAATGTAAAAAAACCTTAAAAACATCAATTATTTCGGTAACAGCGTGACATTTTGGTGAAATCTTAATAAAAATTGATCGTTGAGTCGCGACGCAGAGTTTTTTTTGGGTTTTTTTTAATTTAAAGAATAATATAAGTATGTAAGAGCTCACAACTGATAAAATAATTTTAAAGTTATTATTTTCAGTTTATAAATGAATAGCATTATAAATAACAGATTTTACAACAAAATTAATCAATTTAGTAGATTATGCTAATTAAAACGGGCAAAAAACACAAAATATGTAAAAAAAATGAAAATAAAGTTCATTTCTGGAAAATTTAGACTTTTAGCTTTAATTTGATACTAAATATGTTAGGATATGAATAACTTGAAAATTAGTGGTCATGTCCACCTTTGCATGGAATTGCCCAACTGTCAAAACTTAAAAGAAGTGAAAAATGAAGTGCAATTCAATATTAAAGTAAAACTCGCAGTATTGTTTGGTTATGGTTTGATTATGTTTTTGTCATGTCATAAATGCCTATTTCATAATGCCATTAATTGTTAATACTTTTCCAGGTTTTTTTTACTGTGGATTTCTTGACAACATTAATTTGTGTAAGTGCATTATGATCTTGAAACTGATCATGAGGTTGGTCAGGTTTACTAGCTTCACGAACTGATTAGCCTGCAATATGATGAATGTGCAAAATATGATCATAAACCAATCATATGTTTACATTTTTTTGAAATTAAGCCATATGTTTTGTTTTTATAGAGCTCTAAAAAGCTCATAGCCATGAGATATGTACACATATGTTTTCATCATTCATTTGAACTTGGCCTGTGAGATTATAAACCAGCTGGAGAAATAGTAGCCTTAGGCGATAAATATTGAGAGGAGGAGAACAGTTGGTGAATATGAATAATTTAATTTTTAATGCACTCTACAATATGAGAACATAGAGTTACGTTACCCTCATGACCAACTAAAAAAAAGAACAAAAGTTGGGTTGATTTTTTTTATCAGAATTTTTTTTAAATATCAAATTTGTCATAATTTCAAAAGTTAACATTTGACTTTGATTTAAAATTTCCACAATACCTCAACAACCATTTTGTGCTGTTAAGCGGATTATTAAAGGACAGTATTAGTATTGTTGTAGTGATATGTTTTGAATTTATGAGTGTTTTAGGGCACTGGATTTTGAAAAAGCTTTTCTTTAGATTTTAGCAAATTGAATCCCCAGATTAAAAAGATGGAGAAAATATGGGCATAAATATGGGCATGTAGCACATAAACTTGCCTTGTACATGTAGCTAAACATGTTCCATGGAGTTCTGAGAATAACTGACGGACTATCCCTCACAATCTTGTGATGATAAAAATATTATAGTAACACAATATTTATTTTCCCCTAATGATGCGTGGTACAGGTGCTTATGTTTTGGTATGATTGACATTGACCATGTTAACAAATTTCTATGGATCATTGAAGTAGTTCGAACTCTGGGAGAATTCATGAATTATGATTTATTATTTAATACTTAATAGAGAAGTATTTTATACAGGAATAGTTCTGTCAAATTCTCCCCAGAGATGGGGTCATATACCTCGTTTCTTTCCAGGGTCTATGTTTAGATGATGGGAAAGAACTCAGTTGGTTGTTAACAGTTATTATTTATTCCATTTTTTAAAAAAAAATCTTGGAATGGATAATAAACTTTTCTCAAACACAATCATTATCTGATTTGTTTCTCTAATGAAGACAGTTTAACTCTCGGCCTATTTTTGTTGTTGATCATCTATGCTTCCCTACAATTACAACCTCCATCTTTGTATCTTGGATTTGTTAAAGTTCTCATACTTCAACACACAAGTTTTATATCAACAACCACAAATTTGGTCTTTTAAAACTTATGAAGATAAAAATTCCCTTTAAAAGGATTACCCATGCCCAAGATGATTCTATTATGAAAAGGTTTAAATATTTTGAATATTTTAAAAGTGATCATGCTGAATGCAGACCTTGATCTATAAAATGTGTCAAGGGTCCTTAAGTTTTGGGTCAAAGAATGTTGACATAGATAATCAATTCCATATTGATTCAATTATTGGTTAATTTTTTTTTATTGATTAAATTTAAAAGCATGAATGAAGAAATTGTGTTATTTCATTTCCCCTTGGTGAGATAAATGGTGTCATGCAAGATTCTGGAAACAGTAGCAGTAGGTCATGAGTAGGTAGTTTGATGCAGTAATTATAAGAAATTCTATCTACAGTGTACTATTACTGTCCTCATTATCTAATTATGTTGGTAGGAGGATCTTGGCATTGACATTCATATCACCATGTTCTTTCCTTCGGAGAACACAAACATCTGTCATGTTATCCACTGCCCGCCTATGGTGTAGAACACACTGTCCTGATTTATTTTAAAGTGTTTGTTAAGATATTTTTGTTGTGAAAAAATTACCAATAGAAAAATATGCAAAAACAATTTTGCAATTTGTAATTCTTCCCTTTGTGAAAATATTGATCATCATCATCCCTCTCTCTTGCTTTACTTTTGATGTGGATTCATAAACCCTTGATTGAATACTGTAAAGCACGAACATTTCGCGGCATTAACGTTTCATGAATCACCGACATCAGCCTTTTTCCTGGCATGAAGATTTAGCGAATACCCACTGCAATTGGTGCAAAATTTGGCACTCTTACCATCCTGAATTGACTGTTAAAGCCAACTAGACTGGGTCCCTGTGTCCCTTTCTATGGCCTTCATCTTTAAAAATGGCAGACCAAAAAGAGGGACTGGGAAAAGAACACGACGAAAAAGTGTCCGGTTTCTTGTTGAATTCCATGTGTATTTAGCATATATGAATATGCAAATGAATACTGAGCATGAGCATTTGTACACAGCAAGAACAGAAATACCACCCGATTGGTCCGATTCAAAGGCAGTGCATCGAACAATCGTCACACCGCGCCACGGGAGTCAAATCGTTCACCCTATCGTGTCACGCGTTGTACAACGTCGCGTGAAACTACTGGCGCACTGTGGTGTGACTGGTGCTTGAATCAGCAGTTTATCAGCACGCACCTTTGGAACTGTATTTTTCCCAGTCTTAACATTTGAGTACGGGCCGTGTGTAAAATAGGGGACACATGAAAATTCCGCTGCCAGATTAGTTACTCTTTCTCGCAAACACGACCACATAACTCCTATTCTCCGCGAACTCCATTGGCTTCCTGTCAAATATCACATTATGTATAAATTCCTGGTAAAGATATTGTTTGAGTATTTAATAAAGTATCATAAAAAAGGGTTCCAAAATGTGTAAAAACCAAACATTGCTTTTGCGATCATGCCAACTAATGGCGTTTTGGGGAGTTCCTGGTTTTAGTAAGAGAACCGCTGAACCAGCAGTACGGACTCTCAGATGGGTCGGGACAGCCTGATATGCATGGCGGTCTACGGGACTGATGTTTCAAAAACAAACATTCACATGCATGAACATTTCGTAAGTCAACTGTACTCGCGTAATTCTTGAAAATTTTGATGCACATGAACATTTCATGCTTTACAATAGTTGTTTTAATATTTGCCTAAAGGCAGTTTTATTCCAGGGACACCTCATGGCTAAATACCCCCTTTTAGGCCTTCAAGCCTTTTAAAACTCCTTTATCATGTATTTGCAAGACAAAATAACTGCATGCATATAAATGAATTGCGTGAATGAATAGGTGAATGCCTGTCAACAATGGGAGCAAAATCTTTTTGAGTTCCACTGGATTTTCCTGTGTTGTTTGGTCAGAGACTTTGACATGCATGAGTTGGCTTTTCACTTCACTATTGAACCACATTCAGGCTAGCTAGCAAAATTAAAACCCTGGTTTCAAGTCGTGTCTGGAAAACTTTATTAAGATGAGAGTAATTGTGATTGTTTTCGAGGAGTTATTGCGATTCTATTGTTAAAGAGCAGCAGAGAGTTTTATTTAGATGCCGATTTTCTTCAAGAGAAATACAGTCATCTGGATAAGAAGGTCATCGTGCATACAAGATATAACTTTGCTTGCTTGAGATATTTTCCTTAGGCTGCTGCTTGAGTTGTGATTACATTGTTTGTGAATAATTGTGTGCTAGAAGAGTGTACAGAAGAAAAGTCCTTGGATAGGTAAGCAAGAGCATACATAATACATAAAATGATGGGCGGTAGTGTAATTCTAAATGTAGGATGTTTCTTTACATGTATTGAATCGAATAAGGTTACAATAACTTCCAAATGGAGTAAGATAACATGGTATTATAGTTGTGCTGCAGTCTAAAATATCTGCAGGTTTTAGAATAACACTAACAGCCAAAGTAATACTTATTATAAGGGTGTGGTGTAGGTTAACTTTTTTATAAGTACGTTCAGGCCTACACCTCTTGGAAAGTGAGTCTATCTAGGTCTAGGCTTAAATCATTAAATGGCCATAAAAACATTTTATACCAAACATTTGTCAGCATTTGATACTCAAAGGATTTGTTTTCATTTTGTGATTTCATACTGTTATATAGTTGCCATTGTCGCCTTTCTTTATACTAAAGACCATGAAAGTACTTACTTTCATGCTTAGACAGATGACCTATTGAAAATGTATGAATATTCATGAATGTATTTCTTTTCAACAATGTACTCCATGGACCTTGGGCTTTATAACTGAGGACAATTGTAGTGATGCCTGGGAATGACTGGTCAATATTCTGTATTTTGGTTCATCTTAGATGCTATTCTGGATATAATCAAAACAAAGATTTCTCCTAAGGCAATTTCTCTTTTGCACAATTATGTTAATATTTGCTACCTAGACAGAGGCTTCAGTAACATCTTACCCATGTGTGATAACTATTTTAGATTTCACATTCAAACAATTGCCAATAGGTTTATTTGATGATGTTATTGTGAATTGAAAACCCCTACATTTATATTCTATTTGTGATGCATTTCAAGGATGAGCTATTGTTTGCTGTTCGTTTATATATTGAAACAAGTTGCTAGTGTGGGGCATATATAATAATTCAAAATGAGAAGAAGTTTGGGAGTAAAGGGACAGGAACTGTTACAGTTGTATAACCTTTTGGTGTGTGATCTTGGAACTTCAACTGCAAAGTCATGTTTGGATGGAACATAAATTATTATGACATTGCCAAGAGTGTATGCCATTGGTAGAGCTTGTAAGAGTTGATTTAAAGTAAGACAGTCTTGGCATAGTCAATCTGATGGAATATATGTTAGATTAGCTATAACAGCTGGGTGGATATGCTTTGATTTTGAACCAGACCGGGTAGTAGCACCCGCCCGCCTGCCCATACTTTAGCGGGTAACTTTTGCGTCTGGCGGGTGAAGATGTTAAAGCACCTGACAGACTGGCGGGTAGAGTTTTTAAACTCACAGTGTAATTGCTTACACTGGCTGGTGGAATTTCTGTTGGGCAGGTATTTTTGTGAGTTACCTGCTTGATTAGCTGGTTGAAAAAAATCTGAAGTTCCTGCCCTGTTTTAAAAATGCTTGGATAATACCAGAGACAAAATATGGTGGAAATACAAATCAATACAAACCACTACAAAACTGATTATTGATTGATCGCCACAAACCAAATAGTAAATTTCGACCTCAATGTCAAAACTGTGAGTAGTAGCAGTGGTAGCAGTGGAATCAATAGTATGAGCAATCCAGTTGGAATGGGGAATCCTTTCTCTATCTAATTGACCAAATTGATTCAATTATGGAGTTCTTAGAATTAACAACAGGTGTCCTAACCTGGTCACTCACTTCTTATATTCACTGTCATGAATGACCCATCTAAAGCTGCTGCTCCAACAGATCCAATCCATCGTTTTTAAATTGAAATAATTTTATGCCAATTAGGGAGTGTTCATAAATACTTTGGTGGGGGGGGTTGGAAAATATGAGGGGGGGGCCAACCAAAAAAAAGGTTCTTAAAAGGGGGGGTCAGGGAAAAAAGTGCTTGTATAGGGGGGGGGTCCAAAAAAAAAGGTTGGTATTGTTTACAGCCAAAATGTATCTCAATCGTGACAAAAATAGGTGTAAAGTCAAAAAAATTCGCGCGCTACGCGCGCGTATCTTGACTCATAACAATCTTGTTGGTTCATTTTATTTCCCGCACCCCCCCAATATCAATAACCTATATAGCTACGCCACTGGAGCCTAACATTTGAAGATGAAGAGGATGCAGATAAAGAAGAGGAGGACATACATGTACCACAGCGATCACGAGTGTCGGGCAGGATTATAAAGAAGAAGACCTACACTGATTTTGTTTGACTTTTCAATTGTGTTATATTATATATCTTTAATAAATAGTTTGATATAACCCACCTACCATAATAAAAGTGATTGTGACTATGTCTATAGGTTTATATAGAATGTTGTTGTTTCTGTTATATAACGTGAACAGACGGGGGGGGGGGGGGGGGGGGGGGGGGTCAACACAAAAAAAGGTTCTTGAAAGGGGGGGTCAAGAAAAAAAACCACCCTATTTGGGGGGGGTCCAAAAAAAAAAGATGTCCATGGCTCAATTGTTTCCAACCCCCCCCACCAAAGTATTTATGAACACTCCCTTACCTCTAGCTGATCCATGAGATGGATGAGATGGGAGTAAATAGCAATGATTGTAAACGTACTGACTAAACTTAAGAAAGTGTGAAGGGTTTGATGAAGCAAAGTATATTATTGGACCATTTTAATTGTTATTGTTGTGTGGTTTTCTGTGGGGAAATGTTTACCCCAGAATTATTTTTTTTAAATTAAATTAATTTTTTATTTAGAATTGTAAAAATCATCATTTTTGCTTACAATTTGAAATTTGTGACGTGTTCTACAGAAACCAGACGGAATTGGGCAGAGCTCCAAACTGAGAAATAGCCCAAAACCTAATTGGGGGTGATTTTTGGGAATTTAAGTTTCTTGTAAATAATTAATTTTCAGAGTGTTTATAACATTATTGTGAAAGTTTCAATTTTTATTTGTTATTTTATTTTATAGTACATTGTAAGTACATTGTAAGTACATCTTTAAAGGACGATATCTCAGCTTGGAGTTTTCAAGTACATTGTAAGTACATCTTTAAAGGACGATATCTCAGCTTGGAGTTTTCATAAAGACGAACTTGAAAATGATTCAATATCCGCTTTGGGAAGTCCGATTTAAAAAAAAAAGTACCATTGTAAAGCTGAAGTTCTCTACTTTAATTATCAATTACTAACTCAATTTTGATATCTTGCCCAATTGTTTCTGATTTCGGTAGAACACGTCACATTTAAGCAACATTTCAATTGATTAATCCTTTGTCATAATCCTATCTAATTATGTTCAAAGTATTATTAAACGATGACGTTTCTGGACACGATGATGAGAATTATTGCTAATTTTGTGTTCCTTTTAGTCACATACACAATATATATTTGTACATTATTAATTTTGGCTAAACTATTACGATGTACTGTAGGTCTACAGTAACATTTTCCATGTTTACAGTTTACAACACCTGCCACAATCATTTACATAAATACAAAAATAATACCCAGATAAAGGTTATTTTTGTTCCAGTTTGTCATTGGTGTAACCAAGCGTGGCTGAACGTATTTTGAAATGGGGGGGGGGGGGGGGGGGCACAATTTTTCGACCGGTTTGTCTTTGGGAGAGGGTGTCCCCCCTCCAAATTGCAAGAACATTTTGAATTTCTTGTGATTTTAAAACGCTGGAAAACGAATTCTCATCCTCTTTTGTTCAACAAGTTCTGTACGCTATAAAATTTTGGCATTTAGTATGGTGTCAGGGAGTCTATTTAGTGCTAAATTTTGCCTAAAATTGCCAAACAAATCTGATTTTATGTACATGGTTTAGCATAAAACCATGAGTGGGGATCCAAATTTCTTTGACCAAAACATGCGCAAAACAACAAATTTAGAGATATTTATAAGCCTTCCTAATATGTAAAGTAAATGGCGAGCGTCTTGGTGGTACAGGAGTGCCAAGCGATGCTAGTCATGACGGTCGGTTTTCTCGATTTCGAATATTTTTAATCGCACGGATATTGGGCCTACGTCATTGGCGTAGCTAGTTTTTCATATTGGAGGGGCAATAAGTGAAATTGAACAAACAATACATTTTAGATAAATAAATGCACACGTATTGCGAATTTTCTTCTAATTTACATTAATTTTGCCATTTCGGCTACACAAACTTTTAAAATAACTAATATTAATTGTTTGAGCGCACATAGCATGCAAATAATTGCTATCTTTATACATCTGACCATCGTAATTCCATGATTCCCCTGGCATTTTTAGGGCGGCACATTACACAAAGTGTCCCTACACTTTCAGTTGGGGGTGGGGGGGGGCATGTGTCCCCCTGGCCACCCCGGTTCTGCCACCCTTGGGTGTAACAAAGATTCATGAACTGTGCCATGAGAATGATTGCATACATATCCATGATGGTACGAATTGAAGGGGGAGGGCAAAGAATTTTAACTATCTCGAGAGGCTAATCTTTTGGCATGTTGTTGTCTTTGCATAATTAAATGGAATGTTGTGGTTCTTAAATGGAGATTTATAATAGATAACTATTAACTTACATGCAGGCATAATAAGCTTACATAAATATATATATATTAATTTAGTTTAGTGCAATATTTTGGAGGCAAATATTCTAGGAATCTAGAAATTAATTGGATGCAGTTTATGAATCCTAAGTAATTTGTCTGCTAAAGGGGAAAGAGAGAGCTCAGATGGCCATCCAAAATAATGCATTATTTGCATGGAATCTCACCCTTTAAACACAGCAATAAACCACAATTGTAGGAGTTACAATTTTTTAAATTGTTAACTTGCAATTTGTGAATTTGTTTCCATGATCGGCAGTCCGTAGTATATCACCGATACTCCAATTGATATACATTCACTTTTCAAAAAACAGTTTTATTGTCTCACAGGCACTATTGTGTACAAACATTACAAAAAACCCTAAATTGTCCCTTTCGAAAATATGCCCTACAGTACATGCATGAAGCTTGACTACATGTAGTGCCAGCAAGCTCATTTCGCCATCATCCTTTTCATGTACAGTATTTGAGTGTTGAGTATTGCAGTCATCATCCATCCATCATTTGGTCATGTCGCCCAGCATTCCCATTGTTGAATTAGGGCATGTAGGATGAGGTTATTTTATTTTCTGTCAGTTGCTTCTTCCTTCAGGGATGTGCAACTTGATAGCTTTTATTGGATGTACTGTTGGATTTTGTACAAATCATTATTAAACTGGTTGGATTTAAAATTGAAAAGCGATATTTTATGTCTGTAATGTACACCATGAATAAAATTAAAATGTGAATCATTTAGAGAGAAGTAATGTATTCTTTATGATACACGTTGACAAAATTATAAACATACTAATTTTTGTGGTATGAATTACAGTTAATTAAGATTGAGTATTCCAATCAGTAATTGGTAATTTAATCCAAAATGTGAAATGACATTGAGTCTTGTCTGCTCATCTTGTCTGTTAGGCCAAATAAAAGAAAATTAAAAAGTCATTTGAAATTTAAAGTGTATAACCTAGGATAACCACATATTTGTTCATGTTTATTGTCATGAGCATTTCAAAATTTTCATTTAAAATCTGAATCTAGTCAGATACGGTCAATGTCTATTTTTAAAAGCTCAAAGAATGCAAAGATGTGCCATTTGATGTGGAGCATCACTCAAGCTCATTGTTTCGAGGATTTTTACAGATGGCTTCCTTTCCTTGTTTTGGGATAGGGTAAGGCTAAGGGTCAGTGCCAGGGATAGCACTGGATCAAAAATGCGAGAGGTCCCATGACATTTTTCAGGACCCCGTAGGACTTCAAAAAACAAATTTAAGGGGTCCCCCAAGAAATTGAGGGGTCCTGAAGTTTGGGTATTTGAAAATGTAACTTTTTTACGGGCAGTTTTAATGAATTTATATTGTGAGCAAAGGATGGATATGTAATTTACAGAATTTCTTAAGGTTTCCATTTCCATACATCGTCAAATTCAAGGGGTCCCTTCAATTTTGATCGGGACCCGCAAGTCTTTCCAATTTGAAACCTGACGCGTCACTATTAGAAAGTGAGAGGTCTAGGACGCGTCAGAATGCGACCCCTGGTCAGTGCTTAATAGACCTGTTAATAGGAGTATGGTTGATGGACTGAGTTATTGGCAATGTAAAATGCATTACTGATACTTTTACTAAAACAATAGTTTTAAGTATATTTTGGAAAAAATCCTAATAATTGTTAAACCTTTAATATGCTATAGAACATTAATGTATACTTCCTTACAGTTGAGGAATTATAAAGTTCCCATCATGCATTGTCCTATAAGTGGATTCAGGAAATGTAAACAATTTTGTGGATTTCCGACAGGAACCAGGATGTTTTCTTACACAAATGAAGTGACTGATGATTGCAGGATTGGGTAAAGGTATACGTGAGGTGTATCAGGGATGGACTGTTGCTATTATCAGATAGCAATAGGCAGGCCACAATGTTTTGCTTTGTTTTTTCTTTGTCATATTCAATTGTTATTACATACATGCTCATTTTGGTAATTCTTACTTAGGGTGAAAATTACCTAATTATGATCAATTGCTAGTGACAGCAAAAATAACATTCGTCTTAAAAATATGACCATGGTTTAATAAAGGAAAACATTTGAACTTGAAATTCAACCATACTTCATTATTATTGATCATGAATAAGCATTTCATTTTGACAGTTTGCTTCTAAAAGTAATCCTGTGTGAGGTATGTGTATGACGTGTGAATGTGACAGCAAGTCTTCTGCACTGATAATTATACCTATCATTGATGGCATGCTAAAAGAGACCACAGGAATGACTACTATGAAAAATTCAAGTTCGATTATTGAAGCACAAAACAGATTTGTTAAAGGAATAGAAAGTGAAACAGATTACATTATACCCCTGTCTAACCAAAAGGTCTATCAGATTGATTAGCAAAAGAATTTAGTGCAGTATGGTATTTATCATGATAATCAGGTTGGATTAGTCCTTGATAGAAAACATGAGTGAACTAATTACAGAAATCATGCTTTCTTAACTCCCTAAATGCCAAGTTGATGTATGAATGGTCTCTCAAGTCAGCCGGCTGTTTTATCATCAATGTAGAGCTCTGTTCAACAGTTATTTGTGTCACTGTTCAACAATTTGGGGATCGCTTTGTGAAGTTTAATGACATAACCCATAATAAACTGGAACAGTAAACTTTCAGAATGAACTCTACCAAAGAGGCAGTCAAAGCGTATTTTATGCGTTAGTTTCTGAACCCTGCTTAGAATTATTACAATCAACTTTTTTCTTTCCATTTTGGTCATGATGTGTAGGAGGTAAAGGGGCACAGTGTGTAGCGTTTTATTTGCCGGCAAGTTATGGTCACGCTTATTATGGAGGCCTTAATTATAGAATGATTGTTTAACAAAACATATAATTTATGATTATGTGCTTTGATGGACATGTTGTATAGAGTAAACATCACTGCACTGTGGTATTGGCAGAGGACCATTACAGGAGACCATTACAAATCAAGATTTAAAGTTAAAAAAATAACTACTGATCATTCATCATTCATGGACTAAATTGGCATAATACTGCCTATGCATTTTTAAATGCATAGGCAGTATTAAAATATCACTGTGGCCCTAGGGGATATAGATTCATCAGTAATTGTAGTTATTATTTAAGAATGGATTGAATCAGTAACTGTCATTGATTGAATTGTGGGATGTACAAAACAGTGTTGATTTTGTTCAAAATGTACATTTGTAAGATACAAACGGAACATCAAAGTCTGCAGAATTAAATGTCTGAATATGCTTAACATAAGTGTTGAACTTAATATCACCTTTTGTTCCTGTAAACTATTTTTTATTGCACAATTTGTACCAAAATGACAATGTAGTGATTCACAAGGTTTGCTAGGAGGTTATAGATGTCAATAGACAAAAAGCTGTAATGCATGGCCTCTTTTACTGAATTGAATCCATATTCTGCCCACAAACGTAGTATAATTTTTCTAGGTGACCTCACCATTACTTCCTGTTTCCAAGTGGCACGCAGCCACCAACACACATACCATACACTGTACCCGGCCCATCTAATCCAGGCTCCCTATAGTTCTGACAGCGCTGTGTTTGACTGGCTGTTCAGTCGGCTATGTTATCATTGCTTTCATGACCAGTGCCGTGATGTGGTCACAGATCGTGTAGGTTGCCGCTGGTCATATTATAGCTTGTGTGGACTTTAATAGCTGCTTGTGATAATTATTACAATTATTAAAGCTGTATCTGATTGTGGGAGAGTATATACACATACATGGGTTATCGCATTGGAATGGATGATATATCGCTGGCTTTATGTGCATATAGGATCTGATTGAGTAAATGCTCAATACATTAGATGTACGTCTTGGCTTTCTTCTGACAAGTGAGTTGTTTTGTATACAAGATGTGCATCGTATAATGAGTATTCAGTGCATGGTAAAATTGAAGGGATGGATGTATCAAAGTTCCAATGAAAGCCCTCATTGATAGATCGGTGGGTAGGTCTGCAGGCAGTAAGTAACATAGACTTTTTAATTGATGGAACCTATGAATTTGACCATATCTGATTTGGGTAAATTGCTTTTTGTTAAAATTACTCCGGTCATGAATCGATCTCATGATATTTTGAAACATAGTATTACCAGAAATTTGGATACGCTAGTATTTTGACATCTAAAATATATTTATTTTCATAGTTCTCTCCATATAGAGGCATTTCTTGTATTTTAGAATTAGTAGTCTGAAAATTAGGCTGCTTTATTAGTTTCTTAGGGGTCATCCATAATTTTCGCCATTTTCAGTTATGTACAAAGCGTACGTAAGAGGGGGGAGGGGGTCAAAATATACCCCAACCGTACGTAACTTAAATGGCGATCTTGAGAGGCGGGATTTTTTTTTTAAAGTACAAAATAAAATAAAATGTCGCCATTTATTACGTATGTAACTCGAGGGGGGGGGGGGGTAAACAGTTACACTCTGTACGTAAGTGAAAATGGCAATAATTTTGGACGACCCCTTACTTACTAGGTCATGGTTACGGTATTAACATTATTTTGATATAGCTTGATATACATGTATTAACACCTAGCTATTGATTTACTGGATGAGACATCCAGTAAATCAAATTAGCATACAGGAATACTGCTTCTCAACAATTTCATGGTATAAAATTGTCAGGAATAAAGTACAACTTGGTAGTTGGATTCAGGCTATTTGCTTTGTTATTATTTACTTATGATTTGACTGATTATATTGTTATGGGAATGTGGAATATAATAATAGATGGTGTTATCAAAAAGGAAATGGTAAGACCGGTATTAAATTCAAACAATAACAAAATAACCACAGAAAATTACTCCATATGAAATATGAATTATTTCTGTGGTGGCAGTTTCCTCCAAAGTCAAGTTCATGGTCAAGGTTTCGATTTGCACACACATCTGTGCATTGAATCAACGTTAAATGTAATATTTGCTTGTCATAAATCATTGCTGTGCTCATAATTTTATGCTGAACACTTGAACATACCATGCATAAGTGCAAGGTCAAGTGTTACATATGATACTACAGGGAGGATGAGATGAGAGTCACAATACATGGATCATCATTAACCCTGTTGGTAGGCAACATCATCTTTTTTGCTGGGAGGATGGGGAGGGGTAAACCTTCCTGTGGCAATGTTAGAAATGTGTCTGGATAAAACTGTTATGGTTTTGAAAACGCTTTAGAACTGTACCTGTAGTAGTCTATTTCCCTTCTACGAGACAGTTATGTCAAGGCACCATTAACTGATTGCAGGATATAAATGTGAGCACCTACACGCGGCGCTAGCGCATATACACACGCCTAGAAAGACAGAAGATAAACGTGTATGTAAATGTTGCACTTGTAAAGTTACGCGACTGTTAAGAGGAAAGGAAATAGGTAAAGTATGGGCCAGAGACATGTGTAAATATATTGGCAGATGTCTTTCCATGCGCAACTGATACATCCGGTAGGCAGGCCGAAGTAATGAAAAGGTTAAATAATGTCAACCTGCCACATAATTATATCCACAGATTTCAAAGGCCCTTATTACTTCTGGTGTTTTCTTGTAGTCTCTCATCAATCAATATATTTTGTATACTGATAATATAATAAATCAATACATTTTATTTTCTTACTCTCATTTCAGATAAATACATGACGCTGTTTTAACCCAGGATAAATACTATTGATAAGGTGATTCTACCTTCACCGGCAAGATGCCGCGCAAAAGAGGAGGCGGCGGTCTATGTGGGTGTTTTGGGGGTGGGGATGAGCCCCCCTCTATCACATACGAGGTTGATAATGGAATGTTACTGCATCCTATGGAGGTTGCACAACCTATGCCCCCTTTGGATGAGCTAAATGTGAAATTTGCGGAGCTTGTGGTAAGTGGTCAGGATTAAAAGTACCTATGTTTCATCATCTGAAATATGAATATGATGTCAGTACTTATGTAAGTGAAAGACACATCACTTAATTCCCTATGTTGTCCAAGATTAAATAGTGGAAATCATATCTGAGACAAATATCATACCTGTTATGTGCAGTGATCCAGGTCTGATGCGGCATTGTTATAGTTGACGGCAATCACCATTCTGTTTTAATTTTTGTAGCACGAACGACCTCATGTGAGTTACTAAGCTATTTCAATTCTTGAACTATCCACACATGTATTACAATTTTCTAAATAACCTGGACACACTGTAGTATGGGATGGTTAGATGTGGTTGAGCTAATGAACTTATCTGTTTGTGAATATTAATACAAATATCAAATTGGTGTTTCGATTCACATTAAATCTTATCACAAACCATGAACTTTGAATATCATAATACATTATTTGTGTATGTTTAAGCAGGTCACTACATGTTGTAGGTTTGAATTAGCATACTTCTTCTGAAAAGCTATAATTTTGGCAATTTAAATGTATAAATCATTTTGTCAATCAAAATCTTATACAGTCTGTATGTCAGAATCATCCCATACTAAAGTGTGTTCATGTTATTTAAAAAATCATAATACATGTGTGGATAACACTGGATTCAAAATAGCACGCTAACTCAAATAATGAGGTCGTGCTACAAATTAAACTGAATGGTGAGTATCGATTGGCCATCAATATAACAATGCTGTAGCAGACCTGGATCACTGCATATGAATGGGCGCTTATTATCCTTTTAGGTTCAAAAATGTATATCATATCAGGATCTTTACTGATATGCCTCCTATCCTAGTCCCAGTGGCACCTTCCTTAACCCGAAATCTCTAAAAAACCTTTTAAAGATAGCTATGTTCCTATTAGATTATGTCAAAAGGAAGTCAAAGCCCCGGTGAAACATTGTTATCCTACCAACAACCTAAATGGCCACATCGTGAACTGATGCCTGCCTACACAGGAAAGTTATTCTTAACCTTGGCCTGATTATTTCACAGTGTTATAGAATTAAGTGCTTGCTTATTTTAACTGGAAACACTTGATTTGGATGGGAATTGAAATGTGTTGTTATATGTAGCATCTTTATCATGGGTAGGTTGGGCGAAGCAATAGCCAACCATCCTGAAGAATATATCAATATTATTATTCAGTTTATTCCCAAGATGATCTTGCTGCTGAAGTCCCCAGATCCAGCCTAGGTCACCACAGTTATTTTACCATCTCTTACTTACCATGGGCCGCCTCAAGTTAACCCTTACCCCTTGAGTGCTAAAAAATGCTACTCCTTGCTGATGATTTTGGATGACCTAAATCAACCGAGCCTATATAGTGAGCCTATATAGTGAGCGCGGCGGTATACTGCACAAACGTGTAGCTAAGGGCCGTGGCTTAGTGGGTGGGACATAAATCTGGAGGGTCCCCGGATCGATTCCTGGCTGGTTCTCGGAGATTTAGTTGTTATTTTTTCTCGAAAATTGTGATTCCGGTTAAAACCCCTAAACCGGGGTAAGGGTTGTGAGGATGGCACCCATGTATTTTAATGCATGCGTCATTATGTCCTGTGTACAGCTCCAATGGAAAACTATTGTGCTTTCAACCAGAATATGTGATAACATCACCCCAACTTTTAGGATGTCACAGACTATTCAGCTTAATTACATTTGGAATGCTCTTACATACATAAATGATATAAGGTGCCTCCCCGACTTGTGCTACGAACAAACGAAAAAACGACAGGCGACAGTGCTACAATCTTGTACCGCCCGGTCAATCTGGTACCACACTCTGCCAGGCGTTCAACTTGTGAAAAAAACTGATGTTTTTTTAACCTGACCCGTATAGCTCAGTCGGTAGTGCTAGAGCATCAGACTTGCACGCACACGGCCCGGGTTCGATCCCCGGAGCATGCAGAGACCGATTTCCCCTCAAATTTGACCCGTTTTTCTCCCCTGATCTATAGTTTAATTCACAAAACCACGCCCGGGGAGTTATGGTTAATTAGCACCTGTTTTCATGTTCTGTTAACCCTAACGCTCCTAGGCACTACAAAACCCGACAGTGCTACAAGCGTTTACCGCGCGATCGCCCAGTCATTATTGTACCACGCTCAGCCAGGCGTTCAGCTTGTGAAAAAAAAGATTTTTTTAACCTGACCCTGTGTAGCTCAGCCGATAGAGCATGAGACTTGCACGCACGCGGCCCGGTTCGATCCCCGGCGCGTGCGTAGACCGATTTCCCCCTCAAATTTGACCCGTTTCACAAACCACGACCGGGAGTTAGGGTTAATACCTTGTTGTTATACTGTTGCAGACCTAAATAAAAGTGTATCAGCTGTTGATATTCAACCCTCAAAAAGTGCACAAGCCAATAGTAATGCAGCTATTATCAAAATAATGTGTTGTCCAGTCTCAAACCTCGATAAGAATCTGTATCTTCAAGCGGGAAATGCCCAATTGATTGCAGGAAGATATACAAGTGTTGGAAATCTTCAGTATGTTTGGCTGTCTGCAATATTAGCAACAGCTAGAGGATTCTAAATGGATCAGAAATAGTCTGTGAGCGTGTTAAAAGTGGACACGCTTTGAACACTTATTGGTTGGGTATGATTTGTTCCTGAACCTTTCCATTTAGACCCATCAACACTTATTCCATATGAAAAGTTTTCTATTTTATAAGATAATTATCGCACATTTTAAATTATGGCATTGTTTTATATAACAAAATACACTCATTCTCCAATCTTAATTAAGGCAGTTTGCAGCCGTGTAAAGAACCAAAGGGCAACATGTTCCTAGTCGTAGAGGCATTATGACTTGGGTGCTTTTCAGACTAGGCTCAACTGTTTTGCACGGAACTGATTCATTAGAATGCATCATATGCATACAGCAGATGCACACGGCTGCTTTCAGAAAGGAACAAACAAGTCAATGAGTTGTTTTGAAGTCTGTTCACCTGGCCCTGGTAAACAAACACCCAAGTGTAAAAGCTTTTCTAAAATTGCACAATTAAACATCAAATTGCTTTTTGTATGATTACTTACAAGTTGAGTCCACGTATGACGCCCTCTGATAATTGCAGACAATTCTAGTCTGCTGGGATGTTTAATGATTTCCGCAATATGTTACATTTCCAGGGACCACTGTGGTATGTTCACATCCATATCCTGCAGCAATGCAAAATTATTGAACTTTACCAAGGATGTTTGCACACAAGAGACAGCATTATCAAAAAAATGGTACCATTTTAGGGCTTTTCCTCCCAAACCTAATTCATTTGAAAACAAAAGCTGATGTAGACAATCAAGGCAACATGGATTTGTCTACACACCTTATTTTTTCTCCCATGCCTTGTGAAGAAAAGTTGACCATTTTGCTTATTAGCTGATGGATCTATAGTAGTAGTCTATACAATGCTATGCAACATTTAATATCTAAAAGTGCCACCAATAGCCCATGGGATATTTACTGCATCCATTTAAAAATGGCTGGCCTGCAGATAACCACCAGCTTCATCAAGTGCCATAATAAAATGTCTGGCTCATCGAAAATGAAATTGAGCCACTCTGAAGAATTGAAATTGCCAAAGGTTTTTACAGATTGACATGAAGATAAATATTACAAGTAATGGCAATGTTTTGTTTGTATCACTTTCAGACATGCCAAAGGCGTTGTATTTGCTTTAATGTTCATAAGCATGGCAACTAGAGATGGGAATGCTCTAATATTTTCAATCAAAACTTGGTAGCTAGCTCGGACTGCGTCATTACTGCCAATGTACACTTTGCCCTACTTGAGATGTGTAATAACATTCATGCTAGGTTACTGACCCAATGATTTTTCTTTAACTAGGACATGCATGTAGTATTAGAAAGTCAGTTTTGGCCTATATTTTTTCAGTTGATGAACACTAGTTCTATACAACATCTATGAATGTGTTATTGGAGGTTCCATGTTAATGTTCTGTGACTGTGTAATGATGTCGTTAGGGTTATTGGTCTATGTGCATACGGAGTATTGTGATAGAGGTGATATTAGGTGCGTTCCGACAAGGGACGCTAACCTCTTGTTTAGCGGGGACATCTTGGTTAGCGTCAAATTTGCTAACCTAGAGGTTAAACTCTTGGTTAACGGCCGTGTGAATCGAACATGGTTAACTAACCCTGAGCATAAAGCTGGAATGTTAACCCTAAAAGATCTTACGGTTAACTAACCCCGAAGTACTAACCGAGAGCTAAACAAGAGCTAACCGAGAATGTGTGCGCGGTGTGAATCCATCGTAACGCTAACAGCGAGTGAGATTTATAACCTGTGACCCGGGTCTTACCAAAAAACGGCGCTATTCTTGAGGTTAAGTTTGTCGTGTGGACAGACACTCTGGGTTAGCAGTAACAAATATTTAAGCTCGAGAATAACTATTCTCGAGCTTAGCGGCCGTTTGAACAAGCCTATTATTTCATTTCATCACCTGTTGGCGGTAACAAGATGCAACCTCAAACTAGTGATAACAGATTACTAAAAATGGATAGGTTTTGCTATCAGCTCCTTGTCAAGGATCTTGAGGCTCTCTGAAGACCATATTCGCTTATTTCAAATCACTCTTAGAAAGAAACCAAAATCGGTTTCACAGTACCTGAAATTTGAAATGTTGCGATTTCAAGAAAATCAACAATAAATAGTCAACTCTATTATACCATCCTTCAGCTTTTACAGGCTAATTCCATCCCATCCATAGACACAACAACAGCCTTGTGTAAAATATATTTAGTCATCCCCAAATGTCCTCCATAACCGAATCATTTCACTGAGATTTACCTGCATACATTATTGTATTTCTCTCCCATTTCACAGGATGAGTTAGACTTGACAGCTGAGCACAGGGAACGAATGTTTGATTTACCACCGGAGAAAAAATGGCAAATCTACTGCAGCAAAAAGAGGGTAAGTAAGACATGTCAAGACACATTATTTAGACACAAATATACTGAAAGTTTTGATTCAGTTTCAACATATTTCAGTTTGAGTGATAGTATGATTTGAATTGAATTGAATTGATTTTATTAACATTTCACAGTCGTGGCCCTAAGGCCAAATTGCATGAAATTTACATGATAAAAACATTGAAAAACAAGACAAGGAACTTATTAATTAATATAAAAGAGAATATTGCACATTATAGATAAAAACATCAACAATATGATATGGTATAAAACATTGAAAAACGCCGAAGAACAAGGCATGGTAATTATGTGATTAATTAATATAGAAGAGAATATTGCACATTATAGATATTTTTAAAATTGCATTATGTACATAGCAAATACCATTATAAAAATAGAAGTGGGTGCAGAAAAATCCTGGGCCTATTTATTTAAAAGCTGCACAAAATACGGCACAGGACTGTTTTTGAACCTATTAGTCCTGGCTGGCAGCTGAGAAATCTCACTATTATTGCGTAAAATACGACCATGGCACTCCCCTCTGGTAGGCGGTATTAGGGAACTGGTGCGATTTGATTTGGAAAGCCCTTCGGCAAACCTAAGACAGTGCCCTTCACGTCTACCAGAGAGGGTGTCAAATTTGCAAATGTTTAAAGCATCCTCGTAAGAAGTATAATTACGGCCAAGGATTATTCTGCATGCCCTTTTTTGAGTTGATTCTATTTGTTGAGACTGAGTAGCTGAAACACTCGAGTGCCATACCACATCGGCATATATATATGATGCAGTCTTGGCATCAAGTAAATCAAAATAAAATTGGTATGTTTTAGGTTAAAATGTTATATTTCCAAACAATATGCTTCGGTTCACAAATTGACATTGTTCAATTGACAGCATTTGGACCCGATCCAATCTTCTTCCCTTCCTTGTCATATTAAGCTTCTGTTCTAATTTTGTTAAGTGAGTGATTTTGAACATAAATAGGTAAAGAACGTGTTTAATATATAATAGATATTGAACGAGTTGGCGCAAATTCTGCTGTTTGCTTTGTAAGTTTTTCTGTTAGTGACTGGCAACTGGGAATACACCGGTGAAATATAATAAATGCAAAATTGAGTGTTCTAAATTTATCTAACCGCAACTAAGGTTGAATAAACCACACATGGATATTTCGGGGTGTTGGGGTTCACAGAAATAAGGGGTAAGACTCAACCATGACTTTTCCATATTTAGCCATACGCTTGCACATGTGGGATTAGGGACTAGAGTGATGGATTGTGACATCCATTACAGGCTCATCTAATAGCCAATTCATGGAAGTAAAATACCAGATGACTATGACATCAAGTTTATTGGACCAAAATGTATTCACTGTTAATTATAAACTGTCCAGTATTGCATTTTCAAAAAGGCAGCATATTATTTGAATGCAATTTTTCCATTTAAAATTATACCTGTGCAAAATGTGTTTGGTAAAAAGCATACATAATTAGAAGCTATTCTTTATTACCATTCACACTGTTACTGTACCTTTACACCTGTTCATTGAAATAAGTATGCACCCATTTATAAAAGGGGCATTTTGAGACTGTTGGCCTATAAAATGTATCAGACATTTTTAATTTAAAAGAGCTGATTACCTTGATTCACACACACATTAGCTTGACCAAAATAAAAACCAAATACAGCATAGGCTTATAATTGCTGGCACTCCAACCATAATATCGTAATTATTTTCTTGTAATTATCCGATCATATCTGACCCTTTTCACACAAACAAAGCTTGACTATGAACTTGTGCAGACTGTATCCAGACAAGTCTTGCATGGTTATCATAGGTCTATCTATAGATGGTGTCATGATATGCAATATGCCAAGTCTATTCTCACATCACTATGCACCTGTGTACTGTTAATCTCATTAATACACGGTAAATGATCACCAATAACGAGTAAATATCATAACGTAGTCATTTGTACAGACATTTACGCTACATTGGGTATTAGTAGGTTGATAACCCAGCATGGGGGGTGGCGTGAAGAAGGCACGGCATGAAGAAGAATGTTTCAGTGGGTTTTATTATTGACGATACATAGTATTTATTATTTTAGTTTGTGTTTGTTTGGTGCTGGCTATTTGTTGACACCCCCAACTTGTTTATACAGGGTGTCTCTAAACCTATTGTACTTTTCAGGGGTTGAAAGACTTTTTTGGGCTACAGGGGCTATTTTGAGCAAATTCTGTCAAAATAGCCCTTTTAGTACATTTTACCATAGGCCGCCAACATTTTCTCAGAGGGCTATTTTGTGAACACTGGGGGCCAATCGCCCCTCGCCTCTGTTTTAATTAGCCCTGGTACCTTTTAAATCATCATGTTTGGTACATTTATTAATATTCGAAAATAGAAAATCTTTTAAAATTATATTTGTATTCAAATTTGAGATTTTGGGACACCCTATGAATGTTATGATATATTTTTTAATTATTTAAAAATGTGTAGGTGACACGTGACAAAAAGTGAAATCCTATGAATTTGGCAGAACACAAATTAAATAAAAAACACTCGTGTATAGGTAGAGAAAGTGACTTGAAAAACCTTGTATTGGTATCAAAATTATACTTCTGTAGATCGGTAGCACGCACACAGGGGCGTTCAAGTAAAAGTAATTATGCCACTTTGGTACTTGAGATTGGACGGAACCTACTCCAAATTACTACTGCTTGATTGTCATGAATTGAACTGCAGATCAAAAGATTTGGAAGGTATTTTATCAGCAAGACCTTTGACCAAAATGGGCTGTCCAGGCTTTCTGAATGAAGGGCAGACTATACATGTAGTATGCAGGTCAACTAACTTATTGAAAAATAATTATTTGCCAGCACTTGAGATTTCCCTAAACATATTTATATGTAAAACCCCCATAACTCAAAAGTGGCCCACATAGTATGAGCACAAATACCAACTGAAGGATGAAATACTTGAGTAAACTTATGCCCAGTGTTCTGCAAGAGTAGCTCTGGAATTGTAAACAATTTTAATTTGCATAATCTGTCCCATTCAAATATTTAAAAGTTTGATTGGCTTTATTATCGAAATAACAAAACGTTGTCCAGTTTCAGTGTAAATACTAGAGTTGATAAAAATAGTAACTCAAACATTGACAGTTATGTCAAATTGGTCATGGCCTCCTATTTGCACAATATTTTGAAAAATCATCAACAAAATATTTCACTGTTCAGATTGGAATAACCATGATAACTACAAATAAATTCTTAAATTCAGGCCACATCATGGTTGAATTATTTACATCATGGTTGAATTATTTAGAAGAATCGTTTCTAAATGCCTATTTTGTGGACCATGGTGACCATTGGTGATTATTTGCACAGTAAAAGCACAATAAATGCCATGTTTGTGCCATGATATATTCATTTAGTAATATTTCTACTCTAGCAAGACTAAGAGTAGCAAGAGGTCAATTTTCAGGGCATAACATTTTCACAAAGTTTCATAATTGCATATTCCTTGTGATGGGTTAGCAAAACATCTCTGTACTTAAACATGTTGATTCAATACTAGTAAACATATCTTGCTCGCAAATATTTTATATTTTCCAACATATCAAAATATGATAAAGGTTATCTTCTTGAACAATCTCATCCTGTGCTCCAGGTCTTCTCAAAAAGCAGCTGCCAAAATATACATTAAGCCTTTCCCATGTTACGATTGTCCATGCATGTTGTCAGATTGAAGGGATTTATTGAAGTAATGATTCAAGCAGTACTCATAACTGTTCATGTTGTTTTGACAGCAAGATGCCACAACTAAAGAATGATTTTGTCAACCAATTAAACATAACATTATCCATGTTATCGTTAATTCTGATGAGATACAAATTCAACCAAATAAAATTGTGCTTCGCTTTTCAAGAATCATAATATTTTACTACAGGTCTATTTTTGCATGCGATGCGCAATTCATCATCATTGTATCCCGGCCATTAAGTGTCTGATTGGTTTAAACCATATATCAAGGGATAATGTCAGGGGTGTGCCACTGAGCTTGCCGATCAGGTCCACTTTTAAATTAAAATTTGGTCAGCATAGAACTGGTGGCGCTATACTGATCAGGCGTGATTGTAGCAGACGACACGACGCTGGCCACGCGTCTCTCAGACAACCCAATATGTCAACGGGAGTGCACTATTTTGAATTATTTTTAACAGTCATCGCCCGGTTAACGATGATAATTCTTCTAATTATGATGAATTTGTCAAAACGATAAGATTAACATTCGCGATTACGTGTTATTCACCTTATTCATTACGTATTCAACATTTAGGTTTCGTGTGGCCACCGTCGTCGTGTAAATCCACAACGCCCTCAAACCTATGCTGACCAAATATTACGTTAAACCTTGTTAAACGCGTTCAACGCCGGTCACCGACACATTCCGATGATTACCATAATTTATGTAATTTATGCAAACGGCCCCGTTTTCGCTACGTGTGTTAGTATAGGACTTTCAATCCCAAAATTTCAATCCCAAAATTAATAGTATCCCTGATAATGTGTAGTGCAAATGACTTCAGACCTATGACATCAAACCTTGATCAAACACAATGGATTCTTTATAAATGTCTCCATATGTTTGCAAATTGCTTGCTTCGCTGCCATAATTGCAATAACGAATTTCATTATAAGATTTTGGCCTTTTATTATAGGTGATTACCATTGGCAGTCTGGATTGTGTTTGCATTTCATTTTAGTCTTCAAGGTATTGCGGCTTTGTTGCTGTTAGAACCTTGTGTGATTTTTAATTTAATTCAATTTTCCTTCAAATTAATCTAATAAATGATGCAAAAACCACATTCTATGAAGGGCCTGCAATCCTACATGTATTCTGCTTATGATTGATAACTTAAGCCAATAATTTCATTTATTTGCATCGGGTTTTAATTTATACTAATAGGCAAAAATAGTCATCAGAAATTGCTGCAAAGGTCTAGACTCTAGAGGAATAATGAAATTTCAAATTTCAATATTCTAAATTTGTAGGCAATCTAATTATGAGAGGCTTGATCTTACAGTGCAAGCACAGTGATGGCATTGGATGGTATACATGTACATCAAAGGTATGCCCAAACAATAGATAACAAGTGATCCCTTTTGACATGTTTAAAAGGAAAAGCGTTAATTGTAAAATTCCCAATTCACTACATGTGTAGCCAATCTAATCACAAGATAAGCTTGAAATAGACACCACTCCATTAAATCCTACAAGTACAACCACCTCTTGTATGACATAATAGTCAGCATCTGAATTCTTAACACAAAGATGGTGTACTTCTTTAAACTATCGCCAGTGTATCAAACCGCTTTAACTGACGATACATGCACTGAATTTATCAAGAGATTGTAGTTTGACTTTAGTAGACAGTATGAGTAGCCACAACTCTTCCGTCTTTCCCCAAGGCATTTATATAATGTCTAGATGTCTCGAGATCTTTCAAAGCCTCATTAACAACTGTGGAAATGATGAGATAGATAATGTCCAACAGGAGGTGATTAATATATCATCAAGGGCTTGTGTAGATTGTAGGATTGAAACGCGAGGTTATGTGATCCTTTTGCTTTTAAGTTTATACTAACAAACAAACAATTTAATTTCTTCTGCAATTACATAGGGGGCATATCAATGGCTTTATTACTACCTTGGTGCTCTCATGTGCCTAAAATGATGTAAAAACTGTGTGGAAAAAACTTTTTGTTTTGAGATATCTTTTTAAAATAATGAAGTTCAAGGCTATTATAGTTTTGTATTTTAAGTGGTCTATTCGCTTGAGTCGGCAAGATAATTTCTTGATAGATCACTGCTAATTGAATTAATTACCATTACATTATTTCATTAGCGCGAGTAGTTACGTGCATTTACCACAATACATAATTTACAATCCCCTGTGAGCGAGCGAGGCTGCATGCCATTTATTTGTCCAGCCCAAGCAGTGGTAATTCCAAGTAGAATGGATTTCTCTAATGAAATACAAGCAGGGTATTACCAAAGTCTAATTTGGTGAGCAAATGTTTGAAAACCACAGGTAATGAAACAGGAAGTAGAACAAATTCCATAGTCGGTGTTAATTTTCAGGGAATTTCCCAGTTGAATTAAACATGTGCAATACAGTATGCATGAACTCATTGCTTGGTCCAAAAATGTCAGGTTCAGTTATGTGTAGAATGAAAAACAATTACTAGATTCAGTAGATTCTCAACAAAATCTATTTCTATGATGAAATTCAATTCAACTCACGTACACCCAAATGATTCTCTAAATTGAAATAAATATATCTCCACTGTCAAGTTTTAAGTGTACTATTTGAATAATATATGGGGCGTGTTTTTATAATTGTTTGGACAACGCATAAATCATTAAAACAATATTGCATCGTAATGTAAACACAAAATCATAAATCTATAACATAAATTGGCTGCTGTGGCTGGGCAAGCTGAATTAATTGATTTATTAGAATGATGGACAAAACAAAAACATATCATTGTCAATGTCAGATATTTCATAAAACTGAATGTTGAAATTGGTTTAGTAAACTGCAGTCACCACATGGTTGACACTGGCAGAGGATGGTATTTCATAATTTGTTCTTGCTTTATTAAATCAATTAATTTATCAGATAATGTGCGTTCTCTGTGTTCTCAAAATCAAAATTCAAAGAACTAATTATTTGTTTACTTGTTTTTAAATTTTAATGATCTAGCTCTCTTCACTTGGAATATATACCATTATAGGAGGGAAACAAATTTTGATACAAGAGAAATAAAAAGATTTTAATACATTTTTCACCCTTATCTTTTGAAATAGAATTGTTTACAGTTTAAATAAATAATGTGTGGTGTTTTTTTTAAAACATTGAAAAAAAACCCCCTAACATACCATCGATCATACTTTGATAGTTTTTCTAATGGTTTAAGTTTTTATCTAACAAAAACAGCCTTAAGCAATGCAATTATCGCCGTTCAACCAACCTATGACATACAATATTTGTGTAACGCATCCAATTTGATTACATATTTTAAAAGTATGTTATTACAATTATTACAAATCAGTAGCCTGTGGGTTATATAGGATTTCTATCTAATATGATATGCCTATCATGTTTTTATCAATACAGCTTGGAATAGCAAAATATGTCTGACCCTTGACCAATCAAAATATCTAGTAGGCATATCAATTGACCAAAGATGGTGAATTGACTTCATTGTTGCCATTGTTGGCATCTTTGGCATGGCAACATTGTTTTAAAAGATACTGTGGTTATTATAACTGTCACTGGTTATACGCAGTATGATTTTTTTTCTTCTTCTTTCATATATAGGATTGTGTTGCTAAGTTTTTAGAAATTCCTATCAGTCAGTATCACTCACACACTCACCTAAGGTTTTTTATGATCCCTTTTTTACTCCAAAAGTAAGATATTTTAGTGCAGCCGGTGGTGATTGATATGCAAAATTATCCAGATAAAATAGATCAATTACAAAAACAAATTTGTTCAGTCGTTGGTCATTGCCATATTGTGTAAAAATGACATCTTGGGTGTTTATAGAAAGTGCTGTTTTCATGGCAATATTCAAAATTATGCAGGGGAGCTACTCAATAGTGAATCAGTGACCTGGTTTCAGGACTCCCTCGCTTGCTTTGCAATACAGTTATCTATGTTGACTATCCAAGTGTAATCGTGGAGACTTAAGTTATGATCAATCAGGTGGGTGTGTGATGATCATCTCATTTCTTGTTTTATTGCAGATATTTACATTTCCTGTGGTTAGACAATTAATAACAAGTAATCACTGCAAAAATGAAGTAAATACTATTACAAATGCAAAATAATCATAATAAAATAAAATCCTTGAACAATTAATCTTGAAGGTTTCTTTAATCAAAATACAATTGAATTTTTATTTAAATCCAAGTGTTGTTTTTTAATCTCTGTTTTTTTCTTAACTTGTTTCAGATGAATTTGATTAATCAATTCATAATCACTCAACAATGCCTGCAATGTTAGCATTCAATAATAATGTTATGAATTCTCATCTCATTTTGATCAACCTTGGTCTTCGTAGACAAGTTAGCCAGCAAGTAGGATGCTCATTTTACATGTATTTCAGCTGTTATTTCCACACATGATTGCACTATTTCTTGATATTTGGTGAAATAAAATTAACACATTTTAATCAATAAAATTTAATAAAATTTTAAACTAACACAAATTCTGTCAGAAACAGAGTGACTTAATTTTAAAAGTAAGCAAATGAATGAAATATTGCATATGTCCTACTACTAATATAATGATTACTGGACCAGAAATAATGCACTGGGCATTCAAGCCGAACAGGATTTGCATATCAATCCATATGTCCTATCAATCCATTGAATATAAAATGTACATCGCTCATGTCATATATGCTATTAGAGGAAGGAACCAGGAGGTCATAGACTTAACAGATTTCAAAGGAATTGCATTCCATTCAGATCAAGACATAAAAATCCATTTATGTATTCTTCAAAGATAATAAAGACTAAAAACAGTCACTTTTAAAGTAGTGACTGTTTTTAGTCACTAATATAGTAATACCATGGAATTACTAATTCCATGCTAATACAGTTTTGAAGTGTATACCAACTGTGTAAACTGTGTAAATCAATTCCCTTTATATATTGATGGGGATTTGTTTATTGTTTCCAACAACCTCTTTCTAAGAAAACCAAATTCATAACAGTAATTGCATATGAATATTTGTTGTCATAAATATTCGTCTGTATTCTACTGTACTTGTACTGTATTATACAATGATTTAATAAACCACAAATATACGGCTTTATAAGTTATTAAGGGTTTAACTTTATTTCATCATTTGTCGAAGTTAATAACTCCTGCAAAAAACCCCATCAAAACAAACATAAAACACACACACACCTTACAATATCATTTGCACTTTCAGCCATTGAAAATGATTGTTGACAATACATCTAATTGTACACATGTAAAGCAGACTTGTCTTTGCAAATTAAAACTACATGTAGAAGCAAATTCATCAGTGAAAATATTGTCTTGAGTAGGCAAATTTAGAAATAAATATCTTCTGGAATATGAGGTGCAAACACTTCATTTTCCTCAAAGCCAACCATTATTACATGAATAATGCATTTGAGTTCTTTTAATCCATTCCAATTTTATTCGCAAAGCAGTGTAGGCAATATTACCTTAAACTATGATCATTTGATGCTATACTTGTAGAAACACAATAAGCCAGTATGTCAGAATATGCCAATATGGTAGTACATGTATGTGGATATCATATAAGATGCCTAGCCTTAAACCCTGAACTGAAAATAATACTGATGATAACTTCATAGGCAGTGATACTGTTTCCCTTCTACATGTACATTAGCTTTAAAAGCACGGACAAGATCACTAGATAACCATACTCTGTGGTCATGTTCAAGCAACCGTTATTATGTATTACCCTTAGCAGTCATTGTACTTGCCAAACTACATTGATCGTGTTTCATATTTGTTTGAAAGCCAAAGGCTATTTTAAGGTCAGTTTATATCTATTTGTGATGCTATTTCTTCCGTTTCCTTTTTCAAGGCTGATCCATATCTGGCATGTAAAACCAAGTAATATTATATGGCAATGCTTAGATATAATCCCAACTGTCGTCTGCAGGTACTGCTTAAAGGAAATTCTCACTTTCATCTCTCATATAGCTGCTGATCATTAGAAATTTGTTTCAAAACATCTAGATCATTAAAATCTATGGGATATTGTTTCAATCAAGACCTTTATTTGTAGCTAACTTTATTTCTCTGGTAAGCTGTCACTGCAATGATCAGATTATTACTGCAACTCTCACTTTCATCTCTCAATGGCTGACCATTACGCGTTCGTTAAAACATGTAGACCGTCGAGAGTAATCTCAGGAATGGGTTTTAATTGAGATGTCATTGTGAAATCTATTTGTTGTTGCTATCTTTGTTTTTCTAGCAAGCTATCATCAGATAACTGAATTAGTATTTCATCCATTTAGATATCCCATGTATTACATTTTATAAATTCCAATTTCCATGTGCCCTGGTGTTAACTGAGCTGCTATCAAATTATTGTTGCACCATATTGGCTTGCTGGCCCTTGTGATCAATTAGTTATACTTTAAACTGAACCAATTACTGTGATTTTAATCTGGTATTTGAGACATTTAAGGGTCAACATGTTTTTAATATTAAACATGCATACCATTTGATTTTAAAGTAAAGTAAAATGGTTGACACCATTTGCTAAAAATAACTGATCGAAATGGCAACAATGTGACATTTTTGCTGTATTTTGTCTTTAGTAAGCACGCTTTTCAATTATAGTCATTATATAGTGGGGTCATATGAGGACATGATGATACAAGGGGGCAATGTATTTTACCATTCCTAATTGGTTTATACTGGGTTATTGCCATACTAGCCACTTTCTGGCTTCACTTCATGCACTTTTGCATAAATACAAGGGAACGTCAAATTGTGTAAATCAGCACCTCAGGTGACTTCATCCAAGAGTCTCTAGTAGAGGTCATTACCAGAGCTCAGGGTTAAAGGTTCTAGCCTGAGGATAACAATGGACTGATATAATCTGGTGCTACGTTGAATACTATCATTACTTTTGAAGAGTAATTGTACCCTTCAGGGAATAGATTTGTGACTTTGTGGCAGCTGAAGGAGGAAGGATCATCCCATGCAATAATATACTAAAAACGAGGGTGAAGTTTAAGTTTACTCAAGCCTCTGTTAGAGCGGACAGTGACCTGCCTCGGATATTCCCCTACCTACTGATTGAATTGAATTGAATTTATTTGGTACTCAAACATACATTGCACATATATACATTATAATACAGCATAAGATACACAAAGAAAATGACATACAAAATATTGCACTTTTGAAACATCAATAAGGACATACAAATAACATTATGGGACAAGAGTACCAAGGATAGCCCAAGAAAGCCATAGAAATATATAGCTCCCTCCCTCTAGCCAGTTTAACTTCAGTCCCAAGCTTTGAACTGCTTTAATGAATTATTCAAATTAATTGATGAAACTTTCACCCTGAGCAAAGTGACCTCAGCTGTTAGGCCCCTTCCTAACCCTTCTCTCCCTCAAGCTGTTATGGACTTAAGTCCAGGACTTCGGTTCACCTTAGTGAAATATGCAAATGATATGAACCTTTCAATCTGAGTGCAGTGACATTACACATCAGTTCCTAGTATACCATACCTCTTCTCTTCCTGCCCTATCCTTCCTCTAGCCAGTTTGGACTTGAGTCCAGAGGGGGATTTGGGACACTTTGAGGATTGAATGAACCTTTCATTCAGTACAGGGTGTGTGGCGCCCGATCTGTAAATAAACAGGAGTAAGGCTTTCCTTTGCTGTCATCATGTAAGTCACTGTGTTGTCATGGTTATGATCAATAAACATAGCCTCAAGCAGACCAGTGAACTCAAAAAGACCTGTGTGGCTTTAGTTCTGGCTTGATTTGGGAAGTTGTGTTGAAATGGTTGTTCTGTGAATAGGAAACAACCTTAGGTCCTGGTGGGATTGGACTGGGTTTGGCAAATTATAAATGGCAGAGGCTGTATTACTGGAGATTATATTTACTGAATATTGCTGTGCATACATGTGTAATGAGAATTGTTAAAATGTCATAGGCATTTGATTTGTGAAAGATCCATGTGACTCGCCAACCAACTAGCAAACCAGGACTTGAAATAAGCAGGTGCAGGAAGCAAATTACCCCAGCTAATCCTCAAAATACTCCTGGTTCTTGTTTCACAATGAGCAATTTTTACATTTTACATTGAAAATTGCCCCTGGTTATTCCGTTGCACTCATCTTCATGATGATATAGTTCTAGGTTTTACCCTTTAATCACTCCGGGTATGTGAAAATTGCACCTCGTCATGACGGAAAATCTGTGAATTAGGGCAAATGTGTGTCATAGTAACTCCTAGTTTCTAAAATAAATCCTTATTTCAACCTGTAGCAAACCAACCAACCAAATAACTAGTATTTTGCCATTCTCTCTCTACCTTGAACCTAGTATTATAGTTGACTAAACATGTAAATGTGAAGATTAAATTGACCGTGAATGAAACTTAGCTACTTAGCTACGGTATGAAAAGGGTTGACTTTCTTAATGATATGACATCACCATTGCTTTATGGCATCATTCAACAGGGTTCATGTAAAGGTCAACTGATATGTACTTGTTAAACAAGAAATCTGTACGGGTACCTGCAACGGTTAGGATCATTAAAAAAGTGCATTCATTGTGTAGAAGGATATCAATGGCAACAATGCATCTTAATACAAAGTTATAATTTCATTTAGACAACAGGCCATAATGAACTGCATTGTGGGACAAAAGAATCCCATGTCTATTCTGACAAATGTAAAATATAAATGCTTTGTATTGTTATTAAGTTGATTTAATTAAGATAATAAAACTTTCCTTTTCCAATGCATCGCTAATAGGGAAAGAGGGGCATGGGCCATATCTCTAAACGAAACGGTGTTAAATCATATCTAACCAGTATTTTCCTGCATCTCGTCATATAAATAGCTCATTAAGATATTGACACGTAGAAGTACCCGCAGTGTTTATAACCCTGTCTTTAATTGTCTTAAGGTGTGACCCATATATGACCTCTGACCCAGCTAAACACTTTGATCCCAATCAAATCCAGCTGAGCCAGGCGTAGGTTTGGGAAATCTATGGATTTTTAACTTTCTTCTTCGGAAATGTTCTTTATCTTGGAAAAAATACTGTAAACATGTCAATCATAATATTATAAGACAAACAAGGGATAAAACTTCTATAAAGCCGCCTCCCCCAGTATATAGTTGTGAGATTATTCATGACTTGTATAAATTGCGCTAATAATGCAGCATTATTGGTGCCTTGTGGGTGTTCTAACATATCAACTAATGATTAGTGATTAGTACAAAGTGACCTGTTGTTTGAGAAAAGGTCAAGTCATACCTGTTACTTGTCAAACACACTTATTAAGACTTACATTTGTCATTTGTCACAACTTGAACTTAATCTGCGATTTTTACAGAGTACATGACAAACTTAGGGTTTTTAAGTAAGAATTTAGGAGTAATTCTGTTATACCCTTCACAGGGGTATTCACAGTGCGTGAGTTTTAAGAATGAAGCATACTACTAAATTAGGGTGTGGAGGGTATTACAGAATTATGCCAGAATTTAAAACAAAAGCAATCAATACAGTCCTCAAATATAACGAAATTATACACTGAAATGCCTGATAGTATCGTTTTACATTGAAATTGCATTTTGAAAATATGTGTAGCTATTTTTATTGAGAGCAGATAACTTGACAATATGTATTCCTTACTTTGTGTTGAAGTTGTCATTTTACAGTATTAGACAAAACTTGTCTCACCATCACCAAACTCCATTTACCCATTGAAATAAGTGTCTGTTTTGACATTGTGCTGTTCATACATTAATCATAGTTAACCTTTTATCACTGTTTCTTATCTATAGGAACAAGAGGATCCAAATTCACCGGCTTGGCCTGTCTACTATCTGGACAAGATGAAGGTGGTAATGGAAGTAAGTATATGAGGTTAATATCAAAGAGAGGAATAACAACAGTATCCAAACATTAAATAGAATTGCAATGCTGGTAGATTTTGTGTCACTACAGGTTAGATGCATCTTCAGGAAATTCCGATTCTGCATTATAATGTCGCTGCAATCGCGCAGGTAATTTAAATGCGACAGCAGATTTGTACCAGTCATGATCAAGGAAGAATTTCTGCCGCAGCGCATGACTAGATTGTGTTGACGTCATCTCCCAACTTGTGGTGACAGGGAGTGTAAGCTTAAATGCTAATATTGCACAGAAATTTAAATTAATTTATACTTTATTTTGACATGAGTACATGATTTTATACTTTGTTTTGACTTTGGTTCAAAGGTGGCATCAATATTTATCAGCATTGTATCATTAAACGCATTATGTTTCGCTATTGCGCCATAAGGTGGTTAAAGGTGATTTTCCAGGTAATCAATAAAATAAAGGTGAGATGCAATGATGGAGGTATGAATGTAAATTTATTCTCTGAAATCTATTTTCAGACGCAAGGGTTAAGATTCAATCCTTGCTAAATTCATTCCAAACTCAACATTTGTGTTAGTCTTGCCTCTATCTTGACAGAATCCTGTGAAGTGTCAACCAATCTCCTCATAGCCAAATATTCTTTAATCCATCCATAAAATGTTAGCAAAGATCGACCCTGTTGTCAAGTACCATAAGACAGAGGCTAACCCAATAATTGCATGGTCATGGTTTGATAAAAGCTTAAGCTAAGCTCTATGATTCATACACTTGAAGAGATTCATGTCACAAATGGATCTCAAACTCTGAGGTACCAGTGATGAACATATTCAATATAGATTTCTGCACACGGGAGTGCGATTTGACATACATCTTGAGAATACTGTCATTAAACACGCTCTCCCGGTCACGACGAGCACCCAGAAGCCAATCCGAGCTCACCATTGATCATAACTAGAGTTGAATGCACTGTTTAATGACCAAGTACTCGTTGAGACACTAAAAGTACTTGTAATGGGTAGACACATTTTAAGTTTCAAGCAAAATATTTACCATTGATGTACTTAATTTCAAGTAGTGGCTCATAGTCATCACAGCCTCTGGCAGAATATATATCATTCTGAATCGTGCTTCAATGTGAATACATTACTTATAAATAACTTTCTTTTTCTGAGACATCAAAGATGAGGGACAAATACATGCATTGATGGGCACATCAATAATTTACCCTTGCCAAATTATCTTAAATCTGGATGGTGACGTGACCGCAAAATGTTTACGAAATTGTATCCACAGCTTTATTTCATTAAAAAGAATGTTTGAATCAGGATGTAGACTATGTGGACCTCCTATCATAAACAAAGAGGTATCACATGAATGTATTTTCCTAGCTGCTTTTCATGCTGATTAGGTTCCCAAACCACAAATCCAAATAAACATAAAGAGTAGAACATGAGAGCACACCTATGGCATATAGAGTGGTTTGATGGATTCGCTTTAACACGGTCTGCCTGCTCGAATGCCTGCTAGTAATCATGTGTTGTGCTGACACATTAAGCACGGAAAAAATGCCTCCTTGCTGATGACTCATGTTCCCATTCCCATTTATCTAATGTTCAGGTTTTCTCCAATATTATATTATACCACCTCGAGGATATTAGTCCCTGGCCATTTATCATAAATATGGAATGTAATGGTCTAAGCCTGCTTGCTGCACAACTCAAAAGCGCTATCTATCTATTCCCAAATATATTACAGAGCAACCATCTTCATTAATCATTAACGTGCCGTTTGTCACCGTTAAAAGAGATTCCGCGAAGCGAATAGATGCTTTGTCAACTGTCTTGTACTTATAGTAGAGCAAGTGCAATGAACATTTTAATTTTTAATTCAGAAAAATCATTGAGGATTGCATGGCTCTAGTCTACTGTTCATGCCCGTTCAAAATATGCAATGAGCACACATGTGTGAGTCGGTGACCTTAGCTTTATGGTCACATTCGCTGTTAGATGTGTAAAGTTATTGACAATCTTTCAAAAATCAAAAAGATTAATAATACTCTTTTCATTTTGGAAATCCTTTGTAAATATAGAAGTATTAAATGCACACACGTTGTACAAATGTTAGTTATTGAACATGACTTTTCACCTACAAATAGCATAATGGTGCCTTTATGGGTAAACACCCACCCAATCAAACACCTTTATGTCATCGTGCGAGTGAAATTGATAGGCTACATTACCATTGTACTTCTTGGCAACAAGATACTAATTTAAATCAATTTGCCATGCGAGTTCACCTGGGACTGATTTTTAAAAAAATGGTTTGAAAAACAAGCCCCTAAAACCCAACCCTGTAATCAACATGAATTACCGACAAAAATTGTATACAATTTTTGGATTATTTTCTCATAACCATGACTCTCATAACCGGCGCTATCTGGGTTACGCCCTACGGTGATATTAAATGCATGTGCCTTGAGTTTATCATGTGGTAATTCTTATTTAAAATCAATCATTGGTTGTATCAGGGGATCAAAGTGCCATTATACAATTTTAGCGGTATCAGGTTTTATTTTAGAATCCATGGTTTCAACAGTACATTATAGCCACTTAAAAAAGAGAGGAAAGACTGATCAAATTGATCTTGCAAGTTGTTGTCTGATGGCTAATAACATTATAAAACTAGGGCAGGGGTAATGATGTGAGGCATCCTTGATCCTCAAGAAAATCATCAGAGCTTGTAGAGCGGTGAAATGAATTCCAGATGAGATTTAAAGGTGTGCTGTCTGTGCAGGTACATATCCCTGGATAGCGAGGAAGGATGTGTGTGAGTCACCCACCAGATACGAAAATTATTGTCTATCTATAATTTCTGCTTGCTTGAATTTGTACATTTTATGAAATGAGTCTTGAAATAAAATTTGGTATAAATTATACTTATACCATAGATAAAGATTACACATGGGATATTACTATTAGGGTTATAATTGGATTATTACGATTATTTCTTATGACAATACAACCAAAATATTTGAGATTTGATTGTGAGGTTGTTGGCAAAATGATGAAGCTACATACTCCATTCTATCTGAGGAGCATGAGTACCTTTTTTTTTTTGGGGGGGGGGGGGTTCGGTCCTGGTCTGCTGACACAGGATGTTATAAACCGAAATGTTCCTTGAAGTCTGTAGAATACAACCTAGGTAGATACTAGACATCCTTGCCAATATGGATTTATAATTGACCTCAATTTACAATCAAAGGTTTCATGTGTTTCAATGGGATGTCAACATCTAATTTATTTAAAAAATTAAAAGACAGGCTTTTGACCATTAAAAGTATATCATGTTGACCTATAAACATCCACATTGGTTGTATTCTACAACTTCAAGGAACATTTTGGTATATAACGCCCTGTGCCATCAGACTGGAACCCAAAAACCATGTGTGCTCCCTAGCTATTGTGTGGCATGTGCATTGCAGGATCAAAGGGAAATCTCAGCATAGTCATGTGTATCATTGAAATACACACTTATGTTCATTTTGTGCATCCAGGTGGATGGAATGAACTATAATAGAGTACATCTTTGGAGAAAAAATGCCTCCAAATCTAAAAACCTAACATGAAAATTAATTAGCAAACTCTTTAAAATGTTGTTCATGGAATAATGAATATGCACCAGAAACAGTTATCAAGATCACCATAATTTATGTTAACATTCTAACATTCTCTCTCATAAATTACAGGATATAATTGCACCAACAGAAGAAGAGATAGAAAACCGGACCAAATTGGTTGACAGCCTTAAAACTGCCCTAAGAACACAACCCATGAGGTAAGAATCAGAATTATGCAGACTCATAAAAACCCACTTGTAATGTAACATACAATACAATGTACACAAATGTACTAGCCAGGAGGTGGTATGGGTAGCTTGCTGCCTTAAAGCTGCCTTATGCCTTAGGAAATCTAGGAGCTAAGTAAACACTGTAAGAATGCTTTTTGACGGTTCGTATGTTCAAGAATGGTCAATATTCTCCATTTCTGATGTGTTTAACAAATCACAAGATACTAAAAAAACATCAATATTTTACCAAACCTGCAGAAAGTTTGTGAAACATAAATTTAGTGAATTTAAACTCCTTGAGATATCAGCAAAATTATACACCTCGCAAAATTTAGAGTTTGTGATACATACATGTAGCCACTTGTAACATGGAAATAAAACACAGCCCTAAGAACGCAGTCCACGCACATGCACCAAGCAGCACATAATTATGCATATATATACATGTATGCAGCCCTTGTAACATTCAAAGTACACAAAGAAAGGGGCAGGGAGTGTTCTAACAACAACACTATGGGATTTCATTTCCATCTTTGACATTTATATTGTTACCCCTCCCATTTCCTAAATATGGTTAAGTCAAAGCTGCCTTTGGATTCGCTTGGAATTTGTGATATATCTACAAACGTTTAAAGAATAAGATACAATTACAAGGGGATAAAATCCTACACATGAGACTATCTAATAAATACACTAAGAATGCATAATGCATCCTATGACTTGAGGTGGGAGAACCATGCAAATTATGTATTCATAGTCCACAGGCTAAGGACACTTTGATAAGGGGTACCTAGACAACCTAGTCACCATGATACATAGCATTGGCCCACTTCTTAAAGCACACGCCGCTATTCAGTATAGAGGCAGGGAAGTGGTATAGGGTTTCCATCTTGCCATTAAAACTTGTAACATAAAACTGCATGTCTTTACATTAATGTTCATGGGATGTAACAAATTGGGCTCGAGATAGGATCCTATGGTACACTTGCAACATATGAATCAGAGGGTTGCGCATGTATTATGTCATATCATGAACATAGTAGTTTCTTATCCTCTTTGGGATATTTCTATGAATAAATTATGCAGATATTAATGCAAGCAAACCTTGATACATTCCATATAGCCCTCAATGAATTGAACGCTTCCCTTACAATTGGATCAGTTCCAGTGATGATTTCATAACAAGGATGATTTTAATTCAATGCATTATTGGTCAATAACATAGAGGTCAATATATGACTTCAACTTCTTTTTTTGTTACATTGCATTATGGTAGCAATTGCATATTCAAAACAAAGAATTAAAATCCTAATCTATTTCAAACCTGTATTTGTTTACTTTTGTCAACTCGGGACCTTGCCAGGGCTGTATATATTATTGTGATATCTCCGGAAACAAGACCAATAGCAACCCTTATATAACCTAAATGGTTTGTTTTGATCATCCTCAAACCAAAAATAAATAATCAATATTCAGTACAGCAAGGTGACCACCTATATTTTTTATCTTGATATTTTCATGCATATATAGCATACAGCTGTGAAATGTTTGGTGACAGTTCATAGACACCATACTTAGTAAAATGGATACCTGTTGGGATGAAATTGGCTGTAATTGAAGAAAAATTAGGAGCTAGTGCAAATCACCATGACACATCTTAACATTGGCAAAAGTTTCTTACCCGCAAACATTCCACACCATATGTTTATAGGTCAACAACTTTGTCCAGGAAGTAGCAACTTTATCTTAAGTCGTCTTCGTAATCCTAATCAGTTACCAATCCTAAACCCAATTCAATGATTCAATTCTATGGTATGGCGTAACACAAAGGACTGAAGCCCACAGAAAGCAACCAGTTGTTAAATCTAATCTGTGTTCATGCAGAAATAGCATGGATCTTAATGCTATGTTGTATTACATAGTAAACATACAATTGCAATAACAACGGATGCAACACTTTCCTGTTAAAGAGAGGGGAAGAACTCATTGTTTTATTAATGCCTAGATTTTCAAACATTTAATGCTATAAAACTAAATTAAGAAAACAAATAGGGGTAAACAATTGTTACTATGGAAGTCAAATATTTCTGGGCCTGATTTTACTTACGTTTAAAGAGCTGTTGAATTTCAAATAATTTATTAATCTTAAAAACTAGGCACAACTGAGTAATGTGTAGGGCAAGTTAGTCTAGATTTAAAATTTGCCTAGATAGTGTTGTTACATTGTATTCCATACATTTAGCATTGCCACATAAAAGTGTGAGAATAACAAGGAATATGAAAGCAGCTTATATATCTGTGTCAGTAAATTTGTTGAGCCCCTTGGATAACATATCCATTATAGATACAGTATATTATAACATATTTGTGTATAGATTGGTTTTGTTCTTGATATTCTTGAAAATTCATTCAAGCAGTTGGTAGAAATAAATGGGTTTAGATAAAAAGGTTACCCACGTTTGATGACAAGCCGCCTTTGAATATATATTGAAATTAATAAATAAATGTAATGAAAAGATAATAGATGTTGATATGCAGTAGTGATTTTATAAAGCCATACATTATGGCTACCTATACTCAAAAAGATTGAAATGATGCTTAGTATGATAACATTCATATTCTGATTGATATACATTATTTATATTGATATTTGTTATCTTATCAAATGATGATATTAAGTTATGGAAGACTGCAAACAATTTGATATTATTAGTTGAATGTCCCCATTCATAGTAATAGCATCTGTAAACCATTCTCTCAGAATAAAGACAAAGCATGTCTCCATCATTTAATTAAATCCTACATGTAGTGAGCAAGTAAACAGAAGACTCATTATATATCACCATCTGAAAGTCATTTTATAAACAAAGGCTATACCATCCCGGGAGGGGGGGGGGGTTCAAAACCCATACCCATTTTTAGGGGTGATTTTGGAAAAAAATTGGTACCCATTTTTAGGGGTTTTGCTTCATTTAAGACCAAATTATCGGGAAAATAGACCTAATTTTTGCAAATTTGCGCGAAAATAGACAAAAATGTCGCGGAAATAGACCCATTTGTAAAAAGTGACCCCATTATTAGGGATTTCCAGCATAAAATCATACCATGTTTAGGGATTTTGTGCCCAAAACCTACCCATTAGAGCGGCACACCCCCGTATACCGGTCTTAGGCGAGTCCCCCCCCCCCCCCCCCCCTCCCCCGGGATACCATCTTAATGATGGCAATGTGTAATGAACACCCAGACCAATATATAAGGAGTGACAAACATGCTTTGTGTTTTGTAGTCTGTCGTCTTCTAACAGATTAATGTTCGTCTTGTGTGCCCACAGGTTTGTGATACGTTTCTTGGAGCTAGATGGCTTATCTGTACTACTGGATTTTCTGGCGAGGATGGATTATGAGACTATGGAGAGTCCAATACACACAGCCTGTATAGGATGTATCAAGGCACTCATGAATAATTCAGTAAGTATGCTAAATGAACTCATGAATAATTCATTAAGTCATGATGGATACTGTCATGATTTGTAACATTAATATGTAGAGTGACATACTAAGCACCTGCTGTTCCATCCTGCTCTATCCTCATCAATAGATTTGATGGAATTGGCAAAATTGTTTTATTCATTATTGTCTGCTTACCAATTCAAGTTCAATATAGCATGCCTCTCATGAATTTTTATCTTTTGTGTTGTTGCTGAGCATATGATCAGTTAAAGCGGCCATGTTACTTCCCGTTTCACGTGATTGTAAACAAACCCCAAACCTGACATGCCTATGAAGTGAGAGATTAGAATACTTTACATATTCCAATAACACTAAACCTAACCTTGACTTTTAACATAAGCCCTTAGGGTTGTTTTATCTCATGTAACAATTTATATGATCAGCATGAGCACTATTATGCAGTCAACCATGTACACATAGGGAACACATGCATACTAGAATTTGGAGGGGGAAATCTGAGATTTTATACCTTGATCATATACCCTACTTTTAAATGTGTGCTCAAGTTATCGATTTACACCCAGTATCTTTGAACGACCCCCTGCATATACAGTATACAGACATGTATATTTGTACTAAAAATACTACTTCCAAGCCTATCTCCAAGTGCATATGCTGACGGTTTTCGATGACTTAATCAACCGAGCCTATAGAGTGAGCGCAGTATACTGTACAAACAGGTAGCTAAAAGCTATGGCTTGCCTATGGGTCCGGTTTTTTTGTCCAGAGGCGTCCCCGGTTCGATTCCCGGTCGGAGAGTGGTGATTTATTTGTTGATTTCTCTTCCAAAATTGTGATCCTGTTTAATCTTTTTTAGGGGGACATTTCATTACAATGTATAAATGGATATATATAACACATTAAAATAAACAGTTTATACATAGACGTATTCCAGCCTCTGTTATGTACCATCACATGTCTCCGGTTTCAATTAAATCACGCCCAGAGCAATTTTTCTATTTCAATTTCAGTGCAATTGTAATGAATTGAATGGTGAGACTTGCCTTTCCTTTCATCAACAAAGGGAGTTTAAAGCGTCTCTATCTCAACATGCATACATTATAGTTAACATCATGTAATCGTCTCTACACAGAAACAGTTTCATCATTGTGTTTTCTTTTCTTTTTTCTCTTCAGCTTGGAAGAGCCAATGTATTAGCCCACCCTACAGCCATCAATACAATAGCGCAGAGTTTAAGCACAGAAAATGTCAAAACCAAGGTGGCGGTTCTCGAGATTCTAGGTGGTGTTTGTCTTGTGCCAGGAGGACATAAGAAAGTCCTGGACAGTATGTGCCACTACCAAAGATATGCCTCAGAAAGGACCAGATTTCAGGTAAATATAAACAAAGAATTTTTGATGTTTTAAAATGTTAAAATCGCTTGTATAGAATATGGGCAAACTAAATATGGATACTTACAATTTGTTTTGACATTTTCAATGAAAAAGGAAGTCATAAAGATGTGTGCTTGTTTCAAATACAGCATATCAATACATTTAATATTTAAATAACCTAAGGTAAAATAAACACCTATCTCCATAGATGGAGCGATAACCAGACACTTCATTTAAAACATCTTTATTCAGCTTCTTACATTGTCACAATCTCCCTCACTATCTCAATGTGTCTTATCTATGCAAATCAGATGCATATTTTATCCAGGCAGACTGTCTGATGAGTGGGCGCTATGGGTTCTTCTATTTACATACAATTCATAGTGGTATTTAGGTTTTGATAAAATTATTGAAATAATATGTCAAGAACAGAGACAACAATTTAGGATTGATTAATTTGGTATGTCAAGTATTTACCTATTCCAAGTAATTCACTATAGATGCAACATTTTTATCTCTTTCAATTCAATATGACATTGACCTACAGCTTACCTTGGATTTGCTATGAAAGCCCTGTTTTAAGATCAGAATTAGACACTTGTTGCTTTTTCATGAACATTCTTGCATTTTTAGCACTCATCTGGAATAGTTAAAGGCCTTTGGCAGTACAAAAACCCACTACCCCTTTCAATTGATGCAATTTCCATTCTTTATTTATAGCAATTTTGCCGCAATCTTAACGGAGAGGTTGCACGCACTATGGAATGAAAATAGAAATGAAATGATCTTGTGTTATTAGATTTCATCATAAATCAGGAAATATTTAATGTCACTGTTTGGAATACAGCCATAAAGTAAGCACCTGCCAAGCAATTGATGACAGTTGACTTGGAAATAACCAGGATAAACGTAGTATTGAAGGTTGCTCACCTCCACCCACCGTGTTTGGCACGGTTTGTCTGATGAGACTATATATCATGAAGTTTAATGTCTCTTTCAGTATTTCAAGTTGAGACAGAGTGCCAAGCACATCAATAAATAATAACATGTGCAATCGTAAACCAATTTGTTGTTATTGTTGTTTGTGTTTACAGAGGTTAATACATGACCTAGACAGAAGTACAGGGCGGTATAGAGAGGAAGTCAATCTTAAAACAGCAATCATGTCTTTCATCAATGCAGTCATCAAGTATGGAGCTGGAGAGGTATGTTTATCATCAGTGAAGGGAAGGGTATGGCCGGAGGGGTATTATGGGGTACAGCTCAATGGAAACAGGTATGGCTGGAGGGGAGGGAATGCCCTCAGGTTGGATGGGTATGACTGGAGGGGGATACGGGAGGGGGGATTGAAAGTGTAATTATTTCGGGTTTGGATGTGCAGCTGATATGGGTTTGACTAGTTATCACTTGACTTACACAGATATCAGGAAATTTGCCCTCCTTTAAGGTCAAATATCTATCATTAATGCCAAAAGTATTATCAAATTTTGTTGGTAAAGTGGCAAAATATTTGTGGGAAATAGAACAATTTAAGATGAATAGATCCTTTGCTGTAGCAAAAAATAAATAAGAAGATGTTTGAGAAAGTGGACTATCAGAGGAATAACAGGGCTGGCTATTCTTTTTTAAACACATCTTGAAAAGCAAAATGCTTGACACTTTAAACTCTGCGATAATCTCCAGAGTTGTGACATGGGTCAACTAAAAAGTCATGACTGTGGTGCATCGGTGTAGCATCAGATATATTGGCGACCCCGGTTGTAGGAATTACATAGGAAAGAGTTATAATCTCCAGTGTGACATATGTATGAAACATGGATTAAAATGGCTTAAAGAAACTAACACATGATGTGTCCTTTTGAATCATGTTTTGTCGTTACGTGCAGGAAATGAAAAATAATAACTGTACACATCCCCCGTGAGTTTTTCTAGTAATTGGTCCATAGATGTAATCTAGTCTTTAATCTACCCGCCCACGTGTTCGTTACGTTATATAAGCGCTGTGAAGTGGAAATTATTAATAGATTAATTATATCCTAATAGATATGAAATTATATCACTAAATGGAATAAAGCTTTCATTTCGGACTTACAAATTACAATAGTACTTCAATACAGCTGTTTGACCCATCAAGCATGTCTGGTTTTTTCCTAAAAATCAAAACATTTTGAAGTGATGGTTAGTTTCTGGCCATCATCTGTGCCAGTTTCAGAATAGTCTGTAGTGCAAGTTCAGAGAAACTGGCTTTCTATCGTCAATATATAATTTCATAGCGCCCTTTACAGTGTAATTTGCCTCACCATTCATAGAGTTGAATATAAAACGTACACCAGTTTCGAATCAGCTTATAAATTTTACCTGTAATTATCCAGACTGATATGATCTGACCCATGTCCCCGTGTTGTAAAATGAAATCTCTTTAATCTACCCTTAATGTGTACACTTATGATGCCATGTTTTGGTTATGTTCTTCTAGGATAATTTAGAATTCAGACTCCATCTGAGATACGAGTTTCTTATGCTGGGTATACAACCGGTTATAGATAAACTGCGCAGCTTAGAAAATGCAACTCTAGATAGGTGAGTAGTGATAATAATTTGAGTTAGATCAAAAGATTCCTTGTAAAAACATGGTATTGACTAATCGCTGTACTGAATCTCATGTTGAAATCAAAATCTATGCAGGTTCATATGCACGGGTGACATTGACTCGGGCGATGATAGGGACGGGACTATAATAAAATAAGTATTCATATTCTAATAAATCAGACGGTCAAATTATTTGTTTTAGTAGAAACAATGTCTACAAACAGGGCGGATTTATTCATGTCTGCGATATAATGCCTTAATCAAAACAAGATGCCAGTATATTTCATAAGATACAAGTGGGTGGATAGGAATATGCACTGCTGAACATGCTCTTTACATTACATAGCCAGTGAAAAAGGCGATATAGAGCTTTTCAGCAGTTCACAAATTACATCAAAAGTTAAAGGCAGACAAGCCAGACAATAGAAAGTATTGAAATATGTAGATTTTAACAAGCTTAATTGCTTTTCAAATTACATGATTTAGGAAAAATAGCTTTATCTTCAACATCAAATTCAACAAATTCTCCATTCTAGACAGGATATACCAGGGCTTAGGTCAAATCAGTCACTATATGGTTCACATTGAAAGCGTACACATTCAATCAATTCCTGTAGACGTTTGCTATAATTGTGATAAGATTGTATGACTTGCACATTGCTGTATAATTTCAAACCAAAACTGCAGTAGGTTTATTGATCAAGATAAGAGTTCTGTGTAGACTGTAAGAATATAAATAGAATCATTTTTGTCAAAAATAGAAATCAATTGAAGACAGAATGTGAATGTTAAAGTGGCTCTTCCTGATATACATTAGTTGCCTCCCAAATGTTGAGATTTTCAACTTTAAAAAGCAAATTTGCTCCATATGTCGAATGTATGTGCTCCAGCTTATCCAACAGTAATTACTATAGTTCAATCAGTTCCAAATTGGCGAGCCTTCTAACATCAGCGAATTTTTAAGAGCCTGGGCGCGATTGATGTCGCATTGTGCCACAGGACGCACTTTGCATCATGTGTGTTAGATGTGACGCATATGTATGCCAAAATCGTGCACATATCCTTGAATTAATTTTGCTCGAGGAGACATAAGAAATGCATATTTCTTGTAGGGTGATTTTCAGTATTTGCTTATAGCATAAATTCTCTATGGAAATGTATGCTGTGTGTACTATAGTGAGCCAGTGTAAAAAATGATGTTAGAATTAAAAACATACATTGATAATGGCCATAGAGAGGGAATAAAGATAGGATATCAAGATTGTTTTTAAGGAATTATCACACATGTAATGATATTTATAACCTCTATAGCTTTTAGCCAAAGGGTATTGAGATGTTTTGAGATAGGCTCCATGCATGCACTCATGCATTGTAATATAAACTAGGAAGACAGGAAAAGTCACAACAACATCCCTGGGAACATTGTAATTGCAATGCACATTTCACTCTTTTTCGTGCTTTAATATTGATGCAATACTGATTGTGCAATATGTGTTTTGTGCATCACGCTTTTTAACTATTCCCATTTTTACTTATGTATATTTCACAGTTATCCCCGTTGTCTGTGGTTGCTCTTCTTATTTAGACTTAACTGTGCAATATTCATACAGTATTTTATCTTGTTGTTATCGGAATTTTAATATTGTATATTTATATATTGCTGCCGTGACGTGTGCTTTACGCTTTTAATGTATCTTTGTAAAGCGCCTTGAGTTCTTTTTGATGTAATTGCGCTATATAAGAAATAAATATTATTATTATTATTATTATTAAATATTATTATTATAACACCTTTCCAAAGTACATAAGAAAACAGATTTTCTTTATCCACTTGGGATTCTATTAATCCACCAGTTTACAATTGACATTATGTTCTCTCTATCAAAACAACAGTCTTGCCAGTCAAAGCATTACTTTGATCAAAAAGGTCACAAATCACCTTATAATCATGCATGATGTTTGTCATATCACGCCCCACTTTTGTGCGCAAAACTACGTAAAGATGTTTAGTCAGATAATATGAACGTCCCTCGCCTTTAGGGAGATTTGCTTGTTTTTGCCAAAACTTGTTATTATGAGTTGTGCATCAGCCAGGTTGATTCATTCGTGGTGATGGATGTTACTTAGTGTTGACCATCACAGTTGTGTTGCGTCGTATATCAATTGCGTTGTATATTATTGCATATTTTGGACTTATTGGAATTATTTACTAACCCGTGATTATGGCCCCGTTTTGTCCCCGTAGACATTTAGACTTCTTCCAGTTGGTGAGAAATGAAGATGAGCGTGAACTTGCAAAGAGATTTGATATGGTAAGTTTTAATGATGATAGCTAATACTATCCAGGTTATATGATTTAAGTTGTGTAGTGAAATTAAGTGACAAAAAAACATATCATGATATTTAGATTTTGTTCAAGTATGGAGAGGACTCTAAGTTAGCGCAAGTGAAAAATTGATATGAAAATGGAATTTGGTCTTAGCGTTTGCTGCTTTAAAATCATAGCCAGTATCAGCATAATGGGAGTTGTCAATGGTAAAGTGTTGGAGTGTTCAAATCTGGTGATGAATGCAATTCAAACCAGAGTGAGTTTGTTTCAGACTAGACCAATGCATTATTCCGTGTCTCAAGATAGCATCACTAATCAAATCAACTGACAACGAGAGGAAACACTAAACACAATTACAATGGTACTAAAATAGATTGTCTATGTATTTATCAACTATTTTTATTATAAAATCAACAGAAAAGTCTGTAACAAGAAATTTGTTGAGATGAGATTTTAGTTTAACGTATTGTATCATACTGTCTGTTATATTTGTAGGTTCATGTTGATGTACGTAATGCCAATAGTATGTTTGAAGTCATCAAGAAGAAGATAGCCCATACACAAGCATATCCAAACTTCCTTTCATTATTACAACACTTTCTACTTCTGCCAAGTAAGTACACAAATATCTTATTTGTTTAAATGCCAGTTATGGACAATATCCCCCCTTCCGTAGAAAGGAACAAATTGTTTGAAATAGTGAAATCGTAATTAATTTACCTTGAAACACAATTTTTTTCTTCTTATAGACTGTCAATTTGACTTTAATTTCTGGGGCTGATTGCAAGTAACATGTAACATGATGTTCATTTTGTTGCAACTGGTCACATATTAATTTAAGATATTTCAGACATAAAAAGGTTCAGCTTTTAAGCCTATTTTAGCTTTTTTGTTGCTCAAATTTACGCATCTTCTTTTGTTTTCAGCCCAATTTGCGCTATTCACCCTGATTTCAAGCTGTTTTTCTGCTTTGTTTGAGCATTTTCAGGTTTTTACACCATAATTATGTTCAGGTCTGAAATTGAATTTAGGGCAGTCCATATCAATAGGCGGCACAGTTACAATGTAACCCGGTACTGGATTACCAGGTCAGGGTGAATTAATACGGAGGCTAACTATGATTAGAATAATTTAGTCAAATAGCACATTTATCTTTTAGAGCTCTATTTAACCCCATGACTCACCTATAAACACTATAAATATATAATAGTTTGTGACAAATAATAGTAATATTTCCACTTCAATTTCCGATTAGGTGTGTGATTTCAAGCAATAATTGCTGCATTTTAACCCATAGTTCAGCAAGCATCCATTGGTGCCATTTGGAAGTTTAGGAATTAGCAAATATTTTGTGTAATGAGACATTTCCGTAAACTATTTGTTATGAGTCAGCATTGGCCTAGAGGTTGTATGGACTATCAGAGACTGTCTGTTTAAAGTGTAATACATCAGTTATTGACTGACTGTTTATATATGATAGTCTCCTACCTTCTATTTAAAAATGTCACACTTAAGATATTCTTGTATATATCTCCCTTTACAGTATGAGTAACTTATTATTCTAACCAGTTGCATGATCAGCAATGGTATGAGCCTCAGAGGCTTTATTCCCACGAATATGACCCGACCCTCTATATACATGTAGTGTCTATGGGTGACGGGGCAATTTCAAATGACAACCTTCCTCTCCATACACCCTTATAGTAAATACATGGTTATGCCAGTGATTCTGATTAAATATCCATAAAACCAAAGCGATTTGACCGTGGCAATGTTATTTTGAATATCTCTGGGATCTGTTAAAACATCAAAATGCCATTGATAGTTTTGAATCATGATATCTATGTAAGAGGTTCTATGAGTTTTTTCACCAAAAATAATTGTCTTGGAGCATCATCATGATCTACCATATTATAGTGCTATTATTTATTGATATGGTGTCTAAATAGAAATGTAATGCCCTCCTTTTTGTTATTTCAGATAAAGGCCAGAGTATATACCATTGGTCGTTAGTTGACAGACTTGTACAACAAATAGTGTTACAATATGAGGATGGTAGTGATCCTGATGTGTCACCTTTTGATATCAACTTTAAAGATGTCATTGAAAAGGTTATTAATCAGGACATCATCAGGCAACGAAAGGCTGAAGAAAAGGAGAAAGGTAGGTCATATAGCACATTATTCGCTATTGGACGGACGTAGGTGTCCGCAACATGGTGTGTGATACGTGCCATATTTTATTAATGTGGTAGGAAGTAGCAATCAATATAATGACAGTTGCTAGATAACTTATTAACTGTGGTTAAAATGTTGCATCATCATTACAAGGACAAGGAGAGTCATCTTTCTTGAGATAACTGTCAAGAACTATAAAATAAATTGGGAATTTGTCAAGAATTTGAAATAAAAAGAGTTATTTTGCTTTTTATGCCTAGAGAATTATTTGAGGTATATCAGTTTTTCTTAAGCATAGTTAGCATACATAGATTAGAGGAAGTTTATGCTCGTCCCAGTGTGTATCATTTGTATGCGGACCACGTAAAGATACATTTTTTATACTAGAGGAAATAAATGTCTCTACAATAACTACTGGGAGGTAAAATGCAATTATTTACATTGTTTTTAACCTCTATTATGGGTGTATGTTTTCCTTGTTTAATTAACAGAGTGTGAAGAGTTGAAGAAAGAACTTGAAAGGAAGGAAAGAGAACTAGACAATAAGCATCAAGAAAAGGTAAAGGAAATCAAAATATATTGAAATATTTTGTCATATAGGTGTTTCAAAAGCTGCGTTATTATGTATGGTTTTGTATCACTTGTGTTCACCGAGTCTCTGCATACATTGAGCATGATTAGTGGGTGTTGGCTGAGGATGATTGATCGATATATAACGTCACAAATAATTGTTTTCAATCCATATTAAATTCATTTTACCACAAAGTCTGTTATATCTGTGTGTAATGTATGTGCGCATCGTAAATATCATTTTTGTGAAGTATAATCATGTGTCTATTATCATTTTCATTTTATATCATATAATTTAGCAACAGAGACTGTTTTGGTCTTAACCTTAACCAGAAGGTTGAACATTAGTAAATCACAGTGCAGATTTTATTTCTATTTTGTATGATTTCATTTGCGTAGGCATCACAATAAAAATGTCATTCATAGTTTTATTTCCCGTAATTATGTAATCCCATGACTTCTATTAATGGATATTAATGGATCTTTTTAACTGGTGATCCATCCTTGTACAGTATCAAGGACTGCGGTTCTGTATTTGATGAAATTAAAGGAAGAAGATGAGAAATTGGCGCCAACATGAAGCCATTTAATATTGCCTGTTTCATTAAGCAAGGCTTTCCATATATTTTGAGTTTATTCTAATACAACTTAATTATCTGAAGCCATCAATACAACAATTAATCTTGGTTTTGATTTGATAAAAGAAATCTTGCATTGATTTAATATTAATGATTTACAGAAAGAAGATTGGCGCCATCCTGAAGCCATTTAATATTGTCATGTTCATTGAGCTAGGCTCTATTTTAATTAATTATAATTCAAGTTTAACATCATGCAACAATAATATCTTGTTTGCTTTGATAAACATGGCATTTTACTTTCAAGACAACATCTTAAGGTGATTCTTGTTTTATACTTTCCTCTCAAAGACTCTATAGTCTGTGATTAATTATTGAATGAACAATTTCCCACTAGCGCATACGTAGCTACAAGATATGCGATTGATGTCGCGCAAGGACATGTGCATATTTTGAAGCTTATGCAGCATACCCAGCACATGCTGCTTGGACCTCTTTACGCTATTCCGCTATTGTTCTTGCCGTTATTAAATTTGACTATAGGTGACAGCTCCATTAAAGAAGACCTGATATTTACTCGTCAAAGTTTTTGTTTAAAAGATCCAACTTTGGCAAAAAAAAATTAGACACAAAATATACTGTGGATTAATTTTAAATGCTTTCTGGTATATCCATTAAATTTGGGTAGTAATATTTTAATTTTATGTTTTATTTTGCCTTGATATGGAGTCAATGTTTTATGATTTCTTTGTGTATATGTTACCATATGATGTGTCTTTCCATCATTGCGGCATCTATGCAGTCCTCGTTGGCTGATCTCCCGTGCCTACAAAATATCACCACAATGGTGGGTAAACCACTGCACAAAGCAGGATGTTTTTCAGTTGTTTTTGCTTTATAAATGCCATATTTGCTGCTTATATTAGTAGCTCACCCCAGCACAATCACATCACACTGAGCACTAGTTGGTGGAAGTGTTTGTATTATTGCTGCTGCTATTGTAGCTAGCCCTTCTCACCAAGGCTTCAAATTGTGTTTTTACTTGGCTTATAAGTGTTTTATTATTTTGTGAGCATTTTACTAGCAGTTATAAATTAGATTTATGTTTACAAATTTAAATGTTTTAGTTTTGTTTTTGTTATTACATGTGAATGATAAGTAGCATTTGTGTGAAATTTAATCTAAATTTTGTCCAAAAAAAATCCAAATATTCTTTGGCTATTTTGAAAAAGTAGTCATAAGGAGGTTGCAAATTTACTGAAAACCCAGGCATCAAATGTGTCCTTCTACCATTCACTGCAAAGGACATACTGTACTTCCAAGATGCATCATTTCAAAAAGAATTGTGGCAAATGGTTGTTGTTTTTTGGTATGTTTTTACTTCAATTTAAATTTTTGCTCCACAATCAACCAAATGCCTGAACTATTGAACTATTCTTTCAAATATCATGTTGGCAATATAAACAAATATTGTCCAGGTTTGATTGTTCTGATATAGCCATCGGTTTGAACAGAATTAAACTAATTCCGTTGTTTGTTTAATAAAGTGTTTAACTAAATATTGAAGAAAAGTCAAATACCACAAAACAGCAAATTTGCTGATACTAGCAGATTTAGAAATAATAGGAAACTAGCAGATTTAGAATAATAGGAAACTAGCAGATTTAGAAACCACATGCTCCAGTCCAGTAAATTTAGACAGCACTGTACCCTAAATCAGCAGACTTAGAAATCCCATATTCCAAACCTGCAAATTTAGAAACCCCATATCCCTAAGTAATTCCACTTAATAAGTTCCATACCCAAAACCTATAATCAAAAGATAGTCGTTGCAAGTCCTATATTGATCCATGTTATTTTCTAGGTCTACTATATATGGAAGATATCATGAGGCTGCCTTTTTGATGACTGTGCTTTACAGCATGATTGAAAAACTGACTCATGATTTGTTCTATGTAAAAACCTATATTTAAGTAGATATCCCATTTGAAACCCTTTAGATAGCAGTGGTAATACAACCTGGCAAGGTAAAAGCCTATTTGAGTATACATTGTATATCCCATTTGAAACCCCTTAGATAGCAGTGGTAACACAACCTTGCAATGTAAAAGCCTATTTAAGTAGATATCCCACTTGAAATCCCTTTAGATAGCAGTGGTAATACAACCTTGCAATGTAAAAGCCTATTTGAGTAGATATCCCATTTGAAACCCCTTAGATAGCTGTGGTAATACAACCTGGCAAGGTAAAAGCCTATTTAAGTAGATATCCCACTTGAAATCCCTTTAGATAGCAGTGGTAATACAACCTGGCAAGGTAAAAGCCTATTTGAGTATATATCCCATTTGAAACCCCTTAGATAGCAGTGGTAACACAACCTTGCAATGTAAAAGCCTATTTAAGTAGATATCCCACTTGAAATCCCTTTAGATAGCAGTGGTAATACAACCTTACAATGTAAAAGCCTATTTGAGTAGATATCCCATTTGAAACCCCTTAGATAGCTGTGGTAATACAACCTGGCAAGGTAAAAGCCTATTTAAGTAGATATCCCACTTGAAATCCCTTTAGATAGCAGTGGTAATACAACCTGGCAAGGTAAAAGCCTATTTAAGTAGATATCCCACTTGAAATCCCTTTAGATAGCAGTGGTAATACAACCTTGCAAGGTAAAAGCCTATTTGAGTATATATCCCATTTGAAATCCCTTAGATAGCAGTGGTAATACAACCTGGTAATGTAAAAGCCTATATGAGTAGATATCCCATTTAAAACCCCCTTAGATAGCAGTGGTAATACAACCTGGCAAGGTAAAGCCTATTTGAGTAGATATCCTATTTGATACCCTTTAGATAGCAATGGTAATACAACCTATAGAAAGTCCCTGATACAACCTTGCAATGTAAAAGCCTATTTGAGTAGATATTTGATACCCCTTAAATAGCAGTGGTAATACAACCTTGTTTATCTATGGTTTCTTCTTTACCCCACACATGCATGTATATACTCTAAATAGTATTACAATAGTTAGGACATTTATCAATACATGATTTGGGGGTTTCATGCCCGGAAACCTAGTTGTATTTGAACAATGATAAAGTCTATTGCATAAGGCCAAAAAAGGTCTCTCTCACGTTTGAGAAAATAGCTATGCGATATACGGGGTTTTTTAAAATTTATTTTGTATGAAAAAATAGCTGTGCTAAATGCTGATATTCTTTTTTTATTGTGTTTTGGCCCACTTTCTTTTTCTTACTTTTCGGAGCCAATTATTGTTGTTCTTCTTTTTTCCCCAAAAATTGGGCTCATCTGGTAGGGTTATGCGACAAATGTGACTCCACGTACTTATGTACTTGGGGTATGTGAGACAGATTTTTTTCTTCTTCTTGGCCTTCGCAAAAATAAAGCAAGATATACCAACTTGGTGTGGGAAAACAAGCAATAATAAGGGATAATATAGCGATAAAAAAGTGTTAAAAAAACCAATAATAAAGTGATAAAACAGTACAATATACCAAGGCAAGCAATTATATATTGCATATGTTTATAGCTTTTTGCCCCTATGCATATTAAGTACAACTTGGCTCCCCCTGCTGAAACCCTGACAGTATGTTCTGAAATAAACAAGAAACCATGTTACTTTTTACATACACTTTACAATTTGTTTGTTTTTCTTCAATTTGAACACTTTACAATTTGTATTTTTTCAATGTTAACATTTTTCTCAAATTTGTCAAATGTGTTCAATTAAAAAAGTTTGTTAATCTGGAATTTGGATTAAGTTTGAACATGTTGATGTCATATCCTGACCTCAGTGACTAACTAATATATTTATAGTGTACGTGAGGTAGGGTCATTGGTATGGTAGATGCAATGACATGTAGTAGATAGGAAACAGAACATTTGTTGGCTATTGGGGAAAATTAGATGAAAATAGTTATTAGATGACTGTATTGTTGCATGATTCAATAACAAATAGATTGTAAACAGCCAAATTATAGTTTAAATGCATGCAAAATATATGCACATTATCTGTTTGAAATCTAACATCCTTCATGTATTTCACACATCAAAATCTTTTGGCATTGTTGGAAATAACAATGGATTATACTCGGGCATATAAAAGGTTACATCCATATACAGTCATCAAAAAAAGTAACTATACAGGTAATAAATGGGCTTTTAACTCTAAAATATATATCCTACCTAAAAATATTAAATTATAAAGTTATCTTCTTTAATATGAGATATTGCATGCTAGGATTGTGTGATTATTGAGGAAGTGAGTGACACTCCAAAATGTAAGGTGAAGTCCGATTATCATTTTCACATCTTGCTTTTCTACACGCGGACCCAGCTACCGGTACATTATCGATTACCGGTAGTGCAATTGGGGATGCATGCGCAGGTTGGATAGTCGGCCGTATTGTTTCGATGGATCAATACGCCACACACACGCTACTTGTCATACTCTCCCCCGTATTGAAAAAATAAAATGTGAAAATAAAATTGTGACTTTACTTTACATTTTGGATTGTCACTTCTTCACTATTAAAGGTAGATGACCCGATCACATTTCGTAACACAGAATTATTTCAAACATACGGAGATTTTCATATCATATGAAAGCTCGTATTTTTCTCATCATCATACTGAAATTTGACGGCCTAAATCGGTATAATTACGGAGAAATCGATGAAATAACGTCGAATTACCGCGAATGGTGGTAACCACCGATATAGTTTGTGTACTACTCAATGGGTACAGTTCACAGCATCTTGTGCGTCTAAAATAAGAACCATTAGAGCTATGTAACTCAAACTTTGGAACACGACTTTTTTAAGGATGACCTTTCATGTAGAATAGAAAACTTCAAGTTGAAAATCGGAACATCTACCTTTAAACTGATCCTATTGGCAATAACTCATAATAATGAAGATAAATTTCTCAACAACTTTATAATTTAATATTAATAGGTAGGATATATATTTTTTGAGTAAAAAGCCAAATTTATTACCTGTATAGCTACTTTTTTGATGACTGGTATTATGGTCACATCCATTCTATTGGTATTGACTGCTCTGTGAGATCATAATTATATATATATAAATGGATTCTAACCAATCGACCTCATTTTCCACACCATCATTTCATAAGGAGTTTATTCAATCTGAAAAGGTGATTTGTTTGTGTGGCTTCAAGAAATCATGTTTGCTGTGTGCACTAAAATGAAAATTATTATTTTAAATATTGAAGAGTGGAATTAAGACTAACAACTAATATTTCAATAGTGTCAATTCATATTTGATTTAGTTACGAAATACAATTATGTGCAAAACATGACGCACAATGTTTTACATTGAGCTGCCGATCATTCATTGTTCAAATGTTGCTGCGTTGAGTAATTCAGTAATTTGCATATTTGATTGATCTTCTGTTATGTCTTCTCCACTGGCAATTGTTTTTACACTGGCATAAGAACAATTGATATTCCAAAGATGATCAAGCTCATTACATCATATTGTTAAGAGGTTGAATTGACGGTAATGGTTCTTATTGTACACCCTGCAAAAAGTGATAATCAACTTTGACATCATTTTGGAGTTAAATCTTTTCCAACTATCTTATGGACTACAATGTATATATACTCTGTGTCAGCTCAAATTAGGAGGGTCGTGAAAGCATAATCTAGTGATAGGTGCATCACTTTCTACATCACGGCGGGCTTTCTTCTTTGATTGCACAATGCACATGCATTGGAGTTAAGCATGCGATATCATGATATGAACACTATAGTCACTGACATAATGCTATGGACAAAATTCAAGCTATTTTACACAAGCGTGATATGTTGTTATTCGCGGGGCTGTGTCCAAATGCATAATACGCAATTACGCATAAACTACTATGTATGCATTTGCGTGGTGACCATTCAGGACACGCACTTCAGGGTTTATGCACCGTCATGCAGGCATTAGTGGAATTATGTCCCTAGCATTATGACGCTGACTATAGAATACAAGCTGACGTCACCCCACCCCCCTTGAGGTGACACGAAGTATAGACTAGGAAATGACATAGTTAATATAAACAAAAAGTCTTTATACTAATTCTCAAAATTACTTTCTTAGTGTGAATTGCTCAAATTGATGTTACTTATTAGACTTTAATAATTTAAATTGATTATTGGAATTGAATCTTTGGTTTGCCCTTGGTAGTGTGGAATCAAGTTTTGTTATACTTCTTTCATAAAATATCTAAACAAAACTATTTCTTTCTTATTTCACAAATAACAATGTTTGTAAGTGTGTGAGAGATTTACACTGCTTTCATTACTAAGTGTTATTTATCATGCAATATGGCACATTCATCCTACATGTACTATCGCCATTACTATAAGAGCAAATCATCACAGCTCATTATGTTTAAAGGCATATTATGTGATCTTTTCCAGAGAGCACCCTCTATTCATGATTTTTTTAGAAAGTAGATTTTCTTGCATATTTACATTTCTGATCATAAATCGTACATACATTCCAAGTTACAGAGCGATACGATTCCTAATAACCTCAAAATCATGGTTTTAGAGTGAATTTAGAGTGAAAATATAAACCGTCGTGTTATACAGTTTATTTTCACTCTAAAACCATGATTTTGAAGTAATTAAGAATCGTATCGCCCTGTAACTTGGAATGTATGTACGATTTATGATCAGAAATGTAAATCTGCAAGAAAATCTGCTTTTTTTTTTTTTTTTGATGTTGAGGGCGTTTCCTGGAAAGATCACATAATATACCTTTAATGGCAGTCAATAGGTTGTAACAGAAAATGCAACCTCGCCATTTTCCATGGTAAATATTGCAAAGTATGAAAGTAACTTAACAGTGTGAATACAATTCACTGCGAGATTTTCTAAATGTTTTAACCAACTATTTGTGATCGTTTCTCCTAATAGGAAGATGCAATGAGTGCCCTTAATGCTGTGCAGGAGAAATATGACAAGCAATCGTTAGATCTACAGGAATCTAAACGATTAGTGGATCATTTCCAAGCACAGTTAGAGGAAATGAGGGCTATTGTAAGTACACTATTTTATATTTAATTTCACAGTAAAACAAAAAATAATGTAAATTATTTACATTTTTGGGTAATTTTTTACACACAAAAAACCAAATTTTTAAACAGATAAACTAAATTTATCTACAGCAAAAAAAAACAGGAAAAAGAAAATAACTCCATAAGATTGTAGAATAGTCTAAAGCTGTAGATAATATTGAAGCAAGTATTGAAATTTGTATGTAGAATTTATGACAACCTTTGAATACTTACATTTACCAATCATGTTGCTTTCACAGATTGCCAACGGCAAATTTGGTCCGAGTAAAACCGATGAAGAAAAACTCAGAACCGAGGGAAAGATTGTTACCAAATTGGGAAGCCCTCCTTCATCACCCTCAGGAATCGGAAGTGGCCCTCCACCTCCACCACCCCCTCCTGGTATGGGAGGTGCTCCACCTCCACCACCACCACCAGGAATGCCAGGGGCACCACCCCCACCACCAGGTAGGATTTAGATGCATTTTATTTTATTTAACTTCAACATCTGTTATTGATTTGGTAGGATTGGCAACTTGACTCTTGCCTGCCCGCACAAGAGGCTAGCCAGGCAAGCACCTATTGTAATTGAGGAAGGTCTCCACTTTAATTTCTTAAAATGTTTGGATTCAGTTTTAAAGTTGGAATTTTAACCACATGCTTGTTACTTTGTTAAAAATCTATCCAAGATATAGTATGTTAACTGAAATACATTTATTCAGGTATATTCCAGTGCGTTCACAATTATCAGATGATAACACTAAAGTTGAATTACATGGACAAGTTACAATATAATTGATTTTAAAAGACATTACATTGAACTATTGTAATGCCACTATTGTATAATACTTAGCATCAATACTATCCCTCTCCCTATCTGTTAACAATTGACTTGATTTCCTTTGTTTCATTTTTTAGGCATGCCTGGAATGGGTGGACCCGGTTTTCAACAAAGGAAACAACGTAACATTCCCAAACCCTCCAATCCTCTAAAATCATTCAATTGGGCTAAGCTTCCAGAAGCTCAAGTCACTGGTACCATCTGGCAAGATATCGATGATGCAAAGGTCAGTATACTTTATTCCTTATATAATTTAATCTTTGACATATTTATGTATATGACAAGTGCTTGGAGCAACAACAAAAAGTTGTACATTTTTAGTAAGAAATATGTTTGAAAACTAAACACTGTTAGGCATTAGGAAATTTCAATTTTCATACCATTTTTAACACCAAAACTGTTGCCAGCTGTAGGCTTTGATAAGAGTAAGTCTTAGTGTTTCATAATTATCAAAGTCTCAAATTATCCAAAATGTAACTTAATGAACCTTATTTATAATTGGTAACTCCCTGGCGGTGATGGCATCACATCGAAACAAACCAGTTGTCGGCAAACCTTTGAACAAAAGAACAAAAGAAGATTGTGATGGGTCACAAGTATTCTTTTGATGCATGGTGTAATCTTATCACGTGCTTGTTGTTTTAATATTACTTTATTTATACACACTTGTTTCCACAGGTCCTAAAAATCATGGACTTGAGTAGTTTTGATAAGGAGTTCTCCGCCTACCAGAGGCAACAGGCTGGTGAGGAAGACGGCTATGTGAGTTTCAAATCATCAAAGCCCAAAGAGCTGTCAGTTATTGATGGCAGGAGGGCACAGAACTGTGTAATATTACTATCCAAACTGAAGCTGACTAATAAGGAAATCTCCAATGCAGTACTCAATATGGACCAGGGAGAGGACCTGCCTAGGGATATGTTGGAACAGGTCAGTAATACCCCCTCCCCAGACTGCCCTCACTATCTTACCATTGCACAAGCCTGCTGAAATGAGGGCATGATTTTAGGAATGTCTATATTTGTTTCCCAAGTTAATTATGTTGTAGTAGATCATAGGTTTTATTTTGAAATAGAATAATGTTTGTAGTATTTGTAGGAATGCCCTACTTAAAGATAAAGATATTGAACATGGAGCTTTGCAGAGGGGCAAGTGAGGTGGTAATCAGTCATATCTCAGATTGATATAAGTCGTCTTGTTCAAGGAGTTGTGGGATTGAGTCATGTGATTCCTCTATAAATAGAATGTCTGACAGTATTTTTCCTTAACCAATAAAACGGAAACTGAATAAAGGGTGAATATTTTCAACCTAATCCATCGCATCAAGACACGCCAGTTGTCCCCAGAAATAAAAACTGGATATTTTGAGTTCATGTTACATATTGAAATCAAACACAGAACAAAGATTTTCTGCAACTTTAGGGGCTATGAATTTTTTTATTTTTTTTCTTCAATTTTTCTCATCTTCTTTTGCAATTTTTCTGCAAATATATTTGCCTTCAACTTGTCTGTTTTGAAGTGAAAGGTCACATATTATACTATAGTATTTGTGCAAAGGTTCTCCTGCCCAGATCCTTTATTCAAGACACATCAATGTATTAATATAAGTCTCTCATAATGCAAATATTGTGTGTAGAATGCTATTATAAGCTCAATATAAAGATCATATTTTAGGTGTCTTTTTAGTCGCCCTGTATACATGTACCAAATATAAAAATGATATTAATGGATAACATTATTTATTTGTATTGCAGTTGTTAAAGTTTATTCCAACTCCAGAAGAGAAAACCTTATTCAAGGAACATGAAAGTGCAATAGATAGTATGGCAAGGGCTGATAGATTCCTCTATGACATGAGCAAGTAAGTACACAAGGCATTTAAAGGAACCCTGGTTGGGGTTAGGTGGTGCATTGAGTGTATGTTGTACACAGTATGCCTATCACACTGATTGCATTCACAGCTGTATCGGCGCAAAATTGGTGAAAATGTGTGATCGTTGCCACAGAATAATTGCTCATATTCCAAATGGTCATGGATTCACAAGGCGACTGAAAGAAGCTCTAAATCAAAGATATGTATAGGTTCCCATGTGTGCTTATTTTCCCTTATGAGTGCAGGAAATTTGTTGTTTTTACATAATTAGGTAACATTTATCTTCAGTGACATATTGTTGCAATAGAAGAACAATAAACAAAACAAACTGCACTTGTCATTGAATTGTGATTCCTTACGGGATTTAAAAGAAATTGGCCTTGGGTGACGGAAAAAACCCACTCTATTCTACGGGCAAACGAACCTCTAAAGTAGGGTCGGTCAGTCGGGCATTTGTTTTGGGGGGTTTCCCCACAAATTTCAGGAAATCCTGGTGAATTTACAGCAATTTTCAAACAAATTCAAAATATTTCAAGTAATTTAACTACAAAAAAATCAACAAAAATTTCAAACAGAAAAACTTGCAAACAATTCCACAAATTTTGCAAAAACAGTTGTTGTTGTTGTTGAAAATTGAGACAAAAATGAGTCTGCCAGTGTCAGGCCAGTAGCACATGTTTGTTTGTTTCCTGTTGCCTTATGATGAAGACATCTAATTGTATTGCTCTTTTTTCTTTTTCCAGAATTTCACACTATGAGCAGAGGTTAAAATGTCTGTATTTCAAGAAGAAATTCCAAGAAAGGATAGGAGAATGCAAGCCTAAAGTTGAGGCCATCCTCAGAGCGTCAAAAGAAACCTACAGTAGCAAGAAATTGCGCAGGTTACTTGAAATAGTATTAGCGTTTGGTAACTATATGAACAGAGGAGCTAGAGGGAATGCATCAGGCTTCAAAGTGTCCAGTCTTAATAAGATCATGGATACAAAGTCCAGTGTACATAGGCAGGTCACATTGCTGCATTATCTTCTAGAAATGCTGGAATCAAAGGTAGGTTTCTATGGCAGAAAAATATTGGTTAGTTTAAAACTGGTTGCCTGGCTGCCATATATTCAAATACTTTGATCTACGTTCTATTTAAACAATATGACGTTTAAAAAGGCCATCAATTTGGCACTGGATTTAAAAATGACCATGACTTTGAATGTGATGGAAATGAGAGATAGTGTCAGACCTTGTACTGTGTAGACTCAAACATAACTTAGATCAGTCAGCTGTCAAGCATTAACATTCATAGACATAGTGATCAAGGACTCACTGACGCATGAAAGTTGGAAAAACAGAAAGGGGGAAAAGTGTGGTCACAAGGAGGACAGTAATGTGCAAAGTTCAATTATGCAAAATAAAAATATTATTTGTAAAAACCTCTCACAAAGAGATCAATATGATAAATGTGTTATTTGTTTCTATTTAGTTCCCAGATGTGTATAATCTTGAAGACGAAATCCCAAGTGTTCCAGAAGCTGCAAGAGTCAAGTAAGTTTGAATAATTGTCATCAGGTGCTTGTAGAATTAAGATGACATGATCTTCATTGTAATTAAGGTGAAAAGTGGGATATAACTCATTGCTTCATCATTTTATCAAATTTGAGTGACATTTAGGAGATGGCCACTGACTTCTTAAAAAAATATTTTATTTACTTAAATGAGAACTCATTGCAGTCATTCTTTCAAATAGCCAATAAATATCGTCTTCCCTATCATACCTCGCCATAATCTGAAATTTAATTTATGTGCCTCCTTAATTTGGAATCAATTGCGATTAGGTCAACGCTACTCCCAGGGCAAGGCAGGTTGGTACAGTGCCTCAAACACTTGTCTTTCACCAATGCATATAACCAGTGGCTGTATGTGAACTTGGTTTGTCCATTCCATACTTGCCTTGGTAGGGTTTCTCTGGGCTCTCCGGTTTCCTCCTATGCTCTAAAAATCTGACCCCTTCCCGTAGAAAATTCTGTCCCGACGTAGGTCTGGTTCCTCCTTGTGTGTATGGTGTCTGCCGGATGTGCGCTGCGGCTGTCACACAGCGGTGCCCGATAGGGGACGTATATATGTCCACATTATAAGACCCATTATTACTATTAATACCTGGGTAAACCTTCATTTTGTTTTCAAATATACTAATCCCTGTAACATATTTGCATACATGTAACAGCTGCTGTGATAGTTAAATGTTATTTGTACTAACCTAGTGTTATTTTCTTTGCAGCATGCAAGAGTTAGAGAAAGACATCCAACAATTAAGATTGGGACTCAAAGATGTTGAAAAGGTGAGTGTTTTTATGCTTTGCATGAATTTAGTGAAAATTGTATTTATGGCCCTGACCAGATATGTTCACCCTGCCCAGATGCAAAGTATAAGACAATTATTTTCTGAATACTATTTAAAACAATCATTTTTTGCCTCAGTGGAAAAGTAATCTTCACCTAACCATTGTGCAGCGTTTCTTTCCTCTTTGGGGTCATATGGTGCGCAAGTGGCTCAGCAAATAGGCATATTGCCTTATTGGCCCAGAAGATTTGATAGAAAAAAACAAAAACCTAAAATGATCTTTGATCGCTCTCTTGTTTACTACAGATTGTCCAAATTAGCCATGTGAGAGGGAACGCTGTATCGCAAATACATTAAGATTGTGTATTTATATATAATGCGTGATGCAATGTTTTGTGTTCATAGAAACATGTTGTATTGATCTAACCCTGTTTTATTTTGCTCCATTAGACATGACAGACTTAGTAACTTGTAACTTATAACCTTTCTCTTTACAGGAGCTTGATCATCAGAGAAATCAACCTGGGGTACCTGCTAGAGGTGATAAGTTTGTATCTGTCATGAGTGACTTCAAGACAATCTCATCCGTCAGCTTTAGTAGACTTGAAGACCAGTTGGTCCAGGCCAAGGAGAAGTATCAAAAGTCACTCAAACTTTTTGGTGAGGATTCACAGAAGTGCACACCGGAAGAGTTCTTTGGTACCTTCCATGATTTCCTGCAGTCTTTCTCAGAGGTGAAGATCGACAATGAGAACTTCCGCAAGAAGAAAGAGGAGGAAGAGAAGAGAGCAAGAATAGAGGCAGAGGTGAGTGGATTATTTCATGCAATGAATCAATTTAGTCTGAGTTGATTTTCGAATTTAATAATTATATTGTAGCGGAATGAATTATATTTGTGAGGTGTTCATATCAATCACAATTCAAGTTTCAGTGATATAAGTTATTGGGAGTTGCTCACTAGATAATGTCTCCTGGATTCAGATATATACCACTTGAAAATCTATTTATGATTTTCATATTTTGAAACATATAGCACATGACTCAGCAAATAGCTCATGTAAAATAATTTTGTCGCAAATTTTCACCCAAATGACTGATAAAACACATGGGTAATATTGTTGATATTTTGACACTACCATAGTAGAAACAAATCACATTTTTTTGAACTGTATAAACTTCTATTTGTATGTGGAAATGTTACTCTTGTAAGCAAGAAAATGAAGCTGATATAGTACTTCACAATGTGAATTAAAATTTGAAGATGCGTCATTTTCAAAAGTTCAAGCAAAATTATCAACTAAAATTGAATACTAAGATCTGTCCAAGCAAGAGAGTGCAAGCAAGACACCTGATTATAAGATGGGATTGTTTTGTTTACACAATTTTGGTAAAAGCACATAGGCAACAATACCCGTATTCATATCAGTTTTATTTACTTACTATTCATGTCATTTTGGTCGTATTTTTCAGAGGGTGGCCAAAAACCGCAAGAAGGGAGGCAAAAAAGGCGGCAAACCTGGAGAGCAGACTGATGGTGAATTTGATGATCTGATCTCAGCTCTCAGGACAGGCGATGTATTCAGTGAGGATATGACTAAGATGAAAGGAAGAAATCGTAAGCGAAGCGTTCCACAAAAACATGTTCTTCAGCAACAAACAAAACCTAACGGACAATCCAGCCCGCGGATGGGAGATGTGGGCCGTGAAAGATTGGGTAAACCCAAACCAGGTGGTGCCGTAAGTGTGTCATCAAGGACCAGTGCATACTGAGTTGCTATCATATCATGAAGATATCCACGCCACATAGGTGCTTTCTATAGCAAGTCATTATATGGCTTAACAGAAGTGCTGTTCACTGTGGTAAGAGACACAGAGCCCAGCCATTACTGCCAAGTTGATATGCAGGACTGCTTTGCATGTGCATCCATTTTCAAAGAGAGATTTATATTGTAAACTCAAAACCCCATCTGGACAGGGATTTTCTTTACTTGAAAAGGATGTTTTATACTTGCAATAGTTTTGTTTGGGAGGCCCCACATTGCACAAGGTCGGTTGTGAAGTGAGGTACATGTGTGTGGTATGCAGTACCATTGATAGGTATGGTATGGTATTGATTGGTATGAAGTGATTGGTAGGGGAGTTGAATTCGGTCACATCATTAAAGGGTGACACCTTAAGACTCTACATCAAATCATATAATACTGTTGCTTGTTGGCAATATAGGTTCAATACAAAACCTGTGGTATCTGTGTTAGCGACGTCTCTAAATATTCAAAGGATATGTAACCACTCACACATTGGCCAATAGGATACTACTGGAGAGTTAAGAGTGGTTTGAGCACTTCCAAAATTCTGTACCTGCACTTGGGGTTGTAAGAAGGAAGGGCTTTACTGATGCTATATGATTTGTAAAGATAACATGTCAGGTGTCCATACACACATAGTAAGGCCAAACATGTTTGTTGTAATTGTAGAATGAACATCTTCTACTGTATTATGTGAAAACAATGCCTTTGTAAAGTAATAACACACTATGTGTAGTAATAAGGTTTACATACTAGTAACAATAACTACTTCACTATGACCCAAGATATGTTCTTTGTATCCCCACATGCACCACCTGCAAAAACATCCGCTTATATAATATAAAAGACCTATTCCGAATGATGGAATAAGTGTTAATGGAGATTAACAGTGCTAAGATTTTAGATTTTGTATTTTGATTGGCTATGCATGTACATGTTTTATATATGTAGCCAATCAGAGACCCTGTAATAGTAGCACCAGTTTAAGTTTCCATTGAAAATATGTGGTGGAGGGTATACTATATAGCTACTCAGAAAAGTGTACGGATTCCAGTATTTAATGATTAGTGCAATATGTGTTGCTCTTTTGCATATCAGACTAAAGTATGTAATGACATGACTGCTGTTATTTCATATCATTGTAACACCATCACCAATGTGCCTGTGTGTTTAATTCATATTTGCAATATTTAGCAAACTAACATATCATATCTGCTGCCTGTCTCAGGTATATACAGTCACGTCATTGGATACTTCAGTCTGGTCTAATCATATGTTGCTTATTTGAATCCAGTGATTGAGTTAAGTGGTTGCAAAAACAAAGGACTCCAGAACACTCCTTCACTGAAAAAAGTATCAACTCACATAAGTCATCAATGGTGGAGTCGCAGTGCTGTGACCATGCAGAACAGGCTGTTATATGAGCCAATGTATGTCATGAAGTACACCTCATGAATCATGCCAATTCATTAGCCAATTCCGGTCATAGGTACAATTTTACATGGGAAACAACCTCATCTCAGAGTCACAGTTAGGTGTAACAAACAAATACCGGATGGTTTATATTGGGTAAATAGGGCATACTATTTCTCAAAGTACTGGTTAAGTGCCTGTCACCCCTCACTCTTCGAGTTCAGGGCTCGTAGCCAGTACCTCAGGAAAATGTGTGCCATATTTCACTGCCAGCCGTGTACTATTTATATTACATATAAAACCGGTTCTTACAGTGGGTAGTGCATTATAATGGAAATAAAACAAAAACACTTATAACACATATTTCTTTGCACCTGTTGTCCATAATGGTCACTAAGGATTTTACAGCTTTTAAACTATTGACATCATTTACTATTTTCATCATTTACACAAGCAAGCCACTCTGTGGGTAGATTAAATTACAATCCATCCAGAGAACCAAGCCTGATTCACATGTGACTTGATATACATACTATGTATGCTATAGCACTAACAGGATATTTCTAATCCATTTGATTTGAAATTGCCTGTTTTTTAAGTAAACATCCATCCATGTCGCTATTTGATGAGGAAAACCATAACTGTTTTCTACCTAGCTAGTACATGTTTGTGGTTAAGGTTGCTTGGTGACGGTATTTTTATAATAATCTCTTGACATTTATATTGTGGCTTTCTTCGCTCGTCTTTGTGTTTGATGTAGTAAGCTTACTTATTACATACAGTGCTCATGTTCAATTTCATACTCTTTTTTGTATTCTGTGGTGTGCAGTTGCTGGCTCTCACTGCTCAAACAATGTTGGTTGGTCCAACGGCATTTAATATCATTCTTTATTCAAAAACATACAAGCTGTATAATGTTGTATTATTTTCATCAATTTCTGTTTAAATTTGTTACCTAAGCAATTTATAGAGATGCTTCTAAACCCTCCTACTCATACGTGATTGATGGCCCTCCTTTGATACAGTAAAAGTGGTCATTTTTGGGTGATAAAATGTTCACGCTTTGCCGATTTTGAACTGTTTTGCATGGTTCGCAGTTCGCAATTTGTACCTTCACCACATAGACATATGTTATACACAAAAGAAATATATTTGCGTGTTATTCAATTCGCAGTATCTGTGTCGAGCACGGAAATAAATGATGCGCGAATATGTCCACTTATACAGTAAGTGATAACCTCAATGTGATACAGCTTCTTATTTAAACCTATTTATACAATTGCTGCTATGTGTTGTTTATTCATGGTGTTCACTATTCAGCCCTTAATATAAACTACAAAGAGCAAGGGGCAGCTATAGGTGGTTACGGACCTTCAATTTGCCGTTAACTACAAAGCATCAAAATCAAGTCTACGCTCTACTCGACCATACAGAAGAACGTTCATAGTGACCATGTGTAGCTGTGTAAGCGACCGTTGTTTACATGAGCAATATTTCCGAAATTCGTAAAATGTTTCACTCGATTTTCAGACTTTGACTTGTAAAAAACATGTGAAAACTTGCATTATGTGTAAATATGATAACATGAGTATGTAGAGGAATCACTTTGTCAAATATTCTGTTCGATGGTAATATTTCACGGGAGTACAAAAAGGGTTAAATTTTGGCCGTTTTGGTGATGGTGCAATCTGAATTTGTTTGAATTCTCGTAGTTTGTGGTCAACGGCATGTGACGTCACTCCGTAATCACCTATTGAAGATTGTATTACTAAAATCATGATAGCTTGCTGGTTAATGACTGACATCAATAAGGAAGCATATATTGGGCAGATATGACTAAACAAAATATTGTTACACGTTGTGTCACCTTGTAAGTTGTGAGGTGATATCAGCGTGTAATCTAGTCATAGGCACACTATTGCGTCAACAGGGCTGTCATTTTTATTTAATAACCCAGGTGTAAATGTTACTGCATTGCCGCTACGCTCACAATATGGGCCAATGATACCCCTACCAAACATAGGGCAACATAGTATATCTAATTTTAAGTTTAACAAGTTAACATTTTGACTTATGGTCATTGATTGATAAGCCAAGTCATACCAATGGGAAAATTAGTTGATTTAGGTATATGTTAATTTCCCATCGTCACTTGTTAAAGACAGCTTGTAAGCCGCCAGCAGTAATTGTGTGACAGTGACACCTTATTTCCAATTATTAACCTCAGCAAATGCCAGTATTACATTATGATTCTCAAGTGTTTTGTTTATTACATAGTATTCAAACAAGGTGTATGTTTATTATTTTTATATATTTTTTCATAAATTATCTTTTGTTTGATGCTTTCTAATCAACTGTGTTAACTTAATAATAATATCATTATTTTTTATTTGCATTAAATTGCGAAAAGGCCTTTACTACCAACTCCTTAGTTAAAATATTTTCATATGGTGACCGTTAGCCGTTCGTTGATAGCTGTTGGCAATAGCTAATAAAACACAAGAGATTCATCAATGTTCTCTATTGATATGGCTTATTGATGGCTAAATATCAGCACATGCGCTTGCTTGTTAAAGGACATAATTACCCATCCCTATATTAGTAACACACTCATGATAATGTGGACAATGCACACAATAATGTGTCTTAGAAATGTATTGAAATGTATAACATTTGTACTGCATAAAATGACATACCCATTTTACAATAGGAATACAATATATTGATATAATAGTCTTAAACTGCACACACATCATTTTTTTTTAACGTTTCCTATAGTTCATAGATCACGTAGATCTTTAATTTAGTATCTTAACTTTGTCTGATTCTTACCATTTGTAAGAATCAACCAACAAAGAAAAGGCTACATTTTATTGATTTTGTGATTTCAATTTTGCCAATGCCTTTATTTGATATAACTGCACTTTTTTATTGTTAACATCAAAAACCAGTCATCATGATACATGTATATACACCGAATGTATTATATGAGTTGCTTATTTTATTAATGCTCTCAACACTCTGTTTTGTTAACTAATGATGTAAATATTAAAATGCCCCGCCTATCTTGTGTATACTTACTTGGAAAAAGAAGAAAAAGTGGGGTGGGGACCAGTTCTGTAATTTTCCCCTGTATATTATGTGTACTGCCCCTGTTATATTACCATGTATACTAGAGCATAGTCACCTATGTTAGCTAGACTGTGACGAGGCACCCCTTGTTCTCATAGTGCATGGACAGGGGGTGCCCCCTCATATAAGAATCTGTATTCAGTTTGTGAATAGGAAGGATGAATGTACATTTTGTAATCTTCTGTCATATCTTTCATTGTAAACATTGTTGTAAAGTTCTCATTTAATAATAATTAATATAAAACTGACATCCAATTATAATTTATGTTCGTCTGTATGTATGTGTGTGTGCAAATATTACTTATGTTTCTTGTGTTGTTTTGAAATTGTTTGATGCATTGCACTGCAGTCCACTTCATATCTGTTTAGTCATACTAAGTTTAGCACTACTTGGCTGTTGCTGTTAGTTGCTAAGCCTTTACAACTTATAAATACAATTTTTTATTCTATTAATTCATGACATCCTCAGACATGCATGTCAACATTTACTGCTGGTCTATTTATAGAAACGATGACCAAATCCACATACAACTTTGTACATGTAAGTGAACTGCAATTTTATCAAACACTTTCAGAACATTCCAATATCTATTTTTATTCCCCGATACTCCATTATACACATTCCAAATATTGTCTGTGGCATATCCCAGGTCAAGCTATGTTTCAGACCTGTCAATTGACCGGGTCATTAACAGGTGCATATCTAACTGCTATGTTAAGAATCTTGTGCGTAAAGTCTATTTTGCTTCCTTCGGATAGTTGTATCAAGTAACTGGTACGGTATGTACGCACACAATTTGACCATTTACATTTATTCTACAAATGTATTGCACAATCAGTCCAATAAATATTTATTGACGTTGTGTATCTTTTAGGACACAAAATACTGTCAAAGGCTTCATAAACTATTATGATAATTTTAACGGCAACTATTCATTCAAGGATCAATTCTGGCTAGGTTTGAAAAGGCTTATATACCAACAATATTAACATACAGTTGTTATCAGGTATTGCCCCACTTATCACCATGTACTGCAAGCAGCTAGCTGGCTTGGGTAAATTCAAATTATCATTTCATTTGGTTTGTAATGCCATATTATTCTAGTCGTCGTATGTTACTTCCAAACATGAAGGTATTCATGCAGTTGTAAGGGGAGGAGTTTGTTTCATTTGTCATGTTAAGTGTATTCCCAAATAAAGGGAACAAATATATGAAACTAACAATGTTGTGTAGTGTCTTTTATTGAAGTAGTGTGTGCAAATCTGATGATGATTCTAATACTCTAAATTTAAATTTGTAAGGAACTCCGACACGAGGGATTTCAAAACAGGTTTTGTAAATCCAATCCTGGAAATTATTTGCATGTGTCCTGGACTAATTTGTGAGGAACTCTGACACCAGGGATTTCAAAACGGGTCTTCGTTAACGTTTTCTGTCGTATGGTCCCCATTTGACAAAAAGCTCGGTGAACCTAAAACATTCAAAGGGAAGATCAAGTGATTTACAGTGCCTACTATTTCACTGGATTTGGCCTTACTAGTTTAAAGGTACCAAAAAATGTAATTAAAATATTTATACGAGGGGGTATCAACAAGTTTTCAAAATCACCCAGAATTGAAGGAGCCAGAACTTTTTTTTTGATATAAACACAACACCAAAAGTAAGTCCCCCCCCCCTAAACAATTCGTCATAACATCGTAAGATAAAACATTTTACCAATAATACTTAGTTAGAAATAATCCTGTGACTGTTTTCTAAGTGATGTTTGAAAATGAAAGATGTCCATGACTTCATGGCTGAATGAGCTCAAATGGAAGACAAAAACTGCCCTTCTCAAAAGTCACAAAAGTGTATGAATTGCTTCTCACTAATGGAAAAGTACCTGTGGCTGAGCAAAATTTACTGTAATGTGTAATCAATTCATGATCATTCAGCCATGTAAATCCCATTCTTGGCTCAGATATTAGCATAGTGAGTTGTGACTTTTGAGAAGGGCAGTTTTTGTCTCATTTTTGAGCTTATTCAGCCATGAAGTCATGGACATCTTTCATTTTCAAACACCACTTAGGAAACAGTCATAGGATTATTTTAACCAAGTTTTATTGGTAAAATGTTTTATCTTACGATGTTATGACGAATTGTTTAGGGGGGGGGACTTACTTTTGGTGTTGTGTTTATGACCCTTCAGACATCTTTAAAAGTCACTGTGCAGTCACACATCTCTCCCACTATTTATAACCTCCCACAGACCGCCATTGTAGAGCTCCTCAAGATTGACCACCATTGATTGATCCTCAGATTGCATTATTCCCAAAACAGCAATTAATAGATGAGGTGACCGTTGTTTACATCAGTAGTGTTTACATATTGATTAGCGCCTGGTCTAAAGACATGCTAGGGGTACTAGTCCATGACTACTGCATACATCATACTATATGAAAGCAAAACACACATCACTGAGCGCCAATTTTAAAAGCACATGCCCTTATGGTGCGCACGCAAACCGCCGGGCAACCAGATTTAGTACCTGGTCTCTCATTGTGCTTTAGGGATGCATACCATGAGTACTGCACTATTACACCGTAAGCATGGTAAGTAATGATCAATCAAGTGTGAATTAAAGCACCGTTCCCTGTAGGTGCGCACGCAAACCGCCGGGCACTACGTCACCGGTCACACCATCTATAGTTTAAAGTGTTGACAGAAAGGGGTCAATCAAAGGTCATGTAGGGGTGATTAGAGGTCAATCTGGGTACGCGTTGTGCGTATAATGCAGCGTTGCCATGTGCGCTTGTGTTAAAGAACGCGATTAATTCGAAGCAGGAAGTTGGTAAACAGCTCGCTGGATTTGCCGAGTTTTTAAAGGGGCAAATTTGTTGTTTGATTATAATAGATATAACAAACTGCGTCGCTTTATGATAAAAGATAAAAATAATTAATTAACTAGATAAGAATGAGAATGAAATATAGTTCTTTAGCTGTTTTGCTATATACGATAGTCTTATAATGTATTATTTAGGCTGTACCATATTTGTGTCCAAATATGGTACAGCCTATACATTTCAAGACCATCGTATATAGCAAAACAGCTAAGAACTATATATTATTCTCTAAATATGCCACGACAGAGTTTGTTCGTATCACCCTGCGTGGAAGTTTTTCGCTGAAAAATATGGACCCAGCCTATAAACTTGGTGCAGTATACTGCGCCAAGTAGCCTTGACACTCGTGGTGTATAGTCCCAAAACATGCCTTTAGTCGGGTTAGGTTAAGTGAGGTTGTGGTCATTCATTACTCATTACTGATATCCCAGTGGGCAAAATTGTTTGATCTGGTATATCTTATCATCAATATAACAATGTTAGAATCAGAATCCCTTGGATATTTCATTATGTGCTCTTGCATGCCAACCAAAATACAATGCAATCAAGACACACATAACAAAATATAACATGTAAATATGTTGATATGCAACCAAGCCATCTCCAGAATATAAATAGGACTGTTGTTTTGATGTGATACAATCAAATTATAACCAACTGTGCTCACTAGCCAAATGGTAAATGAACACTTTCCAGCTATATTTGTCTTGAACATTACTTTACGTCAACATGAACAAATGCAAGAAAAACAAATCATTTATTTTACAAAACATTTTTTATTTATTTTTATCAAATTTCATAATCACAAAATATTATCAAGGGTAATAATATACTAGTTACAAATAATATAAATGTACAATTTACTTCAAAATTACCCAATAATAGCTTTCAGGACACATAATGCATACATGTTGATTGATCATTGTACCCATGCGTTGATTTGTTGTAATTAACATAATCACAATCAATAATGAACTGAAATAGCTGCCAAATTTATTTATGACACATTTTAGTACCTTGGAAATAATTTGATTTAATCACAGTAACCAAAAATCTTTTTCAAAAGGAGTTGAATCTTTTTGACATACTCTGTCAATATAACAGATATGTAAAACAGATGCACAGCATTTTAAAAATAGTTTCTAGAAATACTCAAAAGTTGAAATACTTCTAATGACAAACTTTTCTTCCTCTTGTAGGAAATAACAGTGAAACACAAATTGCTGGAAATGCCAATTTCACAAAAAAAGTGAAAATGATAAATATAGTTCATAATCTATTTTGCAATGTTTCAAATAATTAAAATTCCTTGCGACTTAAGGTCAAAATGTGCAGTCATACCAAATTAAATACACTTTTTAACAAAATATCAAAATGTGTAATTAATATGGCCAACCCTAGGTACGAAGAGATAACACAATGCCTGAGGATAAATTGTACACCCACACCTATATCAGTTTCAACTTTGTTAATCAAACAATTTTATTTAAAGAGTGGTCTACTGTCATGTATGTATACGGACTTCTCTATTAAAGTGGTTACAATAAACCAACACATACGGTAAGGTGTCCACATTTTGCTCAAAATGATCATGGTTGAAATTATACAAAATCTTGCAATAAACCTAAAGATTTGGTAATATTACATTCAAAGCTTAAAGATAACAACATAATTCAAATGGCTATATCTGAGATATAATTATGTCAATAAGGATCAAGACAGCTATATTATGTGTTGGAATACCTCTAAATATTTCAGTTTTAAAAACTATACAGTACCTTTCTACACATTTTTATCAACTTTTAGGTAATCAAATGTTTCCATACAAAACGCAATATGGGTAGGCAGGTAGCTAGCAATAAATTGCAGACAGACAAAAATATAGATAGCTATGAAGATATCTTCACACAGTGCAAGTGTTACTTAGTATTCAGTATATACAACTGAGGAGTGCAACCATATTGGTTGCATGAAACAGTACTGTAGTGTAATGGAATAAACTTGATATAATTTGGATTATATGAAGATATCTATATCTTGATATAATTTGGATTATATGAAGATATCTATATCTTGATATAATTTGGATTATATGAAGATATCTATATCTTTTTCTGTCCGCAACTTATTGCCTAGACCACAAAATACTTCACACCAAACCCTTATACTAACCTGTTTGGGCAACAGTTAGGTTCAGGGTTGTTTAAAAGCATTGTGACCCTGGGCCGCAAGTAGATATTTGAAGTTATCTTACACCCTGTTACTATAACCAGCGTATATGATCAAATTCTTGGCTAATTTGAATTCACTTGCGTTAAGTAAAACGATTTGCTTAAAGTCAAAGTTAAACAAGTGTTTAGCTTAAAACTGTGTTTAAGGGGGGACTTAAGGAAGTTTTTGATTTGATTTTTTGAATTTTGTGAGTGCTGTAATTATTGAACTATTAATCAAATGTATATAAAAGTATACATTTTTGGAAAGGAAATGGATCAGAGAATCCAAATTTGGCGTCAATTTTGACCAAAAAAGTAAATTTTTTGAGAAAATCACAAAATTCACTTTTTTGACCCAAATTTTTTTGAACAAAGCTAACAAAAAATGATTTTGAGTAAAAAATGTCCAAATCACTTTATAATGATGTTAAGACACTAATGAAGGGACAATTTTTTTTTTTAAAAACCTTATCTAATATTTTTGAAAATGTTGACCAAAAAGTGCCAAAAAACGTGAAAAAATGGATTTTAAATTTTTTTTACACTTTTTTGTCAAAATTTCAAAAAATATTGGATAAGATTTAAAAAAAAAAGAAATTGTCCCTCCAGTAGTGTCTTAACATCATCATCAAGTGATTTGGGCATTTTTAACTCAATATTATGTTTGTTAGCTTTGTTCAAAAAAATTGGGTCAAAAAAGTGATTTTTTGTGATTTTCTCAAAAAATCAACATTTTTGGTCAAAATTGATGCCAAATTTGGATTCTCTGATCCATTTCCTTTCCAAAAAGGTATACTTTTATAAACATTTGAGTCATGGTTCAATAATTACAGCACTAACAAAATTCAACAAAAAACTTCCTTAAGTCCCCCCTTAAATACTTACAATTCTACCCTATCCCAAATAAATGAACAAACGTGGTGAAAAACAAAACTGGGTTTAAAAGCACTAAACACCAAGTCCCAATTACAATTTTTGTATGTATTATTTATTTCCATAACAATTTACATAAATACAAATTTAGTACTGACTCAACTTACACTTATACTAGCAAGTAGCAAGTATGCATACAATGGTATTGCCTGGTTTTTCTGAGGCAAGGGCATGTTTATCTTGGAGGGGATCACTCCAAAAATAACTCTTTTGAAGAATTGTGAACACAGCCCTAGAAAATTTGAAACTTATGCAATTATAAACACACCCACTGTTTTACCGCTATAAAGGAAAACATGATGAATGATCTGATCCACTCAAATGAAATGCAACATTACTGAGGGTGTTTTAAACAAGGAGTGAAAAGCAATGAAATACATAACAAAATTACCAAGTTGCAACTGGGTTTGTTAGGTATGTGGAGATTTCAACAATGGCATGCTTACTTACTAATGAGTAATTTGATATGGCAAAAAGAAAAAAGGTTCATCTCAGAAACTTGTACGCATACTGCTATGTGAAATAGGCTTTAGTTTGTAGCTCTACATGGCGGTGATGCATTTTTCTGTGGTTCTCTGTAAGCTTGAATCAACCCATGAATGATATGCATAATTGGGAAACCGATCAAATTAAACATGGCAGATAAAATACAAAACCTCATAGCCAATTCTCTAAAATAAAAAAGGGGAAGGAATTGAACAGCACTCAGCTTTTGCAACATGTTTCTGGGACACACCTTTTTTTGGGCCTAATAATGGCTCATGTTTATCAAATGGTGCATTTGAGCTTATAGTGAATCAGATATACACATACAGCTTTGACTATACATTTTAACCGATATACACCATTTTGAATCGTGCACCTCTCAATCTTACTTGCAAGTGTGACATAGAAAGCATTCTATCCAATGCTGCATAATAAATCTGGCTAACATTCACTGAGCATTACCTTACTATATAATAGTGAAAGCCACAATTTCTTTACCTTGTAGTACACTCTAGCTGTGAGCCACACTTTGGGCATGTGAAGGAGGAATGGTGCTAATCTCCAGCTTGATAAAGTATACAATCAGAGCGTAATCACACAGTAATATGCAATCAATGCTAACACCAACCTAAAGTTGTCAAAGGGGTGGTGGTTTTCACTTTAGTTGTTGATCTTCACAGGAATACCAATACACTACACACCTTCAAAAGGCAAACATTTAAACACCACAATATATACAGTTTTGATAGCATGAACCCATGTAAGTTAGATTTCTGGTGAATCCACTTCATCATTGATGACACATCATCCATTGGTGGTTTCCATCAAGACCAATCACTGGCAGTGGTACTGCATTGCTGAAACAATGCTGGAAAATAAAATAAGATGAGAATATTAATATTTATTTCACACTTTTAAGACCGACTCATAAATCCGGATCAACAAAATTGTGCTATGCAGTGAAAGTGTATCATCGCACTTGTGAGTAGTGTACCCAGTGTGAATTGAAGTATTCATTTGCTATGAAAGGTTATTTTATAATTATGTTGGATTTTTTTACAATATTATGACCTTTTAGTTTTTGGAAATTTCTAAAAAAAATATTTGCATGTGTGATCTCTTCCAATGTGAAATATGTCAATAAATTACACCGAGAGTTTATCAGATCTCTTGTTCACATCATGATCAGTGAGCGTGCATTGATATGCATATTGATGTATAAACATGATATTATGTGGAAAAAAAACGAAACAAAATATGACTTGGAGAGAATGAAATTGAAAACCCTGAAAAGAAATCCATCAAGACCCTTGGGACAAAGTAAATTTTTAAAATCTTAGGCAAAAAGAGTGGCTGGTTTAATATAGCCTAACATAGCATTACATGCACCCATGCTAATTTTGAACATGGGTCAAGGTCACAAGGACTAATTGGCCTGTGGGACTTTCACAATTACAATTGTTGCTGTTATTTTGTTGTTGTTCACTTATCGTTTTGCTAAAATATATATATGAAAACAAATGTAGCCATGTACAGCATGTGTGGCAAAATACAATACAATGAGAAATCCAACATTTTCCATTTTGGCATCAACACCCTATAACAGAAATCCACAACAATTACACTTTTTTTATTATTACTTTGTTGGTGTAAATTCAGGGAGGGACTCTGTATAAGAAATACTAACATGTGATAATGGAATACAGCACATGACTAGCAATTGTCCGTAATTTCTATTTATTCAGCCATGAACTTAATTGGCCACCAAGGGTGGACACACTTTCTGCACACCATACAATCCTCTGTACGTACAAAGCAGTGAGTATCCATCCCTGAACCCATATCATGCTAACTTATGATACACAAACCATGATCCTTGTATTGGGTCCCTTTTCATAGATTTCCACAAATGGTACCCTCTTATTATTACTTTGTTGATCTAAATTCAGGTAGGGCCTGACAGTGTATGTGAACACATGCTTGGTCATGAAGGACAGTTTTATTAAGTAATAAAGATCATTAATCAATATATACACAATTTGCGTGTCATGACTTTATGAGCCCATTTTATTTATAATTTTCATGATATTCATGATTGTATGTTTACTTTCTCTCTCTTATTTATATTTTATTGTACCTTGTTGCATTTGATATATTTATTTTATATTTGTTTGGATGCACCACCTCCGGTGGGTGCCGCTGTTTCGAAAGTGTTTTCCGGAAAAATAAATAAATAAATAAATAAACAACATGTGATAATGGATCACAGCACATGACTAGCAATTGTGTGGTGGTTTTTTTATTCAGCCATGACCTTGATTCACCACAAAGTGTGAACAAACTTTTCAGGCATGTTATACTTAGTACACACTAGGTAGCCAACCATGAGCCAATACCATGCTAACTCATCACGCACACATCATGATCCTTGCATTGATATACTTACATTTCTGGCTTGATTCCTTCCTCACACAGATTCACAAATATAAACATCCGAGTCATAGCGTGTGGATTCTATAATATCATAAATGTAAATAACACATTCATGTTAATCTTATGACAATCAGTCAAGGAGTGGTGCATGCTGTCAATTTAGCATATAAGCATTGTTTATTTCATGATATAATCCAATTTACTTAACATTATGATTTTCACTAGTAATGGCTCATTTTAATTTATACTTGAATACAAATATTGTGGAGCCCTTTAAAGGTTCATTACACTATAATGACCACACATTGCAACACAGTGCTTTATCTCATACCGAATGTAACAATCCAAAGTGATTGTTTTGATATTCGCAATAGGCATTTATCACTGTTATTTGATAACATAATGAAATAGGAACCCTGTGATTGTCCTTGAATAAAAGTCTATATATGATCAGTATCCTGCCATTTTGCATTATCACAAAACACTACCATTTTCGGATTAAACCCAAATCTTTCCCATTACCCTGCAAAACTTTAGGCCCAAGAGATGTTTACTTTAAATGAAAAAGTACTGAATTATCCCCAATATGTTGTAGGGTAAAGTCGCCTATTTTCGGTCAGTGCCTATTTTCGGTCACTTGGTAAAAATGGTGTAATTTGCATCGGTCTTTGCCATTTTAAAAGCAATACCGGCATCAACTGTGTGGGGGCTTTTTAGCTGTCAGTTTATAACGACGAGGTCATTTTCATTACACGATTTGGGCGAAGTGACCGAAAATAGGCGCTGACCAAAAATAGGCGACTTTACCCTACAATACATTTGAAGTTTGTGAATTCTTACTTCTATCAAGAACCGCTGGAGTAATTTCACATACATTTTGTTATGATTCACCTAGATGAATGTCAGGGGCAAAATCTGGTCACACGCCTTCAATCAAATATTTTTACCAATACAAGACTTTTGATTGGTCATTACAACTTACCTGGCCTAGTTTGAAGCATTTATGAGAGAATAGTTTTGATTGTTCATTACAACTTACCTGGCCTAGTTTGAAGCATTTATCAGAGAATAGTTTTAATTGTTCATTACAACTTACCAGGCCTAGTTTGAAGCATTTTGATTGGTCATTACAACTTACCTGGCCTAGTTTGAAGCATTTATCAGAGAATAGTTTTGCTACTGGCTGATAGCATTCCCATGTCTTTATAGATGTGCCCCTGGTTGAGAGTATCTTATCTATATCACCATTATCAGCAACAACAGACTTCACTATGTTGTGTACTGTCGAGCTGATTTTGTCTTGATGCTACAAACAACAAAGACATTATATTATGACTTATAGTTTGGAAATCATAATGACACAAAAATTTGATTGGTAAATCTGGGAGTTTTATTTGATACCTAGCATGATGTTTCTTATGACAGATTTAATTGTCTATGCGAGTGGGAAAATTTCATGAGTGGGATTCAAGTTGTGGGATAATCTGGGGAATATGAGGGTTATTCAATAAGTTCTACCTCCTCACTCATAACATCGCTAATATGAATGTCAGCTTCATGACATTTGTCATGATTATAGCTCTGAATCATAGCTACACATTTATAGTAAATTATAAATGATATCTGTTTTACCTTTGTTATGATGCAATCAAAGCTAGTGAGAGATTTTGGACAACGGACACGGAAAATTACACTAAAGATAAATATATGTTTTTTAGGTTTTCTCTCTGTATTGTATGATTAGATATAACAGCCCGATTTAAATACTGAAAATAGAAAACAATGGATGATTTCTGAATATAATACTGTATTATCTTGTATAGATTCGATGGTTGTCAATATTAACCTTTGTAGGCTTGCAAATAGTATAATATCAAATCGAATGTATTGCTACGCCTTTAGCATACTGGAATGCTGCTATTCAGTCAAATGTTCGTTGTTACAAGTCAAGCCACAGTGATGCCTCGAATGTTAAATCTAAACATGATAGTCACTTTTTGAGTTTTCATTATATGTTACCATTATAAATGTCAATCAGGTAGTCAGTGGTAGAAAATTATCACTTTGAGATACTTGTAATCCCTCCATTTAGTCCTGTATATTGAAGATCGCTTAGTTCTTATTAAAAGCAAATTATGACTTTTGCAGAGGTTCTCTGAGGTTGGGTTAAAACTAATGGCTGTCCTGGGCTGGTTCTGGCTAATTAGAGGGCATTTTTCTCCAAAATATCAGTGACTTTTATTGTTTTTAGTCTGTTCAAGAGATATCTGTAATTTAGAACGGTTTTAATTGACCTATAGGTACGTTTTGTCTCTTAGAATTGACCAAATGAATAGCACTTAGGAGAAATGTGGCTATATTTAACCGTTTCCGTCACACTTAATGGACCATTAGTTTTCACTGCATCTCCAGAAAAGTACAATCAGTACTCAAACCAACGTACTATGAATGTGTAGCTGAGATTCAAAGCTACAATTGTGGAATATTTCATACGACTGGGTTTTATAATAGAAAAGTTATGAGGTAGGAGGTAGAACTTATTGAATGACCCTCGTAGAAGGATTTAGTCAAGAGTGTTAGTTGTTTGGGGAATTATTTAGGGTTCCTGAGGAATACACACCACTATTTGGTTCACCCTATAAATGGTTCCATTGTCAGAGACATCCAGAATCAATAGGAGGATACCACATCCTTCCACATGGTTCCAAATTGGTGAGAAATATGCATATTTTATCTCTCTCACATGATTTTGGCACACACACGCGTCACGCATATGATGCATGGTATGCACTGTTGTGTAATACGAGCCTCACGCGCGCCAATGCTCTTCTGTATTCATTCGGTGCTGTAAGGCGAAACGCCAATTAGGAACTGACTGAACTATAGGAGTAGATCTAGAAAGTGTTTCAGCAGTTGAGAAACCAGGATTTGATGCAAGTCAGGTTGCAAACAGATAGAAGCACTATCTAATGAAATGAGTAAGAACATAATGTGAACATCATTAGATGAATAATTACCTCTTTCATTTCTTTGATTTGTTGCTGAACTTTGTTAGCCTCCTCTGGTGTTGTTGCCGCCCGCATTTTATGATGTAATATCGCCATGGGAACCTCAGGTGAAGGTACAGCATTCAACTGTTGTGTAGGAATTTAAAATAAGAGTACTGTAAACCAGTGTTGAGACAACTCATGTCAATTCACTTGGACTTATGTCACAGTTTTCATGACTAAACTTGACTTGAATCAGAATTACTGAGAGCAATGACTTGACTTGCCTTGGCACTTGGTTTCAAAACCAATCAAATAACTTGAATTGACTTAAGTAACTTTTCAAGTAAGGTGAGTCTAAATATAATTTGACTGTCAACTTGAATACAATTAGGCCCAAAAGTGACCTGAACATAAATACAAGTAACATGGATTTGTACCACAAATAACATAAAGCTAATAGATTCAAGTTCAATATGACTTGACATGACTTAAACAGATTATTAGAAGTTAACATTACATTTTTTTCTTTTGTGCTTATTATCCTCTCTTCATACAATTTCAATATTTTCAGATATTACATGTTTTCATACCTTTTCAACAAGTATAATTCATTTCATTTCTTCATGTATCTTTACACAGATACATATCAATATCAAAAGTAAAGAATGCCATGATAATAAACCTTTATTGTACAAATTTTCGGCCATTGGCCTTCATCAGGTACGGTTGAATGATTTGTTTTGTTTGCATTCTGCACCCAAACTCATGCACACGTGGACAAAAAGCGCGAGCAGAAACACCTGCGGAAAGTTGGAAGCTCGCGCTGCAATTAAGAGCAGGGGATGGCGGACAGCTGAACACAAAGAATGATTTGTTTTGTTTGCATTCTGCACCCAAACTCGTGCGCACATGGACAAAAAGCGTGAGCAGAAACATGTGCAGAAAGTTGGGAGCTCGCGCTGCAATTAAGAGCAGGGGATGGCGGACGGCTACACACGAAAAGCATTGAAGCTGACATTAATGCCGTCTGGGTGCAGAGTGCCGAGAGAGTGGATTAGTCGTTGTTCTCCCTCCTTTCTGTTTTTATCTCAACCATTGCATTTTTTTACACAGATACATGTATATTACTGAATTTTGTAGATACATAATTAATTTTAATATACGTTTTAAATCAAATCATCAAATACTGCAAATTCTGTCCTTGTTCACGCATTAAAATTACACAGAACATTACAATATTGAATCACTTCTGTCTTTGACTTGGAATAAGTTTGTATGATATCTTCATTATTTCATATTATCATACAGCACAAACAATCATGCCAGTCGTAATTTGATTCAGTGTTTTGTAATATTAACAGTGGTCATAAAAATAACCAACAATTTAAACTCATACGACTGTAGGAAACAGATGTGAGAAAAAACAGATGTGAGACAGATTAAATGTGAATGTTTTTCTCCCCTTTTTCATCGTTTAATGTGATTCTCTGAAACCGCAAGTTTGTTTAGTTGGAAGTATCCAAACATATATTCTAAATAACAACAATATACTTCCTCAATTAACACTCCTACTTACCTGCACTTTGGGCAATGCTGGTACTCGCTTGGTTTTGCTACCCCCTTGACCCTGATACATGTTGACATGATCATGCCCCATAGTCTTGTTGCCAAATTGAAGCACATGACTGGTATTGGTTTCTTGTTTGACGATCTTGAATTGTTTTTTGAGTGTTTCCTTTGACAGATCCTCCTGTGATACAAAACATTAGCATGAAAAAATAAAGATTGTTACTTAAAATGTCCTTGGATTATTAAAAAACCAACAAAAAAACCAGAATATTTCAAATTACCATTGGTGTACATTGCTCTAAATGAATTGGGACAGTCAGTAGTTACCAGCCTATAGCTTTTTATAATTAACCTTGATTTTTGAATGAATAGTCATTTTTTATGGACTGATAGCATTCCAATGGGATAAGGTCGTTTCTTGGTTTCAAATAGATGTTCTAAATATATTTGGGATCAAAACCATTCGATTGTTACTGTTACTTTGCATAATACACACCCTACTAGGAAATCTCCTCAGAAACTGGCAAAGGATTCGGAATGCAAATTAAATGGACACAATCCTGATATCTCAATTACACAACAATGTTAAAATCATTTTCTTCTTACCGAATCTGAATCCTCCAACCATTTGACACTGTACACATCTCCTAGATAAGTGCCGACATGGTTGTCATAGTAACAAGCATATGATGATTCATGATCATTGGCAGCTGTAGTAGCATAAATGTTGAGGTCAGCAGGAAGGTCTTCAAACATGGATCCAGATTCACACGCTTCTAGATAAAACACCAGCTGCAAAAAATACAGTTATCTTGTTAAGTTTCTACACAACACTACCAATTCTCTTGGTTGATCATCCGTGTATAGTGTCCCCTTTGCCAATAAATTACCCAGAGCTCACTCTGATTCACTGCCCTTTGCTACATGTGACGCCTTCTGCATATGCGTACACTTGTTTTCCTAGCGGGATTACCCGTTGGCGAGTTTGTGTGACCTATGAGAATCATATTGCATGTCATGAATGAGGGTTTGAAATACCACTAGACCCTACTTTTCTTTAAATTGCTTTCTGTTATGCATTGTTACATGTTTATTCCCAACTTGCAGGAAAAAGCTCCCACTTTTGATAATTTTTGACAATACTGGTCATTTAATGATACTAGTTCTTCATATGCCATAAAATCTTGCAAATGAACTGAACCTTAAACATCCTACCTGACATATGACAGGTCAAAAAAGTTTTTTTTTAAGGAGGAAGCAGACCAGGCATCTTTATACAAAAATAGCATTGAATTTGGTGTAGGGTCCATAGCAATACTTGTCCTCTCTGTTTTAGGAACATATATAATACATTGAACACAAAAACAGAACTTACCTTTTGATATTTCTTGGCAGTATGCATATCGTTAAGAGTCGCCAATAAATCATTTGCATGAAGCTGTATGGACAAGAAATGACAATATTAGGATCTAGTAGGTAATGACACAATTAATTATATTATGTGACATTAGTTTATATAGCGTCATAGTGCTTTTGCTTTACACCAACAGTATTGAGGTTGTGGAGAGAATATTGAAGAAGACTAAGTGCTCAAAAACCATGGATGCAATAGGGCGATTCACCCCCGAATCCAAAATAGCTGCCCTAGAGAATGTCTTTGTCCATGTACACACACACAGGGGCTTCTTCTTACTCAAAATGGCCCAAAATAGCTTCTGTGAACCAAAACAGTATTTTGAGCACTGAAGAAGACTATGCCATAACACTGATAGTAAAATGCTTTTTAAGATTGCTCGAGTTTAACTTAACTTAACTTGTTAGTGTTACATTTGTTATGCCTGTCATCATCAATACATCAGAACAATGTCTATTAGTCCTCCACTACTATAAAACTGTATTGAAGGCAAGGGTTATTAAGGGTCAAATACAAGTCATCTAAGGTCCTGTTTAGGACATAGAAGAAGAAAAAAATGTTAAAAAAACCAAAAAAACTTGAAACTTGCGGGCGGGACTCGATTTCCCGGGACACTCTCCTAACACTAATTGAAGGTGGTGTTGTGACCAGATGGAATGACTGCTTTCTACTATGTTCCCAACACTTCATTATTACCCTAAAATGTCTAGGTATGTTTACCATGTTCAATCTTAGGTAGAATACGCATATCAAATACCAAGTTTATAATCCCCTTTCTGATCTTCAAACAATCCTCACCCTCACAGGCAGAATATTAATTATGTGTCATAATCATCTCTGAAACTGATCAAAATTTAGCTTTTATTTCTCCTAGCACTTGAATGCTTTGCTTCCCTTCTTAATACCATATTCTATCAGTCTATGATTGATTTAATAATAAATAATAAAACTCTTCCAAAATAGGTCTTAATTTCAGAAAGATCACAAATGAAGTGTTATCAATCATGTGCATCTAGGTATGTGAACCTGCCCGATCTTTAATTTTTCCAAATAGCCAAAATAATTTACCTCTTCGTAAGGAAATGCCACTAATCCTGGAGCACCATGGTCAGCGAAATACACAAAGACATGGTCATTGGGGCCGCTGTAAAGGGAAAAGTAGAAGAGAATCAATTACACAAACAAATTGTTATTGGGGTTGCTGTACAAGGGAAAGTGAAAAGAGAAATACACACAGAAATTACCATGGGGCCACTGCATTATAGAGAAATAAAAAGCAAAAGTTATGTAAGAGAGTGGAGGACACAAAGATAGGGTTTGGAATTCAATCATATTTCCAGCATGGTTAATCAGGGATGAACAATGATGCATCGGTGGTAGGTTTGTGGTTAATTTTACAAGAGGATTACCTGAATGAAGTCAAATCAATTGTTGTGATTCATAGTACAACTTCAGTCCACCCCCTCAACATAATACCGTATAGACATTTGCACACTTTGGTGATGACTTTGGGCCTCAAGCACACCACATTGTTTTGCTAAAACATTTCATTAAAAATAAATCAACCCTTTTTTGCATATTTCACCTATAGTCTGAAATGTAATACCTTGTTCTTCTAACTCTGTGCAGTGGCAATAAAGCATGGGAGTCATTGCAGCATTTACGCACAAGTGCCAGGATTTGTCTTCGAATCTGTGATGCTACCACATTGCAATCAAGCATGCAATGAGGAGCAAAAATTGGGATACGTACGCTCTGATGGAATGAACTGTGGGCATTTCTTTGTCAGACCTAAATGCTTGATATACATACCTATTAATTACTTTGCCAGAGCCTATGCCCAATAAAGCAGACTGGTTACCACGCAATATATTCAAGAAATTCTCTGGGGTGACATCCTGATAATAAGAAAGACAAATAAATGTTTCAGTGATTATGCACAATACAGTTAAAATGGTTTCTTGTAGATGGCATAGATTGTATTTTTAAAAGCAAATATATTTTAAAATATGGAATAATCCTAATGACGTACCATAACCAAGGTAAGGTGTTTCATGTTGAAAAGCAATTGCTTCAGTATTTGCAACTTCCAATACCATTAGAGTTAGGAATTGCGCGTAAAGCTGTGAGAATTAATTTAGATTCTCGCAACATAATTGATGAGAATCCTGAGATTCTCCTCCCTTTAATTTGTGTATTACATTAAGTTGGCAAGATTCTACTTGGAGCCTCGCATATTTGTCAGAAAATCTTTGCAAGAATTGGATTCTCGCAGAAATTCTAACTCTGACCATGAATCAAACAAAGGCTTTTTTAAATTCTGAAAAGCAATTGCTTCCAAATTTGCAAGTCAAATACAATTTGTTTTAATATTAAATTTCAATTTGGAATCAACATCCATTTTGCCCATTGTTTACCTCAAGGACTATTTCTGTAACTTAAAATGACAAATGTTTTCAATTTTAAAATTTAATATTGATTCAACTTTATTTAGCCACTGGATGTGTTTACTTCATGTAGTAAATAGAAATAGTTAATAACACATAAGATTGCATCATGCACACCATTTCACAATCATTGTATACCAGGTTATAAACCACATCCTGAATGGAAATCACATGACTACGGGTAACAAAGGTAAATAAATCAATCACGTGGCACTTCCTATAGGTTGAAAAAGGAACTATGCAAACAATTAAAATATATTGCAGGCTTCAATGAACTTTATATGAGTCCCGATATGCCGCAATAAAAGATTATTTATTTATATAATTGACAATTAATGATATCAATCACAAGAATCAGGAAATGTATGATGTAAATGAGTTGTACAGATAAGGATAATGAGATAACATTGAATGAGTGAGTGAAAATACTCAATTCAATTAATATTATTATTGTTATGTATATAATTCTTTTTAACACCCTGGTGCGGGTTCTTTCAATTTGATAACAGCAGTCATTGCTGACTTATCTCTAAATCACTTTTATGTTAACCCTAACCCCAACCCCAAGGTGTATTTTTGGTTTTATGACTATATCAGTGGAGAACAATGGGTCAAAATAGGATGAAAAGACCGCCAGCGCCAGCATAAGGAATTGAACCCTGGGTCGCCTTCCTGGGAGTCCCACCCCTACCTGATCAAGCCACGGAGTCAGCATGATATTCAGTCTGATCATGCGACTGAGGAAGCCATGCTACCAGCCCCGGCCCCCCAACTCAACACAAAAGTTGGTAACCATGTCTGTTCTAAAAATCTGACACTGACACTTAGTGACAGCGAAATCATGAAAATAGGGGGTATTTCATGAATTAGTCTCCGCGAAATTCAAACAAGGGGTATTTTAGGAAGAGGAAAAAACTAAAAACATCACAGTATGGATTTAATCATTTGATAGAACATGTTAACAACCCAAATACACCACTTGGGGTACACTAGTTTATAACAAATTACCATAAACGCCTATTACTATTGGGAGCAACAAGTTTTTATCTACTTAATGTAGGCCTATGTATAAAGTGTCTTTGAAAAGGGGTGTTTGAAATTATAGTCATTGAAAAGCCAAAACGAGGGCATCAATGATGCGAACCACGATATATTATGAAAGCATAAATCAGGAGTAATATATCATACTAGGCGGTCACCCGGGATTTGGCGGTTCGTGGGTTTAGCGGCTTGTGGATTTACCGGTTTGTGGGAGACATGGAGTTCATTTACCCAATTATGACTTCTGAATTCATAGGGACGGGAAAGATTCTGGCCCAGGTCGAGTTGGTTACTTAATATGGTTGTATATTGTTTGAAAATTTACAACTGTGAATCAATTTTATTCATATAAAAAGTGTGAGCACCGTACGACACTTCTAACAAAAAAGACCCCTGTGGGGCCCCAAACAAACATTTTCAAAAATTTAGTTGGCCCAAGCCACACCCGCCCACCGAGTTTGAGTACCGTACGACACTTCTAACAAAAAAGACCCCTGTGGGGCCCCCTGGGGCCCGGGGCCCCAAACAAACATTTTCAAAAATTTAGTTGGCCCAAGCCACACCCGCCCACCGAGTTTGAGCACCGTACGACACTTCTAACAAAAAAGACCCCTGTGGGGCCCCCTGGGGTCCGGGGCCCCAAACAAACATTTTCAAAAATTTAGTTGGCCCAAGCCACACCCGCCCACCGAGTTTGAGCACCGTACGACTCTTCTAAACAAAAAAGACCTCTGTGGGGCCCCCTGGGGCCCGGGGTCCCAAACAAACATTTTCAAAAATTTAGTTGGCCCAACCCACACCCGCCCACCGAGTTTGAGCACCGTACGACTCTTCTAACAAAAAAGACCCCTGTGGGGCCCTCTGGGGCCCGGGGCCCCAAACAAACATTTTCAAAAAATTAGTTGGCCCAAGCCACACCCGCCCACCGAGTTTGAGCACCGTACGACACTTCTAACAAATAAGACCCCGTCCTGGGGCCCAAACAAACATTTTCAAAAATTTAGTTGGCCCAAGCCACACCCGCCCACCGAGTTTAAGCACCATACGACTCTTCTAACAAAAAAAAGACCCCTGTGGGGCCCCTGGGGCCCGGGGCCCCAAACAAAACTAAACTTGCTCTTGCGGAGACCGAGCTGCACCCACCCACCGAGTTTGAACGCCGCCCGACCCCGGGAAGGCGACGAAAAAGCGCGCACAGACACACAGACAGAGAGTAGCGTATTATAATATAGATTTTGTGTTACAGAGTGGTACAATTCTTAATTACTTCAAAAGCATGGTTTAAAGAGTGAAAATTAAGTGTCATGTCTGCGTGAAAACGTATTTTTCATTCTAAATTCATTCTAATATAAATCCATTATTTAGAAGCGATTAGGAAAAGTATCGGTCTGTTGAGGATGAAATGCATTCTTATATGTCTCTAAAGAGTCACATTTTATTAGTGAATCAAGAAATTGTTATGGGATCGCCCATTTTATTTTGGAACATACTATATATTCAACTCTCTGTAAGTTCAAGTTGGTGGCTACAACGCACATTTGTTGTTCACACACACGAGCGGCATTGTTCAAGGACAGTTATCAGTAAAACCCATTAACCGTACTCACTCACTGTATACTCTCACACTTTAGTGCAAAGTTCAGTAGCACAAGTGTCATGTATTTACCAAGGTATAAGGGTCACAGTATTTGGGTATTAGGCTATGAGACTGGTTTGTAGATTACCCGGGCAACCATTCAACTGTGATGAACTCTGTAACCTCAGGGTTTAACTCCAAGTTCAAGATTTGGCCATAAATTAAAATTAAAACTTGTTACTATATATGGTTGGAAATACATAGGTTTTTATATACTTTTTACTTAATACAGTTAACTGCATTGTAAATTGATGTTTTCCAAGTTGCTAAAATAACATAATTAATACAAAGAAAATGTGTTATGGTTATGCCCATCAAATCCTAATTAAACAATCCAATCGTTTAATTAAAGTAAAAGTCATTTATTGCGGAAAGAATAACTAAATTAATATCTGTATAGGTTAAGTTGATAAACAACATTAATTATTGATTAGACCACAGTGTTGGCTCTGCGGAAATTGTTTACCAAGGCCCCAATTATCAAGCCTGACCCCCGAGGCTATCACACATCGTTTAACAGCCTCGTGCGAACCCAATATCACCACATTCTTCCACAATGTGACGTATTTCATGACTTAATTGTCTCATTACGCTTTATCCACATCGAATTTCGAAAAACTGTGTCATGAGCTCAGATTAAATAAGGTCCACAATATTCGGGCGAATTTTGAGTGATAACCATACGCTAACGAAAAAGTAGTTAGCAATTTAAAATTACACAAAAACGAATGCACTAACCAGTGCCCCCCAGATACGAGGCTAGTGATCAGCAGGATAAAATAACCCCGATTATACATGTATATCGTGGTAAAAAGGGGTATTTTTCACTCCAATTTTGTCCTCGTTTTTGCCAAAAAAGGGGGGTAAAATTGTTGAAAAATCCTTGCAAAGGGGTACTTTGAAAAAATGAAGAAGAGTCATGGTTACCAACTTTTGTGTTGAGTTGGGGGGGGGGGGGGGGGGGGGCCGGGCTACCAGCACCTAGTAGTTAGTGTAGTGTTTTGTAGTGCTGAGGAAGGTTTAGGTTATGCCATTATGGCCATCAATATCTCATTCCCTAATAACAGAATGGTGAAAGGGTGTCTATTTTGAGGCACTTAATCCCTGTATTCTGTTATGCTATCTTATTATGTTATGTTTGCACTTACTTTACCAGTGTAATCTTTAGGGACTCCTGTGTAGACATTACCACCTTTGGGATGGTTGATTATAACACCGGGGTCAGGATTCCTGCAGGAAAACAGGCATAAAAGATACAATTTAAAATGCAATTAATGACAAACAAAAAACAAACAAACAAACAATATGATATGTTTGCAGTTGGACAACAAGATACTCAAAGCATGAAAATTAAGGGAGTTTGATCATTTTTACTGATTGCCCAACAGTGAACACATGATGTACTCATATCATGCTTATCTAAACAGAAACTAATTTGGAACACATGACCTTTATGGAAGAGAAACACAAATTCGATTTGCCAAAGGTGACTTTCAATATATCAGTTTTGAACCTTGTAATACAGAATCCAAAAAAATCCAATGATGAATTGCAATCTCTGTGTTATATAACCAGGCCTAAATCTAAAGCCAAAAATCATATTTAGATAATTAATCTAATACTTACTGTTTATTGTTAGCTATATCATCATACATCATAACAACAATCTGCTCATCTGGGATACCATTTCTATGTAATACTTGGTATGAATGACATACATCCGACTGAAAATATGTTCAAAATAAAAAATATCACAATTATAATATGCTTCAGCGATTTGCACAGCAGGTTTACAATTAGGCAAAAAAAAGAAGTTGTGTTACCCTCAGCGACCGACCCTAAAATCGCAAAAATTAGGGTCAGCTTTTTTTCTTTTTTGTCTTTCATTTTTTTTAGATTTAAATTTGTCCTTAAAGTCTCTAAATGTTACTATTTCTTGCTTGAAATTAATAAGTTAGCTTTACTAAATGTTTTTAGACTATTATAACACTAGAAACATTAGATAAATTGACATGTGGGGCCCACATGTGGGCCTATACCAATTTTGTCTTGATATCATATATTTTTTAGCCAAAAATAAAAGAAAGAAATCCGACCGACTGACCCAATTTTCAATTTTTAGCAACACAACACCTTTTTTTTTAGCCTTATCATTGGATGTGCTTGGGATCTTTGGACAATCAAAATGTAACGCAAGGTGGGGTTTGTAAGGCCAAAAAAAGAAGAAGAGAGTTTTGTCTCAAATGACATGAGAGACTGAACATCTTATACGGTCTGCGGATTTTTTTCCTTCCAATTTTGACCTCATCGTCATTTGTTTGGCCAAAAAGTTGGATTTTGCAAGATTTTTTTGAGAAAATTGAAAAAGAAAAAGAAAATGGGAAAAATGAAGAAATAAAGGGGAAAAAATGAAGAAAAAAAATGAAGAAAAAATGCGTGTGGGTCATTTGAGACAAACCTTTTTGTTGTTGCCTAATCTGTACCCGACAAGCGCGCTGGTACAACAACAACAACAGAGAATTTATATACATGTAATGTAGCGCCCCACAAAGAATGCAGCGCTTTACAAAGTAAACATACATTCGTGTACATTATATTAGGCATAGCATAGCACAATGCACACACACAAAGTCTGCCACTGGGAGCATTACACCAGTGAACAACAACATATGAAAAGCCCTACATCCACTTCTACCTGTTACTCATTTTGCATTATTGAATGGATGGTGTGGAATGTGGTTTTGTATTATTGCCTCAATTGGCGTGCATGGATGCACTAATCCAAGTTATGAAGACAGCCATACAATATTTGGATTAATTAATCATGCAAAATGAGTAACATGTAGGAGTGGTCTGTAATCCCTTATGCAAAACAATCTTTTCATATAATGTATGCAGCTCCACTTTGAAAAACATCCCTATATAAAATTAATTATCCTCACGAGAGGCACTTATTGTAGGGCAGTGAGCTTGCCATATATGGTAGTCATGACCTTGGACTATATAACCTTGATCCAGGTATAAATACTTATCATCAGGTTTTTTAGTTATGACTGTTTTTACCAATTTTTGAAATTGGCTCTGAACTTGAATATATTGGGCCGATTTAAATAAACCTAACCTGAGATATTGTACTAAACACTTCAATCAATTTAGTGATATGCTCAGTTTTTGCATCCTTTGAGTGCCTCCTGTAAGGAAAAGACTGAGAATTTGAATATGGGTATTTAAGAAATGGAAAAGCTTGTTTAATTTCTGAATCCATCAATATTTGTCGATCAAATTGGGTATACATGTTATATATCTATTACCGATCACTCTTATGATGGGAAAAAAATTGTCGGACATTGCTCATTTGCATATCAATGACTTGAATAGATAATTAGCTAATTTGCATATTTAATGAGCTTATGAAACTAAATTATAGTTTAAAAGATTGGGTATCGTACAATTAGCCATAATGCCAAGTTTGATTGCAATACACCATTCACATCTGGATTTATAACATTTACGCATATTAATTAGCTGGACTTAGTCACTTTTTTGATTGCAGTCAGTAAAACTGGTCAAAATGACCAATTTCACTAGGTTATTTTAGCTTAATGCAATATAATTTTACCATATTTTTTAATTTAACATGGTATATAGATATTCAATTGTTAAAGAAATATGTGTAAATGGTGTTTTGAATGTTACATTATTAACAAATTGAGCTCTCTAAATCCTGATAAATTATATTTGTGGGCATTGTTACTGTTTTTGGCAGGTTTTTGGCCATTTTCCGAGTATCTCAAAACACTGTACCACAAGAATGCATTGACCGATTGTCATAATTTTTTTTGGAAAATAAATCTTTCATTGCAATCTTTCATTTGAATCCAATTTTGTACATGTCTCAATCATTTGAATGTTGTGTGTGCTATGCCTAATTATATTAAAACACATCAATATTAAGCTAAATAAAATACAAACAATTTATGAATGTAATTAAAATACATAAGTACACCGGTTTGACTGTACGTGTATTACATACCCGATGAGCCGGTTTGCAGCAGCCGGCTTCAACCATTGTGTATCAAATAGGTGATGAGCCGGTCTAACGGTGCTGTGTAACATGATGTGTAAAAGGGTTTGTTTACATAAATGAAGACTACAGGGAATCTAGGCAAAGTGGGTACCAAGCTCTTAACTACTGCTTGGTTTTTTTCCAACGATGAGCATTTTTTGTCACGACTTGTTGCATGCCGTTTTAGTGTGTTGATTGCATCATAAATACATGTAAAAAATGCCACAGAAATATACTTGAAGTAAGCTATTGAACTTGATTATAGCGAATCTGTGGAGGATTTGGATGACAATTATAGTAGCAGAGGTAGAGGTGGCCGAGCGGTCTAGCGCGCCGATCGTCGGTTGGGAATATTCTTTCAATCAAAGGATCGTGGGTTCAAGTCGCCTTGAAACCAGGATTCTGTGTTCATCCCAAAAAAGTTCCTATCTAGGTCGGAAATTCTACAATCAAATCTTAATTCAGTGTGGGTCAGTCTTGTCTTGTTGTATACTGTACAAATCGCCTGGAAGTGGCTACTGTATCAGTTATCGGAGTCTCTTTCCGTGGTTTAAGCTGATAATCAGATTTAATTGTAGAATTTCTCCTCTACCCCATTCACTGTGTACAACGTGCAGGTCTATACAGTGAGTGTCAGTTCGCCGTGATTCGAAGATTCACGTTAAGCCGTTGGTCCCGTGTATTCAGGCGCTTCACCCTGAACACGTTAAAAGTGACAGACCTTATCGTTAAGAGTAGGGGATCATCCCGTGTCTGTTACCTGTACAAAAATCACAACCTCTAGGTTTCAGAGGGCTTCCAGTTTAGCCGAATATGCTGCTATAGGGAGTTAACAAGCAATAAGCAATAATTCTGGTGTTCAGATGATTCTGAGATGAAATTAGACTAAAATAAATCTGATTAATTTGTTATTGGGCCGGTAACTTTTAGAAGCTAACTGTCCGACTGGCTGGTACCAACAAATGGAGTTCCAGGCCTGAAAGCTAGGGTGAGGGGTATAAACAGTGTACATGTAGGCCGGCTAGGGTTCAAAGGGTTAATACAAACTAATACATGTACATGAATTAGTGAATATAAATTCATACACTCTTTGTAGTTTCAACCAATAGGGGAGTAGGAAACTAAAATATGCGGAGTGCATTAAATTTGATTTTACCCGCATTTGAATACACATTGTGCATTTTGTGCTTTAAACGATCGCAATTTGGAGAAAAAAAGAAGAAAAAAAATCGTGGCGACCCGACCGGATATCGAACAGGGGACCCTCCTGACACGAAAACCCAGACCCCATATAGGCAAGACACGGCTCTCAGCTACTCGTTTGCGCGGTATACTGCACTCATATAGGCTCGGTTGATGAAGTCATCCAAAACCGTCAGCACATGTGCTTGGAGATAGGCCTGGCCGTAGTAATTTGTAGTGCTCAGTAAGTTTATGGTTAAAACTTAAAAAGGAGCATATAGAAAAATCTAATCGGAAAAACTGACATAACAATAATGAGTTGCATGTAAGATAGGCGATCTTCCGGCATAGGAAAGCATTTGTGGAGCGCAATGCACCCAGGGCATGCATGAGCATGGGTTTTACTTAAGGCTAACTCACATAGTAGCGGTAGATAACCAATGGAGGGCGACGAACGTGAAAATCACAAAATGTTGGTGGCAAAACGACGGGAACGACCTTCAGCGACAACACGACGGCAAGGGACGAATGGCTGCGGCAGGGAACTGAGTCTACAACCAAAATCGGACGTTGTCTGAGCGGCGAGTGACGATGTCTCGACGGAGCCCGGCAACAAGGAACAAGGTCAGACGGCTGGCGGCAAGGAACGGCTGCTGACGGTGGGTTGCGGCGACGATGACGATGTGTGTGGGCGGTATAAATAGTTGAGTTTGGCATTCCCACTCTTCACAACGTTCTGGTCATCCACTCAGACATACGCTGCGCTGGGCTGGAGAAGAATCTACTAACTAAAAGTTTAAAATCGTGGACCATCGTTACAAAATTGTAACCCATCGCAGATCACCGTTGCAATGCCGCAGGTACTCTAAAACAACCCGCCATCAACAGTCATCACCCGTCACCCTCCAGCCAAAATTTGAAATCCATCGTCGCACCAAGGTGTTACAATTTCGTTACTTGCCGCAATGTGTCGTCAGGATTCGAGATGTGACGTCACTTGCCGTTGTTTAGCCGTCAATCGTCGTTGACAACGACTACCAACGCGACTAGATACAGCCTCGCACGGCATGGAAACCTAAAGGAAATGATGGTTGCGGTCTCCAACGAAATCTGAACGGAATCACATCAATTTTTTTGCCGCCACAAAATTTTCACCATGCTGAAAATTTGCCCACGGACGCGACTGATAATTTCGGCCGCTGCGATGGCTAGCGGATTCGTCAGCGACAACTGACGGCAACACACAATGATTGGCGGGAAATTCAAAATTGCAATCCGCAGCTTACCGTTGACCCCTCTCCGTCATATGTGAGCCAGCCTTTAGGAGTGACGGTATCGGGGACCACCTTCGAGAGAAATACTAGGCCGTGCTAAAAATGTGATAACACTGACACTAGTTACATGTAGTAATAATATACAGTGTATTTCTAAACACATCATTACATTCACTACAACAAAATACAACATTTTAATTTTTAATCAATTAATAATTATACTAAATTAGCTTTTTTACCTGATGTCGATAGTTATAATATGTATTGGATCCAGCAACAAGCAATGCCCAATGTTTGCCCTCATCAGTGTCTTTGCTAGTCTTCTTGCCATCAGAGCCCATCAAGTTTTCACTGGCCACGATGTCCCTCCATTTCACTGTAAATGACAAGGCAATGCCTATACAGGACATCAGCAGAATTACACTCAAAGATTTCATATTGGAATTGACGGTCAGCGCGTCGACAAACTGAATGATATCACTATTTTATCAGCCCAGCCAAGTCCAAACTTTCAACTTGTTAGACAGATAAACTACTGTATGTAACTGCACCTCTTGTCAGTTCTGTTGTTCTGGCTTTTGATTACTCATCTCACATGACTCCAACGTCACGGCCTAAATTCATTGAACTTGGGAAAGTTCACACAAACGTCCGGTTGGTTTTGTTTACAATCAAGAAATACTATGAACAAGGGGAGAGTTACTGCTTTTAAGCACACAAGATAGATTTTAAATGGTCAGTTGAAACCGGGGCGGGGTGTTTGGTTTGTGGATATGGGCAGATGAATTGTTGCAAATTACCCTAAGTAAACGGGCACTCATGAGCATCCCATTGAAAAATGAGACAGCCAAATTCACTCCCTCGGATGGACTACAATGTAAAAGTGACTATTTTTTAGGTCAAAATTATATAAACTAAACATTTTATGTCGAAACTAATAAACGTTCCTAGAGTGGCAATTTCAGCATTTTTTACCGAAAACTGGTTTTGCTATGTTTGCAGCCAAATTTGAGCCAAAAAAGTATTTTTTTGGTCACAATTAAAAGACTCAGCATTTTTCAAAATGTATACTTTTATAATAAATGAATAATGAAGAAGTTACGGCAGTTTTACGGAGGCTTAAAGTATTCCTGAGACTAAGTAGTATACTGTAGGCTATTATATGAATGTGATCTTTTCCAGGGGACACCCTCAATCCTCGAAAAAAATTGGAAGCATATTTTCTTGCAGATTTACATTTCTGATCATAAATCATGAATATATTCCGAGTTACAGAGCGATACGATTCCTAATTACTTTTAAAATCATGTTTTTTAGAGTGAAAATAGAGTGAATAGATTGTTTGCTATTATAGCGAACAATCTATTTTCAACCCTTAAAAACCATGATTTTGAAGTAATTAGGAATCGTATCGCTCTGTAACTCAGGATATATTTATGATTTATGAATATGATCAGAACTGTAAATCTGCAAGAAAATCTACTTTCTAAAAAAAAAAAGGATAGAGGGCGCCCTGGAACAGATCACATAATATGCCTTTAACAGCCCCCTTAGGCAAAATGTGTGTTCAATGTTGTTCTTTTTTTGGGGGAGGGGCTGCTTTTTCTTTTCTTGACTTGAAATTTCGGACAAATATATTATTTCCTGCTACGGTATTTGTGAATGGGGTATCAAGGGTGGTGAGCGAGTCCCGGTAAAATATGATTTTCGCCGCAGCTTTTCACTTGACAAAAAATGGCACCCTAACAATATATTTTTTCCGTTTTTTTTCTATTAAAAAAATAAATGCACAAGAATCAAGCGTCAAAATTAACAAACTTGTTTGGGGTTTTTTGGCCTTAAATGCCCCAAATTTAAATATTTTTCTAATAATTCCATGTATAAAGGAAGTAGTGCGGTTGGTTTAACGACATTATCAATATGTTAACAGTTCGACTTATGTGTTGTAAATAAAGTTAATGTCTCTGCTACAGCAACTATTTCAGAATGTTCTTGGTTTCGATTGACTTGTTATTTAAATTCTATTTTACATACTGTAACGCCTGAGCCTTTACTGCCCTCACCCGATTGTTACTCTACTGATTTCCTTGATTAATGTTTACAAATGATTATGATGACGGACGAGTTGACTTGAGATTCAAGTAAGGGCAGCCGAAGAATGAGCTATGGTTTGGTATGGTTTCCAGTATTCAATACGATTTATTCCGTTAAGAAATAGTACCGGGTTCCAAAGTGTCGGCATTCGTGCCAATTTATCTTTGACCTACTGCTATGTTACTCTGGGCTGACATACTGCGCGTTGGGATTAATCTCTTATCTTTCGATCTTTTATTCTTTTTATCTTGAAATTAGCGCTATTTGCGATCTAAATTGTCCTGAAGGTTTCCCCTCTAGTGCTCCGACCTAGCCTCTTCTTATGGTACGCAATAGCGGCATAGAAGTGGCTAGATTGGAGGCCTGGATGGGCGACGCATTTTTGCGTCGCCGGCGATGCATTGCATCGCCAGTGACGGCTCGCGTCGACTGCCGTGTGTGGCGCCCTAATGGTCGACGCATATGGCGACGGATGCGAGCATAATTGGTTTACCTTTTGTTCTGATGAGACGTGTTTATTTTTACGGGCAACATAGCCGACCATTTTAGTGACTATGACCATTCCATATTATAGCGGCTGTCTCTGTATGTTTAGGGATTCATTGTGTTTACCGGATTAAAACACTGTATATATTTGTTGCCGCCGTGCACAAGAACGTTATATTTTGGTTTGTATTTTGCCTGTATGTCGTCGTCTGTATTTGTTTTGTTTAGTTTCATCTCTTGATTTAGCCACCGTAAACAAGCTACACGCTACCTAGCAATTTGTTACATTGGTGAGCAGCGGCGCGATTTTTGATTTCTTAACTTGTTATTATTATGGCAACGTCAGAATCAATTTTCGCCGTGGATCAGACCGTACCTACGGGTTTGGTAGACCATGAGATGAAAGGGTGGCTCGAAAAGAGCAAATTACGGCTCGCCGAATTGAGAGCTCGTAATCACCCTGGTACTGATTATTCAGTAGGCCTACCAAATGAAACCGGCGGTTTATTAACCGAAGCGGTAGTAGACCATAGTCATGATAGTGTTAGACCTAAGACAAGGTTTGGTGCCGTATATGGCAGCCCTACATCATGTAGCTATAAACATGATAAACCGTTAGGTAATGACAACAATAATGAAACCGACTTTGGGTTTCAACCGAGAACAAGCACGGCTCTCCACCGTGCCTCGGTTACCGATAGACCAATACATAATATCGGAATCAAACCAGCACCATACGACGGCAATACATCCTGGTCAGATTATGTTGTCCAGTTTGAAATGGTGGCTGAATTAAATCAATGGGAAGAGAGGGCGAAAGCTATGTATTTAGCGAGTAGTCTTAGAGGTATTGCTCAATCAGTACTTGGAGACCTCGATAGAGAATCCCGGTTTGATTATTATGCTCTTACATGCGCATTAGAAAGACGATTTTGCGCTGAGGACAAGGCTGAATTGTCCAAAACCCTACTAAAGAACCGGAGTAGGAAGCCAGGGGAAAGTTTGCCGGAGCTTGCCCAAGCTTTGCGTCGTCTAACAAAGAACGCATATACTGAAGCCCCATTTGGCATACAAGATTCACTTGCAAAAGATCAATTCTTGGACGCAGTGAACAATACTGACCTGCGTTGGAAAATATTCCAAGCTCGTCCAAGAACATTGGACGAGGCTTTAGAAATCGCAGTTGAATGTGAAGCCTTTCAACAGGCAGAAAATCACAGGAACGAGGGTCAGGCGTTTAGACCGAAACATGTCAGAGCGGTAATTAATGATGAGCACCGTGAACATGTACACGCCGATAGAGACACGAAAGAGTTGCTCACGGCAATTCTCACTAGACTAGACAGGGTAGAGAATAGACCACCACATCATAACCATGATAACCCTAGACCATACTACCATAACCAAAATAATCATGGCAGGCCTACATGTTGGAATTGTGGTCAAGTAGGACACTTCCAAAGACAGTGTAAGGAGCCAATGATGAAAAAGAAAGAGACCCCTAATAACGAGACTCAGAAGCCTCAGTCGGGAAACTGATTAGTGCCGAGCTCGAGGGTCAGAGGTCGGTGAAAGTATGTGATGAGTTGAATAGACCCACTTCTTTTGTATATAGAGGGTTGTTAGCTGTGAAAGAAGACGGACTATTTATAAATACCGTCATAAATGGGGTTACAGCTAAATTTCTAATTGATACAGGATGTGGTCCCACCATATTAAGTTCTAGTGTATATGAGAAGATGCGTAAATGTATGCAACCATGTCTAGAAAGTGTAAATATGAATCTGAAAGTTGCCGATGGCAGACCATTACCGTTTATGGGTAAAGGTAACTTTGAAATAGACATAGGCGTGATGAGGGTAAAACACGAGGTATTAGTAGCCGATATAGATGTTGAAGGGCTACTTGGTTACGATTTCCTTCACAATTACCGGTGTCAACTAGACATTGGTATGGGAAAGATGACCATTGGTACTGACGAGATAGACCTCCAGTCAGTAAATGTCGAATCAAACCAAGAGGAAGCTTGCTACCGAGTTGCTGTAAAAGAGACAACCATTGTCCCGCCAAACAGTGAACAAATCGTGCCAGCAATGCTGTTAAATAAACCAAAATCAGCTGAGATGGGTGTCATCGAACCCCGTAAAACTTTGCTTGAACGGTATCCTCTAATGATTGCAAAAGTATTGGTAAATCCACAAAGTGATTTTATACCATTACGTGTGTTAAACCCTACATCAGAACCTATCACAATGTACAAAAAGACCATTGCCGGTACTTTTGAAGAAGTGAAGGTCGTTGAAACAGACGACAATACAGAAAGAAATTGTAATATGATCGGGAAGGGCGACGCAAAATGCGTGCCCGGCGACGCAGAAATGCGTGGTGACGAGAAATACGTCCCCAGCGACGCAAAATGCGTCCCCACCGGTCAAGACGACGCAAAATGCGTCCCCGCCAATCAAGACGACGCAAAATGCGTCCCTGCCCATCTGCTTGATCTGTGGCAGCGTAGTTGTGAAGGGTTAAACCCAGAACAGAGTGAGAGGGTTGCCAGCCTGTTGTCAAAGTATGGTGACGTGTTCGCAAAATCACCCGATGATCTGGGTAGAACAAACCTGGTAGAGCACAGAATTAATACCGGGGATGCGACACCCATAAAACAAAGAGCACGGCGTAAACCTATTCACATGAGAGCCAAAGAGAGAGAACATGTTGAGGACTTATTACGTAGAGGTCTAATACAACCGTCAGACAGTCCCTGGTCATCCCCTACCGTTCTTACCGTAAAGAAAAACGGGGAGACGCGATTTTGCGTCGACTATAGACTGATAAATGATAAGACGGTTAAAGATAACTATCCTCTTCCCAACATAAATGACTCTCTTGACACTCTTAGCCAAGGAAAATTCTTTTCCGTGCTAGATATGGCTAGTGGATATTGGCAGGTCCCAATCTGTGCTGAAGATAGACCTAAATCCGCCTTTGTATGTGAGAGTGGTTTATATGAATGGAATTGTCTCCCATTCGGGCTCTGCAATGCACCTGCATGCTTTGAACGCCTTGTTGAGAAAGTCCTAGCAGGCCTACAATGGCAATCGTGCTTACTGTATATAGACGATGTAATATGCTTTGGAGAATCATTCGAACAGGCAGTAGAAAGGCTGGAAGAGGTCTTTCTGCGTATGAGGAATGCTAACCTCAAATTTGGGCCCAGGAAATGCAACTTATTCCAAGGTAGTGTTGCCTATTTGGGACACGTGGTGTCCAAAGACGGCATTTCCACTGACCCAGAAAAGATAGAGGCAGTGCGGAAATGGCCCACACCAGAAAATGTGTCGGAAGTGAGATCATGGTTAGGGTTCACCTCATATTACCGGAGGTTCATACGGGGCTATTCACAGATAGCTACCCCTCTGTTCTCTCTAACAGAGAAAAACAGGAAGTTCGAATGGACCGTGAAGTGTGAAGAGGCGTTCATTAAGTTGAAAAATACACTAGTCACGGCACCCATTCTTGCCTACCCAACCATAGATGGAAAGTACATACTCGATTGTGATGCGTCAGATTACGGTATCGGAGGAGTATTATCAATACTCCAAGAGAATGGAGAAGAGAGGCCAATTGCCTATTTCAGTAAGACACTAACTAAATCTGAAAAACGATACTGTGTCACACGAAAAGAGTTGTACGCTCTAGTTGCCAGTGTTAAACACTTCCATCACTATATCTATGGTCGCAAATTTCTCATACGAACTGACCATGGCGCCCTACGCTGGCTCATGAACTTCCGAAACCCAGAAGGTCAAACAGCCCGATGGATTGAAGTTCTCGGTACATATGACTTCGAAATAAGACATAGACCCGGAAAACAGCATCAAAATGCTGACGGGCTTAGTCGGATACCGTGCCTAGAGTGTAAACAATGTGACCGCATGGGTCAGTACACTGATGAGACAAGTCCCATGTCTATTAGGCGACAGGTCAGACAGCTTTGTGGTGAACACAACCAAATTGATGACGAAATAGATTTCAGTCTGACATTGGGGGATACAACATTACCTCCCGCACGAGCTGCAAATGTTATAACCACTGAAGAAACCGAGACAAATGACGAGGTGATTACACCATCTGTTGACACCAATAATGATACAGATACACCTGAAACGTCGTCTTGGGTATCACAGTGGACAGCTGAAAAGCTAAGAGAGGCCCAAATGGAGGACCCGGATGTGAGTAGGGTGATTGACTGGAAAGAGTCTAGCAATGAAAAACCCAAATGGAAAGACATCTCTAGTGATAGTACTACTCTGAAAGTGTATTGGTCACACTGGGACCAATTACATGTAGTAAATAACGTTCTATACAAACGTTGGGTGTCACCATGGGGTTCAGAAATTACTTGGAAATTGATAGTTCCAAGGACCCTACGACCTCTGGTATTTAAAGGCCTACATGCCTCACATGCAGCCGGCCACCTCGGTGAAACCAAGACTATGGGTCGAATAGGGGAGCGATACTGGTGGGCTAAATGGAGAGACGATATAACTCGTCGGTGCAAAGCATGTGATGTATGCGCCTCCAGAAAACCGCCCAGAAAAACACCCAGAGCCCCTATGCAAACCTATAACGTTGGAGCTCCATTAGAGCGCATTGCCATTGATGTGATGGGTCCCTTACCAGAGAGTGATAGAGGGAATAAATACATCCTGGTAGTTGGTGATTATTTCACTAAATGGATGGAGGCTTATGCAATGCCTAATCAGGAGGCACATACAGTAGCCACCGTCCTGGCGGAAGAATTTATTTGTCGATTCGGAGTACCAAGGCAACTCCACAGCGATCAAGGTCGAAATTTTGAGAGTAAACTGTTCGCCAACCTATGCGAACTCCTCTCAATCGACAAAACGCGAACCACAGCGTTACACCCCGCCAGTGATGGAATGGTAGAACGGCTAAACCGTTCATTAGAAGCCATGCTAGCCATGTTTGTGTCCAAAAACCAACGTGATTGGGATGCTCATCTCCCATTCATGATGATGGCCTATAGAAGTGCCAATCATGAATCGACCAAATGTAGTCCGAATGAAATGATGATGGGGAGGAACGTGGAACTACCTATAGACATTGTATTGGGTAGCCCTCCCAAGGACCCAAATAGTCCTGAAATAACAGTGTCGAAATATGTAGAGGACTTGAGTGACAGGCTAGTACTAGTACATCAATATGCTAGGGAACACCTGAAAATCTCTAGTCAAAAACAAAAGAGACACTACGATCACAGGTGTGATGAAAAACCACCGTATGAGAGGGGTGATGCGGTTTGGCTGTTCAATCCACACCGAAAGAAAGGTGTGACTCCTAAGTTCGACCTCCCTTGGGAGGGACCGTTTTTGGTCATAGAGAGAATGAGCGATGTGACGTTCAGGATCCAAAGAACTGCGAGGGGTGTTCCGAAAGTTGTACATTTCAATAGGCTAAAGAGATACCGGGGAGAGGAATTACAATCTTGGCTAATACCAAGTATACCGATCCCCAATGATGGCCTGGCAACCCGCCATGAAATGAGGAACGGACACCCCAACCTAGATTCTATAATAGAGGATTTGGAGGGTGAATCAGTAGATGGGAATACTGAAGTTGAAACACAGCCCGACAGCTCACCTCTCGAATTGAGTGATGACGACGTAATGTCGCCCCCACGGGGGATATCACCTCAAATAGAATGTCTAGATGCACCAGACCAAATGACATTTCCCGAAGAGGAAACTCTCGTGGAAGAGAGTGAGTTTATAGAGAGAGGGAGAGGAGACGAACTGGTTGGTAACCGTGGTAACGATGTAACCACGATGGTGGAACCATCACCACCAGTTGACAAAGAGCAGGACAGTCCTGTTGTCGGGACAAGAAAGAGTACAAGACAGAGAAGGCTTCCCAAGAAGTTACAGGATTATGTCTTGTGTAGAGATGATGATGAGAATGAATTACCTGTGTGGGTCTTCTTGAAACAGTGATCTATGGTCAATGTTATAATGAAGCGCTAGAACAAAGTCTATGGCTGTGAACACTTGAGAGTGTGTGTTAATGAGTGATAACCAACACTTGCTTGATTGAATTTGAATAGAAACATTGTCGATGTATATTAGACACTATACCGAGGGTAGGACCTCAGGTTAACTGTGAAGTCGATCTGTAGTAGAAAAGCTATCTAGACAGATGCGAAAGTGAAATCAGTTGTGTACGATATGGTGATGGGAGTAGATTTGTACTCCAATGTTTGAGAATATATCGTAGGTGAAATTATATAGTTAATATCCAACTGGTAGTGTCTAATTCGGGAGGTGACGATGCGAAATGTCGCAAAGTGCAAATAGAGAGGACTGGGTTGATTGTTATCCGCTCTCTTTCATCTCCGTTATTTTTTGTTGTTGTTTGTTTGACTATGAAACAATGTTTATAAACTGTGGTTATGTGACACAGTTGGAAGCAAGTCATTGGAAGTTGGTACGAATTGGAAAGTTTAAAGAGCATAGACTTTGCTATCGATATTTGATAGAAACTATAACAGTGACCATGAGGGGGCAAGGCGATGATGAGGTACTGTTACTCTTTCTAACCCAGGCAGGGTTGGCTGTATAGGTTGATGGACGGTAGGGAGTAGAAAATACCGTAACCATAACCAATATTATATTACGACTGTAAAAAGTGTAATAAAAGGCAATTAAAATTGCTAGACCGTTGGGTCAAGACCTATAACAAACATGAAGCCATTTTAGGGCTAAGTTATAATGTCTATAACTTGTTCACACTACATGACCGGTATAATGAATTGATAAATGATTCTGAATAAACCCAGAGCTTTCCTATAGGAGTTCTGGTATACTTGTCTTATTTTTTCGAGATAAGACAAGGGCGAGCATTGACGAATGTATAATGTCTTAGTCGTCTTTCGAAGAATGTAAGCAAGTATTATTTTAAATCAAAGGAGGTGGAGATGTAGAGATACCGGTCAAATGATTTATTATTCTGTGTTAAAATCAGGAAAGTGAACAAGTTTTAATTGACTGAATACTTTTAGTCAAAGGCTCATTACAAACACGGTCCTATCGTGTGAGCTAAGGTTGTCCAAAAGCCTAAAACGTCATTGCGTATTTAAAAGTACGCGAAATGTTGTAATAGTAATAGTAATGTCAGCCGTCAGTAATTAATCGGCTAAATATGAAAAACAACATTTATGAAAATGGCGACGCAATTCGGCGACGCGAAATTCCGTCGCCTCTTGTTGACCGTGTCCCGAATGCTGTGAGGATTCTGTGGCTGCGAAACCAATCCAAGATGAAACTACCGATGAGTGGAACTTTTACTACCGGACCAGGGCAATGCTACTGATTAGGGACACTACCGGACGACGATTACCGAGCCTGTGTGTGTGTGTGATGGACAACGACGGAAGCCTACAACAATGACAAGTACAACAACAGTACACGGTACCTGTGGAGTGTGGTTCTATGGGAGTTCTATGTATATGCCGTTGCAACCGACGAATTCCTTTAGGATGCTGTGGACTTTATGATGCTGGAATACGAGTGATGACCGAGAGAACTATCTATTGAATGGACAAACAAGTACAAAGCTAGACCGTGAACTGTAGCAGCTAGGCTAGCCTGTATTACCGGGTGATGACTGATGTTCCTGCTGATTAGTGATGGATTACCAATTACCCACACATAGACTGATGCTGAGGAAGATGTGCTTTTAATGATGTTTTGATTCATGTAGTCTCTGTAGGGTGAATGCTTCTCGCTATTTTTCGATACCTTTAGGCTTTTGTTTGTTTTGTAGGTCCACGTTAAATTTAAAATTATTACATTTTTCTAAATTAAATATTTCCCCCCTTCCAAATTCAGACTCCAAGTTCTGGCAGTGTCCATCTGTTCACCTGGTTTGACACTGGAGCGAGTCGTGTTCATCCAATTAGTTTAGGTACCGCTGACCGTGACAGAACACAACATCTTTAGGCCTTAGGTTGTGTTTAGGTATTGTTAATTAATTTTCATATCGAAATGAAGTGTCAAAATTATTCCAAATTTATGGTGACATGTTTGTGTGTTTTATATTTTATTAGTTAATGCCTACCGTGTAGGCTGAGCATGGGTACATGTACTTCAAATTATTCATAATATGCCAAATTTTTATTGATGATTTTTGATGAATGATGATGCCTCGTTTATGAGAAGACTTGTAATTTTGTATTTTTTTGATTTTTATTGTAAATTGTACCATGCTCCAAAAACTTCCAAATTATATGTCACCATTCCAAAATTGCTAATTCAAATTTATTCAAATTAAGATATTTTTTTTGAGGTTGTTTCTTAGGAATTTTTATCGATCTGTTTATTTTTGATTTGAGGACAAATCCTTTTTATTCGGTGGGGGTAGTGTAACGCCTGAGCCTTTACTGCCCTCACCCGATTGTTACTCTACTGATTTCCTTGATTAATGTTTACAAATGATTATGATGACGGACGAGTTGACTTGTGCCAATTTATCTTTGACCTACTGCTATGTTACTCTGGGCTGACATACTGCGCGTTGGGATTAATCTCATATCTTTCGATCTTTTATTCTTTTTATCTTGAAATTAGCGCTATTTGCGATCTAAATTGTCCTGAAGGTTTCCCCTCTAGTGCTCCGACCTAGCCTCTTCTTATGGTACGCAATAGCGGCATAGAAGTGGCTAGATTGGAGGCCTGGATGGGCGACGCATTTTTGCGTCGCCGGCGATGCATTGCATCGCCAGTGACGGCTCGCGTCGACTGCCGTGTGTGGCGCCCTAATGGTCGACGCATATGGCGACGGATGCGAGCATAATTGGTTTACCTTTTGTTCTGATGAGACGTGTTTATTTTTACGGGCAACATAGCCGACCATTTTAGTGACTATGACCATTCCATATTATAGCGGCTGTCTCTGTATGTTTAGGGATTCATTGTGTTTACCGGATTAAAACACTGTATATATTTGTTGCCGCCGTGCACAAGAACGTTATATTTTGGTTTGTATTTTGCCTGTATGTCGTCGTCTGTATTTGTTTTGTTTAGTTTCATCTCTTGATTTAGCCACCGTAAACAAGCTACACGCTACCTAGCAATTTGTTACAATACCTATGGCCTATGAGAAGGACGACCGAGAATCCATCAAGAATTCCCCAAATTTAAATGCAGCCGTAGCCTATGTAAAAATAAACTATTAAGGAAGTAGTATAGTGCGGTACGACATTATATTATCTAATGTATGTTAACAATTCAACTTAATGTGTTGTAAATAAAGTTAATGGCTTGGCTACAGCATTATTCCAAGAACTATTTCAGAATGTTCTTGTTCGATTGTTTACGCACGTTACGCATATGATGCCCCAGGGGGGTGGGTGTTACTCTCCTAACAGTATACTGGGATTTGTGTGCCGCCCTAAGTAATGGGTCACTTTTTTTGCAAAAAATCCCTAAACATGTGGTATGATTTATGCTGGAAAATCCCTAATAATGGGGTTATTTTTTACAAATGGGTCTATTTTCGCGAAGTGTGCGAAAATTGGGTGTATTCCCGATAATTTGCGAAAATTGGGTCCATAATGAAGCAAAATCCTTAGAAATGAATACCGTTTTTTCAAAAACACCCTTAGAAATGGGTAGGGGTTTTGAATCTCCAGCGGCACCCCCCCCCCCCCCCCCCCCCCACCCCCCGACCAAACCAAATCCAAGTATGATCACAGTTCACACAACTGCCTTCTCGGCGCACGCCCGCGTCCTTCTGTATTCATTCGCTGCTGAAGTCAGCTTTACCAATTTGGGGCTAATCAAACTACAGCAAGACATCGAAAAAATCTAACGTAAACACGAAGGTGTCTCTCAAAAGTGTCGTCGTTTATGAACTGTACACGTAAAAGCCGATACTTACATCAAGGCAAAACACATATATTGCTAACATATATCTTGTGTCCTTAAAACACTCGCGATATGTGAAACAGGAATTCCTCCCTTATGAATGGTGCTCCATGTAACAACAGGATTGTCAATAAAACTGTATTCAAAATGTCAGCGCCCACGGACGAAAAAATGTGTGCAATATTTTATTGATATTAATCATATTATGCACTATTAAATAAGTGTTAGCATAAATAAATGTGTACAAAACATCAAGTTTTTATCTGGCAAGATAATGATTCTGTCTACCCGCTTGAACAGACTATCTGTCGTAGTCGACAAATCAGTGAAAGTGGTAAGTTTGTCCAGCAGGACTCAGTCAGTCAGTACTCAGTGTCATGACTGTGTCAGTGTGTGGTAAGCGTTGTATGTCAGCCGCCTGGAAGCGTTTTACGGAATAAACAATATACTCCACTGTATGGAGTATACGGTTTCCCAGTGTAGCCTGAATCTGAATCTGATTGAACTTCGCAACATCCCTTTTCGGAATCAAATGCGAAAAGGGGCCGGCGTAGTACAGGAAACTGGAAACTATATATAGAACGTTGGTTTTTTTTTCTTCTTCTTCCTAGAAAGTGTTGATTTGATTTGCTGTATTTAGTGAATGGAGGCTCGTTCAAATCGTGCGATGTGACAGCAAAACGACATTCCCCTTGATTTTCAATTTTCATATAAAGTCCTCTCCATTCTTTTCAGCCACTTTTTAAAACATGAAAATGCTAAATTAGTCCATATTTAATCATAATTCTCCGCCGTGTAAACAAAATGGCAGAATTTTTTCAGACATTTAGCGAGTTTTCCAGCATGCAACGCGGTCCAGATTTAGTCTCGTCCCCCCATCGCAAAATAACAAACGTCTATGTACGCATATCACTTTTACGAACTTATGAATGTATTAAAACAAGTCTATTAATAAAACATGTGGCCGATTTCGTTAACATCCATAGTGCCGTTAAGTGAATTGGCTTAGAATTTCACCTTAAATTTCAAGGGAATAAAAATTGCATTTGTACACAATTTTAAACGAATGACAAAAAAGATTAGAAAGAGTAGATAAGATCAATCGCAAAGAAGTGTGTTTTGAGCTCTGGTAAGCTATACAGAAATTACCACAAAAATCATATTAGAAGGAGTCATACTAAAGATGGGGTGTTTCCTTAACCTGACATACTGACACACTTTTATCTGACACAGTTTTTTTTAGGCGTTTGATGAACTCCTGAAATAAACTTACCCCCTGAAATGGCTATTCCATCAAATAAACTTACCCCCTCTGAAATAAAAGGCTGGGGTCGCGATATTGCGCGACCCAGAGGTTGGGAACCATTGTACTGGTGTAAGTCGTAACGCCACACAGGCGTCTAGACTTGTCTAGCACAAATGGTGTAGTCATTGCATGGTAGAACAGTTGCATGGTAGTGTACTGTTAGTCCCCGTGCAGCCCTTTCATGACCTCTGGTACATAGGCATGATCATATAATTTTGAAAATAAAAGTACCTCTTTGAAAATAAAATGGAAAACAAAGTTAAGTTTTCAACTTCAAGTACTTTTCTATACAAAATGTTGGTTCAACCATGTCTGCCGGCTGAATAATCACAAAGTTATAACCAAAAGTAGTTTGCCTCATATTGCTTAAAACTGGTCAATTCATGTAAACCATTTTAGCTTAAATAAGCTTTACTTTCATGATGTCCAGTTACTTGTGTTTACAGTTTGGTTATTTAGACATGAGTGAATACATCCCAGCCCAATTTGTACTACTTTGCTGGATTTAAAAGGGTAAACATGGAGTTGTTCTCATATTTTTGCTACCAAATTTTCAAACAAAGGGCGCCCTCTATAGTCAATGATATGAACATCCCTACCTTAGGGACTGTTCATTATTTATACTGGAGGGAGAGCTAGGCACACAACATGTTCCCTATAGTGAACTTACCATTCGATGTATTGAATTGAAGACTCTAAATTGTACAGCCTCATCAAACTTCACTTTTATCAACTCCTATCCTTTTCAAAAAAATAATAAAAGCTATCCATGGTATGCAGCATGCATTTCAAATCTAAAAGCCCATTGTATTTGAAGTAATTCTTTACAGTGAAATTTTTTTTTGAACAAATAGTGTAGCAGAATTTCTTCTAACAAATTGCCACAATGACATGGTCGGCCATGTCTTGCTGTAGGCAGACCAAAGTCTGAACCCTATTGGTTAGATTTGATGATGTCATCATAAAAAGGGATGTCATCACCAAAAAGTGATATCCATTGTGCTACATCAAATAAATTGTCAAATGAATGTAATGCTAATCACGCTAATGTAAGTCATGAAACTACTAATTTTATATCACCTGTTAACAAAACTTCTACTTTGTATCAAAATACCTCTCATCTCCACGACCACACTTATTACTCATCAAATTCTAAGAATCAACTGCTTACTATCGCCTCACTAAATGTCTGTGGTTTAAAAAGTAAGATCAACCATGGTATCTTTAACGATCATATTGAAAGATTTGACATTGTTTGTCTCTCAGAGAATAAAGTAACTAATCCAAATACTATTAGCATTCCTGGTTTCGATTATATCCCAATTAAAAACAATAGTTCAAACCATAAATATGGTGGTATTCATGGAATCGGCATTCTTGCTCGTAAAAGCATGACTAAACATATAACTGTCATTAATAACTGTAATTCAAATTGTGTCCTTTGGTTAAAAATTCACAAACAACTTCTTGGCTATGATATAATTATCGGTTCTGTGTATATCCCACACGAGGGATCTATTTATCATGACAAGGATATTTTTGATACAATTTGTTCTGATATTATTAACTTAAATTGTAAGTATAACATCCCTATTTGTTTAACAGGTGACTTTAATGCCCGTACCGGGAATCTAACTGACTTTGTTACCGTTGAAGATGGAGTAAATGACTTTGAGCTTCCCCTGTCAAATGCACTAGTTTCAAATAATAATTTAGAGGCTCTTGGTATAAATTTACAAAGAAGAAATAGTGATACGAAAACTAACAATAATGGATTTAAACTAATCGAGATGTGCAAAAACTTTGATTTACGCATACTAAATGGTCGTGCAGGTAATGATAGCAGTATCACATGTATTAGTTCCAATGGTAAAAGTACTATTGATTATACCTTGTTATCATCTTGTTTATTACCTAAGGTTAAAGCATTTAATGTCGATGTACTTGACACATGCCTATCTGATAAACATAAAACTATTTCTACGGTTCTACAGGCCGACAACAAAGTTTTTCAAAACTCAAACAAGTCCAGATATTTTGTTTCAAACCCAAGCTGTTCAACAAAACCCACTAAAACACAACTTGAAAACTCAAATAACTTGGGTGGTTTCAAAACCAAATGGGTTCCAAGCAAGACGAATGAGTACATGATCAATTTCAATAATGACGATTTAAGTAAATATCACAAAAGATTAACCAATTTATGTATCAACGATATCAAACAAATTGATATTGATAATCTTAATGAAAATGTATGTAATTTATTGATATCGCCGGCTGTAGATATCGGAGTTGCTAAAAATATTTTCAAAAAAGATAATTTTAGCGGTGTAAATTACAAGACTCATAATACATGTAATACCAATGAAAATAAGCCGTGGTTTAATAAATACTGCGAACGCAAACGTTCAGACTATATCAATCTTAAAAATAGACTGTCTAAAAATAAGTCAACCATTGCAATTTCAAAATTGAAATATGAAGCCAAAAATACAAGAGTATTTTGAAAAAGACAAAAAAAGATTATTATAATGACTTAATGAGTAAGATTAGGAAGTTGAAGAGTTCTGATCCTAAAGAGTATTGGAGTATTATAAATAATGTGGCCACTAAAAAGAATACAAAATGTAATGTTGAAATTGATGATTTCTTTAAACACTTCAATAATCTTGGAAATAATCAGGATATGGCAAATGCAAACAACAATTTTGATCCGAGAAAAATTAAGCACTCAACAAACGAGTTTATAAATGACCCAATTTCAATTGAAGAGATCACAGAGGTTAAGACTAAACTTAAAAATAATAAGTCATGTGGGCCTGACTCAGTCGTAAATGAATTTATCAAAAATTGTCCAACAGCTGTAATTGATGTCATTGCTAAACTGTTTAATGTTGTACTTGACACTGGCATAATTCCAACAATGTGGTGCGTTGGTTATACCAATTTACAAAAACAAAGGTTCAACCGATGACCCAAATAACTACAGAGGTATAACTTTATTGAGTTGCATTGGCAAATTGTTTACTGCGGTTTTAAATGCAAGACTCACTAAATATCTTGACTGTGTTGGTATAATTGGAGGAGAGCAAGCTGGCTTTAGGGCCGGTTACTCCACCATGGATCATGCTTTTACATTACATTGTATAATTGATATTTATCTTAGAAACAAGAAAAAACTATATTGTGCGTTTGTAGATTATAAAAAAACTTTTGATTTGATCAACAGATCTGATCTCTGGTCAAAATTAATAGCGAATGGTATAAATGGTAAGATAATCAATGTGATCTACAATTTATATAAGAATGCAAAATCTTGCATCAAATCAAACAACACAACTTCAAACTTTTTTAGTTGTAATGTCAGAGTATGTCAAGGTGAAAATTTATCTCCCCTTTTGTTTTCAATATTTCTCAATGATCTTGAACATAATCTTAGAAAGGGTGGTGTAAACGGCTTAAGCTTTATCAATGAACAAACAATTAAGTTTTTTAAGTGATGACGATATCGAAATGTGGTTAAGATTATATGTCCTACTCTATGCTGATGATACAATTATATTATCTGAAAGTGAAAATGATTTACAGAAAGCTCTAAACTCACTTCATGATTATTGTAATATGTGGCACCTCTCTGTTAATGCTGAGAAAACCAAAGTCGTTATTTTCTCTCGGGGTAAATTAAGAAACAAACCAACTTTTAGTTTTGGTAGGGATTCGATATTGGTGTGTGATGATTACACTTACCTTGGTGTCATTTTCAATTTCAATGGTAATTTCAAAAAAGCTATTAGTAAACAAGTTTCTCAAGCTAAACATGCCATGTTTGCTCTCATTACCAAAGCCACACAACTTTATTTACCTATCGATATCACTTGCGTTCTGTTCGATAAATTGGTATTACCAATACTTCTCAACGGGTGTGAGATTTGGGGATTTGAATGCCTTGATCATGTTGAAATATTTTATAGAAACTTTCTCCGCAGAATTCTTAAAGTAAATAAACCTACTGTAAATTGCATGTTATATGGGGAGGTTGGTAAGTACAAACTAAACAGTATCATTTGTAAACGAATGGCACTCTTTTGGAGCAGAATTGTAACAGGTAAACAATCTAAATACTCATTCAGGTTATACAGCCTAATTAAATGTTTGCATGATTTTGAGTCAAATACCTATACATCAAAATGGCTAAGTAAAATTGAGCAGATAATTAATAAATGTGGATTTAGTAATGTATGGATCACCCAACAAAATCACAATCCAAAATGGTTTAAACAAGCACTGGCTCTTCGTACAAGTGATATTGATAAACAAAATTGGCTAAGTGAAGTTGAAAGTAACAGATTTTGTAATGTATATAAATTGTTTAAAGTAGACCATCCTTAGAATTTTACCTTACTAACCTAAATTTCCATAGTAGACTTATTCTATGTAAATTAAGATGTGGAAATTTTAGATTACCAAATAACTTAGGTAGATTTATTACTAACTCTGATAGAAATTGTAAACGTTGTAATTTGGATGTATTAGGCGAGGAATGTCACTATCTTTTTATTTGCGAGTTCTTTGCCGATGATAGAAAAAAATACATTCATCATACAACCGGACATCCAAATGTTAGTTTTAAAATGTCCGAGTTATTTAACTCCAAAAATATTACAGTACTCAATAACCTCTGTAAATTTGCAAACATTGTATCTATTAAGATGGATTCCTAAATATCAAACTGTTATCGTCTCAATTCTTAAGAAGGATTATGACGGCAAGGCAATGCCCTTATAATCTCAAGCAAAACCAGTTGTGGTTATATTCATGGCCACATCTCAACAATTACTGTATTATAATGTAGGATGTTCACCTTGTGTCATGTCATAAGTTCTAAACAACTTGTCTATGTACTATTGTATTGTTACATTCCAGAAGTTACTAACTTGCATAGAAAATACACATGTTTTATAATTACTTGTTTGTTCTACTTGAATTGGTAAAAACATCTTCTTTTCTCAGAATACCAGTTTAAGAAGAAAACCTCAAGATGTATTATTTAGTCTTCATGTCTCCTTCTCAACCACATAAACCAGATTTAAATTGATGTCATTTAGCGTTTTACTTTGTGTGAAGTTAAACTTTTTATGTAAAATGTATTCCAGTTTTTTATATAATTATCCTCTATATCTTAACAATAGAGTAAATAGCACCATCTATGTATTACAAAAGTAAATAGCGCCATCTATGTATTATACTGTTTTGTTGTTATCTCTCATACCCCGGAAGGGGTCGATAGAGATTGAATAAAAGTTCAAAGTTTATGCTTTGAACAATGAATGAATGAATGAAAAATCACCAAAAAGTGATGTCATCACCAAAAAGTGATGTCATCACCAAAAAGTGATGTCATCATAGTGAGTCAACACCAAAAAGTGATGTCATCACCAAAAAGTGAGGGGGACAAAATGGGGGTGGGGTATGAGCTGAAAGAGGGAGGGGGAGGCAAGTGAGGACAACCCTGTTGATGTCTAAAGGGCCATACCGTCATGGCACCATCGCTGGCTATATATTATTAATTGTTTCTTTGGGTTTCTTTCAGAATTGCATTGCCTGTTGTGTATTGCAGACTCCCAAGATTGATGTCAACAATAGCAACTCATATTACATATCTCACACACAAAGATGGATACATTCGGTAGGTTTTAGAACTTCTATGTTTATATAAAACATGACACAATTCCATTCCACCACATGGCAAAAATAGGAATGTGTTGTATTGTTTATAAGGTAGAGTATGGTGCTGAGTGATTTTTTGTAATTCTCTAATTTAATTATTCATGTTTATGATGGTGAATGGAATGGATATTGAATTGAATTGAATTGAACTGTTAATAATTTAACCAACAGTTGATGTGTGTTTGTAGGTAATTTAGGCTACCAGCATTTTATACTAACACTACAGCTATTTAAGGTGCTTCCCCATGCCCATACTGTAAAGTAATTTCAAGTAATTTCTCAACTTATTCGTTAAAATTTAAGGCTCATGAAAGTCAATTGCGAGTTTCCCGTTACTTTTTTCTTTTTCAAAGTGATGAGGCGACTTTTTCATTATTCATTATTCATTATTTGATCATATTTCATTATTGACATGTAAATGCATGTTTGATCAACCCACCTTGTTCATCATCTGCACGATGAAATGGTGGTACCATTTATTGAGTGAGTTCCGTTTTTCAAGCATTTACGATCCCCCAGTTAAAAACTGGTAGCCAGCGAGTCGGGGAAACCCAGATGTTTTTTTGCAGAAACGAATAAATGCATCAAAATAATGTTCACAGAAGGTAGGTTTACGCTTAAAAAAGCCTTGCTTATGAGCCTAGTTCTCAAAATGCATATTTTGAGAAATTGAAAAATGTGTTCAAATTGATAAAACTGGCAACAATTGTGTTTAAAAATATATAATTATTTTTTTGGCAAATCTTGAAATTTTGACGCGGGTGAAATAAAGTGATGCGGGCGGGTAAGGGGAAACTCGATATCGACTTTCATGCGCCTAACATGTTATTTCTTTACATCTTTGCATACAGACAGCTATGTCCTGCCATGCCACTGGCTCAAAACCTGTGATAAAAGTTCCAAAGGGTTTATCTGAACAACTAGAATCACTGCAGTCTCACGATAAAAGTGACGGTCCAATCAAATTTAAAGGACGAATATTCACAGCTCGACCGGGAAAACTGCTCATCTCAGCAAAGAGAAAAGAATTCAACTTCTACCAGAACCAGAAATATGACAAGTTTAAACCTCCTAGTCTAGCTTCAGGTGGATGGACACACAAGAAATCAGTTGGAGATTATTTCACTATACTGGCTTACAAAGGGGTAAGTTTGTTCATACCAATATTTAAATTTTCAGGTACTCCCTGTGGTGTGTCCTGTCAAGCCTTAATGTTATTAAAGCAAGTATGCGTGGTGGTACAAAATGTTGTAGATTCAATAAGCCCTGTCAGATTTCAATTGTGTGTTCTCAAAAGTTTGTTTGTCAGAAATAACCATCTTTGCTTCTGTATTTTTAAATCAATGGTTTTAAAGGCTGTCTTCAAAGTAATGTTTTAATTGTATTTCATGTTATTTTGATTGGTGCATTTGTTCTTTCACTATGTTCATATTCCATTGCATATTTGGTCACTTTTCAGGTCACATGGTCAAAATGGTCATATTTAATGTTCAACTTTTTGTTTGTACATGTATGTATAGCGCCCCAGAATAGGCTGGCTTTTATAAATTCATTATTATTATTGTTATTGACGAAACTCATGATATTGATTTACTTATTTATATCAAAATATTAACACAGTTGTGTAATGTCTTTAAATTGAATAGTTATATCTCACTATGTTATGTTGTTATTTTCAGAACCCTTCCTTCAGTGACGTTTCAGAAGATCATCCCTCCTTCGACCACTATGGATTGGAGCATCATCTTAAAGATGCACTCAAGACGATGGATGTTAATAGACCTACTATCATACAGGTATGATGAATGAGTGCATGGGTACAACTTTGATACACGTAGCAAGAATCCAGTTGATTTTCATGTGAGAAAGATTGCAAGAATTGTATCTTACAATTATGGGCTGTTGTGAAGACCTCAAATATTTAAGAGAAGAAAAAACATTATTCACACAAATCTGTTTAAAGGATTGACGTACAGATTTGTGATTAACCTATACAATTATCGTACCCCAGACAAAAGTTTTATAATTGTCTCTTTGCACGGACCGCCATTAGCTGGTATAGCCTCGAACTGAAATCAGATTAAATTAAACTATTGCTTAATATTACTATGTCTCACTGCATGACCAGTCATATTGTGTGGAGAGAGTCTAACATATTATGTATGACTGCGCTGCCTCGTGCTATAAGGAATTAATAGCACTCATCGACACCCCTGCAACTCAGACGCTTCAATACAATATACACACCACTTTCACAGTAGGACAACTCTAAGCAACACTGATAAAGATAAATAATCATCTACTCAACACACACACCAAGTTGGGTAATAATTACAGAGCTGTAATTAATCAGGTTATTTACGATGTCAAATTTATAGCACTCTGAAGCTGTACTGTAAGTGAAATTTGTGGAATTCTGGACTGGCTGTGTATGTGCTATTAATAATGTTTATGGAACAGCCCCATTATTGTAATACCAATTTGAAGCTCTCCACACTAATGGTGAAACCTATATTAGTTATCACTGTTTTTGTTAATCTTGTGTCCTTGTCTCTTTTTCTCTCTCTCAGAATCTAGCAATAGCAGCCATAAGTAAGGGACACAATACGCTTTGTGCAGCGGAGACAGGCAGTGGCAAAACTTTAGCTTATTTATTACCCATTATACAATCATTATTAACCGAATCCCATGCACTCGATAGGATTGAAACTAAGCCAGGATACCCTAGAGTACTGGTGATTATACCGGCAAGAGAATTGGCTGAACAAGTGTCTGTAAGTATTAAACATACCAATGACTGATGTTTTTAAATCAAATAAGTTTAATTACATCAACATTCAGATAAAAATTGAGACAAAAAGATATTGTGATGGTCGATGAATACATTTTTCTTGGGTTATTTGTATATTCATGGATACCACATCGAATAGAGGTAGAAGTATAGGTGGCTGAGCGGTCTAGCGCGCTGATCGTCAGTCGGGAATATTCTTTCAATCACAGGATCGTGGGTTCAAGTCGCCTTGAAACCAGGATTCTTTGTTCATCCCAAAAAGTTCCTATCTAGGTTGGAAATTCTACAATCAAATCTTGATTCAGTTAGGTTAGTTTATCGGATCTTCTTTCCGTGGTTAGCTGATGATCGATTTAATTGTAGAATTTCTCATCTACCCCATTCGCTGTGTATAAACGTGCAGGTCTATACAGTGAATGTCAGTTGCGCCGTGGTTTCGAAGAGTCACGTAAAGCCGTTGGTTCCGTGTATTCAGACGCTCACCCTGAACACGTTAAATAGTTGCAGACCTCATCGTAAAGAGTAGGGGATCATCCCGGGTCTGTTACTGTACACAAAAATATCATCTCTCTAGGTAGAAGAGAGCTTGTGTTGTGTTAATTGTTGTAAGTTTTTAAGATTTGTATATTTGATCTGATGTATTATATCTCTGTGTCTTGATATGCCAAATAAAACTAAACTAAACTAAGCTTGTCTAGTTGCTGAAAGGCGTTGACGAGAACATGCATAGATGTAGATGTAGAGATATCAAATTTTCTTGCAGCACAACCCTTCCAAATGTAATTTGAATTCCCCCGTCTTCCCATGGCATTCATATCAACCCAGGTGTTCTTTACATCAAATTTGTTGAAACCACACTTAATAAGTGTGGCTTCAACAAATTTGATTCACAACAAGGTGCTTTTAATGAGAATAGATTTAAGTGACATTGTCTTTGTTGTGCTTAATTTATAGATGTTTCATATAAGACATGGTATATTTTAGGTGTGATGTGTTACTATATTTATATTACTGTTGTTGTGCATTAGGTGCATTTGTAACTATTCTTTTCATATTTTGCAGCAAGTAGTGAAAATCCTGCTAGGAAACACAGACCTAAATGCTAGATACATACATGGGAAATATGACAAATTGGTAAGTACATGTAGTCACATAATTAGTAACCCTGCTTTACTCACTTCATTCCATATAAGGTGCCATCATTTTTCCAGCAGCCAATGAAGATATACTGTAAAAGTGCTAATTTTTTGTGTGATTAATTGTCTGCGCTTTGCCGAATTGTTTTTTTTATTTTTAATTTTGCGATTTGTAGCTTCATCACATAGACCTATATGCAAAGAAATTCATTTGTGTGTTCTTATTTTCATGGTAGGAGATTTGACAGTACGCTAGTCTATGTTACTTTCATTAGACAGTGATGTCATTGCATCATTGACTGATTGCATTCCTTAATTGCACTAGCACTCTCAAAACAGTGGCATATACACATACAAAGACATACAAAGACAGATGGTATACTGCGCCTGTAAAGTTATTTAATTGTCCAGAGGAAGTGGAATATACTATTGTTACACCAGTCTCAATGATGGTCTATGTAGGGGGAGCTTATATTGCCATTTGAAGAGATAATACAGTCCATTATTTGAGTGGTTTTTTTATCCCAGTCTTCATCTGCCCCTGTTGTCTCAAAATGTAAAGTCTCCTTCATATCCTCTTGTAACACAATTTACTGCATTTGTAGTCATATCACAAGTTAGTATAGTCTTTAGGTTGGTGCTACTTTAGCAAGGACTGAGTAATAGGTACACAATTGGTCCATCTTTTCAACAAGGATTCAAAATCAGATAGCCTTTTGACTCTGCTTTCTTGAAGGAAGGTCTGTGAGCCTCACATTTATGATCCATTATATGTTGATCTCGATTTCACTTTTACAGAGAACATTACGGAAGATATTTGAGGTTCCAGTTGATATTCTAATATCTACTCCAGGGATATTATTGAGATGTTTACGAGAAGGTGAGTGGGGGATTCCACCAATTCAATAAATGTTATGTAAATATCTGATTATTTGGTTTACCAATCATTCAGTAAATTTAAGCGGTTTAAGAATAACAGACTTGATCTAAAATCTCAATAGGACTCAAATGTAGCATTTTTGTTTGTTTAACCTAATCTAATATTTTTTGAAATTTTCACTAAAAAGTGCCAACAAATAATTTCATCCCCCCCACCCTTTTTTTGGCACTTTTTGGTCAAAATTTCAACAACAAAAAATCGATTTGGTTAAAAAACAAAATGGGCATTTTTTTTCTGAAAATATTTTGTTAGCTTTGTCCAAAAATAATTAGGTCAATAAAGTGAATTTTGTGATTTTCTCAAACATATTTGGTCAAAATTGACACCAAATTTGAATTCTCTGATCTATTTCCTTTCCCAAAATGTATACTTTTGTATGCATTTGATTAATAGTTCAATAATTACAGGTCTTACAGGATCTACATTGTGGGCATAAATATACGTATGAAGATGCACTCTGGGCGTTATTTGCATTGTGGGGGTACCCCCAGAGTTTAGAAGTTTCCAGGTGCTTTTTAAAGGCCTCTAGAGGGGGTATACCTTATCATAGATTTGTTGTCTTTATGGTCTTATATTTTCGGACTCCCAGAATGTAAATTCCTACCATTTTGTACGCCCATAGTGCATGTTTGGTATTGTGGGCGTACTCCCACAATATAGCTCTTGTAGGTATGTGTGCACTTAAAAGAAAATCAAAAAAATCAAATCAAAAAACTTCCTTGAGTCCCCAAAATACCAATATTCTTGTCTGCAATAAATGTCCTCATGTGTGAAAAACAATGCATCACCTGTTCCTTGTGAAAGTTTACATTTGTATTAAAGCGTTTACTTATTGTATGTTTATCAGGTGTGGTTTGTATGGAATCATTGCGTCATGTTGTAATTGATGAAGTGGATACGATGTTAGATGATAGCTTTAGTAAAGATGTCATTAATGTACTACGGAATATCAAGGTGAGGCTATAAGGCATTGGTTATCATAGACTGGGTTCCTGTGTACCTCGATTTGGCCGCCATCTTTAAAAATGGCGGACCAAATCGAGAGACCAGGAAAATATCAAGTCTAAAAAGTGAAGCGACGTGTCATGGAAATCCATGACACTTCCGATCACTTCTAACTTGACTGCCCATGCACAAGTCTGCACAACAACAACACCAAAGCACCTGACTGGTCTGATACTGTGGCATGAAAAAAAACCAGGGGAAAAAATCTGCCGATCATCACACTGCGCCGTGGAAGGTAGATCAGCGTGCCCACTGTGACATGCAATGAACAACTCTGTATGAAATCAACAGCACAGTGTGGCAGGATATTGCATGAATAAGCTGAATGTTTATTCATAAGTTTAATCAGCGCACACCTTTTGAACGGTTTGTTTTTCATTGAACATCCTCTCAGGGGCCGTGTGTAAATTGTGAATAAGGGAAGTATTCAGTCTCGGGTTATCATAGGGCTTATGGCCCTTGGTGTCATAAGAAGAAAATAAATTAATCCATGGGCTTTCTTCATCATCCTTTGTCATTTAAAAAAAGAAAGAAAAAAACTAATTAACCAGAAGGCAGAAAAATAATTGATACGAAATTGAGTGCTTCACTGACAAGAGTCACCGTATTTGAAATCCTAGAGATACATGTGATATCCATGTGGCACCTAAATTTGTAGACAGCTGAAGTAGGGGATGCGGGGGACGTGCCCCCTCAAATTTCACAACACCTTCCCCCTAAAGCTTGCCAAGTTCCCCATCGAACATGTGTATGTCCCCATCCCCTTATTGTCCCTAGTCCGCCTCCCCCTAATTCTAATATTTTTGCAGCCACTGCCTGAATTGGTACCTAAGTCTACAGTAAAGCAAAATGTGACATATTTTCTGAATAAGAGAAGTGACACAAAGGTTAAAACTGTCTTATTTTTATATGACTTTGTGTTTGTTCTGTAAGTACCAAGATAATTTTGATCTTTAGATTGTTTTCTCATACAATAGATACATTGATTCCCATAATTCAACTTGATAAAACATGGAATTTGTTTGTATCATACAGATTAGTGAAGCTAAGTCCGATGTAAATGAAGGTTTTGCACAACTTACACTTGTAGGTGCTACCCTGCCAAAACAAGCCTCAACTATCCTCAAAGATGTCATCCCGGTAGGTATAGTCTATAGCAGGGGCGTGACTAGGTATTTTAATTTGGGGGGGGGGGGCATCAGGGGGGCATGGCCTCTTGACTGGGGGACATATCCAGTGGCGGTGCCAGCATTAAAAAATGTGGTGGGTAAACGGGGGAAAGAGACATTTGTGGGGGAAAACGTGCGTATAGAGCGCTAAAATGTTTTCCGGTTAATATCAAAATTACCTAAAATTAGCCTAATTTGGTCTAAAAGTAGGTATTTCAGACCATTTTAGAGCTATGTTTTAGTTATTTTTTACTTTAAAAGTCAAGCCACTGGGCAAATTAGGGCATGTAATGCACTGTCATGGGTAACATTGTATTTTGTCATATTTCATTTGGGGGCATCAGGGGGGCATCGCCTCTGACTGGAGGGAAATACCCCCCCCCCCCCCCCCTTCCCCTGGTTATGCCACTGGTCTATAGAGGTTGTGTCTATAAGGAAATAAGGGATATTACAATATGTGACATATCATCTCAAATGGTTCATGATGGCAGTCAGCACATTCTAAGCTTTGCTTGTTTTTGTACCAGAGAGTCAGCAAAGAAAATATGTAGAAAATATTACTCATTTTGCTTTAGAGAATTCACTTCAAGAGAACTTTAATTTGACAAATTTACACGCTCTCTTTTGCTCCTAACTCTATGAGTCACTTGTTATCCTCAATGTTATATTTGTCTTTCCCCTCTATGCCATCATTTATGTTTGAAAATCACAACGCATTTCTCAAAAAACGCCCTTCCCCCTCTCATTCACTAGAACAGTCAAAGAATTCAAAGTTAAGAATGCAAATTAATCATATCACTTCTTTTAATTTTACTCTCATAATAAATGTTCATTTTTCAGTGTTTGAAGCACCCGAGCATTGAAATAGATAACATTGCACTTAGAGCAGGAATCAAACTGTCAGCCTTTGTATAAGATATTCAATCACAGGCCGAGCACTAACGGACTTTGACCGTGGTCATTGTGCGATCTGGGGGATTTGGTTTTTTTAATTTTTAATTTCGTCGTCAAAGCGTACGGCATCTCAATTTAGCACAACATTTTAACACGTATTACGGGTGCCCGATGCATCTTTTGTTGATGGCGCGGATCTAATGTGTTGCTGAATATTTGTTATCCGGCGCAGCTCCACCCACTAATGCAAAATGCATGGTACAACGCAGTGCAATTTCATGCGTAAGGCTTGCGTTGCATTTTTAATTAGTGTGGAATGTCACAATATCAAATTGCATCAGATTTTTTGGGATTTGGGGGCCATTGAAACTTCTAGAGTTTAGTATTCTTTGCATCCAATATTAGTTTTTATGTGAATTTATCTTATGTGTTTCCATAGGAGGATGCATTACAAGTGATATCTACATCTCAATTACACAGAATCATGCCACATGTCAACCAGAAATTCCTCCGGCTCAAATCTGTAGATAAAGCAGGTAAGAAGAACGGTTAACGGATTAACATTTCCCAATAAAAACTGGTATTTACCTGCGGTGAATATTTCCCTAGAATTTAGCTGCCTCTTATCCTACATTTTGAAGGATAATAGTGGTCTTTCGGCAGTGTAAACAAGCATGGTTCCAATGGATTGCATTTGCCGGTGGAAGCAGAAGTAGGCGCGAACATGTAATTTGTCCTTTCACTGGCATTTATTGTAATGAGGTCGACAGCAGCTGGCAATTGGCCGTCGTATGTCGGACTGTGGCCAGGAGATTACGTGCCGTAGGTCCATATGAAATAAGCAAATAAATTAAACTTCCAGATAGCTTTGTTTTGAAGATCATTCAAAATGCAAAAATTGGGAACTTTAAAATCTATGCATGATTGAATCTGTAAAAATATCTTTTGCAATCCCTGTTTTCTGTTGAAACTACAGGTTAAGAATCAAACATGTTTATAACATCATAATCACCGTTTATTATCATGCTATTTTAACCCTTGCAGCCTACATTATTGAGTTAGTGAAGAAAGATGTGCAAGCTAATAAATGTGTCATGGTGTTTTGTAATGAGGTCCCAACATGTGATTGGTTGGCTGAAAGCCTAGCAGAAAATGGTGTCAAAGCTCTAAGATTACATGGAAAACAAACACCTGAGGTAAGAGACCACCATTTTGAACATTAGGAATTTTTCTTTTGGATTTTGAGCATTTTCCCAAAAATAATTGAATGCTTTCTACAAAAATATATAAAGAAAATGGACAACTAGCTTTATGGTAACAACATTGCGCTTTGTGCTACATCCGTAAGAGTTTGAAAATTAGGATGATTGCATTTTGTTGAAATACAAATGCACTTCATAAGAATGACATTGATTATTCATATAGTTCAGTCAGTTTCAAATTGGCGAACCTGATTACAGCAGCGCATCAATTCAGAAGAGTGTGGGCGCGCAAAACGCTAGCATGGCGCAACATGATGAATTGTATGCATAGTGCCAAAATAGCGCGAGAGCACTTGGATTACTTTTGCGCGGAGAGATAAAAACGCATTTTTCTCGCCAATTTGGAACTGGTAGATTATATTTTCCTTTTGATGAAGCAATATTTGATGAGTCTTATTAAAAAAAGCTCCCCAAATTAATGTGTCCCGATTTATGATTAAGTATCACATAATACCCATTATTTGTATTCTTTAAATTGCAGCAAAGAAATGGTATCATGGTGTCTTTCAAGAAAGGTGTAGTTAATGTCCTTGTATGTACAGATATCAGCTCTAGAGGGGTAGACACAATTCAGGTAAGGAGGACTTTTGTTATTTTCATGTCAAGTGATGTACAAAACCTTTTCTCTATAGGGTTGATTGATTGTTCATCAGTTACTCTTTTTGGTTGACCGTCAAAAGAAGAAGAAAAGTGCTCTCAAAAATCACAAACAGTGGAGAACTAAAAATCCTTTTGGTTATTATCATTGCCATATAGGAACTTAATTGGTAAATAAACACATGTAAAATTGGTCAGAGTATAACCAATAAATAATAATTTTTAATGCAGAGATCAGCACGTTCAAAACACTTATATTAAATCTGTAAGCATCCATCATAAACAGACAATGAAATGAAAGGAGATAAATAATCTTGATATTATCTACCCTATTTTGCAGGTGCGTCACATTATCAATTTTGATTTCCCTAATCATATGTCTGACTACATACATCGGGTAGGCCGTGTTGGACGAGTAGGGAGTCAAAGCTCAGGACATGTCACTAGTTTTGTGGTGCATAAATGGGATGCTAACCTTGTCAGCAAAATAGAGGTGAGTTAAAATTGTGATGGCATTGAAGGCATCGAAGGCCATTGCCTTCGATGCTCCACCTAGTAGCCTTGGTGCCCTCAATTTCTAGCTGTATTTCTATCATATAAATACTAAATCAATGTTAATACATAATTAATTATTAGTTTTTTATTAGTAATTATCCACGCCTTGGATAAAGTTGGTGCCCCTTTCAAATTGCCTTAAATTGCCTGCCCTTTTCATTTCTTATTTCAAGGCCTGCTGACAATGTTAAATCATAGATACTTCACCCGAGACATATTGTCGAATAATAACTCTAAATGTTAAGTGTCAAGTCAAGTTTATACATTTTTCTATGGGACCAAGAAATTGCCAGTTACCTATTCATATGATGTAATTGATATTGTTATTTCACAGAGAGCGGTTCATGTCCGTCAAGATCTTCCCAGAGTGAATGCTAACATCAAACAGAAGCTTGTAAGAAGATTAGAAGAGCAAGATAGTATAGCCATGAAACAAATGCTATCTACAATCGATTGATGGCCTCTGTGCATTTGTATGACTTATGACCATTATGAACCAGTATGGATTAACTGAACTACATATGAAGAGCTGTTTTGCAAAAGGGCCTACATCCACTTCTGCCTTTTTACTTATTTTGCATTATTTATGGGCGGCTATTCATTATGTGGTATTTGGCTTGTATTGGTTGGTGCCTCAATTGGCGTGCATGGATGCACTAATCCAAGTCATGGAAACAGTAATGAACACAGCCATACAATAATTTGATTAATTCCATGGACCTGTCAATACTAATTCACTAATGCAAAATGAGTAACATGTCGGGGTGGTCTGGTGGCCCTTTTGCAACAAAGCTCTTCATTATACAGATAGCTTTATTAAAGGTGTCTTTCCAAATAGGCATGCTATATGGCTAATGCATGCAGTAACACTGACTGAAACTGCATGATGACTGCGTGTCTTGAAGCAATTTCAACTTTCATCTGGCGACACTGGCAACGACACGAGTATGAACGGACCTTTAGGTTGTGACCAGGGGTGTGCCAATGAGCTTGCCGATCGGGTCCACTTTTAAATTGAAGTTAGTCAGCATATAATTGATGGCGCTATACTGATAAGGCGTGATTGTAGCAGACGATGGTAGACACGAACGGTCGTTAATTTTGAATTTCCATTACTTTCAATGTAACAATGGATTTTGCCCGGGATTTTGATTATATGACCCCATAAAATTCATCACACGTTGGAACTAAATTATTTCATCCAAAAACCGCTGGAGTTGGATATCCAACTCCAGTGTCAGTATTTTTTTTTGACAGCAAGCTGTGTGTAAATCTACCGCATGCACAGCGCCACCAATTCTATGCTGACTAACACGCCGGTCACCGACGCATTCCAGACGATTATCATAATTTATTCAAATATTCAAAAGGACCGTTTACGCTACGTACGTTAGTATAGGACTTTCCTATCCCAAAATTAATAGTATCCCTGTTGTGACATCATACGATGTGGTATCATACTTTTTCACAACAAATAACTGAGAGAATTATTTGAAATCAGAGTGTATGGATATTGACAGTTGAGAATCAGGGATTGATAGCATCCAAAATTTCAGTTTCTACAAACTATCAAGAATACTAAGGCGAACCATCTATATACCCTGTTCAGTTTTCCTGAGAGACAAACTACCCCTAACAATAAATATTTTGTATATTGTTTAGAAAATCAGTTGTGAATCTCACAAAGAAAATCATTGTTTTATGTATATTTGTCTGAACTTTATAAATTGGAGAGCAAACTTTTAATTTTTTTTATGTCAAAAATAATTTTGATGCACCCAAGGGCTATTGTTAACTTAAGGGGTGTGTGTACTCTCAGATACAGCCTCTGTAAAACTGCCGTAATTTCTTCATTATTCATTTAATCTTTATAAACGTATACAGTTTCTTGCAGAAAAGGGTTCAATGAATCCAACCATGATAATGAAATTGACCATTTCGGAAAAAATTATAAAAAACACGTTTTTTGACCCATTTTAGGTTTGGAAAAGATAAATTAAAATATATTTTGTTAAAATTTGTCATACTAGTTTTATGATAATCCTGATAACATTCCCCAGGAGCGTTTTTTGTTTGTTTTTGAATATCTTATTTATTTTTTGAATTATAGACCAAAAAATGCCAAAAAACTAGTATGACCAAATATAACAAAACATATTTTGAGTTATCTTTTCCAAACTTAAAATGGGTCAAAAAACGTGTTTTTTATAATTTTTTCCAAAATGGTTAATTTCAATATCATGGTTGGATTCATCTGCAAAAAAAATGTATACGTTAATAAAGATTAAATGAATATTGAAGAAGTTACGGTAGTTTTACGGAGGCTGTACTTGAGAGTCCATAGCCCCCTTAAGTGAATTGCCAATTAGTTCAATATGTGTTTTTATGGCTTCATTGATATTGCAAACCATACTTTTGCAATTGAATATTTTGAAAAATAATGATTAGAATTCAAAATATGGTCAAAAATAATGATTAGAACTCAAAATATGGTCAAAAATAATGATAAGAACTCAAAATATGGTCAAAAATAATGATTAGAACTCAAAATATGGTCAAAAATAATGATTAGAACTCAAAATATGGTCAAAAATAATGATTAGAACTCAAAATATGGTCAAAAATAATGATTAGAACTCAAAATATGGTCAAAAATGGGTCCTTATGACAAAACTGATGAAAAACCTTCTGTTCAATTTGTGGTAGGTTAAGCTATAATTGGCAGTGTATTGATTGGGTTATTATTTGAAGTACAGAAGAATAGAAGGGTTTTTAGTTATTGCTCATTACCAAATCACGGAATTGTGATGCTTATGTATTGGTGCACAAAAGGGAATCTTGCAGCATCAACAAATGCCAGGGCTGGAAAAAATGTTGGTATCTCGGAAAACAAGCAAAATATCCTAGAAAGAAAACAATATTTCCCTCCATTTCTTATGTATATCTTTATTTGGAAAAGCAATATTTCCCTCCAAATACAAAAAATTCCCGGGAAGGAGTTTCCTGAATTCCACATTTTTCCAGGCCTGACAAATGCAATGCAAGAATTCATTGCTTATTTGAAAGACATGTGCCTATTTCATTTGTGACCACATTTCTTGAGTTCTACAGCATGTATGCTAGATACTTGGAAATAATTATACTCTATGCAAGTAACAAGTTCACCAGAGGTGTGGAAAACATTGCTATTTGATTTGTGACGGACATGCCATTCAAGGGGCTGTCATCTATTTCGCAAGGGGTGTGGGTAGTCACAAATATGTTGAATTGAATCGAACACATTTAGCATATTAAGAAATAATAGGCTCACGATGGGTATTAAACAAATATTATAAATATTTAGACAGGTTCACCGTCCTTAATAGACAAGAGACATTATGGGAAAACGATCAGCCCGGAAATCGAACCCAGGACCTCTTGCTTACGGGTCAAGCGCTTATCCATTCAGCCACAAGACAATTTAGCATATTTACATATTTTCTTCCAAATCTAACGGCAAGTTGTCAACTTGGAAATTGTGCATATTTAGACATTTCTTCACGTTTTTCATAGCAAAAGATTGAAATGCACATTGCACAATGAACACAAAATTATGATCATGATCCTGGTTTATATTGTGAGATAGGCTTTTACGACGGGTATTCATAATATAAGTTAAAAGTTTAACAGGTTTGCCGTCGGACGAGTTTTAATCTGTCCAGACAGATTAAAACTCGTCCGACGGCGAACCCGTTGAACTTTTAACTTATCCTGGTTTATGATAAAAAATGATGACCTCCCTAATTTATTTGTGACAGCTCCCTTCTACCCACTTTTGAATTGTTATCGCAATGTGTTAATTTGTAATAACAATGGATGAACATAAAATATGATTATGTAAAACAGAAAACTAACACAGTGATTTTGTGATTACATTTGTGCGTACATGTGTGTTTGTTGGGCACGTTGTGAACATACAGGGTGACCCCAAAGTGTTGATACATTTACTTGCATAAAGTTCTATATCTCCGGTAAAATAATTCTCTGTAAACATTTGAAAACATATTAGAATAGAGAAAACTTGTAGAAATATTTTGATACCAAACTGACAATTACAGCAATCTGAGTGGTCATATTACATGAGAAAATTTCAGAATTATAAAACTGGAGTTTCCTAACCCGAAGTACAATACGCTTATGTGTAATGGAAGAAAGGGAGAGTGGGACTTATGAGAAAGGTTTTTCCAGTAAGATTATTTTATATTCTAAGATTAAAATAATCATAAATATAAACTTCAGCACACAAACAACATATAACAATTGAAATAAACCAAAATGTAAAAGTCTTTTCTTACGGGTGTACACATCATTTTTACAGTTTCTCACACCTGGCACCTTGCAAGTTGACTAATTTATGGTATTATCAATTATATGATGAAACTGTTCAACTTTTGTTTATTTATGAAGAGGCCTCTGGAAAAGGGGACAAGTTAGGTATCCAAATAATTCTACAAGGATTGTCTATCCAAATATGTTTTTAAAAGTTTTATACTACACATTATTTTACCAGAGATATAAAGCTTTAAAAGGGTATCAGTAATGTAGCTAGGTCTTCAATTTAGAGAGGCAGGCATGTGATCAGGGGGGGGGGGGCATAACCGACTATTTGTTTGTGTATATATACGAAGGTCATTCAATAAGTTCTACCTCCTCCCTCATAACATCGCTAATATTAATGTCAATCTCATGACATTTGTCACGATTATAGCTCCGAATCATAGCTACAAATGTGTAGTAAATGATAATTGATATCTGGGTTTTTTTATGACGCGGTTAAAGCCAGAGAGATTTTGGACAACGGACACAACAAATTACCTTAAAAAAAATACACATGTTTTCAGGTGTTTTTTCGTATTGTATGGATAGATATAATAGTATGATTTAAATACTGAAAATTGAAATGAATGAATGAATGATATCTGAATATATTACAGTATTATCATGTATAGATAAGATTGTAAACAATTTTAAATCTTGTAGGCTTGCAAATAGTGTACTATCAACTCAAATGCAGAATACTGCCATCAGTCAAATTTTCGTTGTTACAACTTAAGCCACAATGATGCCTCGAATGTTAAATCTTTACCATAATAGTCACTTTATGAGTTTTACTTATGTGCAACCTTCAGAATAGTCAATCAGGAAGTCAATGATAGAAAATTATCGCTTTGACAGACTTTAAATCCAACCATTTAGTTTGACATATTGAAGATCGCTTAGTTATCATGAAAGTCAAACATGACTGTTACAGGGTTCTCTAGGAGAGGGGTAAACTGAATGGTTGTCCTGACCTTGATCTGGCTGATCAGAGGGCATATTTTTTCCAAACCAATCAGTCAACTTTATTGCTTACAGTCTGTTGAAGAGATATCTGACATTTAGAACGGTTATAATTGACCGATAGCTATGTTTTGCCTCTAAAAATAGGTCAATTGAAAAGTACTTTGGCGATATTTTGCTGTTTTTCATCCGTTTCCGTCATACTAAATCGAGGTTTGGATCTGCATGTCCGGAAAAGTACAACCAGTACTCAGATCAATTAACATTGGATTTGTAGCTGAGGTTCCAAGCTACAATAGTGTGATATTTGATAAGACTGGCTCATATAATAATAAAGTTATGAGGTAGGAGGTAGAACTTATTGAATGACCCTCGTACATAGAGTTTGTCATTTCATTTTGAGGAGGCAAGCCTTCTGGCAAGGGGGGGGGGGGATGCCCCTTCCCCCTTCTAGTTACGCCCCTGAAAAGTATCGTAACTTTGGGGACTGCCTGTATTTAGAGAAAACAGTATTATTAAATTAAATGTCAGTTTTTATATAGCACTGTTCCAATTATGCTCAAAGCGTGTACATTTAATCCACTGCCACTATAACTTCTGCACTATAGGATACATCATATCAGAATCAGTTCGCTTCACTTAGGTTTGCTGCATATTATACAAATACTGATAAGTGTGCGTATGCCAATATAAAAACCGAGAAGAAAGAAAAATAATTTGCCAAAAATGTGTGGAGAAAGGTTTTGTCATTGGTTATACAGCGTGTCCCCAAAAACTGGGTTCAAAAGTTTGCGAGCTTATAACTAAAAAAGTAGGAAACATAGATAGTTTATATTTAAGGATATGAAATAAAATATACCTGACCTTAATTGGGTAAATTCGGAGACCAATCCAATGTAAACTTTTTGAAATACAAAGATTTGAATAGAGCGTGGTCAGAATCCATTTGTCCCGGTTTAAGGAATAAATCATATCTGTGCGTTGCATGAAACTGTGCGCTATGACTGTGTGCAGTATTCCCGGCATGGGATTTATTCTCCGAAAGAACTTAACAATAACTCGGACTATAACAAAGAACATTTTATTTTAATGTTTATGTAAATAATGAACTTGTATTATTGCAATATAACCAAGATAATTGTTGTTTACTGCCCAGGTCTTAAGAATGAATGCAAAGGGAAAACTTTGATGATAAAGTCACAACAGTGCGCAATTGCAACACATCGGGTGTTCCTTGAAAAGTGGGACAAATGGGTTTTGACCACGCTCTATTAAAATCTTTATATTTCAAAAAGTTCATATTAGATTAATCACAGAGTTTAACCAATTAAGGTCAGGTATATTTTGTTTGATATCCTTAAATATGAACAATTAAGGTCTGGTATATTTTGTTTGATATGCTCAAATATGAACTATCCATGTTTTCCACTTTTTTAGTTATAAGCTCACAAACTTTTGAACCCAGTTTTTTGGGACACGCTGTATAACCAGCTAAGAGAATGTTTGAAAATCAGTGGCATCAATAGAATGGGAGAAAGGTATACATCTTTTCTTCACTAGTTTAACCAGCAAGGATGGAGACTTTCTCACTGGGTATCACTAGTGTATACCATCTCAACTGGTGTATACCATATCACTGGGTATCACTAGTGTATACCATCTCACTGGGTAGCACTAGTGTTTACCACATCACTGGGTATCACTGGTGTATACCATATCACTAGGTATCACTAGTGTATACTGTATCACTGGGTATCACTAGTGTAAACCATATCACTGGTGTATACCATCTCACTGGGTATCATAGTGTATACCATCTCACTCTTTATCACTTAGTAGCTATAAATATATACAAATGCTGTAATCTGATTGGTACATAGCCATTTAGCAACCACGCAATATATAAGCGTATTGCGTTGTAATCAGCTGTTCCAACAACGCAATATATTTGGTATTGCGTTGTTGGTTGAATAACAGCTCTGATTGGTTAAATAGAGATTTGGGTTGATCCATTATCATTTTTAGGGGTTGGTGGTGGTGGTGGTGATGGATAGGGTGGCCGTAGGTGTTGGGTTATCAGGGGAAGGGGGTGGGGGTTGACCTGTCTTTTTGGTGGTTCCAGTTGTCATTTTGGTGGTTCCCAGTGTTTTGGGTTCTGATATGTTTTTAGTGCTCAATAAATATGTTTAGGGGGTTGGGCTGGGGTGTGGTGAATAAGGAAGGGGGTGAGTTGACAAAATGGCCTTGTTTTGGTGGTTCCCAGTGTCATGTTGGGGGTTCCCAGTGTTTTGGGTTCCGGGATGTTTAAGTGCTCAATAAATATATGTTAGGAGTTGTGCTAGGGTGTATAGTGAATAAGGAAGGGATGGGTTGACAACATGTTTTAGGTGGTTCCCATGTTATTTTGGTGGTTCCCAGTGTTTTGGGTTCCAAGTTGTGTAAGTGCTCAATAAATATATTTGCTGGATTGGGCTGGGATGTGGTGAATGAGGAGGGGATAGATTGTCAAAATGGCCCATTTTGGTGGTTCCCAGTGTTTTGGGTTCCGAGTTAGTGCTTAATCAATATATATGGGGGTGGGGGGGGGGGGGGGGGGGTGGGTTGTGGTGAATAAAAAGGGGGTTGTTAACAAAATAGCATTTTGTGATGGTTCCCAGTGACATCTTGGTGGTTCCTAGTGTATGAGACACTGTGAACAACCAAAATGACACTGGGAACCACCAACATATAATATTTATCAATCCTCCATCTCCTACCGCCCTTCCATAACCCAACACTAATAACCACATGTGTACCTATCCACAAATGACAACCCCTAACAAATCTTATGGTTTTAACCCCTCAAATGATAATGGATCAATCAAAAACATGATTAATCCAATCAGAAGCTACTTTGAATACCAAATATAATTTATTCAACCCAACCTCCTAATACACCACATCCTAGCACAACCCAAAACTATGTTATTGGGTGCTTAAACAACTTGGAACCCCAAACACTGGGAACCACCAAAATAACACTGGGAACCACCAAAAAAGACAATTTATCTACCCCCCTCCTAATTCATCATAAACCTCCACCCAACATATATTTCTTGAACACTTAGACAACTTGGAACCCCAAACACTGGGAACCACCAAAATAACACTAGGAACCACCAAAAAAGAGAATTTTTCAACCCCCTCCTTATTCACCATATACCCCCTCCCAACATATATTTCTTGAACACTTAAACAACTTGGAGCCCAAAACACTGGGAACCACCAACATTACACTGGAACCACCAAAAAGGCATTCCAACCCATAATCCAAAACATACCGCTACCCTATCCACCCATCACCACTACCACCAACCCCTAAAAATGATAATGGATCAACCCAAATCTCTATTTAACCAATCAGAGCTGTTATTCTGCCAACAACGCAATACAGGATATATCGTCCTGGTAGCAATCTGCCAACAACGCAATACAGGATATATCGTCCTGGTAGCACATACATGTACAGGATATATTGGGGATTTCCTAAGTGATAAATTCGTTATCCCCTGTTTGATAACGCAATACGGTCGATACTATGGTTGGGTGCCATATCACATTCGGCCTCCGGCCTCATGTGATATGGCACCCCAACCATAGGTATCTTCCCGTATTGCGTTATCAAACAGGGGATAACTAATAGTATCACTGGTGTATACCATCTCACTGGGTATCACTAGTGTATACCATCTCACTGGGTATCACTGGTGTATACCATATCACTGGGTATCACTAGTGTATACCATCTCACTGGGTATCCCTGGTATATACCATATCACTGGGTATCACTAATTTATACCATCTCACTGGTATCACTAATGTATACCATCTCACTGGGTATCACTAGTGTATACCATCTCACTGGGTATCACTAGTGTATACCATCTCACTGGGTATCACTGGTGTATACCATCTCACTGGGTATCACTAGTGTATACCATCTCACTGGGTATCCCTGGTATATACCATATCACTGGGTATCACTAATTTATACCATCTCACTGGTATCACTAGTGTATACCATCTCACTGGGTATCACTAGTGTATACCATCTCACTGGGTATCACTGGTGTATACCATCTCACTGGGTATCACTAGTGTATACCATCTCACTGGGTATCCCTGGTATATACCATATCACTGGGTATCACTAATTTATACTATCTCACTGGTATCACTGGTGTATACCATCTCACTGGGTATCACTAGTGTATACCATCTCACTGGGTATCACTAGTGTATACCATATCACTGGGTATCACTGGTGTATACCATCTCACTGGTATCACTGGTGTATACCATCTCACTGGGTATCACTAGTGTATACCATCTCACTGGGTATCACTGGTGTATACCATATCACTGGGTATCACTGGTGTATACCATCTCACTGGGTATCACTGGTGTATACCATCTCACTGGTATCACTGGTGTATACCATCTCACTGGGTATCACTAGTGTATACCATATCACTGGTGTATTCCATATCACTGGTGTATACCATCTCCCTGGTTATCACTACTGTACCATATCACTAGTGTATACCATCTCACTGGGTATCACTCGTGTATACCATATCACTGGGTAGCACTGGTGTATGCCATCTCATTGGGGTATCACTGGTGTATACCATCTCACTGGGTATCACTGGTGTATACCATCTCACTGGGTATCACTAGTGTATACCATCTCACTGGGTATCACTGGTGTATACCATATCACTGGGTATCACTGGTGTATACCATCTCACTGGGTATCACTCGTGTATACCATATCACTGGGTAGCACTGGTGTATGCCATCTCATTGGGGTATCACCGGTGTATACCATCTCACTGGGTATCACTGGTGTATACCATATCACTGGTGTATACCATCTCACTGGGTATCACTGGTGTACACCATCTCTCTGGGTATCACTAGTGTATACCATATCACTGGGTAGCACTGGTGTATACTATATCACTGGTGTATACATATCACTGGGTATCACTAGTGTAAACCATATCACTGGGTATCACTAGTGTATACCATATCACTGGGTAGCACTGGTGTATACCATCTCACTCGGTATCACTGGTGTATACCAGCAGGGAAGGAGGACTGGATATCAATGTATATTCAGCAAAGAGGTAGGACTGGGTATCACAGTGGTGGCACCAGCATCAACATTGTAAGTAATTTTGACATTAAACTCAACATTTTCTATTGTTTGGGAGAAAAATGGGGTGGAGCTGAAGTTGGGTGAAAAGTTTGTGACTGCAGACAGCTCAAGAAACTTGAGAGCGGGGAGGGGGATTGGTAGGGGTTGGGGGTTTAGGACATATTTTAATCCAAACCGGCCTGAAAAAATGTTTTACACAATGGGGAAGGGGGCGTTTTCAAAACAAACAAAAAAGGAATATTAGGGAGCGATCACTATTTACACCAGGGGGAGACGGAGGAAATCAGGGGTGGGGGCACAATTTATGTTTGAAACATGAAGGGGTGGGCGCGAAATGTTTTTCTGGCAAAGAGGGAACATGAAATTTCGATGGTCAAAAGTAAAAAGATGAGAAAAAAATTGTGCGCTATGCGCCCATGTGTCCCCAAAATGCACTATTTTTTTTGTGTACAAGCTTCTTTAGAGCCAAAATGTACCCTCCCTCGCTCCCTTTATAGTACACATAAAAAGGTACATTGGTACACAAAAAAGGTACATTGTTACGGGCCTGGATTCTCCCACAACCAAAAACCCACTCGAAACCCGCGTATCAGATTGGCTCCAAATCCCCAATCCTCCAACCCGCCACAACTTTCAATTTGGCATTTTGGGTTGCTAGTTCATTTTACAAGTCGGTATTCGAAGCCCGTCTCCCTTTCTAACGATAGAAAATTTTGCTGCAATATGATTGCATTTAGTTTTAGACTAACGTGTCTAAGAACTTATATACCAGTTTCGCGGTACTATGGGAGCCATTTATTTTGATTAAGAGCTCTGTCTGAAATTTTCTGAGATATGTTCTGTCTACAGCGATTTTGCTTGTTACTTTAGTAAGGAAGCTTATAATTTTTTCTTAAGCTTACTTTACTTTACTTTATTTTATTCATAATATAACAACTATATTTGCATAAATCATGCCATGAACCATTTACATGCTATAAAATTTGGCACTGTGCTGATCAAAGACTCTTAGTCTTAGTCAGGCAAGTCTGAAGTCTGAACTTTAACCAGAATTTGGAAGAAGAAGAAAGAGGAGGTCAGCATTAATTAATAATACTTATATTATAAGTTTTTATAGGGCCATCTTATTTTTGGTTTTATTTGGTCCAGTTGATTTATAGCTGTCTATAAAGATGCTATCACAGCTTTTCATCTTGTCTTCCAGAGGCGATATTCTCATCTTTAAAGATTGTATCCTTTTTATATTGTTTGCTACACGTGGGTCAGTCTGACAATGTCCGTGACATGGGTATTAAATAAGCCTGGTTATGTACTGATGCATATAATGGCTATGAAGTACACCTAATGAGTTGACAAACTGCAGAGTCTACCATTGAAACTGCATCATAATTCTATGGTAGCGGGGATGGGGCAATCCAAATTAAAGTTAAAGTATGTTTTCTATATTGAGCCATTTAACCAAGACTAGTTTTGAACATTAAAGATGATATCTGAAGCGAAGAATTACCAATTTTAAATAAGAAAAATGGAGAAATATTGATGAATATATGACGTAGTTGAATACTTTCATTTTAAAGCTGTATGCTTAGAAGCAAAGCTTCAACCACCATTTTATGAAATCTGATTTGGTAATATAGAGCTATATGTCAGAACTACTTATTGACCAGCACCATCATATTTTGTCATTCTTATATAAATGATACATTTTATATTAACATTTAGTTTTTGGTGCCACATGGCTTCATAGTATCATAAAATATCCCAAGAATGTACCCGGTTAAATGTCTCAATTTCTTTCAATTTCTGAAAAAAATATAATGGAGGTATAAAACATGTAGTATTGTACTCTATTATAGCAATGAACTGTTTACCAAGATAATAAAGTGATGAAGTATTGAAGAGTATACAGTCAATGAGGAATTAAACAATAAAGAATTAAATAATATTTTCTGTATGCATGTTGGGAGCAATGATAAACATAAAGATATTATAGTTTCTTTTAGCTTCTCGCACCAGTCATTTTGGTGACTTGGGTTCAAATCCCACAGTTGCCACCAATTGTACGCTTATGTATCCCTTACAAGGTAGCAATAAAATAACTAAGATGCTGGAGACAATTGTAGAATTAAAAATCATATAAGGAAGAAACGGAATGAATGAAAACATGTTGCCCCCCCCCCCCCTAACATACCAACGCTAAAAGCAATAACTGTAATTGGTTGATGGAGTGATTGGATGAATTATGGAATGTCATGAATAACTTATGGAACATCATGAAATATTCATACTCATTACAAAACAGTTGGTAAATTTTAACGACCACTAATTAACGTGTACCAATAATATCGATTCAAGATCATTATCCCACACGTGCGTGTGTAGAGCTATATTGTAAATGGGGCAGCAAACAAGACCAAGACATTGCTTACACCATATCAGAGCAGGTGGCCACAAGCTTTTTACTGTATGGTGATCTTGAGCAAGTTGCTATATCTGTTGTTAGTGAACCAAGCCTTCATTGTCTCTAGTACACATTGTAGAGGTTTAATATAACACGCCTGGGCCTGGATATTGATTGGATGATCAGGTCTCTGGTCCTTCTGTTATGTGTTGGTGTATAGAGGGCCTCTATTTTAGCATCATTGGAAGGACAGTAGAAATGTATGTGTCCAAGGAATCTCAGCAAAAAACATTTCATTTTCACACGTATGTGATTCTGTATTTTCTTGCTTTTGTTATCTTTTGTTAACCTTAACTTATCATATTTCTAGATAGGGGAGATGGACCCAAAGATGCAGGAGAGCTGTTTATTGACAAATTGAAATCAAGTAAAGGTCAAGATCTTCCACCAGTTACAGTAAGAATCTTGATGAATATCATGTTATCTATTCTTCCACTGTATGAGTAGTTTGGAATAGAAAATATCTTCATTTACCATAACACAACAGACCCAGTTGCTTTTTCTTGACTTTTCAAAATCAAAACAGGTGAAATAATATTTGTTTAAATCCAGATGGAAAATCAGGGTTAGAATTGTCAGTAAGGATTCAACAATTCATTTATTATGTATACATTTTCCCCAATAAAATTGAGAGAATTGTTATTAAATTCATTTGCACAAATGAATTTGGAATCCTGCAATGTGTGACATCTGTTCTATCTTGAAATACCATTATACCAGAGTGGGTTGGGCTGGTATTTATTTTAAAAACTTTATCCTTAAATATTTTGACCCAATACTGACCAATCTTATGCATTTTTAGTCTAATGCAATATATTACACAACAGTTTCATTCCTCATCTAAAGTTTAGCAACTAATTTAGTCACTAGTCAGATGCTTTACTATTTTGAAAACTGTCACACCCAGTCAGCTTTAAAGGTATATTATGTGATCTTTCCATGGAACGCCTTCAACATCGAAAAAAAAATTGAAAGCAGATTTTCTTGCAGATTTACATTTCTGATCATAAATCTTACATACATTCCAAGTTACAGGGCGATACGATTCTTAATTACTTCAAAATCATGGTTTTAGAGTGAATATAAAACTGTCGGATATCCGACAACTTATTTTATTCTAGTCTAAATTCACTCTAAAACCATGATTTTGAGGTAATTAGGAATCGTATCGCTCTGTAACTTGGAATGTATGTACGATTTATGATCAGAAATGTAAATCTGCAAGAAAATTTACTTTCTAAAAAAAATCATGAATAGAGGGCGCTCTCTGGAAAAGATCACATAATATGCTTTTAAATATAGTAATACCAACCTCATATCATAACCTATGAATCATTCAAAATATTTACTGAACAAGAAACAAAAAATATGTTGGCAACAAAATGATATTCTTCTGAAATTGGAAAACTAAATGAGCATTGTTGTGCATTGTAGACATTGAATTATTTACAATCTACAAGCTGGTTTTACTTTTGTAACCTTGTACAATGTTCTATTTTATTTCAGGAAATAAATGGCACATATATGCTTCATATAAAATGCAATAACATATACTTTGTGTGTACAACTCAGTCAGATGTCTCCCCATTTGTTCACCAGGAACTCCTAGCAAGGTAAAGAAATTGGTAGAGAAATTATCAATAAATGACATTCTTTAGTCTGAAATTATAATACTTTAGTTGCTTTTAGAGCAAACATTACTTAGATAGCATTACTGTTTCTTTGCTAGGTGCTATTTTCTTTAGTTTTTTTCATTGGGAATTTGTTTGTTGTCAATGCATACGCGTTTTTGCACATAGTTTAATCACAAGTTACAGTATTCTTTGTGTGGACTTATGTCTATGTAAAGAAATTAAACCAACATACATGTATTCTCTTTGGTAAAGGATAACATTCTATGTGTCCTTGCTACCTCTTGAATTAAGATAAAGTACAATAGCTAGATTTGTAAATTTTGTGTGCTTTTCAATGTTATTTATAAATAAAATTAAAATGATCAAAAAGTTTTCAATATATTTGTTGAGGGGTGATGTCTGTGTGTAATTTAGTGATAGTGGAAGCACTTTTCGGACCATGGCTGACATTCTTGATTGCACGGTTTCAAACGCTGTCGTGTTGCAGTTGAGCGTGAGGTATCATGACGCCTTCACTAGAATATGCGCGGACTTGAGGTGATACAAAGTATATCTGTGTACAGCCGATTTTATGAAGAAAAAAAATACTGTAAAATTGTCTTCAGTTTCTTTGTTTTTCCATGCCTAATTCCATCAACATCTCAAAATGCATTTTACCGACAACAGTACACATTTGATGGCTTGTTCTGATTTGGATGTGAATATTTTACTTATGATTTGATATTTCCTGTGTCTACCAGATTCAGTGAATTGGTGAAGGACTATTGTGGTGTGCTATCTGAAGAAGCGATACAACTCAACTTTGCTCTGATAAATGAGCTGGTAGATGAAATCGTTGTAAGTAGTACATTGGACCTTGGTTATAAAGTTTACACAGGGATTTTAGGTATAATGCAGTATGGCGGCTACATATAGGGTTTGTGCTGAATGTTTTAGCAAAAGGTGTATAATAGCACACAAGCTCTGCAGTAAACTTTTATTTTGAAATATTCAAACCACACTAGTGCATTTATATTGTGTGTCTCAATCACACACACAAACAAAAGAACACAATATGCACACTTGAAATCAAAATACATCACTAGTGGCGTAGCTAGGTTTTTCATATGGGGGGGGGGCAAAAAATAAAAGTGAATCAACAAGGACTTTTGAGAATTGCTGCCGAGTCAGAAACTTGGGGGGAGGGGGTTGTGCCCCAAACTGGTGCGAAAATTGTGCTCGATAAACGACAGTGCTAATCTCAACCAAAACGACTCAGTCGCCTCCCTCGCCCCCCCCCCCTCCCCCACCCCTCTGGCTATGTCACCGGACATCACATTAGTTTATAGAGGCTTCCAAACAAAAGCTGTGTTAAAATTATAAAAAAAACAGTAGTTTGTAACTTTTATGCAACACAAGTGATGGGCACAGGTTAACGTTACACACATACGAAAAATATATGTGCGTGACACTTTTGGTTCATTCAGTAGACATATAACCTGGCTTTAGTTGTAGAATTTTAATTGGCTACCGAAAATATATTGAAAGTGTATCTTTAATATTCAACTCTTTTAAACCAACTCACCTTGCAGGACTATGGTTATATCCAGACTACCTGTACCAATTCTCTGAAGCCCTATGTACAGGGTGAACCAAGTCAAGTGAAATCAGACAGACCTATGATGGCAATACTAGGACTCGGACCAGGATTGGTGAGTTGAATATTAACTCTAAGGAGATAACAGAAATTAAAACAAACGTGTTTAGAAGAAATAAGCCTTTGACAGGAACATTAATAGGACAATAATCATCATTCTGGAAACTCTTGTTGAATAATTTCAATAAGTTTGGTTTGCATTAAAATCATGGAGATGCTTCATTGCCATTCGCAAACACTGTCATTAGAGGGCAAGGAAGCACTTTCTTCATTAGCAAAGAATTTACAAGTATAATAGATGGAAATAAATTGTAATTAATATTAAAACTATTTGTGAACATTCCCCATTTGTTGGTTCCTAACTAAACTATAGAATGAGATGAGATGAAGTGAGAACAGTTTGTGTACATTCTATATGTGCTCGATCCTAGCTAAACTATAGAATGAGCTGAAGTGAGAACAGTGTCTTAGATGTTGGATTTCCTTTCAATTTATATTTCATGTTGAATACATTTTAATCAAATTCATGATCATCGTTCATATTATAAATCTGCATTGAAGAAAATCCACAAAGGTTTTGAAAATATGATAATTTCTTTAAAAAACTCCCCATGTAGTGTCCATTCTGTAACCAATAGCTCCCTCTTTGTTTATATAGTTTGGTGCTGATATAGGTGTGGCTCCTAGCAGTGCATCAGAGAAACCTATTGCAATGGCACCATCAGGTCAGGTAAGATATGACAGGAGAGGTTTGTGTGCATAAAGGTAGATTTTTTGAGTGACATAAACACACCAAACTTCAAATTGATCATTGGTAGTGTTAAAACTATTATTAATATTTCATACTAGGCATGTGTGGCGCAGTGGGTAGAGCACCGGACTCTTAATTTAAAGAATGTAGGTCCGAGTCCCGCTGTGGTCAACATGTTGTGCTCTTGAGTAAGGCATTTTACCGCAATTACTCCTCTTTACCCAGGTGTATTCAAATAGGTACCGGCATTCTTCAGTGCTGGGAAGGTAATAGACTCGCGGTGGAGGAGGTGTAGCGAGCCCCACACAGCAATATTATAAAAAAGGAGTGAGTCTAGCCCTATTGCTTTGAAAGCGAGATGGGCACTCCGCTCCTGGAATTACAGGATCGACCGCCTTTACCTTTACTTATACATATGACTGTTTTTATATGTACTGCAAATATTTGAACTGAAAAGATGACATAGATATTTTACTCTATGTCACCTTAACTCTAACCCCCAAACCAGGTTTTTAACCGGAATTGCAATTTTGGAAGAGAAATCGACAATTAAATCGCCGCTCCCCGACTGGGGATTGATCCAGGGACCATCCAAACCAAAAACACTGGCCCCCATATGCAAACCATTGGTCTCAGGTAATCGTTCGCGCAGTATACTGCACTCACTATATAGGCTCGGTTGATTACATCATCGGAATCGTCCGCACATGCACTTGGAGATAGGCTTGTGCGTAGTATTTTGGAATGTTCAGTTAGGTTAGGGTTAATGAAACACAAACAAAATAAGAAAAAAATGCTACATGTACACTAACCCTAACCCCCAAACCAGGTTTTTAACCGGGATCACAATTTTGGAAGAGAAATCAACAAATAAATCACCGCTCCCTGACCGGCCCTATAGGCAAGCTAGGGCTCTCAGCTACTCGTTCGCGTAGTATACTTTGATTAGGTCATCGAAAACCATCCACACATGCACTTAGATATGGCTTGGGCTAGTATTTTGGAATGGTTAGGTTAGGGTTAAGGTATGGTGATATCAGCATTATATTGCATACGCTTTGCTTTTACGTGGCTGTGTTTTAATCCTTTGAAGAGACAGCTCCAAAAAATGAGGGCGCTAAAGCTAGGCTAGTTTAGTTTCAGATGGCATTGGACTGTATTTTATTGTTTAACGCCATTTTTAGGAATAGTAATAAAAAATAATTTAAAAATGCGGTGGCGAAAAGTGAAGCGGGCACGCTACAAGACTCTTTTTGAAGGCGTTTAATGTTATATTTTTCTTTGAATGTATTTTGTTTATTATCCAGGTGTTTGGTGGTGCTAAGAATGAGATTTATATAGATGTTATAGAGAAACTAACAGTACTTATATCAGCAAACGTAAGTTATGCTTATGTACAAACATTGAGTTGTTCCTTCTTTGAAAATCATCCTTAGAAATTAACATTATTATAGGTGATATTAAATTCCATTTTGGATATAACACTTATTAATGAGATTCAATGAACAACATTTTCTAAACTTTGATTTGTCTTGTGCCGTGTATGAATTAGGCCAATACATGCATATTTTTTGTTTCTCAAAAAGTTCAATGCACTTGAGCTCAAAATAACACATGCAGCGTCATGACATTGTTCACACTTCAACGTCAGCGTTTGTACATTGTTTTTTTAATTTTTCTCCAAAACAACACATGCGCATTTACTGACCTATAAACAATGTTACATAGATAAATTACCAACAATTTATGCCTTTAAAGTAAAAATCAATACATAAAACACTTTATGCTAAAATGTTACATTTTGTAGGGTTCTGTAATACGAGGCGAAGTGACTGGGTGTATAAATCTCAAGAGTTTTGTCATTGGAAATCCAGGTAAGGTAATATTGCCCCTACCTCTCCCCCTTGCCCTCACCCTCCTCACCTTTGCCATCCCCTCTATCCCCTCCATTATTCTTCATCCGTCCTCTCCTTATCTTTGCTCCTTGCCCCTCTCCCTTTCCCTCGCCCTATCTCTCCTCTTTGCCATCCCCTCCATTTCCCTTTGCCTGTCCCCTCCTCATCTTTGCCCCTTGACCCTCTCCCCTTCCCTTGCCCTCCTTATTACCCATAACATCCATACATGGTATACAAAGTGACTTTACCATATTAGAAGGTAGGCTTATATTGAGATAGATATGCATTTCATTAAAATGGCATACATGTTTGATCTGATAATTATGTGCAAAATCTGGTGTGCAATATAAATCAGGCATTATGATAATCTTTCTATTCCTATCTTTTGAAAGGGAAAAGTTACATGTTTTATTGATTTTGAGCCTGATTTGGGCCTTTTAGTCTGGTTTAATGCTGTTTTTCAGATTTCTTCACTATTTTCCTATTAGCACTATCATGCCAGATAAATATCATCAACTGCTATAATATTCGTGTATCTATCTGATTTTCCCCCCAGAGCTACAGATAGGTTTAAGTGATGACCTCATCATCGGTAAAACCAGCCAAGTAGGCTATGGATCTAGTGTGAGATTAGATCATGCTAACTTTCATCCTAGTGTTGACTTAACAGAATTTGACCAAAAAAGGACAATCATCATACACCCATCAGAAGGACAGGTAGGTTGGCTGCTTATGGAGGTTAACCCATTGAACCTGGTAGGCCGATTTTTCGGTCACTTAGAGAAAGTAAATAACCCAATTGGATCGGCCTCAGAACAGGTGACGATTGATCATATGGCTTCCGAGTGGTCATATGACTTCTTTCAAGTCACATGTTCACCCGATGTGAAAGACTTTCTTTTCTCTGTGGGTTTTCTCTGTGTGTTAATGAAATGTTGATGAAGAAAACTGTCAAAAATGGCAAGAAATAGGATGAATATGCAATAAGCTCTTGCGCAGATACTTGCAGATTATCTTCTGGGAGACAGGGATGTTTCGGATTATGGTCATGAAAATGGACAGTGAAAGGGATGTTGCTCTTGATTTTATTGACTGCCCAAAATGTAACAAAGAGGGCAATATGCCACTATAGAAAACAGTTAGCCAGAGGGTGACAGATACCATGTACTACAATTCAGCATAACAAAATGATATTGCACCCAGAATAGACCCACACGCTCTTCACGTTTCAAAATAATGATGTCTAATACAACAAAGAAAAAAATCCATTTTACTATAGACCCATAATTTAGAAATCAAGATTTTGTATTAATACCAATGTTTTGACCAATTTTTGACAAATTCAAAAATATCTTTTTAAATTTCACAAAATTACAAAATTACTTCTTTTTTTAAATGTGTCTGTTTTGTCATCAAAATATGTGACCTATTACATCAAAATAGACCAGTTGTCTCTATAAAAAAGGAAACATAAGATTTAAAGATTCATGTTTCTAAGTTATTCTTTTATCTTTAAAATGACACCTTACTTACTGGAATTGAACATAAAACTAACATTTTATGCAACTTTATATTTTATTGTCTTCTTTTGCTGTTTACCAACAGACAACTGGTCTGTTTTGATGTGATGGGTCACATAATGTAATCTCAAAATATCATGAATGTAATTTTGTTGTAAAAACATCAGACAAAATGATCACTTGAAAGGGCCATATGCTCATATTTTTCATTCATATGTGGACAACTGAGAGCCAACATTTTCCTTATTATTTTAAGGGTTTTTATAAACTTGTATGAAAAAGTGTGCATCTGGGATGTTTGCAGAAACAAACTAGATTCTAAATGTATACATTTCAAGAGTGCAGTGTACTGATAAACATTTCCTCAACAAATTGGGAACCTTAAAATGAATAGCGCCATCTATTGATTGAAACTGGTGAGGAATTCTATGGCAGTTTACTAGCTAGGTTATTATTGATCTAATATATTCTGACACTCATAGTTACATTTGACCTTAAACCATGATTTATTTTCCAAATAGTTAATTTTGAAATATATACATGGAATATCAGGCACATTGCCAACAGGATATTTGGCTGAAAAGGGACTAATGCGGAGAGAGAGGGGAGAGGGGGTAAAATAGGCGGAGGCAGGCAGAGAAACGGGAGCAAAAGAACAGAAAAGAGGACAATTTGTTGCAACTTTCTCCAAAAATTAGAGAATAAAGATATTGTTTTTAGACTATATCTGTGTTATATTGTCTGACATATATGCGGGCTGTAGTATTATTTGCGTCGTCGTTGTTCTACGCAAAAAAACTAATGCTACCAAACGGTCATACTTAAGACATTTATTTACTCAAATTTGTACCTTTAATTGAACACATTTGTCAACTTTTCCCCCTTGTTAGTATCAAATAACCCACAAAATATAGTTACCATGTGAGGGTGGTCACGCTAATTAATGTACGCTGTGGTAAGTTGTCTCATGTAAATGTCACCGATTTCTCAGAGAACCAATGAGAATTGCTTAAACATTGTTAGCTGTTTAATAATGTGCCTTACAAAGTGTCTCACTCATAAAAGTGCCTGTTTGAGATCATATAAAATTCTTCATACGTTTGACACAACAATTTATTGATGGTCCAAGTTTACATTTTGGAATAAACCCAGGTTCTCAAGTAAGCATCTCTTTTCATTCCGAAGGTATTAAATTTGATTGATTAGTTTTAAAAGTATGAACATGTCAATGTAAATACTGAATGCATCTTTAATGTATATAATAATAATAATAATAATAATAATAATCAGTATTTATATAGCGCCTTTTCCAAATGGCTCAAAGCGCTGTGACTTTGCTGCTGGTGAATCATCAGAATCATGTCGCATCAACTAGGGTGCTGCCAATTTCTAGCGCAAACCTATCCGCAGTTAGATTGTAACATCCACCATTTTTCAATGCAGCTCCCCAAATACCTTTGGGTCAAGGAAGTTTTTGATAACCGAAACAACTGATCACAGATTTTGAAAGCAGGAGGAAACCGGAGAGCCCGGAGAAAACCTGCGAGAGCGTGTATGGATCGTGATAAACCAAATGCACATAAAGCCCGCGGTCGTGCACAGAATTGACCCGGGTTTCATTGGTGCAAGGCGAGAGAACTAACCGCTGCGCCAACACGCTCTCCCAATATATATAATCGTGCACCTGCTGCAGTAAAGTACAGTGACATGGTAGCAGGGACACGGATACAGTAAAAATGTGTTGTTCTAATTTGAATGGCAGAATGTAACATGTGTGGACATTCTTTTCAATAAATAAAATAACAAAAGATCAATAGATTAATGATAATGAGCATCATTACTGATTAGGGTAATTAACTCATCTTTCAGTTGTGTGCTGTAGGCTTTCAATGGCCTTATAGCCTGGCCCGCTCAGGCAATTTGTCTGAATCCGGTCCAATCAGAACCTAAGTGCATGTCAAACAATCAAAGTTGTCAGTATTTATTGGGATTATGTTGACCAAATCCAAGAAGCTTACGCATATTTTAGACAGTTTTGTCTACTAGGTCGGCTGACTTCCTCAGTAATGGCTTGATCCATTACTGAGGAAGTCAGCCGACCTAATTGACGAAACAGTAAAGTGAATAAACATCTTGGATTTGTTCAACATAATCTCAATCATACTTTCTACCTACAACAATACTGATGAACTTATTCAACAAAAAAGGGGGGAAAATAAAGTTTTCTTCATTTACCATTTTTAGTTTGTCTCATATCTTCACCTGTATATCAATCGTTCTCAGATTTAGATGTTTTAATGTTAACAAATTATTGACTTTGTCATGGATTTGATTTTCAGAAGTTATAGTATTTTTAATTCTCCTATGCAGCTAACATTTATGAAGTATGGTGTATCAGGCGAGCTACCATGTCCATTGCCATTTCACCTTACAGCAAGTATTGAAGATGTAACAGATAAACAGTAAGTGTATGCCCTGGTGGGGGTGGGGGTGGAAGAGCTAACATTGACAGATAATCACCCCATAAAGATGTCCAGTTTCGAGCACAGCAGGGAACTCCATATCTTTCTCTTCTTTTTTCAGAATGCATCCCAAGCAATATATCTATTCTGATCTATGTCTCTCTAATGACTTCAAATTAAAGCCTGATGCACATTTACTGACTTCTCTATGGAGTATTAGGTTTATAAACTGTCCAGTAAAAGACATTTATAGGAGATACTGATTGAAATCATCTATTGGTGCTGCCATTCTGTAACTTGCATTAGGCCTAAAAAAAAGGTTTGATTGGCGTAACCCGACCGACCCTATTTTTACCGCCGACCCTAAACCCTAAATTTTTTTTATTATTTTAAATTATTATTATTATTTGTGTGTGTGTGTGTGTGTGTGAGAAAAAGAAAATAAACCAGTGGGGGTGTGTATTTGTGCCATTTGTTTATGTCTGTATGGTATATGTGTGCTGGTATATAACATTTCATAGACGTTTTATAGATTTAAAAAATCAAAAAAAATCCGGCCTACCTACCCTATTTTTTTCTTCTATGTTACGCCAATCAAACTTCTTTGTTTTTAGGCCTTACGGCACCCCTTGTGATGTGTATGCTTTTTGCTCTTATGGTTGAGTCAATTATTTCTTAATTGCTATATCCTGGATTAGGGTTGCTGGAGGGTATCAAACATATTCAATTTTGTCACAATTGCTCACAGTCTACATTTCTAAAGTTTTATCAGTTTTGTGTTGCTTGGACATTTACCTGGTTTTGTATTTGAAGCCCAACTGATATGAAATATTGTTTGAGTTGCAGTGAACCAATCGATTGGCTTATCAGAGCTCTTTGTAGAGAGTTACCAGTTTGATTCTAATCACTCAGTTCATTAACCTTGTTAATTGTTCACATTTGCTCTTTATATACAAAAAAATCAGTTTGATTTTTAATCACTCAGTTCAGTAACCTTGTTCATGCCTGTTGGGCTATTGTTCACATTTGCTCTTTATACACACAAAAATCTTGTCTTCATACTATTATATTATTATTATATTTCTTGATACCTCCTTGCAGAGCATTGGACGTTGAACTCCATCTATGTTGTGATTTACAACCATCTCATTATGCTGTAGATGTGTCCGTTTCAACACCGCTACCAAAAGCAACAAATGAGTAAGTGACGAATAGGTTCAACTGTCTTTTGTGATTTAATTAATATTGGATAATTTTCACTTGTCTAGAGTTGCCTTATTGGTGCAGCTTTAAAGTTTCAACTTTAATAAAGACACCAACGTTTTGGCAGATGAATTTGAGAAATTTGTTTGACACTTAGGAATATTGGAAATAATCAATGAAAACAATACATGTATGCAAGTATGCATAGATAATCAATTTTCACTTTGTAAATACTGTCAAGAATTACTCCCTTAGAATTAGAAGTAGATTGTATAAAGTTTTTCGAAAGCTAACAAATGTTGACTTACTAGTACTGATTGTAAAAACAAAAGTGACCACTTTGCAGTTGCCCAATGCTAGATTGAACTTACAGTTTGATAAGCAGGTAAGTGGTAGTTACTGCTTGTCTGCTTTGTTGTCGTCATCTAGAAAGTTTGGTTTTAACGGTTTCCACACGGCAGGCGTCTGCAGACGACTTTCCAAAATTTCACAAAATGTTTCAAAGATTTCCAAATTATTGAATTTCATTACCATATTTGGAATCAACATGAGAAATGCAGTAAAATAAGTACAAACATGCCTTGTATTGGATCAGTAATCCTTGAGACCTTGAAAGTTGGGAAAGGTTTCTGAAAAATCTGTTTTGTATATGGTAAACTAATAGCCGTGTGGAAAGTGTTAATCTAATAAAATGCTATTGTTTTGTTCTTCTTCAGTGTGATACCTAGTGTTAGAGGCAGTGGACAATCAGTAGAACATAAAACTGGTGATAGACAAGCCATCTGGAAAATCAACAAGATTTCTGGAGGTGTAGATCTTACCACTAAATTCAGAGTAAGTTTTACATTTGATAAAAATGATATGGTTGATGCTTCAACTATCATGTTATTGAACTTAATGTAGGGAAACCTCCACTTCCCTGGAGCTGACCAGTAAGCAGTTTAAAAGTTGAAAATTTGATCAAGTCATTCACTTTTGAATTAATCAAAATTGTATATCAGCCATAGTGGCACAGTTTGTGGGGCCTTCACGATGATAAAGATCTCTGGTTAATATTTTACATTGGTTAACACTTTAATAATGCCTTTAAATTTTTTTTAAAAAACGCTGATACCATTCTGTTCCTAGCTATAATTTTAAAGAGCTGGCCAGATGTTACAATATGTAACAATGTATTATAAAATTGACACAATCCATTGTATGTCAGTGTGAATATTTAAACCAGTAACATACAGTTTGTTCCCAACGCATGATGTTATGTTTGAATACAAGTGGCAGCCTGGACTCATTCCCCTGAATTTGCGTAACAAAAACAACCATACCCTGCCCTTTCCAATGTGTAATTTGAGGCCTGGTTTAGTGCAATCAGATGTTATATCTTTAAAGGGGCACTAAGTGATACGTATGGGAGTACGCCCTCAATTTTTCTGGATTTTCTTTTGCACCTACGTAATACTTAAGCATAACATAAAGATCAAGCATATATACACTAACTACCATCTGAAACCGTTTACCTTAATTTGCCGTCTATCATGTAAAATTACATGATTTGGTCATTTCAATGTAGATCACATCGAAATTATCAGCATCACTCACTACATGCTTCAACCAAATTTCAATGTAGCGCCATCATTCAACCGTTTTCCCATACATCATTACACTTCTGAGTTCCTACGTACCTTAGCTATTGTAATAATTAATTTTTCTGGGCAATCTCTCAATGTCCCTTTAAATGAGATGTAAAAATTGACAGTCCATCAATATGTACCATGTGATATTATAATTGTAAGTTATACCTTCCTTGCTTCCTGCAGATCAACTTATCCAACTTAACCCGTTCAAGCAGACTAGAAGTGGGACCAGCTCATTTGGATTTTGAACTGAAAGACTTTGTGTGTTCTCATCTTCAAGTCAAGTATCTGAAGGTTTTTGACAGACACAACTCCTATGTACCATGCAGATGGATGCGATATGTGTCGTTTAGTGACTCTTATGTTATCAGGCTCAGATAGCAGGGACTAACATTGCTACTGAAAGAATTGTCAAATACTTGCTCATTTACATCTATAATATACTTATAGTTTAATCAGTTCCAAATTGGCGGTAATTATGAGGCTTGTATTTGTCCACATGCGCAAAAAGAATCCATGTCATTGCGGATATTTATGGGTGAAAGTGTGCGCTTGCGCATCATAAGCAGTTATCAGCGAGCGGTGGGCAAGTAGGCATTCCATTTAGGCCTGCGGATAGATATAAACCTCACAATTTTCGCCAATTTGGAACTGATTAAACTATAGTTGACCGATATTTTTTTCATTTCTTGGTATTGGTATTAAGCCAAGATCCATTCAATCTTTTACAATAAGCAAACAGACTCACATCTCCTGGACATACTTTCAGCAGACGATGACCATTTTGCCGAGTTAGATCAGGGATACAACCAGTTTACCTGTATCAAATGGGAAACATTCCTGTAATAGCAATTCACTTTCCAGGAGAATTTATCATACATTTGTGACCCATCACATTGAAATGGGCATGTTGGAGACGGACTATAAACTGAGTTATTGATCAGTTGAAAGAGCATAATCTAAGCCCGGGGGCAGTCAGTTAACATGCTGTAAACATGTGTGACTAAAGATGTTCCAGACAACCCCTAAATAAGTATTTCCTCTGAAGCAAAAATTCACCATAAAATGATTATTTTTTTTAGTGTTTTTCCTGAATTTGACCCCTTAAATATCAACAGGATTTTGGATAAGTATCCTTTTTCTTAAAATTGTTCAACACCGTAACACATAACTCACCCTATCTAAAAAAAAACCACTTATTATGTGTTTTTGTGGTCACACATTCTCAGTATAATGGCAGACTGTCCCTCCCCCTGAAATTCTAAGCTTTAAAACTATCCATTGTTAAATTTAAACATACTATCGTATAACAGAATATGATTTATAGAAGCATAATTTCTTTATTGACCTATATCTCAAACAATGTTTGCCAACAACATGTTGTCTAATTCAATGCATTTATTATCATCAACCATCAAGTTTTAACACTTTCCACGCGGCAGGCAGCTGCAGACGACATTCCAAAATGTCACAAAATGTTTAAAAGATATCAAAATTATGGAATGTCATTACAATATTTGGAATCATCTTGAGAAATGCATTGACATAAGTACAAACATGCCTAGTATCGAGTCAGTAATCCTTGAGATAGACTTTGAAAATTGTGAAAAGTTTCTGAAAAATCTGTGTTTTGTGTATGGTAAAATAATAGCCGCGTGGAAAGTGTTAAGATGGTAATAAGCTGACCACATACTACATTCCACATGATGAAGTATGAATCTAATGCCATAGATATTCTAGTTATCTCAGCTTACTATCAAATGCCTGGCTTCAATGTACTGGGATGTGCTCATGTGATTGAAGACTATAGTCTATTTCTATATAACAAGACTGACGTAACTGCATCATTTACTAATTGCAACACATAAACGTGCGCATCTACTCGAGGCGCTATCGTATTTTCACACGCGTAGAAAGATGGAAGATACATACACGTGCGTAACTTCTGCGCCTGCAAAGTTACGTTAGTGTCCAGAGGAAGAGAAATAGAGTATAACTAATACCAGTATGGATGTAGAAATGCTGCATTTCACACTAATATAACATTTGTGATGCAGCACATCAAAAGGGGTGGGGGCTTTGCAAATGAAGTCAATTTTGAATTTATTATGTGCGGGCTCAGAGCATTTTCTAAGCTTTAAAATGACACAAAATTGATCAAGGCAATCAGACTTTACGAGTGAAAATGACTCCTAAATTCTTATTTTTTTAATATTTTCATCTATTTCTTGAAAAACACACAGCCGCTAAGTCCCTCCTTTTGTTAGCTGCATCACATTTGTTATTAAGGTGGCATGAAGTATTATACTGTTCTGATGTAAAATATGAATTCAAAGAAACAAGAAAAAATTGCAATACAATTATATACCAAATATAAATATTTATTGATCAATGTTTCTATACTAATGGTTCAAAATTGTGAGCACATTTGAATAAACATTAAAGGCATATTATGTGATCTTTTCCAGAGAGCGCCCTCTATTCATTATTTTTTTTAGAAAGTAGATTTTCTTGCAGATTTACATTTCTGATCATAAATCATACATACATTCCAAGTTACAGAGCAATACGATTCCTAATTACCTCAAAATTATGGTTTTAGAGTGAATTTAGAGTGAAAAATATAAACTGTCTGTAATTCCGACAGTTCATTTTCACTCTAAAATCATGATTTTGAAGTAATTAACAATCGTATCGCCCTGTAACTTGGAATGTATGTACGATTTATGATCAGAAATGTAAATCTGCAAGAAACCTTCTTTCAATTTTTTTTTTGATGTTGAGGGCGTTCCCTGGAAAGATCACATAATATACCTTTAATCTTAATAAGGTAATATTCACAGGATTAGTTACAACACCAAATTGAAATCCCAGGTCTAAATTCCAGTTGATCCAAGTTGAAAAGATGAGCATCTTCCATATTAAACCAACTGGTAAACTGTTTTAAACAGTTTAACTTGATTTTCAACTGGTTTCCAATTGAACTCGATTGAAACCAACTGGAATATAAACCAGGGTGTGGTGATAATGGTTGAAATGTGTAACTAGTACCATTGAAGTTATCTTGCTGGTAAAATGTCTATAACCTGAGACATGAAATGCAACAGTATTCTTCACATTCTTGTGTTTTTACACTTGATGAGTTAGAATGCCAAAATGTGATTGAAAACCCCAACTTGTTATAAATTAAGTGCAAATTGAGTTAAAATAAAAGTATCATGCATGTACAGTGGAACCTCGTTAACACAAAGCTGCTTGGGCCTTGCAATTTAGTTTGTGTTAACAGGAATTTGTGCTTTCAGGTTAAATAATAACTGTAAGCTTGGGACTTGGAAAACACTTTGTGTTATCAGAAATGTTGTGTTAACAGGCTTTGTGTTAAAGATGTTTCACTGTATTGATTGATTTGCTTCCTTAAGGGGGCTGTGCACCTTCGCATAGCCTCCGTAAAACTGCCGTAACTTCTTCATTATTCCTTTAATCTTAATAAAAGTATACATTTTTTTACAGGAAAGGGTTCAATGAATCCAACTATGATCATGAAATTGACCATTTTGGAGAAAATTATAAAAAACATGTTTTTTGACCCATTTTAGGTTTGGAAAAGATAACTCAAAATATATTTTGTTAAATTTTGTCATACTAGTTTTATTATATTCCTCATGCAATTCCCTAGGAATCTTTTTTTTTTTTTAATTTTTACTTTATTATTTTTTGAATTACAGACCAAAAAGTGCCAAAAAACCTGTTTTTTAACCTCCAAAATCGTGAAAATCACGTTTTTGGGGAAAAAATCATATTTTTTGGCACTTTTTGTTCGATAATTCAAAAAATAATAAATTAAAAATTAAAAAAAAAAAGATTCCTAGGGAATTTGCATGAGGAATATAATTAAACTAGTATGATAAAATTTAACAAAATATATTTTGAGTTATCTTTTCCAAACCTAAAATGGGTCCAAACACGTGTTTTTTCTAATTTTCTCCCAAAATGGTCAATTTCATGATCATGGTTGGATTCATTGAACCCTTTTCTGCAAGAAAATGTATACTTTTATATAGATTTAATGAATAATAAAGAAGTTACGGCAGTTTTACGGAGGCTGTACCTGAAGGTGCACAGCCCCCTTAAACCACATTCATACACTGTTAGTGTCAAACCAATCAGAAAGCATGAAACTAAAATACGTCCATGTGAGCGCCGTTTAATCTGCGCGCCACACGCTTTGTTTTAATTCGTTGTTCAGGAATAGCGGGTTCGCCGATTTTCACTGCGGGTGTTGGCAAACTTGTTAACATTTTGATTTGTATAATGTCGTGTATAAATTAGGTCAATGCATGCGTATGTTTTGTTTCTCAAATAAGTTATGCACTTGCGCAAATGTTGATATGCTCAGAATAGCACTCCCCCTGCGGGGTCGTGCCATTATTCATACATCAACATTAGTGCGTGTGCATTGATTTTCTCTGGAAACAACACATACGCATTTATTGACCTATAATTATCTCAGTTTGGTCCAAATGGATACATGTACAGTGAAATCCTGTGTAATAGGTTCCACTGCATTATTTCTTACATCTGAACTCATTGGTATTATATCTAATACAAATAAACTGCTCATAAAAAGTATCGAAACACTTAGAAATGATCCAATATATAACGGCTCGAAAGGGTATGCATTAGTCGAAGCAAATAACCAAGTGCATAATTTTGTTCTGCGTATTTTGACACCTCGATCGATATAGAAAGAGGTTTGCATTACTGTTTAGAATGATCAGATTTGTGATTTTCAATTGGGATGAGTGTCACTTTTGAAACTGGACTCACGATAATTGAAATGACAATAACTCCGCTCCGCAACATCGTATCTCAACGATCGAGGTGTCAAAATACGCAGAACAAAATAATGCACTTGGTTATTTGCTTCGATTAATACATACCTATTCGAGCCGTTATTATATTGGATCATTTCTAAGTGTTCCGATACTTTTTGTGAGCAGTTTATATACTATTTTGATATCATCGCTGTTCTGTCAAAACCGGCATGTATAAAGTAAAACTGCCCAACGGTTATAAATAGGAAGTGTTGCCTTTTACATGTTCAGGGCAAAAGCACTTAAAAGGTTTTGATAGATGTGTTTTTTAACTTAAAATTGTTTAGAACAGACTACCCAAAGGTTATAAATAGGAAGTATTACTTTATACATGCTGAAGTGGTGGATGGAGATACGAGGTTTTGACAGAACAGCGAAAATATAAAAGTACACGTTTTTGAATAAATCGCAAAAATTCATCAACACATAGGTGAAAAAAAGAATGTAAAGTGGGTTTACTGTTCGAACCACTCTGTAGGGGATTTCTTTAAAAAAAGAATGGGGTTGAATGTTTGATATTAGACCTGCTCCTATGAGATCAAGACAAATTCAGACAACATTTGTTGGTTTGAAATGCTGAGATTGATGCTTTGAAAGTATGTCCTCTAAAATATTTCAAGTGATTGATACGATACATGGTTTGTATCGTCAACTTTATGTGGGGTTGGAAGTAGGTGGTCACATTAATGGTTAAACCAGACAACAAATATTCTGAACTGTGAGAGCTTGTTTCAGTACATCCTTAATACAAGGATATAGTTATTAATTTATTAAATAAAAGAAATACAAATTGTTCAATGATGTCTATGGATTCTGATTTTAATTCTCGCTGACTCCTCACTAACAGATGACTTTCAAAACTTGCATACTTGAATTTCTCATAACTCTAAATAACTTGATTTTTATGCAAATAGGGCTTTGAATCCTGCTTTTCAAAACACTCAAATGTATGTTAGTCAAAATATGTAGATGTTTTTAAACATCTGTTGTTTTTAAACATCTGTCTGTTGTTTGCCTTATTAAATATAAAGCAAACAACAGACCAGTAGAGAATAACCCGTATCAAAAGCCTGTATGGTCAGAGCGGATCTTTCTCCCATCTGCTCTGGCCTAACAAAACAAAATGTTATGAAAATAGAGCATACAGGTTGATCAAGGAAATAATCTTTCTTTAAGATTTAAAAATATCCAGGATCATCAATATTAAGCACAATGTAATCGCAAGTTATTATGAATCTGAATATCTGATGTCAGTCAGTTTATTCAAATTGAGGCTTTACTGTATTTTCGACTGACATTATTGTCTTCTATTTTAGTCGATAACTCTATATGGCTATGATTGCAATATTGAATATATCCACCATTTTTCAGACCATGCATAATAGTCCAGTCCCAAGTCATGTCCCATAGCAAGTCATTCTCCTCCAAGCAAGAGTTATCTATTACACTAGTCCAATAGATACGTCCTTGATGCTCTGGTTCTGTTTTACCCATAGCAAGTCATTCTCCTCCAAGCAAGAGTTAACTATTGCACTAGTCCAATAGATACGTCCTCAATCCTCTGGTTCTGTTTTACCCATAGCAAGTCATTCTCCTCCAAGCAAGAGTTAACTATTGCACTAGTCCAATAGATACGTCCTCAATGCTCTGGTTCTGTTTTACTACGTGTCTATACCAGATTCCTCTGGATTCCATGGAACATAAGCCGGGTTCATTCCCCGCTTCCTCTCTAGCTCTCGCTTGAAATTTTGATAGCGACAATAAAAACTGTGGGTCAAAAGATACATAGAAAAACACATTTAGATATTTCAAATAAACTGGTTAACGTTATTGGTGTTCTAGTAACAAAAAGAACACACATAAGAATGTTGAATAAACTACTTTTATTTAGGAAACAAGAGTGTTGTGACCAAGTCACTAAACCTTGAGTTACAAGTCAAGTCACTTACTAAGGTGACTCGAGTCAAGTTTTAAGTCTTTCTAAAATCCAATCAATCCAATAGGTCTAGTCAAGTCCCTGGTTGGCTCAAGTCAAGTCTCTGTGTTCTAGTGATACCAAGTCGTACTGAACATGAAACTATTCTCTTCATATACTGATGATTATTAATCTTCAGGTAGCTTGGGCATATTCATTTATAGACTGAGCTTCATCAAACCAGTTTACCACAAGACTCGAGTCAAGTCAAACCAAGTCTTTTGGGAAAGTGACTCGAGTCAAGTCAAGTCTTTTGGACAAGTGACTTGAGGCAATTATTTTATTCATAAGTCGCAAGTCAAGTTAATTCTTCTAAGTGACTCAAGTCAAGTCTACAAAACAATGCCTCAAAGTCCAAGTCAAGTCAAGTTATTGACTCGAGTTGTCACAACACTGGGAAACAACCTTTCATGAGTGACATATCGAGGGCTCAGAAACACAAACAAGGCCTCATCTCCATTTTTTCAAAAATTAGATTTTGGTATCCAAATTTTCAGAAAGAAAATCTCTTTCCAGTAATACACAGCCTTATCTCCATAACACAATCCCTTTCAAAGTTTATAGCCAGTATCACAAGGCCTCATCTCCATCTCCCCAATGTGTTTAAACATCTTCAATAGTCTTTTTCTCAAAATGGTTAAAATGGAGATAAGGCCTTGTGGTTCTGAGCACTCGATATTAGTTTCACTGCACCTCCTATACATTGTATTTACAGATCTTTACTGTATCTGCCAACATACAGCTGCGGAAGTTTATAACGCTTAATTCTATGAAAATTATCGGTGCTTAATTGTGCGAATCAGGACTTCTCGGGAATTTGTTCATGGGCATTGGGCAATGATAAACAGAACCTATCAATAATTCTGATTGGATCTGAGTGTGTGAATTGAACATAATTGCTATTTCTTAGGCAAAATATAATGCTTTGTTCCACTGAAGTCCCACATTTTCTCGGATTTGTGCAGCACATAATGTCCGTCTCTTCAAAGAAAGCTATTGTAAGTACGAGGGTTATTTAAGTTCTACCTCACTCATAACATCGCTAATATGAATGTCAGCCTCATGACATTTGGCATGATTATAGCTCTGAATCATAGCTACATATTTATGGTAAGTCATAATTGATATATGCTTTACTTTTGTTATGATGCGGTCAAAGCCAGTGAGAGATTTTAGACAACGGAAAAGGAAAATTGCCTTAAATATAAATACATGTTTTTTGGTGTGTTTTTTCGTATTGTATTGTATAGACGTTATTCATAATTGGCGAAAGAGGGAGACATATACTCAATGTGACGTCACTAATCATAACGAAAGCAAGGCCAACGATGGTAAATTACGTCACACGACACCAATGTTTACATAATTTACCATTGTTGGCCTCGCTTTCGTTATGATTAGTGACGTCACATCGAGTATGTCTCTCTCTTTAGACTTGAAATCGCCAATTATGAATAACGTCTATAAGAGCACAATTTAAATACTGAAAATGGAAATCAATGAATGATATCTGAATTAATAAAGTATTATCATGTGTAAATAAGATTGTAAGCAATATTAACTCGTGTTGGCTTCCAAATAGTGTAATATCAGCTCGAATATATTGCTATGCATTTGACATACTGGAATACTGCTAATCAGTCAAATTTTCGTGGCAACAAGTCAAGCCACAGTGATGATTTTTATGTTAAATCTTTAACATAATAGTAACTTTACGAGTTTTCCTTATAAAGTGCAACCTTTAGAATAGTCAATCAGGTAGATCAATTTATAATGTATTTGAAGCTGAGGTTCCAAGCTACAGTTGTGCAATATTTCACATAGTCTGGACGGCACACTTTGTAAAGTGTGGGACTCCAGAAATCAACAAATCAACAAAAGCGTGGGGGTCAGAATATTTCTGATATAAAGGGTGTAGTTGTATAAAGCGTGGATATAAAATAAAAAGGGTGGGGGTTAATTCCATGAGGAGAATAATTTCTCAGCGATCATCAAAACAATCAAAATACCAACCTTGTCGGCTCACTAGCGCTAGTAATATCATAAATATGTATCCGATATCGGGTCCAATATACTTCGAAATTAAAAAGTCGCCATCTTTAAATTGACAGATTGAGCAGGGATTGAGTTTGTTGTTACACAGCGCCATCTATTGTTGAAATCGTGACATTTTTTCAAAATGGAAACTCACCGCGAGCTACGCAGCGTAATATCACATTTTAGCAAGCATAAGAGTACCAAAAATGCCCTGATTTGATGAAATAAATCCATTTCAAATGAATCTCCTCTATAAATTTGCATTAAAGGTGTATGTTCCAATCACTTTTTTGGGGCTATGATTTTTTTTTCACATCAAGATATTTTGATATCAGAAGAATTTCTCATTATGTCTGTAAAATCTTAGGAGCCAGAAATGTTCTATTTAGAAATTATAGGCTAAAATGGGGTGAATTACTGCCAAAGGTGGTTAACCACCAGCTAGTGTGTGTACTACTCAATGGGCAATTGTTTTGTGACCTTGTCCTGCTAAAATAAGAACCATTCGAGTTATGCAACTCAAACTTTGGAATGTGACTATTTTAAGGATGACCTTCCATGAACATCAAGTTGAAAATCTGGCCAGCAATCGGAACATCTACCTTTAAATAATCGTGATTTAGCTGACAAGGTGGTTTTAAGGTAGGGACAGGGATTTTGCGCTTTTAAAAGCACTAAAAGTGCTGCTTGATTTTGGAAAAAGTGCTTTTTGGGGCAAAAGGTGCTTTTTTAGGTAAAAGGTGCTTTTATTCACCAAAATTATGCCATGCATTAAAAATAAATCCAAAAGCGATTATATTGCATGTTTCCATGTTGACGTATTTCTATTTTCGTTGTCAAAACCATAATTTTACATTCAAAACTACATTCAAACTAAACTAAGTGTAGAATAAACACTTCCACAGTTATGGAGCTTGTTGATTTTTAGGTAAATGGACATTATTTGTTAAATATTTAGACAAGTTTTGAAGAAAAAAATGCTGTGTGATGAAAAAGTGCTTTTTAGAGCAAAAAGTGGCATTTTGGGCAAAAGGTGTTTTTTTTGGTGCTTTTGCGCTTCTGAGCATTTTCCATGTCCTTATTTTAAGGTAATTTTGTTGATGAATAATTTCAGGAATCCCGGGACCCGCCCGAAAAACAAAACAGGTCCCGGGATGTTTCTGTCACTTTGTACTTTCTTCCAATGAGTGCCTTTTCAAATTTGAATGCACAAAATGATCAAAATGTCCCCTTTTCGGTATAAAGGGTGGGAGTTGAACATTCCCAAATAAAAAGGGTGGCTCTGTAAAAAGGGTGGGGTAAAAATAAAAAGGGTGGGGGTCTGACCCCTGTCCGGACAGTGTTTCATAAGACTGGTTTATATAATAAATAACAAAGTTATGTGGTAGGAGGTAGAACTGATGGAATGACCCTCGTACATTCTAAAGCAGCTATTTTTTGTGTGTACTTTATTAAAACAGTATCATCAAATTAAATACTTCTTGCAGTGAATATCCACTTGACATGCATTGTGCTGTACCAATCTGCTTTTATTTGCTTTAATGGTATATGCACCATGCATGAATGAAAATTACTGGTCTTGAATGTCAAACTGAACATTATAGAAATGTCTCATGACAGTATTAAACTTTCAATATTGACCAAAAGGCCACGGGGTGAAAAACACCCTGTTCTACAAGCAAACAGACCTCTCAGATAGGGTCGGTCCGTATGGCGCTTTTTTCCTTCAAAAATGTTGAGAAAAGTGCCGCCGAATCAAAGCGGGGGTGGGGTGGGGGTTCCTTAAAAAAATCAGGAGTTTTTGTTTTAATTTGCTTATTTTTAAAGAAATCTTCAAATATTTTACAGTTTCAAATTGTCTACAAAAAGAAAACCATGGGTTGGTCGGGCCCGTAGAACAGGTCTTCTTGGCCTAATGCATGATTAGAAGAAAAAAACACTCTACAGGCTGTCCCAAAATGATTAGTACCCATCGATGCCCAAAGTTCAATAATTTTTTTCATCATCAAAATCAATGAGATTAGATCCGTTGTTTTCTATCATATTTGCTATACTCTACCCTTTTATTAGAATTTTAGATCATGAATATCGGACTTATTTTATTGAAGTTACAATCCATTGTGTAAGACATGGTGATTTCACCTTTTTGGCAAAGTGCAAAAAAACGTGTTTTAAACAGCTTGTTTGAAAGAAACTAATATATTCTCTCAATCGCTTGTCTGCTAATAGCTTTGGTTCCTTTCTATTTTAAACTGCTGTTGTATCATATTGTTGTTCAAACCATTAATACTTCTTCATTTTGATTCAATTTGAAGAGTAAAATGGATCGTCACTCATGAGCGACCCCAAGCTTGGTTTCTATAATGAGCTAGTTCTGACTCTGAGGCTTAACTTGAGGGACATTTAAACAGGTAAATACGTGGTCATGGGTAATTAGCAGTGGCGTAGACTTCTTTTTCATATTTGGGATGCAATTTCCTACAAATTTGCTGAAAATGATAATAGTCCCTTCGTGTTTAATCTCACAAAATCCATTATACAACGTGAAAATGAAATCTGGTGATTCACCAAATACCACTTCATATAGAAGTCGCTAAACACTTGTCAAATAAAACAATGCACGAGGTCACTCAAGTGTGACAAACTTCTTTTACCAGTTAAATTGAATTAAGGAATATAATTATTAATGATTTGAACACCCATAACTAATAACAGTTACAACAGAAAGACACACAAGATTATATTGAGTAGACAAGAGATTATGAGAATACACAAGTTTCTTTCAAACAAGCTGTAATAGCACACACATTTTTTTAGCACTTTGTCAAAAAGGTAAAATCACCATGTTTTACATAATGGAGTGTATCTTGAGTTTGATAAATCCGATATTCATGATCTAAAATTCTAATAAAATAGTACAGTATGACAAAGATGATGTAAAAACAACGGACCTAATCCCATTGATTTTGATGATGACAAAAATTATTGAACTTTGGGCATCGATGGGTACTAATCATTTTGGGACAGCCTGTAAACTAGCAAATTTGAAATCTGGATGACTGAACTACCTAGCTTAACTTTTATGGATAGTAAGCAATACTTACAATGACCCTGGCATAACTACTGCAAATGTTAAGACCCCCATATGGGAGGCCCTTAAAGCACGACCTGTGATGAAAATAACAAAATACACAGATTTATTTGTACAGACCGTGCCATATGTGATGCCACAGTAAGCCAAGACAAAATTTTCCAAACCATGGAAGCAATGAATAGGTGATTCCCTGTGTGTTTTAGAGCATTAGACCTGGCAGAGATATGGGTTTCGATCTACCAGAGATCCGCCAAATCATGAACGACAGGAAAGTCTGGGCCCAGACCTGGCAGCGATATGGGTTTAGATCTACCAGAGATCCGCCAACTCATGAACAACAGGAAAGTCTGGGCCCAGTATGTTGCGATTGCTTCCGTCATTCCATCCACGGACAACCAATGATGAAGAAATATCCAATTCCATGTACAGTACAACCTGTTGCCCAGGACCACAATGCTTATCTCTAATCCTAACTTTCATCCAAATCGGTAAGGGTAAGATATTATGGAATGAAGTATTTTATGGTCCTGGGCCACAAGTTGTAAATGGAATCATGATTGAATCAGATATTTTCAAACCAGGTATGTTGGTACACTGGGATCAAATGTTCTATTTGTCTGAATTGAAATTGTCTGCTGAGAAGTAGTAGTTAGGCAACATACAAAACCTGTTCTAAGGGCAAATGGACCTCTTTACAGTCGGTCATTTTATGTGTTTTGTTTTGTTTTAAGTATCAGAAACCAGTTAAGTTTTGAGCACCCTTAACCCTTTGAACCCTGAGCTATTGGTGGGGGTGGGTAGTAGCGCCACCCTGAGTTATATTCGCGAATAATGGATATTTCTATGTTTAGTGATTTCCCTTTTTCGCTATTCATAATCGTACTACAATGCATTACTGTCTACCTGAGAATTTTCTGCGCAAGCATATTTATTCCATTTCGTGCTATTTTCGACAGTTTTCATCAGCAAATGACATCAAAACACAACATAAACCTACGGAAACAAGGTATCTAACATCGGGTAAACATCACGTGATTTGAAAGTCATATGACCACTAAAAATCATGTGATCAATGTGTTACCTGTTCAAGGCCGATAAATCGGCCTTTCGGGTTATAGCGCGTTCTAAATAAGGCCGATATATCGGCCTTTTGGGTTCAAAGGGTTAAGATGTATGTGTGATTAATTTGAAGTGAGCATATTTTAATTTTTGTCTATGCATCATATGTTTAAAATATGGAGTTGAAAACTTACTTGTAAATAAAAATGTTGAAACTCCAACTACTAAACCACTGCTGAGACCATGTAAATAAGCAGTTCTCGTACAGGGAATGGTGTGAAAAGTGTCCAGAACTCCTCTCACAAAGCTCTGTTAAGAGAAAATAAACATCATCACCAATAATTGAGCAGTATTTTTATTAAATATTTCTTTTGACTTGACAATTCGAAATTAATTCACAGATTTTGCTTTAATCTACCTATACTGTTTAGGAATGTGCCCTTTATGTTAGTTAGAAAACATGGAAATGTGGGCAATATTAGAAGACTTCCCTCCTTTTGAACACCTTACCCTCACTTATTATAGCCAGTAAAATCCCTGTGGGTAGTGTTGACTTTATGCTATATCCCACAATGCTACATTATCTTAAAATATACAAACTCCTAACAAGGTCTAAGCCAGGCCTTCTCAATTAGATTTAGTGAAGCACCACTTTTGAGATGTTAGTGATCTAGAAGCGCCACTATCCCTGCGAGCGGAGCGAATAACGGGTGGGGTTCGGGGCCCGCCTTATCACCCCCATGGAAGCTCATGGGTTTACCCCCTTTTATAAGAGGCTAAGGAGAGCTATATTTGCATGCAATATGGTACAAGAAATAAAGAGATGTTGATGGTAAGGTAAAATGTACAAAAAATGGTAGCAAATGTAGTGATAATCAATAGGCCTACTACTAATAATCATGACGTACCCCACTGCAGTTAGTGGCTGAAGTGGCTCTTCATGCTTCTTGCGATCTGGTTGAAGTTGGGGATATATTTCTTCTTTTTTTATTTTTATTATTATTATTATTATTATTATTATTATTATTATTATTTATTTTTATTTTTTTCATCCGCGCGCCACTCGGACTGATGCAATGCGCCACAAGTGGCGCGCGCGCCACCATTTGAAAAGGCCTGGTCTAAGCATTGTGCAATGGGATACACATACAATCCAGAAAATGACAGTATGGTTTACATTTCAATACTCTGGATTCATAAAAAAAAATCCGCCCGCTCGCCCCTCCTCTCTGAAAGCTGTGGAGGACAACATTACAATTTTTTTGTTGTTGGCCTAACTCTGGCACAAATCTAGCTACATAATCCACAACATTGATGCATGAAATGTCTGTGTAATGTTCAATTTTGCTCAGTGTTCTCATAAGAAAGCCTATGTAGGAAAGTTGTGGTAGGAAAGCACCAATCATGCCAACAGTGCGTTTAATATAGTAAACCAATCATAGAAAGAGAAGGGTGTTTAAAACCATTCATAGGCAAGTGAAATTGGACTTGTAATTCAACGTCAATTGCTGCCATAAGCATGATAAGAAGGAGAATTTCCCTTTTAGCCTATGTAATCTTGCAATTTCATGGTAATATTTTTACTCTAACCTTTACTGTGTGAATTTCCATTGTACATACTTCAAAATGGGTTGACTTACCTACATGGTCATACTTTCAAAGGTAGATGACCAGATCACATTTTCATAACACAGATTTTTCTCAAACATATGGAGATTTTCATATCATATGAAAGATCATATTTTTCTGATTAACATACTGAAATTTGACGGTCCAAATCAGTATGATTACGAAGAAATCGGTGAAATAACATCGAATTACCGCAATAGTGGTAACCACCAATATAATTTGTGTATAACTCAATGGGCACATTTCACGGCATCTTGTGCGTCTAAAATAAGAACCATTAGAGTTATGCAACTCAAACTTTGGAATACGACTTTTTTGAGGATGACCTTTCATGTCGAATAGAAAACTTCAAGTTGAAAATCGGAACATCTACCTTTAATTGATTTTAATTGGATTTTTCTCATCTTTTCAGGAATTTAACTTTGTTAGTTGTACTTTACAATGAATTCAAATTGGTCATGGTTCAGTGGTTTTAATAAGTATTAAATCCATGATGAAAGAGAGTCCTATTTTTTTGATACACCCTGTACGTACAAGTACATGTATCTCTTGTGGCACATTAGGGTTTCTTACATTGGTTATTTACTGTATATTCTTTATGTATTGTATCATTATAATGTGGTGGTAGGATAGACATAATACTTATGATCTTCGGGGTAAAAATGGCTTTTGAGGCAAGACAGCTATGTTGGAAAGGAAGATCTGGAGAGGCATTGTGGTTCAGAAAAATCATCCGCCTTAAGTGAAGTCAAGAGGCAAAGTATGCTTTTTTTGGCAAACAAATTATTATGCGTTAATAATAACCCCAAATGCGCTGCTATGTTGCGCTTTTCGATGTTTACACATTTCTTATTTAATTGTCAAAACCATAATTTTTCATTCAAAACTAAATTCAAACTAAACATGGTCTACAATAAACACATCCACAGTTGCAATGTATACAATTTGTTGATTTTTGGTAAATGGATATTACTTTTTGTAATTCAGACAACTTTTGAAAAAATGTGTTGTGGGATGAAAAAAGTGATTTTTTGCACTTTTGCGCTACAGCGCATTTTCCCTCCCTATCTTTGTGGTAAGTATTTGAAACAGTTTGACTTCTAACAACAACTTTTGTAATCATTGACTGATGAACTGTGAAAGAGATTTTTATATAAATGCAAAATTGCTGAATCCAACAAACCAACTTGCCTGGAATGGATACCCAGTCACATCCATCTTGAGAAATAAGTATTGTTATATGCTTTTAAAGGTAGATGTTCCGATTGCGGGCCCGATTTTCAACTTGATGTTTTCTATTTTACATGAAAGGTCAACCTTAAAATTGTCGCATTCCTAAGTTTGAGTTGCATAACTCCACTGGTTCTATTTTTAGAAGAATAAGGTCACAAACAAATTGCCCATGTTGAGTAGTACACAAACTGGTTGGTGGTTAACTGCCTTTGGCAGTAATTCACCACATTTTAGCTTATAATTTCTAAATGGAACATTTCTGGCCCCTTAGATTGCACAGACATAATGAGAAAAATATGGGGATTCTTCTGATATCAAAATATCTTGATGTGAAAAAAGTATCATAGCCCCAAAAAGTGATCGGAACATACACCTTTAACCAAATGAAAACTTTTATTACATTTTACTTCTAAATTGTTTCATTCCTGTTAAAAATATTAGAGTATGATAAAATTAAAAGTTTTTCCAAGTAGCATCACTAAGTCAATTTTAATATTTGGTAAAAGTACGATAATAAGCTTTCATTGTTAGAATCCTACCTGTTGTGTGTCACTATCTTTCTCATCTGATGACATTGTAGTCAAGTATATTCATGGAGTTCTGTAAATTCAAGGAACAAAGCAAGAGAGAAGGTTCATAAATATTATCAGAAAATCTGACAACTATAAAAAGACAACAAATCCCCTGCGTTATTCTGTTATCACATTATATTGCAACTTCTTTCTTTCTTTTGTTTTTCTTTATTATAAACAACTATGAATTCATAGTTTACTGTTTGAAATTTTGTATGTCATACATGTACTCATCAATTGAGGACCTGAAGTTAGGTCTGCATACTCATAATGTAAGCTGATGTTAACCATTCATATATTGCTAAGTGACTCATGATCAATCGATGGACCAACTAAAGACAAATGCGATCTTTCTCAAATTTGTACACATATTTTTTCTCTCTGATAAGAACCTTCACAATCGATTTTGAGTTTCCTGTTTCCGCCCGCGTCCGAAATTGAGAATTACAAAAATATTTTATTATTTTATTTTTATTTAGGATTTTCGCCTATATTAAGTGACTTTCAAACAACTTTATTTGCTACTTTCTGACTTTAATCATATCAGCTATGATGATGTACAAATATACTATAGAACAATGATTTCATTATTACAGGTATCAAATTAATAATCATTCTTGGAAAATAATTAAATGCAGAGTCCTCGATATAAGGTGTTGAAACAATTATTATTAATTATATTTGTCTCTCGTCTTCAGTGATCAAGTCATGATCATCCATGCACTGGTGATAATTACCGGTCACGTCAAATTCCCTAAAATTCCATGAACCCTGACAAAATCAAGATCTCCCTTTTAACAGCTGATCTACATGTATACATATTAACAGGCCACTCATGTAACGCGTGAAGGTCAATATTTACATAAGTTTTATAAAGGGTAAAATTACTGTGCGTACATCAATATTGTAATAACTTTATCAATAATACCTATATATCCACTAAAACATATATCGAAACCCAGCCACCAATACAAATTAATTATAATTGATACGTGTTAAGAATATGAAAACGAATATTGAATAGAAATTAGAGAAATATAATGCCGCATCTTCCAGGAATCCTCACCTTATGATCTAAAAAAGTTTTTAAGTCCTTGACCTCATTTCCTTGACCTCTGACATTTACAAGCCTTTTTCCTTCAAAGTCTGAAGTCGCCGGTTGATACGGACTGCAACTCGATCAAGATTTATAGATTTTGTCTCTTTTTGGATCCCACAAAAGTATCACCTGCTTAAAATCGAATCATGGTAAGCTTTGGGAATGTACGAACAGTGATTTAAATATAATAAACAGGTGGAAAATGACATTTATATCGTAGCTAAAGTGCAGTTGATTTGATCGGACGGATCGAGTCGCTGAGTGAAATGTTAAAGGGGCATTGAGAGATACATATGGGAGTGCCGAGTGCGCCCTCAATTTTCCTGGAATTCAGTTTTTTTGCATCAAAGTAATACTAAGGCATATACTAACTACCATCTGAAACAGTTAACGGCTATATCTTGCCTCACGCCCCGTACGGAATAAACCGTATTCGCTACAACGTATTTTAATTGGTTTGAGCATGCGCACTTCAGTTACGGGACGTCTAGCCAGACATTGCCCAGTTAACCAACATTCGCTGTTTATCAATATCATATCAATTTCATGATTTTCTTACTCTTAAATTTAAATTAGACTAGGTTAGGGATGTTCATATCATTGACTACAGAGGGCGACATTTTTTTGAAAATTTGTCGCCAAAATATGTAGAAAACTCCATGTTTACCTCATTTAAATCCAGCGATAATGGAATACACAAGCTGGGATGTATTCACTGATGTCTTACTAACCACACACAAGCAACTGGACATCATGATTTTAAAGCCCTAACAAGCTAAAATAGTTTAAAATTTGCATGACTTGACCAGTTTTAGCAATATAAGGCAAACTACTTTTGGTTATAACTTTGTTATTATTCAGCCTGCTGACATGGTTGAACCATCAGTTTTTATTGCAAAGTACATTGTTTCCATATATTCCATTTTCAAAGAGATGTTTTTATTTTCAAAATTTTATGAACATCCCTAACTAGGTTAGTTAGGCAAAAGTTCATAATATTTTGAAAATAAAATTTGAAAATGAAAATGGATTACATGGAAACAAAGTACTTTACAATAAAAAATGATGGTTCAACCTTGTCTGCAGGCTGAATAAAAGTTGTTTGCATCATTTGCTGAAAACTGGGCAAGTCATGCACATTTTAAAACAATTTTAGTTAGGTAATTAAGGGTTTACTTTCATGGTGTCTAGTTGCTTGTGTGGGGTTATTTAGACATCAGTGAATACACCCTAGCTACATCACACTACATCACTGTATTTAAAAGAGGTAAACATGGAGTTTTCTACATATTTTGGTCAATTTTTTCCCCAAAAAATGTCGCCCTCTATAGTCAATGATATGAACATCCCTATCTTAGTTTCGATATCATATATGATCATATCAAAAAACTATAGGCCTAGGTAGATTATTAATTGAACGAACATCATGAACGCAGTACAAACATGATCGCGCCCGAAATTATCACGCTTATCATGGTTGTGCGCGCTTCACGCAAATGTATGGTATGTATGTATGTAAAAATGATCGACCATAAAGGAACTCGGACAACAAACCAAAAAGGTTTTTTAACGCCAAGCTGGCAAAGCCACTATCTACAAACTTTTACATCTGTCAAGAAATGCCATATTGACAAATCTTTTTCGGATGACACATTATTTACTAGGCCTATAGACTTAAGTTGTAAGAAAGGACTCACTGACTTCCAGTCTCAAGCCAACATTTAAGGCAAGGTTAAGGTACAGTTTATCAAAAACGATTCCAGGTTGTAAAAACTACCATTTCTTGAACCTTGTGATCTGACGAACAATTTGAGATATCGTTTGTCAAAATCGGACCATGTTCAAATTTTGACCCCAAAAGCAAAGGTCAATGACCTTTTCACGTTTTGCTCAATATCTCAGTATACCACACATCAGAAGTGGGACAAACTATACATTTTTGGAATCCTTGTGCTCAGACAAACAATTCGGTATGCTTCTCAGCTTAATTGAAGCAGTTTGAATTTTTGATCCCCCAGTGTGGCGGCCATATTGGAATTGGCTATTATGTCAGTCCCAAAAGGCTCAAATTTTGGCATCCATCAAAAATCAAAAGAGTATGGTATGAGCAACATATGGACCAAATTTGGTGCTTTTAGAAGAATGTGAACCAAATATCCCTTAGCTCCCCAACTGTAAAAATAATATAAAACAGTTTACCAACCAGGGGTGGCACTAACTTTTCCTGAAAAAGCCTTGAATTTCACAAATTGGGGGCTCAATCCCAAAACCAGGGTTTTTTTAAAATGTTGTCCTATAAGTGACACACTGAAAATGTGTAGGCCTGGCCCGACCGACCTGTTCACAAGTGCACTACAATGCCTTTAATAACAGTAAATTTCTCTTGTGTGTGTTATTAAGTAGTTAAACATGCGCACGTTACCCGGTTTTGAGCTAACACATTTTAGTAATAAAACAAGGAAATACAGGCTTTATTTCGCTCACAAGTCACAATGGATTTCATAATAAATACATCGATAAGAGGAGCCATTGTTATATGATAAGCAATGAATCTCCTGGTACCAAGGTAATAAAATGGGCAAATCTAAATACCAACATCAACTGTAGTGTCAGACCAATGTAACAAATAACAATTGTATCTTAACTGTGTAAATCCCATTGGAATGGTGATAAAGTGGTCCACCTTACAAAACTTTAAATATTTGTTGATGAGCTTAGATGTCACTGAGAATAATGTAGCTTGTATTACAACTTATGGTAGATAACTTTATTACAACTTATGGTAGATAACTTTGTATGTATTTTTGGTAGGCTCTACGTGTAGCTGTAACTGGTGCTGCTGGACAGATTGCCTACTCCCTGCTCTACGCCATCGCAAAGGGAGATGTATTCGGTAAAGAACAGGTAAGAAAATATCAATCAAATAGATCCTCATTTCAATGGTAATTAAAGTTATATAATGTATGTAACAATTTTACATGCGGTCATGAAATGAATAATCAAAATCAAAAACAACACATTTATAGTAAAAAATGTGCAATGTATGTATGGAAACAATCCGAAACATGAACATTTTATTTTATTTTTTAAAGTCATGAAAATAAGAATTTCTACCTTAAAAAATTGGACCTTAAAAATGAGCGTGGGAAATGAATGCAGTACTGTTGTCTACCACCTGATACTATAAATAAAAATGAAAGACAAAACAGAGGATGCAGAGCTTTTATGCCCTTACCCCTGCCCATTTGTGTTTCTTGTATACATGTTCTCTAAATTTCCGTGAACCAATTGATTGGTCCATCAGAGCTCTTTGCAGTTTCATTTCTAATCACTTGGTTCATTAACCTTATCAAATGCAGATGTTTTGCGTAATAGGCTTAGCAAACCCAAAAGCCAACCCATCAGGTGAAATAGCACAAAAACATTGAAAGCTGAAACACTTGCCATTTCACAGCCCACACAATGCAGTTAAAAATAAATAGACCACAGGAAATCAAAAGGGAGGATATGTAGCATAGTGCCAAGTTTGCCCCATTTAAAGTGCAGTTGCAAAATGGAATTTGTTTACCAAGCTTTCATAAGGTTTTTTATCATATTTTCTTAACATTTTATTGAAAG